>JAQSUU010000533.1:2467500-3667500 GCA_038087645.1 Saccharum hybrid cultivar R570
AGTCCCAAGCAAGCTGCAGCACTCCTAAGTTAGCAAACAGAGGCAAGACTAACCAAGTTCAGATCCACTAATAATGAAAATTTGCATGTTGATCTGAAAACCAAAACAAGGAGCTTCGAGCTGCTGAACTAAAAGAGATGCAAATCACAGAAATTGTAGTTCAGAGAAGGGAAATAGAAAAGCAAGGATCTGAACTCGAAATAAACAAGCTACCTGCTACCACAGTTCTATGTACTTTTGATGAGTTTGAGAAAATCAATATACCAAAACTCCTCGGAATGCATGAATTTCCTAACTGAAGAGTGCCACCTTATGTCGAACCGAATAAACTACCTGATAAATTATTTTCAGGTAAAGCAAATTCTTAATTCTAGCTACCTAATAAATTTACAAGTATTTTGCAGGCTAAAAATCAGTTGCATGACAGATTGTATTGTTGCTTCCCACAGAAACTTATGTTCTGTATATACATGAGAATGCACTACTCCTTTTTTTCCTTTAGGAAGTAACTCCTATGAAAATTACAGGGATTAATATATATAGCATGGATCTTCAGAAACAAGCACCAGTTGAACTTACAAACAAATTCTGAACCCAATATATTTTTTAGAACGCCATGCTCCCGCCTAGCACTAAAGTTGCTGCATAGCCCACCTCCTAATCACACAGATTAGCCACTTCATCAACTGATTAGCACTGCATCAACCTGATTAGCAATGCTTGTTCCTCCAAATCACACAGAGCAAACAAACTGCATTATTTCCCCTCAGATTGATGAAACCACTAATGGCACGGAACTAATTCAAACAAGAGGATGGATAACATCACAGATGCTACCAAGCTGGCCGCTCGATCAGCTAATTACCATTTACCATCACTCGACGCACGAATTGTACTTGTAAGATCATAAATTATAAGGAATGGACTTGTACCTGTCCTGTACGTCTCCACGTCCTTGGTCCTTCTTCACCTAAACCACCTCAAGTTGATCAACGCATTCCACAAGCTCGAGCACATGGCGTGCGTGCACCACCGATCAAGCTACACAATAAAATAATCATATGAATTCAAGTTTCCTGTGCACCTTAAAACAACTATCCAGAACATCGTCACTGAGCTGTGGCAAAATAAAGAAAATAAACTAATTGGGGTATGCACATTCTGAAACTATTATCACTGATGTGCTAAAGTCAGCTACATTCTTACCATTGCCAGATAACTTGGACAAATTCATGTATATAGTACTCCATAGTGACTATAATGGCAAGGTAGAGATCTGACTTTTTTACTCAGATAAGAACTCGTTACATTTTTTTCGATAAAGGAAGAAGAACTTGTGACGTACTACTAAGCATAGTTAAGTGATGATCACCATGGCCAAGAAAAGCAAGTGCCCCGGACACCATGGCCACGCTGATCAAGCTGAAGTTAGGCGATGTTTGCGGATCTGCGAGTGTGAAAAGTATGAGGCCAATGACGAGCATCACGGCTGATCTATACTCTTGCAATGGGTACTTGCGCCTTAAACCCAGGATAAAGCTAGGTTCCCATTATCATCACCGTTAGAACCTGAGGAGTGATGATGACTAAACAGAAATAGTTAATACCTCTCTACTATATGCTTATTATGTCAAAAAAGTAAGAAATGTACTAATCGCGGGAAAGGTAAGCATATACAGTTTGGTATATTAAATTTCTGCTCAGAATGTTTCTTTGCAGTTATATATCATTATATGAACATTCACATGAGTTTATGTTTTATCGCATATGACAAGAAAGTAAAGTGCTATTACTATTACTAATACATCGTTTTTTCTTGAAATTCAGTCACTTAGATATAGAAATCATATCAAACCGTAGCTGCCAATAATTTTTAAAATAGACACGTCAAGTAAAGAAGAGTCCAAAACGTGCTAATCATATCTATCAACAATGTTACCTGCCAGTCCAGTTATTGTCATTGTAGCCAGAGAAGTAGTACTTGTACCCCTAAAGTAGAAAGATACATGACATAGCTGGCTAGTTTGGCGATTCTCAAAGAAAAAAAAATCTGGCTAGTTTGGCTCCTAACCAAAACAACAAATCTGATGCTGGAGTTTCATATTTGGACATTTCTTGGTACACCAGTGCACCCTTTCTTTAATAGTTGTGCTAATTGTGTTCAATGTTTCAGTCTTTCGGACTGCATTGTAATATCACAAGAACTATATTTCTTTTTCTTTTTCCTCACAAAAAGGAACTGTATTTCTGCTTTAAAACAAAATGAACTTTGTTGCTACAATGCTACACAAATTGCTAGCTGAAAAAGACATTGGACATTGTTCTTCCAACATTTTTTAGAGTATTACATTTTCCAGTGTACGGGGAACTGTGAAAAAAAGAAGGGGGGCAATTTTACCTTGGTTGACTTAAACATGATTTGCACAAGGTAATTGAGGAAGGCGAGTGAGGCCTTGGTGAGGCCATTGGAGCCCATGAGCATGGCTGAGAGCCGCACATAGGTCCACCACGGGTTCACCATCTGCTTCACGAAAACCCCTGCACAAACGTGAAGTACCAGCCGTAGCTGCAGACACACAGCGAAACAATTCAGAAACATTGGCTTTGACGCCAAAGAATTTTCAACCAATAGGTCTTATACTGACACACAACTGAATTTATCTGTAATACCATACTTTGTAGACAAGTGAATGTAGTTGAAACGTCCTACCTGGCAGAGGAAAACAAGGATCTGTGCATTAGAATCCTGTAGTATTTGCTAATCCATTTCCGAGTAAAAAGCTCACTGTTATAGAAACTCTACACTGCATAGTGACAAGCACAATACAACTGGCAGAGTGATCTGACAAAATTTGTTGTTCTGACAAAAGCTTACTGGAAAAGAAATCTACATGGCCAAAGAAAATTCGAGACGAACCTGAAAACAAATATTGCATTCACTAAGCAAACATTGCTTGCTCCTGCTCAGAAAAAAGGAAAACAAATTGCTTGCCTGCTAAGAGAAAAAGAAAATCAAATCCCTTGTTACTAACCCTTCACAACAAAATTTGTTTTGCACTGATCATTGTATCCCATTGTTGCTTTGTTTGAACCACCGAATTTGTCCAAATCTCTTATTTTCCCAATTTTTAAGAGCTACTCAATACTCATAAGTGCCAGAGCTCCATTTAATGAAGCAGATTGAGCAGCTCATGTTGTTGCAAAAGAGTGAAAAATACAGATGGAATCCCAATCTTTGGTTACCCCCGATGGGATCCCATCAGTGATCCGCCAGAATGTGCACCGAAACAATCGAATCGAATCAGCAATGACCCAAGCAAAAATAATTAACAAAAAATTACCTATATTAGAGCGGAGGGCCAGTGCATATTCAGTAGCGAGCAGGCATGGATCCAGATCGCCATCACCGCCGAGCACGACAATGGCGGAGAGCGACGCGGCACTCCTCCTCGCTGAGGCCTAGCAGCAGCACGTGAACTGAGCAGAACTGCAAGGGAGATGGCGACGGCGGAGGCCAGCCAAGTGCGGCGCACGAAGAGGGCGGTTGGAGTGGAGCAGTTTGAGATGGGTGTGGCGGCGGCTGGGTCTGCAGAGACGTTGGCACATCCGTCCGCTCCTCCATGGATTCGTCCTCTCCACGGAACTTCCTTCACTTCCACAGCCCACGGGAACAAAAATCGGAGACCGATGAGGAACGCATCGGGGGAGGGAAGCAATAGCGGCGTCTCGGGGAGTCGTACAGTCTCGCGCGTGACTCGTGGTGGGCGCGGGACTGAAGGAGGAGATGAGTGATGAGTTTGATCCCAGCATTTCTGTCCGTCGAATATGAGTGAGTGAGAGAAAAGAGAGGTTAGAGTTAATCTCATCTTTTAATTTGAAAGATTAGATGCTGCTGCGTGTAATTTTTTGGGTGTATTTAGTGGAGGTTATGACTGTGATGGTCTGTTTATGGGTGGATTTAGTTAAGTTCATAACTGGTGTATTATAAAGTAGTGGAGATGATTCACATCCAAGCCTAATTTTCGCCAACAACATGATTTTCCTTTGCCTGGTCAGTCTCAGTTCTACCTCATTAATTATACTACACTACTACTTCCTTGTTGATACTAAATTTGATGGTCTGAAATTCAGAGTTGACCGATACATATAAGTACAAGTAGAGATAAGGTGCACGCAAACTTACTTGAGCTCCAATTAGCTCTCCGTTCTTGTGTGCAACCAGGCCATTTTCAGAGAAGACGTAATCGTAATCCGTAAAAACTGCAACGAGAGGAATTGAACGCAAGCTCATCAACAATGTAATTTGCAGTGACGAACAGAGAGGAGCAAGTAACTTGATTGTATAGGCCGGTTCCAGACCTGATTTGCCGAGCTGCTCGGTAATCTTGACCAGATCAGATCCACCCACCACGCCAAGAGTCACGTGCTGCTCCCAAAATCAAAATCATAACGGAGATTGTGCATGCGCAGCAGTGTAGGAGGGTTGGTGAGAGAGATGTCTCAGTTGTCACCTGTCGCAGCTGTCTCATGAACTCCAGCATCTCCGGCGTCACCGGCTGACCAATTAGAAGAAGAAGGAGAAGATTCATGCGCGGCGCGGGGTTAATTCGCAAACTAAAAACGCCAGGGATTCCAGGGAAACTCGCGGGACCTTGCGGGGCGCGGTGAGGGTGTCGTCGACGTCGAAGAGCGCGAGGACGTCTGCGTTCCTTCCCTGCGCAGCCATCGCCAAACGCAACCCGTCTACTGTACAAGTCGTCGCTCTCCTGTTTCTGTTTCCCCGGAGCCGGAGGCGATTGGACGGCTTGCGCGTTGCGCCTTTGGACTAGAACCTGGCTTTGATCCGGTCCCATGCCTTCAAAGGTCAATTTTAACGATAACGATGGTTAGAAAAAAAAATCGCACTTCCTTGTATGCTTAGCCGCCCGGCGTTCGAAGTAGCGTGGCCGCTCATCCATCCGTCTCTTTTCTCACAGCGCGCTCGTCGGGCTGCCATGTCGTGTCCTTTCCCCATCGCTAACCGCGTCGTGTGCCCTTGCTCCCGCGTTGTTCGCCTACGTCCTAGTCACCTGTGCCGCTTGCTCTCTCGCCGTTCATTCATCGTCCATCGTCGTCAGTCGCGCCGCTAACCCCGCCACGGCCGCTGGGGTGCATGTGCCATGTCGTCTCAGGTCTTCTCCGGTCAAGCCAAGGGCACCCACGAGCATGGCCGGTGCTGATAGTGCTCGTGCACCGTGGCTCACCGACAGACGAAATCGACCGGCCTAGCCTTCCCTCCTCTATGTTGCATATATATGTTTTAAGTGTTTCAGACGTTTAAGATGTATTGTAATTGTTTCATCTTAATATTGCAAAAGTAGATCAGGGGATGTTACATATGTTGCAAGTGTTTCAGAGACATGTTTGCAAGCGTTTGTTCAAAATGTTTTATCTGTTTCTAGATGTATGTTGTAATCGTTTTGATCTGTATGTTTATGTTTCATACATATTTTGTAACAGTATGTTCTAAAATGTTTTAGCTATTTCAGTCTTATGTTGTAGCAAATGGTTTTATGTTGCAAGTTGTAAGTGTTTTATTTGGATGTTTCATGTGTCTCACGCACATATTACAAGTGCATGTTTCAAATGTTTTGTCTGTTTTCAGTCTTATGTTGCATTCATATTGCAAGTGTTTTATGTTGCTCGGTTGTGGGTAAGTTAGAGGCCATGTGGACGGGAGCGCTGGGGGCCGGCGAATAGGGGTGCTATGTGTCGAGGCACGCTGGGGCATACTCGTCCTCATCTGGTTATCCCGGACCCCGAGTGTCACCCGCGCAGAGAGTCGGAGAGAGAGCAGGGGTCAAGGGAAGGACCAGCGAACACAGAGACGGGGCGGAGTGCACTCGCACAGGGTGAAGGCGGACGAGGCGGGCTGTACTGGCGTCCGAACGTCTGGACGCTAGCCACGCCCCAATTTTAAAGGTCATGGTCGCCAAAAGGTCGTGATCTTATTGGCCCAACGGGCAGTCTGTACTATTACGAGCCATAAATACTATTCACACTTTTAGAAAAGATAAAATACATTAAGGTTATTAGTATCATAATAACACGTTAAGGTTATTAGTAACGCATCAAATTAAATAAATTTACAAGTGAACCATGATTTCCATTTGTGTACTTTCACTTTCAAAATATGATACTTTTCGATGTACTACCAAGTATAGACATGCTTACAAGTTATGACCAACCGTGTTTATTTTGAAAAAAATAAAAAAACTAATAAATTAAAGACAAAGTTATGACCAACCGTTGGAGATCACTTCGACATGAAGAGATCTCTGTGTTATTTTGACGTGTCATCAGGCTGGTAACTGCAAATAAAAACGACTGGAGTCGATGTCAATTGTGATGCGACTACTACTATGATAAAAGGGGTATGATTTTCGCAAATAAAATTAAGCTCTGAGCCCAAAAATTCATACGGGTCACATTTCAGTAATGGAAAAATTGGGCACAAGTTTGATCAGCACATCACTGTCCACTAGAGAACATAGTAACCAATTGCACTTTGCAAGCTTTGAGTATTACTAAAATGATTGAATCCAAGCAGCTCTTGAACTAGTACATAACCTATCCAATGTGAAATGTGATTTTGCCCCTTTTTGTTTTATTTTCTATAAAGACGCTTTTGGTTGGCACGGTAGCCTATCCTACCTAACCTTAAATAAACTGTGACGGTCACAGAAAATATGGCAAACAAAATAAAAGCCACATTCATGACGAATTTGGCCAAAAATTGGGTCTATAGTTTGTGAGACAAAATGCTAAAAAAAATATAATGTGTCATATTGTGGCAGTGAACCAAACAACTACTAAAAGCTATGACACTACTAACCTAATGTGGCAAGTTTTAATCACTAAAACAAACATACCCAGATCCCTTTTTAATATTGACACGGTCCCCAAAGCAAAATGTTGACTAGTGCCTTTTTTGTTACCAAATATTTAAAATACAAAGAAGAACTAAATATAATTTTAAAACTACACAAATCCACTCATATTATTTTCAAATATACAAAGTCACACACATAAGAAGTTGAATTTTGATCTCAGAAATTTTTGAGGTGAAAAAGGAACCAAAGCGGTTTCCCCAAAAGTCGCCATCACTCCAGTACAGTCCACACTCCACAGTGGCGCACGCGCATTCCACACTCCAGTGCTTCGCTTCAGCATGGAGCCCAAACCCTCGCCGCCCCCGCCGCCGCCACCGGCGGGCGGCGGCCCCTTCGCGCCGCCGCGGGGCAGCGACCAAGCGCAAGGAGAGGGCCGCATCCGCAGCGCCCTCCGGGTCCCCGTCACCCAAACGCCAGGCACGGGATTGCGGGCCCGTCGACCCGCCGTCCCTCCCGCCGCCTCAACCGCGCAGCCGCCAGCCGGCACGCAAGCCGCGGCGCAAGCCCGCACGCAAGAAATCGACGCAGCGCTCCGTGAAGCCGCCGCGCGCGCAGGAGGTGGAGGGCCCGCCCCCGCCACCGCCGCCGTTGCCGCCACCACGGCCGTCGCTGGAGAAGGAGATCGAGGCCGTTCTGTCCCGCGGCGCTGGCGTCCACGTCGTACCGACCTTCGCCGGTAAGCTCCCGCATCCGGACAGTATTTAGACATGGGATACCCCGCTTCCTAGATTCGTCAATGTGGCCTTGTTGGTTGGCAATTGCTTCCTAGATTCGTCAATGTGGCCTTGTTGGTTGGCAATTAGAGTTAAATGAATTTTTTTTGGTCGCACGTGACCTGTAAAGAGGAATTTTCCATTCTAGCGTCTTGTTTGGATTTAACTGCTAGAAGCTGCACTCCCGTGCCGGTTTGCTTATATATGCAATAGTCAACAACAACGAGCATATGGTTATATCTGAATTTGTTACCAATTATCATGCTGTCGTTTCTCCTGATACTGGGTTATGCCTTTTTTTCCATGGTTGAAATTAGACTAGAACTGATCTTCTACTATTTAATACTCTACAAAATAAACGACTTTCACAACACACAGCATATGCCCAGAACTGTAAGTACATTCATGTTTTGCGTCATTCAGCCAGCCTACGGAAATTACCATATTCACAATAACAGCTACCAGACTTCTTGCAATTCTACTTATCTTTTGAGAGCTGTGTTGTGAATATTGCCTCTTCCATAGGCTATCTCTGTAGCACAATACATACAAATATACCAATCCTTCTGCACTAATGCAGTGTCATCTCATAGTGCAATTTTAGCCTAATATAAATTGGCTGATTATTACTTCGCAACATTTATGCCTTTTCTCATTCTTTTTTCTTTTCAAAGAAATCTTCTTGTTGATTGTCTAGTGCTCCTTTTAGACTGTACTAACTAGCTGGCTTTCTCCCTTCTCACTTCTTACATACAAGAATCTAGTTGCTCCACATCTAAGCCTTCGCCCATGATTAGGCTAATCTAGCTTTTAGTTTTTTTTATAACATCTATCAGCTGCAGTCAAGTTTACCAAATTAATTCTGTCCTCATGAAAACATTTCTTCCTCATTCCTCACCTTTGCTGGTAAAGCACACCCTCGAAACAGTAGTAAATGTGATACATTTACTTATCTTTTTCACGAACATGATGTCTTGGCAACCGAATTTTAAGGTCTACCATGTTAACATGCTTGCAAGGAAACACTTTTAATTCTAGTGTCTAGTTGTGGTTCAACTGCTAGCAGCTACATTCCCGTGTCAGTTTGTGTAAAGATGCAATAATCAAGAAGAATATGATTCAACCTTTTTGATCCATTCATTTCTCTGAATGCTCGCTTATGCTCTTCTCCTTGAATTTGAATTACGCTAAAACTGATCTTCTGCTATATAATGATAAATGCCAAATAAATAATTTTAACATGATATTGCATAGGTGCAGCACTGTGAGTGCATTAATGTATTAAATCATACAGCCACCCTACAGAAATTACAGTATTGTCAAAAAACACTACAAGACATGTCTCATAGTTCATACTTAACTTTTAGGAGTTAGGACATCTTCTGCGATACAGGCACTTCCTTCGGTTGTTCGTGTGGTGCAGCATAGTTGGGCTTACATGTATATTGCATCGGCCATATTCGTCTTGATGCTATCCACAGTAGAAGTACAATGACTGCAAGTTGTTTCACACCCACCATTTTCTACGACCATCTTCCATTTTATAAACCTGGAAAATCATGTGTATTTCATTTTCTGTAAATGTCCTACTTGTTTGGTAATTGCACAATGACTTTACATAAACCAATAAGCATGTAATATTTGTTTTGAGGGAGTTTTTATTCAAAATCCAGCACAGTTGCCTATGTCAGTTATATATTGTTTTAGTTTAACAAATGTGTAGCATGGCAAACTTATGGGAATAGCTATTGCTATAACATATAGCAGAAACAGTTCTGTTGGTACCATGAGAATGGAGCAATATCTGTTAATTGCACTATGTGATCCTTAATTTGAGGCTTTGATCTTATCATCTGTCATTCAATAATGTCTGAAATGTTCTGGAGCTACAGTACATAAAATGCTACTCCTTTTTTTAGCGTAAAAAACGCATCTGATGCCTTTGCATGCTGGAGCTACATAAAGTTGCATTGCACTTGCGTATTGTACTGTATTATTGTTTGTCTTCTTTACTAGTTTTCTATTTCCTGAAGGATGGTTTTCGTGGAAGGAAATTCACCCCATCGAGAAGCAAATGTTGGCTACATTTTTTGATGGGAAATCAGAGAGACGGACACCCGAGATATACTTAGGGATTAGAAATTTAATCATGAACAAGTTTCACTTTAATCCTGAAGTGCATCTGGAGTCCAAAGATTTGTGTGAGTTGTCAATTGGGGAGATGGATGCTCGTCTGGCAATCTTGGAGTTTTTGGCCCATTGGGGCTTAGTTAATTTCCACCCTTTTCCACCAGTTACACAGGAACGCAAGCTGGTTGAGAGTAAAAGTAGTGCTGAGATAGAGGATGAAATTTCTCTGGTTGAGAAGTTATTTCAGTTTGAAACAGTTCATTCGTACCTGGTACCTGTTTCAAAGAAAGCTGAAGCAATATCTCCAGTTCAGTTCACTAGCTTGCTCTCTGAGCCTACCCTAGCTGAAGATGCGATAGGTGCAGCTGAGTCTTCTGTTGAGTATCATTGCAACTCCTGCTCAGTTGATTGTTCAAGAAAGCGTTATCATTGTAGGACTCAGGTCAGTTTCACTGCTCCAAGATAATGACTTGCATTCCTATGTGTTTTTCTATAGTGTCTTATCCACAAATGTTTGAGAATTTATTGTGTTGAGTGCTGGAATGTTAGTAGTACATTGTTATGAGCTTTGGAGAGAACAGAACAGAGGTTTCAGGACAACACGGCGAAACAGCTCATCAAATAGGGTTGAATGAGTATATGTGCCGTGATGGGACATATACTTTTGTTTCTTGCTTCCTCATAGATGATGATCTCATGTATACATTCAGTAGTTCCTATAAGATATTGTGCTGTCGAGTTGAATTTAGATGCCTGTTTCTTCTTTCTTATTTATGATATGATGCCTCCTTGTTCCTCCTAGGTTGTGGTGGAGTTTGTGTTTTAAAAAAATATTGAACTAACCAACTAGTAGATAAAGATATTTAGCTAATTGATAATTGTTAGAATCCAACATTCCAACTAAAAAATCAACCTAAACAAAAATGATTTGATGTGCTGTTCTTTTGGCCCATATGGCCAGTTGGCTGGCATACCTTGACATATAAAATTGGTATGTACAATCTGTGCTATTTGAGGAATATAAGGATGCACAAACAACCTAGTGCACTTTTCATTAAGAATTAGTGAATTACTCCATGCACTGGATGAAGGTAATGAGAATCAGAATAGCGATGATTTTTGCTTCCTTGTATTTCCCTGTATCTATAAGTTTGCTTTTTTATTGACATATCGGCTGGTGAGCTGACAGTTATACTGAAAAGAAGTTATACGAAGACAGGCATGAAAACAAAAAATGGCTGTGGCTAGACAAAAGCATATACTCGCTGCAATAAACATGCAAGTTACCTTGCTCTGTTAGTATCCAAGTTATCGCTTCTCCCTTGAACCTTGCTAGGAGTGGCATTTCTTTTTCTCTTTATGTTCCAAATTGCACGCACTGTTCATTCCACACCCACCCAACATGCTAGTATCACCAAAATTCAGACCCCACATTTTGGGAAGCTGTGGTTGCCATGGTTGACCACCAACTGTGGAGTGAGTTGCTGGGCAATGTCTGTGGTTGAAGATGCTCTGGAAGTGCTACACAAGTCGCAAGATGCTCCCAGATACTTTATCCTCTATTTGAAAAATCAACCACCTAGCTCGCTTAGGTGACTTGTAGCTGCTATGGACCACCCTACCACTGTGTTATGAACTTGTGATTAAAGGATCATTATAGATAAGCATCGCTGGGAGGATTGCTGGGCGGCACCGGCTGCTAGGGGAGGGATTAGACTCGGGAAGATGTTCCTTCTCTTATAGCCCTTAACACAGACCATGTGCCTGCCTTTATAGAGCTAGGCAGGTAACGTGCAGCCCTAACACTAACAGTATATCTGACAAAGTAACAATAATTCGTACCTTATGTAACTAACTTGGATAAGGCCTAATCCTATCTCCTGTGTTTCACTTGAGAGAGGGCTGGGCTGTCCCTGGTCCCTGCTTCACACCCACAATACATTGTACCTAATGACCACCTGGCATGCCTAATTGGTGATTAGCGCTAGGTTCCACCCCATTGGCTTCCTAACGCCTCGTGCCTTTTTGAACATTTTATAAGTGGCATATATAATTGGTCGATTCAAATCTCATGTTTTATTGAGAAGTTAGGCTTGCTGCAAAGCTGCAGCTGAGTAATTTCTGCTAATTGGTTCGACAGCTTATCTTTTTCGTTTAGAAATGATATATGTTGAGTCTCGCATAAATTCTATGCAACTGGGTATCATACTTTACCTTGTGCATTATGAACAAAACAAATGAATGTTGGGGTGTTGTACACTTGTACCCCCAAAAGGGGCAACCTTTAGCTTTACATGAGGCAGCTTAACCTCAGTGTGACTATTTTCAGTTACATTACAGTATGTTCACCTAGTGGTTTCACTGTGCATATTTTAGATGACTAGCCATGCAGCCATCTTATTGTGGCACCTTTACCCTTTCACAAAAGACTATTTAATTATTGTTACTGTCTGATATATCTGTTATTTATTTGGGGGTCCAATGCTGATTAATTTCATCTTAATTATTTCCAGGTAGACTTTGATTTTTGTTCTGAGTGCTACAATGAAGAAAAATTTGATGAAGGCATGTCAAAAGCTGATTTTATCCTTATGGAATCTGCAGAAGTTCCAGGGTCTGGTGGTTCTAACTGGACTGACCAGGAGACATTGCTTCTTTTGGAAGCGTTAGAAATTTTCAAAGGAAAAGAATGGGGTGAGATTGCTGAGCATGTTGCTACAAAAACAAAAGAACAGTGCATGTTATACTTCCTTCAAATGCCAATTTCTGAACCATTTCTAGATGGTGAAGATTTCAATGAAACACCCCAGAAGATCACAGAACAGGATTCAGAAATTGGTTTTTCTGATGTACCTGACGAAATGGATGTAGATGGCAATGCAGAAGGAAAAGTGAGCACTGATGAAAAAGCTTACAAGAAAGCAAATTCTACTTCTTCAGAAACAAGAACAAAGTTAGCTGACCAAAATGTTTCTGAGAAAGAGGATACCAGGGATGCAGGTGGTGATGATCCAGTTGCTTCCATTGACGATGAATCAAATAAATCTTCATTGATGGATCCTGCACATAAGAAAAATTCTGCTAATGCTGATGTCTCTGGGGAACACACATCCAACTTTGTTATTGATGTCCTGAGATCTACTTTTGAAGCGGTTGATCACTTTCTGGGCCAAGAGGACTTGGGTTCATTTGCTGAAGCGGGAAATCCTGTGATGGCACTAGTGAGTACATACTTCTGAGTTTGTTAATCTTTTATTACATACATGACAAGAGCTCTCTTTGATGCTTGGATAAATAACCTGCAGGCTGCATTTTTGGCTTCTCTTGTGGAACATGATGATGATGCTGTTTCTTCATGCCGTAGTTCGTTGAGAGCTATATCAGAGATATATCCTGCTCTCCAACTGGCAACTGAGCACTGTTTTATTCTTCCAGATCCACCAAGTGACCTCAAAGATCCAACTTCCACTTTCAGGTAATGTAACTTATCCTAGGACACTTGTTTGGTGTAGACCTGCAAGTGCCAAATTTTACTGATAAAAAATTGGACTTGCAGCGCTTGCACAGGCAGTGAGTGCCAAGAAGGTGCTGATACTACTCAAAATGTGAATGATACTGATAAAGACAGCAGTGAAAGGGAAGAAAATGATTTAGGTCTCGAAAAGGAGAATGCTGCATTCACCTCACAGAAAGAGCACCTGGAATTATCTGATACAAAGGAAAGAGGTCCCGAGGCAGAGGCCAAATCCAATAGCACAAATGATTCTGATAATCCAATTGCTAAGGTGGACAGTAGTGTAGCATCAGATAAGATGAGAGATGGGTGTAATGCTAATGCCATTTCATGTTCTGCTACTTCAAATAGTGCAACTGAACCTAGTTCCATACCTTCCCAAGAAGCCAGTGCAGCAAGTACAAAGGACACAACTAACCCTGAACAAGTTGAAGGGGACAAACCAAGTTCTGAGGAATTGCCAGCTGATGTTTCACCTTCACAAGGGAAGATAGAGCCCAAGAAGATTGAAGATGCACCTGCTGCCTCATCTAGTGTACAACAGCGTGAGTGCAAACAAGCTGGAAATGGCAACACTGAAGGTACTTTATTCAACCTTATACATTATTTTCTCGAACTGGCCTCATATATTATATTGTTTTCATTACACGCCATTTAGGAATCTGCCTCTGTCCTGGGGTTCCAAACTCCTCAAGGATACCATTCATCTGAAATTAAACTGACCAGTAACAGATTTCTTAGCCTCCATGGGCATGAAGAAACTGGTTATCTGAAATATAGGATACAAGATTCAACAAGTTATATATATATATATATATATATATATATATATATATATATATATATATATATATATATATATATATATATATATATATTTGCTCCCAGTTTAATTATTCTGCTGCAGCTGGTGTTTATTAATTGGCTTCCCGTGCCTATAGATATGGTCTCCACTCTCCAGAAACTAAACTTTGACTAAGATGAAGTTTGTGATAGATTACTAGTGACTACAACTCATTTTCATATGAATGTAACTGTTTTAAGTTGCAGATGTAATTGTGTCTTTTGTGTTTGAAAAACAATCAACATATTATAGATTGCATGACTGACCATCAATACTTATGGAGTTTAACTCTCATGTTGCATGAGGGCCTATATTATGTGGCAGAGGGAGTCATGTTATATGTAGTTTATGGTGCATGGCTTTAGCCTCTGTGCTCCATGAGCTCCTCCTTTGGTAGTTCACCCTGGACTTAGTTTTTTAGAGGCACGCTGGTCGTGTTCGTATAAAATCTTAGAGTGTGGCGTCTCTGTAACTTGTCTTTTTATGTGTGCATTCTGTATGTTTGCAAGTGGTCTCTTTGGCTTTTCCTCTGTACTTTTTATTCTCTTCTCAATGCAATGGCATGCAACTCTCTTGGGTTGTTATATGGAAAGTGCACTGTAAATGGAGCTTAACTTTCTTGTCATTTCACTGAGTTATACGGATTATAAAATATTTTCTGTGATGTAGAAATAATTTGGTCATATGTCATCACAGAACCTAAAAGCAATGAAAACATTGCGTCCGGTGATGATCCCATAATAAGGCTACAGCGAGCAGCTGGTACCGCCATTTCAGCAGCTGCAGTGAAGGCTAAGTTTCTTGCGGAGCAGGAGGAGGGTTATATTCGGCAACTAGCTGCACTTGTGATCGAAAAGCAGGTACTTCGTATGCCATTTATGTTTTGATCAAAGTTTCAGATTCCAAAATGCCCCTTTTTTTCAGTTAGGCATAGGTGCTAGGAAATTTTTGAAAATATTTATACATGATCTCTGTTTCCCAAATGTTCTGTGCATTGCCTTTGCCCCCATGACATGGTATCTCATGCAGTTTCAGAAGATAGGAACAAAAATGTCGTTTCTCACCGAAGTTGAAAACTTGGTCTTACGATCGAGAGAATCGACGGAGAGGATGCGGAAGAAGCTTATGTTGGAGCGGAGCATGATAATTGCTTCTCGAATGGGTGCAGCCACCGCTGCCGCGGCTTCCGGAACAAACCAGCAGGGGGCTCCGGGGACTAGACTCCCAGTAGGGTATGCCTTGAATCCGCAGCTGAGGCGCCCTTGAAGCCTAGGTGCTGTGCTGATCCACTGTTCCAACCTTTAAAACAAGTATATATATGATGTAGGACTGGCTTATGTAGGTGTGCTAATCCGCCTTGTATAAATGCAGTGATACCGTGTCTATGGTAACTTCTAGGTTTCTGAGGTCAAGCTAAGGTAGTAAAGTGTGGCTACAATGAACCCCCTGTTCTCAGATTGTTGCCATGCCATGGTTAACTTGTAGGGAGAATTTATGTAGGAATGTAATCTCACCCGTTATTTATCCGTATTAGTATTACATTGGTTTAACATCTAGGATTTGATGCTCATCACACGACTGGGCAGGCTTTTCTTTTCCTTTTCGTTTAACCTAGAGTTATCATCTTTATTAATCGCTATATATACGACTGGAATCACACTGGCAACAGAAAATTTGGTGCCGGGCATTTCTTGCGCAGAGATGAGCAACTAAAGTAGCCCACAATCCGTGACGTGTACAACCCCGAAGGTCTTGCTTAAGTACATCAAGAAAACAGTATAGCTGGTTTATTACCTCCAAATTCATGCCAGTAATAAAACATAATCTAAAATTTTCGTACAGACTGCAAATTTTGTTAAACACTGGCTATCACAGCTCTTCCTGTTAAACCGGTTTATCCAGTGATGTACCGAATGACTGTTCTTTCTTAAAAGCAGAGGTTTATCCTCTCTTTTTTTTCAAAAAAAAAACAACACTGGCTATCACAGTATCACGCGAGCCTTATGGTTTGACGTTTTAATATTTTTAGTGCCATTTTGGTAATTGTATCACCGTTTGCACCAGAAGTACAGTAGACATAACAAAAATTCTTTGTTTGGGCCCTGCTTGACTCTGGCTCGCGTTGCTGAATTCTGGGCCACGTGACAAAATTCTGAGTCGAGGCAAAATGGTACTAAGACTACCGTAGTGGGTACTCTAAAGAATACTCTAAAGCTTTAGAGTATAAATATAGAGTAAAAATTGTTGTACTGGGTACTCTAAAACGATACTTTATTCTTTTTCTCACTCTATATTTAGAGTAGTACAGTGCTTACTCTATAGTGTGTAGTAGCGGGCCCCACTAGCTAAACAAAGGAAAAAATTGCTATAACTCATAAACCAAAAATCCAAATTAAATTTCGATTGCACCATTAAATTCGTCTCAATAAATCCTTCAAAACTAGATCACACATAGATATATTTAGATAAAGTGACAAGTGGGTTCCACAGTAGATAGAGTGGATAGAGGATGATATAGAGGATAGATAGGTGCGGAAGAATTGAGTATAGAGGAGAGAATCTTGCTGACTAGGACGTATAGAGGATGAATATAGAGGTCCATAAGTGTGGATAGCCTAACACCAACATTTCAGTCCACGGAATTCTGGCATTTGAAGCCCAAGGAGTTGGCATCAAAAGGCCTTAGTCTGAGCTCAACTGATTCACCTCCACTAATCACATCAGCTCCACTAAAAACATTGAAAAGTTTGTGATGATACATGCACGTTTGTTATTAGCAGCGAAACGTCCAAGTCAACCAACGAAGCGGGCGGGGCAAGCGGAAGCCCAACCACCGAGCCCTCCCTCCTCTTCTCATCAAAGGAAATCCAGCCGAGACCGAGCCGGAGCCACGAGCCCAAGCCACTCCTCACCATGAAGCCGGCGGCGCGGCGGCCGCCGCTGCTGCTGTGCGCGCTGGCGGCGGCGGCGGCGCTCTCCATCCTGCTCATCGCGCCGCCGCCGCTCGCCGCGCACCTCTCGTCCCTACTCCTCGCCTTCCCGGCGTCGCCCTACGCGGGCAGCCCCAAGCTGGTGTTCCTCCTGGCCGGCCAGTCCAACATGGCCGGGCGCGGCGTCGCGCCGCCCCCGCCGCTGCCGCCTCCGTTCCGCCCGCACCCGCGGGTGCTCCGCCTCGCCGCGTCGCGGCGCTGGGTCGTCGCGGCCCCGCCGCTCCACGCCGACATCGACACCCACAAGGCCTGCGGGCTCGGCCCCGCCATGCCCTTCGCGCACCGCCTCCTCATCCACGCCGCCGCCGACTCCGACTCCGACCTCGTCCTGGGCCTCGTGCCCTCCGCCGTGGGGGGCACCAGGATCTGGATGTGGGCTAAAGGGGAGCCGCTCTACGAGGCCGCCGTCGCCCGGGCGCGCGCCGCCGTTGCCGCTGGCGGTGGGACCCTCGGCGCCGTGCTCTGGTTCCTGGGGGAGAGCGATACCATCGAGCTCGACGACGCCACGGCCTACGGCGGCAGGATGGAGCGCCTCGTCAACGATCTCAGGGCCGATCTCGGCATCCCCAATCTGCTCGTCATACAGGTCAGCACGCGGTTCCTTTTTTTTTTTTCCCTCCTTCCTTTTCCCCCTCTCCATGTGCTTCCGTCATGGCGTCAGCTCGAGTTCAGGGCCAATTTTATTTCTTCATTCATGGAAATGGTCTAATTCCACTTTGCTAAGCCAAGCCTGAAAGTTGACTCCTTTCTTACTAACAAACATCAGCGCCAATTCAGCATGATACCGTAAGCACTCATTTTAGATGATAAATAACGCTACTTTTACTGAAATGAACTGACAGTTGATCACTTGTGTGAACAACATTTCGTGGAACTCCGTCGAAAATCAGCCTAAATGGAGGGACATCTTGACTTTCACAACCTCAAAGTGCTCAATTTTGATTGACTTTATTAATTATTAAAATTAATAGTTTGCCCATTGGCCTAGTATGGGGAAAGAATGCTGAACATGCCAGTCATACTCATATCATACTTTCACTTCACTGATGTTTTGCATATCATACTCAGATGGAAATGTATGCCCCTTTGAGTTCATAGTACTCAACCCACATGAAAGCATTTCAAAATGTGAAGAGATACATGTTTGAAGGCAAAAACATATGCCCCTTTGAGTTCATAGAACTCAACCCACATGAAAGTATTTCAAAATGTTAAGATCATGATTGAAGGCGCTACTGATTAATATGCAGAGTACTATTATCATAGGTTTAGTTAACTCGATTTGTAGAGTCTAAGAATATGCAACATATAAAAACCTCCACACAAAAATGAGTGAATGACTGAAACATATGTGCTACTAAGGTTTCAACGTAAGTAATAAAATGCTGCTTATGACTCACTGAAAGTACTCTAGTTGTGAATGTGCTAACTAGGTTACTAGGGCCACCCTTCTGTGAGCAATTGTAGTGTAGAAAGGAAACCATCATTTAGCTACCAAGTCTTCCATGCAATGATACGTCCAACCAAAGGTAGATGTCACAGAAAATGGCAGCATACCAGAGACCACCAAATTAAACATAATAACTCATCAGAAAAATAGCTCCAAAGCTGCCATTTGCATAGAAATTTGAGAAATTCTGTGGCTCTTGTTGAACTTCCTTTTAAAAATGATTGTCTTCCTCCAAGTAACGCATTACAATACACCCTACCTAATAGAAAGGTATGACTTCTACATCACTATCATATTTCTTGCCTTTGACTCAAAGTGAATATATTTTTGGTCTTTATGATTAGAGCACGGGACTGATGACCAATTCAACATTGTTTGAAAAATGTATGATCTGAATGTTCTTTTTTTTTCCTTCCTTGAACAAGCTGATTTGAATGTCTAAGGAGGGCACTTTACCACTAGGAGCAAGGAGGTTGTTGCTTGTCACTCTTCAGTTTACTCTTTATATTATAATAATGCACATGATCATTGGGATGCTGGGCTCCACCGCTGCAGTTGTGATATGAAATGGAGTCCAGTAACAGTACTTCGGCTTAATGAAGGTTCAGTACATGTGATGTCATGGAAAATAATATTCTCGCCTTGGTAGTTTTGTTTAGACACGTACTTTGTGGTTCACACATTGACTGGGAAACGTTTTATATTTTAGTAAAGTTCTAAAAATCTTGGAAGAGCGTGTTCTGGCCTCATTTCCCACATTTAAGCAAATATTTGCTCTCTTACATCTAATTGCAGCTTCCAAATGTCTTTGATCAAAAGATCGTGAATAGTATGATGCCTTATTTTCCTCTCTTATATCAGTTTACCCAGAGTGAGAATCAATAAACTTATATGGCACTTGTTAATTTCAGGTTGGTCTTGCATCAGGAGAGGGGAATTACACTGATATTGTTAGGGAAGCTCAGAGAAATATCAAGCTTCCTAACATCATTCTTGTAGATGCAATAGGATTGCCACTCCGTGATGATCAGTTGCACCTCTCCACAGAAGCTCAACTCCAGCTGGGTGACATGCTGGGAGAAGCCTTTTTGAAATTTAACTCATCCATGGATTCAAGACAATGACATCGATATTGTTATTGAACCTGTTGTTAGGTGTAGAGTGAAATTGACAAATACCATTCTTTTGGAGTATTCTGTTGTAGATTGTAGATCATTGTACAAGAGGAGTGAGTTCTATCCATGGGTGCACTAAAAAAAGTAATAAGGGGTAGGGTACCCAGTAGAAACTCAGCTCAACCAATTCCAGTGTTGTATATTACAGGAGAAAAACAGACAACCTCCATTATGCAAATACAAATCCTGAAATCCACATCATTTGTGGGATTCTGATTCCAGTCAGGGCCCCTTTGGATCACATGCACAAACTTTGGTTTTGTTCAATGGTTGGGAAGAAAAATAAGGATCCTGATCATGACTGTTTATATATGGTTGTTTTGTGTCATTTTGTTTACTTATAGACAAGAGTAGTGCCATGGACGTGATTTGCAGTACCATTGCGAGCTTGATAGACGATTGACAGAAGAACGCAATGACATTTGCCGATCCACGGCTGCAAAGTTTAGGTTTGAGCTTTTCTTCTATACTGGTATACATACACGTCTTTGCTTCTGGTTGTTTCTTTATGCAAGCGAATACATTGTAAAACAAGGTGACACGGAATTGTTGGAGTTCAAGTTTGCCACAAAGCAATATTCATTTGTCAAAATCAATATTGCAAATAGCACCCAACCTTCAGCATGGCTCTCCGTCTTCAATATTGGTAGTATCTCTCATGTGCATCATCCTGACTATGTACAATGAAATATGTATGTGTAGGACTGCCTCTCACAAAAGAGCTCATATATGTGGATACTATAAGTGGCAAAAACATTATGATGGGGTATCTTGTATGCTAAATCGTCCGACAGAGAAGACCTCATCTTTGTCCATGGAGGCGTTAGGACGCCGCTTTTATAACTAAAAGCAATGATGGTAGGTGGGATCAACGGTGGAGAATTAATGAGTTAGATGGATCCAACGGCTGAAAAAAACTAATACTAACGGACCAAATAAAAACTAGCAATGAAATGCAAAATGTCACTGCCAAGTTGTGGCTTGACCTGGCAGAGATATATCACTGTCAGGTAGATCTTAGCCGTCACTGATAGACATCATCATTGTAGAGTGATTAGCTTCCCAACAATTTTTTGGATTCTCGCCTTACTACCCGGCAGTGATTAGTAGTCACTGCCAGCTCAAGCACATCCGAAAGTAATGCTCCGACAGTGATTGCGTGTTCTGGCGCAGTGAGAAGAGAAAGTGAGTGCTATGCTGGTGCTTTGAGAGGTATTCCTGTGCTGACAGGCGGGGCAGGACGAGAGTGGTTTGGACAGCTGAAGCTTTGCATGTGCCGTGTTCTGGCAGACCATGCAATGTTCCTATCGGACCATTCGTTAGAGCATGATTCTAACTAACTCAGCTCCGGGACCATCCGACGGTTTAATCGAATTGGCCATCAGTGCCAAAAAAAAAAAGCTTTGGACACATTTAACATTTGCTAGCTCCTGCAGATAGAAATTTTAGGATGCAATGCTTAACATTGTAGGAGAAGCCTCAAGCGAAGAGTTAGGGCCCTAATTTGGTGGCACCTGCTGAAGTTACTCTAAGAAACCTATTGGGTGCTTAGTTTCTGGTCGATCAAACTTGCATAGAAGAGGGAAACTACACTGATATCGTCAGGGAAGCAAGCTCACAAAGAAAGATATCTAGCTCTCTAATAACATCATTCATTCGTGCATATGCAATGGGATTGCCACTCCGAGATGATCTTAGCACCTCTACAGATCAGAAGCTCAACTCCAGCAGAAGATGACATCCTGGGGCTATTAGAAATATAGACATTCACGGAGTATTCAGGGAATAATACAACGACATTGATACCGTTGTCGAGACTGTTGTTAGGTGTAGAGTCATACCAAATCGAAAAGTGCCATAATCGTTCTGTTGTGGAGTGTAGATACACTGTACTCGAGTCACTTCAGAGTACAATATGCAAACGGTGACCAGCAGAAATTTAGCTCGAACATACATTTCTCGAGTGTATTGTAGGAGGACAACATGCACCTTCAGTTGTGGAAATACAAATTAGCAGGAAATTAAACAGAATTCAGGTCACAGTCGATGATCCGGCCTCTACTCTCTCAAAACAGATAGACAGACAGACCACTCGTTCTTTTATTACCCCGGGGTGGCTAAGCTAAGAATGTCATTGCAGTCAGCATCTGAACCGTCAATGCAAGCTCACACGATTAATGTTTACGAACTGTTTGTTGATAGCCTACGCCTATGGTGATCTTCCTCCTACCGTACACAACTACACTTAGCTAGCTTCTCGGGCAAATAAAAAGATCAGTGGATCGGAGGAACCTAGCTAAGAGCAAAAGAGATACATATATGAAAGCTTGATGAGCAAATAAAGATGGCGAGGCTCGTGCCATTGTCGCTGCTGCTGCTGCTGCTGTTTTTCCTTGTCATCATAACCTCCTGTAAGCAGCATGCAGTAACCTATGCTGGGTCGATCGATGATGATGATGATGATGATCCGTTTTTTGTTCGTTCCATATGAATATGATCGATGCACATGATTGCAGCTGACGAGGTGCTTTCTTCGTCGGAGGTTGACGGCGGACGCCGTGGTGTGCGACACCATCTTCGATATCTGCGTGGGGTCGTGCTGGAAATCAGGCAAGTGCATGCGCTGCTGCAAGCACCATGGCTTCGTCCAGGGCAAGTGCAGCCTCAAGGACGGCGACGGCTGCTAACGAAATACGAAACCTCATTTCGTACGTACACAGCTCCACGTCCACGAGATGATGATAAGTGTCAACAAAACTTAATAATCAGTTCATCCAAAATCCTGATAGCGGACCGACACGTTCGGAAAAAATTATTCAAAAACTTACATAAATAAATCGAAAAATAGGACCAATCACTACAAAGGCTCAAGTTTTTAATAGGAGCTAGTACCCTTTCTGTGTCCTCAAAAAAGCTAGTACCCTTTCACTACCAAAAAACCGAATATCCTTGGGGTCTAGAAATTTCGTTTTGAGGGGTGAAATTGAACCCCCAAGGATATATCATTACTTTGGAGCTCGGATGAAACCTCCAAGGACATGCATATTCTTGAGTGCTAACCCAAACTGCCAAGTTAATTTCATATTTCCTTCGGTGCTAGTCCGAACCGCCAAGGTAATTCACATTTCCTTGGGTGTAATTGTAAACCCCAAGGATGTGCTAGTTTTCTTGGGTGCAAACCCTCAAGTAAATTGTTATAGCCGTCAAGGAAAAAATTTCATTACTTTATAGTGCACCAATATATTAGACTCATTGCATTCTTATTAGTTAGACATTGCATTTTATAGACACAAATTCTCCATTGACATGTTTGTGAAATGAAATATATTTTTTCTTAGTACATTAATCCAAACAAAAGGTATAATTTTGTGTTGTTCTGCATTAGAGAATGCATACTAGCACTTAGCTTGAGATGCCCAGTTAGTTTTAAAGCTAGCATGCAACATACTAATATCGTATGGAGGCAAAGTTTATATTAAAGTTGTAGAGCCCGTAGAGATATACAACTTAGTAGTTGATGAGTTTTCCATTTGAAATTATTTAAAGTCCACAAACTATGTATTAAGTTCTCAAAGTTCTGAACTTCAAAATTTTTGAATCTTTCAAATGGTCTCAGATGGAGATATAGTCTCCAAACCAAAGTTGTAGTACTCGACGAGATATAAAACTTTTCAGTTCAAACTTTTTTCATTTGAAATTGTTTAGAGTCTCAGATATTCATTACAAGATCCACTAAAGTGAAAACAAAAATAAAGAAATATTTACTTAGTCACGTAAGACTTCGTGGTGTAGTGGTAAGTGAGTTTCACGCAAAATCTCAGGTCACGAGTTTAATTTCCAGCTACAACAAACGCATGATTATTTCTTTTTTTCCTATACATATCCTTGAGCGTCATCGGCCCTCTCAAAAATGTTTTGTGGTAGTGTTCACTACCGGACACAGCGGCTTTGCCGAGTGCCCCAGGCTCTCGGCAAAGCCTCTACGTCCCTCGGCAAAGCCTTTGCCGAACGCAGCTCTCGGCAAAACACCCTCAGCGAAAATCCGATCGGCAAAGTCTTCTTTGCCGAGAGCCGTTTATCGGGCACTCGGCAAAGCCCACTCGGCAAAGCGCGAAATAAAAAATGCGAAAAAAAATCTGATTTTTTTTAATCGGGGGAGGAGCCCACCAGCAGAGGAGGCATCTTTCGCGCAAAATTCGCGGCTACGCGGTCGGCGGGATTCGAACTCGTGACCTCTCCCTCACGCGATACCTCCTCTGCCACCTGCACTACACACTCACATGCGTCTATATGCCGTTTCGGTTGCTCAAATATTATACTAAACCAAATAAAAATTGATTGTTTGAGGCCCTAAACGAATTCAAATCAAAAGGTTATCAACTACAAAGTTTTATAACTTTTCGAGCTCTACATTTTTCATATAGAAAGTTTTTCCATCCGAGGTCTTTTGAAAAATTTTAAAATTTTGAATTTCAAACGTAGTTTTGCATGACAAGATGAATTCAAATGAAAAAGTGGTCAACTACAATGTTTCATAACTTTTTGAGATCTACAAACTTCATTTAGGAAGTTTTTCCATCCGAGGTCTTTTGAAAAATTCGAATTTTAAAATTTTAAATTTCAAACGTAGTTTTGCATGACAAGATGAATTCAAATGAAAAAGTGGTCAACTACAATGTTTCATAACTTTTCGAGATCTACAAACTTCATTTAGGAAGTTTTTCCATCCGAGGTCTTTTGAAAATTTTGAATTTTAAAATTTCGAATTTCAAACATAGTTTTACATGACAAGGTAAATTCAAATTAAAAAGTGGTCAACTACAATGTTTCATAACCTTTTGAGATCTACAAACTTCATTTAGTAAGTTTTTTCCATCCGAGATTGTGGTGCTAACATTGTTCATATATCTTATATATCTCTCTTATAGATTTTATGAATAACGTAATTATTACTTTGTCAAATGAAAAATGACCAATATAAAGTTTGTAGATCAGGAGAAGTTATGAAACTTTGTAGTTGAAAACTTTTTTATTTGAATTCGTTTAAGGCACCAAAACGTGATTTGAAAAATTGCTTTGCCGAGTGTTTTACTTTGGCACTCGGCAAAGAAGCCTTTGCCGAGTGTTTTTTTTTGACACTCGGCAAAGAAACTTCTTTGCCGAGTGTTTTTTATTTGACACTTGGCAAAGCCTTCTTTGCCGAGTGCAGAGGCTTTGCCGAGTGTTTTTTATTTGGCTCTCGACAAAGCCTTCTTTGCCGAGTGCCTGAGGCTTTGCCGAGAGTTTTTCAGGCACTCGGCAAAGAAGCGGATTCCGGTAGTGGTTTCTCAATCTTCGGAATTTTGGATCTTATACTACCAAAATGGTGGAATTCTCCTAGTGTTTCTAAGTAGTAATAAAACGTTACCACTAGTCATAGCACATGGGAATCTCACTAGGAGACGTTTAGTAGGGAAAATTTATACTAAATTTTGAATGCAAAAACACTAGGAGAAATTTAAAATTCTGGTTGTGTTAAACCATGTACAAGACCGCAGGGGCAGAGCTCCATGGAGGCTAAACTGGGCTTCTTCCCCCTTTCTCTGTGAAGTTCTACTCCATGCAAAAACTATTTTTCACCAAGCGACATTATATTTTGCCTCTTCAAATTAACCTCCAGTTCTATTCTTACTCTCCGTTTATCTCTAGTTGCTTGTATTAATAGATAGTCTTTGTGAAGTTTTAAGTAGTGACCAACACTTGTGTTAGTATAACATTGAATTGTCACCCCTTGATTTTACCTCACCCTCCGCCACTGCAAGACCATAGAGCTTGATGGATCCTACAACCTCCAAAAAAATCTCAACCATGTGGCCTCTAGTCGCTAGAACCATCTATGTGCTGCCTATCACCAAGAGTAACAAGCACAAAATATCTACTTAACCTAATCAAGCCTAAAGCTAGAACAATGCACATTTTTTACTCTTCAAACACTTTCTTGACCTTCTTAATACGTATGAATTAGTATTCCCCACATGTCAAGAGGAATCAAATACACCCCCTTGAGTTCATTCCATACTCCCAGTGGAAGCCGTGAAGGACAATGAGAAAGAAGGAAGAAGGCTGAGAAAAATATAATGTGTCATACCATCCTTTGATCAAGCACCGAACTATTCGGCTGTATTTCAGCTGATTGTTATGTAATTGTACAACACTGCTTCTCCTTAGCACCGGATCGTCCGGTACATTAGCCTCCAAGACACCAAAAAACATACATTCAGCCCCCTCATCATGTGATATATAGTTTGGTGCACACAACACCCTATCCACCAGACCGTCCAGTTAGTACAAGTTAGTAGTGCCTAGAAAACTTCAACGCCCTAATGCAACATTTGTTCATCACATTGATCATCATCACTGCTAGATCAACAGGTCCAATGATCCAGCAGAACAAGTAGTAAGACAGAACCATCCGATCCAGATACAGTCGAACATACAATAAGGCTAGACCAAGTAACCACCTGACATTCATAAAGATAGTCTGATGAGTACAATATACTGGCACGTGGGCCATTCGGTGAAGTCTCCTTTTTCTAGACTGTCTAATTCAACCATCCTTTGTCCAAATGACTTCTAATTCGGTTTCCTTGTCTCCCCTGCTCTTATAGCCTTCTAGTGACTGTGAAATGTGCATCCACTAACTTAATGTTGTTCTAGGCCGAGGCCTTCGAACACCAGTTGCCGCGCAAGCGAAATCAAGTACGAGAAATGGGTAAAGAGAAATCAGGCGAAACAAGGCAAAATAACTTCATTAAGACTTGCTTCTCTCCCTTTACATCCCCTCCAAGGAGGCTATTTATACATGCCTGTAGGATTTTCATAGGACGTAAATGCCCCCTCAACCACTACAAGTTCTAGGAATATTCCCTAAAACCTTGGGGCTTGTTCGCCATTTAGAGTATCCGCCCTCCTGAGATTTCCCCGGCCTAGTGGTGCTCGACTGGCCCCGCCTTATGTCGGCCGCAGGCCGACCGGGGGAACCCGGGCAGCAAAAGTTGTCGGCCATGCGGGGACGGGCGGCTCCTCCTGTGGCAAAACCCAAACCATTAGCAGCTATTCGCTCGGGCGAATACCCCATCCGACCGCACGCCGCGGTGAAACCTACAACAGCGGTCGACCGAACCGTTAGCAACTATTCAATTTGGTGAATAGTCGTGATCGACTGCGCGCTCCATGGCGAAAACTGTAGAGGCGATTGACTGAACCATTAGCTGCTATTCGCTGCAGCGAATACCGAGATTGTCCGCAAGCCCATCTTGGCCAAAAAGGAAAAGAACCTGTCAAGATCTATTCGCCATAGCGGATAGGGAACTCCAACGACAGGGGAGGCCAACGTCACTCCTACTTCACCGTGGCGAATATGAAGCTCGACTTGCACCATTTTGTACCTGCGAGAAACTCAGGCGGCGGTCGAGCCACACTGGGTGCCCCTAAGTGGGGCGCTCCCCCAACACTTAACACCTCACTATATCAAACTACTAACATAGCTTTTTTACCCCCAACCCCCCTAGTACGGTAGTGCTAGCGCCCAGATGTCCGAACGGACGCCCGCGCGCTGCACTCTGTTTCGTGCTCCACATGGGGCCTACGCCGCCCAAGCGAAAAGAGGGGAAGGGCGTGCGACACCTTTGATTCGGAAGGACCTGGCCATGGTGTCGTATGGATGCCTTGCCGATGCCGAGAGAGACGATGCAACAAAAGGTGGGAAGGAGAGATGCAACACCCGATCTACTTTTGAAACATCCAAATACAACAGTTGCAACATATGTCTGAAGGCAGTTGAAACACTTGAAACATACTTCTGAAACACTTGAAAAAAAACCCTGAAAACCATTGCAACCATACGCAACATCCAAATAAAACACATGCAACGTATGTGTGAAACATATGCAACATTCAGATAAACACGCTTGCAACATGCGTCTGGAAAACACATCTGAAACATACCTCTGACACATCTGAAACACTCAAAACATACGCTTGCAACATGCCTCTGAAACAATTACAACATGCAACATTCCCCAATCTACTTTTGCAACATCCATATGAAACAATTGCAACATACATCTGAAACGCCTAAAACACTTCAAACATACATATGCAACATAGTGGAGGGGAAGGCTGGGCCGGTCGATTTCGGCCACCGGGGTGGGGGAGAGGGCCACTGGATCCGCGGGTGTTGGGCGCTCCCGATGGGTGAGGACGCCGGGGTGGGGGAGCGCGCCACCGCCGGCTAGGGAGGCAGTCATGGCCACGCATCAGGATAGGCGCGGGGCACGAGCGCGGAAGGGAGGAGGAAGCGAGGGACTGGGTGCGGGATTGAGCAGAGTGAGGCATCCGTCCGTTCTGAACGTCTTAATTGGAGCATTACTGCCAATAGAATGGTCAAGAACTAGCAAAACCTATTTACCGAAGTAAACTTCTCCCCCCCTTTTGTGATACCAAGCTCTAAAAAGATCTTTAAGATTCTCCCAATTACTTGATCCTCTTTGCAACTCAAAATTAGGGACCTGCTTTCACATGTGCCATTATGACCTAACTTAAACTTTTCCTTGGAAATAAATTATTAGTTGCAATACATGGTTGTAATTAACCACCCAGAAACTTACCACTTACCCAAGGGCCTAGACACTCATACCACAAGTACCAAACTAGCTTAGTGAAAGGATCTAGATGGCTAAAGAGGGGTGAATAGAGAGCTACTAACAACACAAGCTAACAAGAGAGCTACTAAAGCGAGTAACTAGTTACTGCTAACAAGAACAACTAGCTACTCCAGAGAGCTACTATACCAAGCAACTACAACACAAGCACAATATAAAAATGTAAATGCAAGTGAGGGTAGTAGCAAACCAACGAGCGGAAGTGATCAACACAAAGATTTATCCCCGTAGTTTGGTTACTTGCTGGCAACCTGCGTCTACATTATGACGGCTCTCCAAGTGATGATTCACGCACTAACTAACGGGACAAGCTAGACCCACAAATTGTTGGGTGCCGCAAGATTCAAGCACAAGGTGCGCATTCCACTGATCCCTTTGCAACTCGGTGAGGTGGGATCAATACCTCTCGCAAATCACCGTTGATGTATTCAACGGAGTATTCAATGAATAATACAATGACGTCGATACCGTTGTCGACACTGTTGTCAGGTGTAGAGTCATACCAAAATACCAAATCGACAAGTACCATAATCGTTCTGTTGTGGAGTGCAGATCATTCTACACTGTACTCGAGTCACTTCAGAGTGCAATATATAAACGGTGTCCGGCAGAAATAAAAATTTAGCTCAAACATACATTTCTCGAGTGTATTGGAGGAGGAAAACATGCACCTTCAGTTGTGGAAATACAAATTAGCAGGAAATTAACCTGAATTCAGGTCACAGTCGATGATCCGGAAAACTTGGTGCCTCCTCCTCTGGGCCTTGTTTAGATGCACCCCAAAAGTTAAAATTTTTTCACTCTCTCTCCATCGCATCAATCTTTGGACCCATGAATGAAGTAGTAAATATAGGTAAAAAAATAATTAATTACACAGTTTCGTTGAAAATCACGAGATGAATCTTTTGAGCCTAGTTGGTCCACGATTGGACAATATTTGTCAAATAAGACGAAAGTGGTACTATTCATCAGGTTCAAAATATTTGCAATCTAAACGTGACCCTGGTCTCTCAAATCAGGCAGAGACAGACAGACCACTCGTTTTTTTATTACCCCGGGGTAGCTAGGCTAAGAATGTCATTGCAGTCAGCATCTAAACCGTCAAACTCACGCGAGTGATGTGTGTCCGAACTACTCCCTCCGTCCGGAAATGCTTGCAATTCTAGGCTCGGAGGTGTGTCGGTTGTAGACCTGTAAAGGCTAGCGGCGGCGGGACCTCTCCTCTGCACCTTGAAGGAATTTGCCACCGGCTGCAGGTCCAGCCAATCAGCCATCGAGCTGTGGCATGCGTGTGGTAGAAAACCAAAAATCTGCCAGTCCAGTAGGGGTACATGCGTCTTCTTTTCACTTCACTAACTTTATCTTGAGAACCCATATTTACAAGCATTTCCGAACGGAGAGAGTATTTGTTGACAGCCTATACTTCTCTCCATCCCGAAAAGACCGTCGTTCTACGATTCGAAAAAAATCCCACAAAGACCATCGTTCTAGTATGGTATAGGTATCAGCTTTGGCAGTAGCCAGGACCCACTCAATAAAAAAATCAAAATCAGCAGAACACGTTATCCCTCCTTCCTTCTTAGAGCAAGTATTATGATGGGCTGGGAGCGGGCGGTATCTGACATGGAGGAGAGAGAAAGCAGGAGAGAGAGTGGAGCGAGCGTTTGGTGATGCGCCGGCCAAAAGCGGACGAAGAGCACTGTGCTGCGCGTTTCTCGGTTTTTCATTGGCTCCTATGGCTGCATGTTGCTGTCTCAGGAGAGAGAAGAGCAAGAGAGAGTAATGCATGTTGTCCACGCTGGATTCATTTCGCCAGCAGCGGGCGAAATTATTGCTCTTGCTCTTACGATTCAGGCCACCTGCCTACCTCGCGTCCATGAACCACAACCGCACGCGCCCCAAGAAAAAACAACCCTGTTCACAGCTCGCAGCAGCTCCAAATCCATATCCATGCGACCTCCACTCGTCTCCGCACCGGCACGCCGCGAAAGTCCAAAAGTCTCTAGTGGCAAATCCTACTCTCGTCCCTGCGCGCACCTCCTCCAGTCTGCATGCCAGCGCCGCTTGGATCCGGCCGCTGCATGGTCTGGCGTCGCGGCGGCTGAATCCAGCGGCTGTGCAGCCCGGCGCCGCAGCTGCGACGGTGGAAGTGGCTAAGAAGAGCGGGGAGTCTAGCGGTGTCTGGATTCGGCTACCGCGTGGCTCGGCGCCGCGGATGCGATGGTGGAGGCCGGCAGCGCGTGGAAGGGGAGTGGCCGGGGAATCATGCGAATCAGCCGCGAGCAAGAGGAGCAATGGGATGTGGCTATGGAAGAGAAGGACGGCGGCGCGAGCAACCTGGGCGAGCTGGCGGTGAGTCGAGCGAATCAGACGTGGAAGCACGAAGAAGACTCGAGAAGCCTTGCGTGTGGTTGGATTTTTATAGGAGCAATAGTGTAATTTACCATCTCTTCTGGGTTTGCCTGCCCGGTCCTTCCATGACGGTCTTTGCGGGATGGAGAGAGTACGCCTACGGTGATCTTCCTCCTGCCGTACACCACACACTGCACTTAATTAGCTTCTCGGGCAAATAAAAAGACCTGGATCGGAGCAACCTAGCTACTCCCTCCATTATCTTTTAAGGCGCGGAGGCCATATTTTCAATACCAATGAATTTGAGAGAGTTACGTAGAGGATTACTGAAGCGTTGAGCACTATGCGCCGTTTCCTGCATGCATGCATGCAGCGTCGTTTAGTAGCTCCAGTGAAATAAATCAACCAATCACATGCAAAGAAAACGCTTCGGTTTGTTGCGGATGAGTAAAATGCGGACAGTTTTTCTTTGATTCCTGCATCCAAACCTACCTCACGCCTAACTTAATGTCAAAAATGAAAAAAAAAACACCAAACGCCTAATGGTAGATAATGGAGGGAGTTTTATATATAAGAGCAAAAGAGATACACATATGTGGAGGCTTGCTGAACGAAGATGGCGAGGCTCGTGCCATTGTTGCTGCTGCTCCTTGTCATCATCACCTCATGTAAGCAGCATGCGATGCAGCTTAACCTATGCTGGATCGATGATGATAATCCGTTTTTGTTGCTACTCCAGCTCATAAGTACAGTACGTGGTATATATATGTATATATGTATATATGATGCATCTATCATGCATGCAAGTGCAGCTGACGGGGTGCTTTCTTCGTCGGAGGTTGACGGCGGCGGGCCGGCGGACGACCCGGTGTGCGACATTGCCTTCGTCATCTGCCTGGGGTCGTGCTGGAAGTCAGGCAAGTGCATGAACTGCTGCAAGAACCATGGCTTCGTCCACGGCAGGTGCAGCCTCAAGCACGGCGACGCCTGCTACTGCTGCCACACCCCCGACCAGAAACGTGAGCAGCATCAGCAGCTATCACCCACGCCCTCCCTGTCCATGCATATTTCTCAATAAGACTGCCCCTCGTATCTCTGTAGTTTCTCCAAATATGTAACTTGTTCTTTATGTACACAGCTTCAGGAGATGATAAGTGTCAACAAAACTTAATAAGTCTATACCTATACTATATATATATATATATATATATATATACCTAATTTTAATAATAAAGAGGTAAAATTTTCGCGTAAGATGTAAGTAAGACTCCTACTCAACTAAGATTCTATACCTCTATACCTTTCCACGTAAGATGTAAGATGTAATTAAGACTTCTACTCAACAAAGATTACGTGTCTATACCTTTATATTTATATATATATATACCTAATATAATAATAAAGAGGCAAAATTTTAACTTTCCAACATGTAAGATGTAAGATGTAAGACTCATCATGATCCGAGACAAGACAAAAAAAAATCCACACCAATCACCCCTAAAAACAAAAAGGGAAAAAAATTTGTATCCATACTCGAACACAGCACGCCCGTCCGTGCACGTTATTATCATACAAGAGTCCAAGTTCGTATAGCCTCTCTCCCTCTCTTTCCCGTGACCGAATCACCGGCTTCGACTCGATCTCCAATCCCAAATACGACACAAGTCCCAAATATGATATAAATCCGAATCATATATACTACTTCAATAAGATAATATAACTCCTCAAAGGCAGGGGCGCAATGAGGTCGTGGATTGGCGCTCGCAGCGGCACCTTCGAGGAGTTGAAGGCGTACCTGAGCGCCGCGCGTGCTCGCTGGACGCCGATGAGCTCCGCGCCGAGGAGGGCGACGGCCTCGGCATCAGCATGAACGTCGTGTCCGACAAGTTCCGCGGCGCCACGTTCGTGTGGTCGTCCGTGATGGACGAGGCGTCACAGACGAGTTCCGGGGCGCCACGTTCATGTGGTCGTCCGTGATGGACGAGGCGTCGCAGAGGGAGGGGCAGCAAAACACAACAGCCGCTGGCTCGTGAAGTCATGATCGATGAGTACCTGCCGCACGTCCGCCGAAGAGGCCGCGAGGTCCTCTTCGGTAACCGTCGCCGCAGGCTCTACAGCAACAACAGTCAACTTCGACCACCTGACCACGTTTGAGACACTGGCCATGGACCCGGCCAAGAAGAAGATCATGGATGACATCGACGCGTTACGGAGCAACAGGGACTTCTACCGGCGCACCGGCAAGCCATGGAAACGGTTGTACCTTCTCTACGGCCATCGGGCACGGGCAAGTCTACCATGGTCGCGGCCATGGCCAACCACCTCAACTACGACATCTACAACGTCGAGTTCACCATCGTGAACAACAACGATGACCTCAGCAAGCTTCTCATCCAGACTACCAGCATGTCCATCATCGTCATCGAGGACATCGATTGCTCCCTGGACCTGACGGCCAACCAGAGGTTCAAGACAGGGGCGGATCCAGTATAGTAGCGTTGCTGTCAGCTGACAGCAATGCCTTCTGGCCCGGCCAAGGTATCCTTCTCTATACTGGAGTAGATGACAGCAGCCCAAAATGTCTAATGACATCAGTGCTCTCCTGGAATCAGCCCACATTCCTTCGTTTCCATGTACGCCCTTCACTTTCCTTCTATAAACTTTAATTTATTTGTCCAATATTTATATACATTGGGCACCCGTACGTTGGGCACCTAAAGGCTATAGGTGCTGCAGCACATGTTATGTACATAAAAATTGGATAGTTTATGGTAATTAAATTATATCATGTTATATCCAAGGTTTTGAAAGTGAAAGATTTTCATCACATCCAATAAATTACACATGTATCAATTATATAAAAAAAGATCTTTATATCTAAAACTTTCTTTCTTTATTCTATTTTACAAAATAAAAAATTATGCAAATATATATTTTATCTATTAACTCGAATGAAGTAATAGATAATTCTAACCATCTAATCTAATTGAATGAATGGCTCATAGTTGGAAGGACTACAACACAGCCCCCATTATTTTTTTCAACTTATTTCATAATTCAACTTTTGACTTTCCATGTCAGCATTGTTTACAAGTTCATTGAAATTGGAATAGAGATTTTGATGAAAAAGTATCCTATAATAGTCAAATAATTCTTGGAGATTGAGAAAGCAATTTTTACCCAAATAATTCTCCCAATGATGATTTAAAGAGTAAACTTTATAAAGATTCTTGGAGATGCTCTAACTTTGTTACTTTAACTATTGTTACAATAATAATACTTTCCTATTTATACTCTTTTATGTATTATATGTTTACTGTAAGTCATCGTTACTTAGTTGACAAAGTTTACGGTGACATCATTGATGTGAAATCCTGGATCCGCCCCTGGTTCAAGAAGAAGAATCGACCATACCACAAGGACAGGAAGGTGACGCTGTCCGGCCTGTTCAACTTCATCGACGGGTTGTGGTCGGCTTGCGGCGGCGAGCGTATCGGCCTTGACCCGGCGCTCATCTGGCGGGGCTAGATGGACATGCACATCGAGGCGTTCTGGCCAAGAACTACCTCGGCATCGATGCGCAACCGCTGTTCGTGTTTGGCACCGTCGAGGAGCTGCTGACGAAGCTGATGCCGGCTGCCGAAGGTTGTGCCACCTGACGTCGCCGAGTGCCTCATGAGTCATCATGATAACCAAGAACGCCGGCTACGAGGAGGATTTCAGTCTTTACCTAATATAATAATAAAGAGGCAAAATTTCCGCCAAGATTTTTTTTCCACCTCTTTTTCTTCCACTCCGGGTTCTATTAATTTAATACTAAAACAGCACAATTTCAGCCTAGCCTCTCCCCACTCCGTATCCGTAACAATCTCCACTACGAAATCATCCAGATTTCCTCCGAGAAGTAGAATAGCCATTGCAAAAAAAAAAAGAATCCTTATGCCCTACGCCCACTGAATATAAGCAGTGGAGACTTAAGTCCATAAGTCCATAAGAAAAAGAGAAGGAAAGAAGAAGTTGGCCAAAGATCCGAATCGAATCGAAAAAGAGCTCTACATCAAATAACAAGCAACAAGCAACAAGGCCAGGCCAGGCCTGGTCCTCACACCGATGGGGGAGAGGAGCAGGGACCTCGCCCACCGATAGACAGGACCGAGCAGCGGCATGGCTCCGGGTTCGGTGAAGAGGGTGGAAACGGTAAGGCTACCACAGTGATGGTTGTCGATGGCGTCAACGCGGACATCTATGGGTACAACCTGAGGGTGAAGATGACGTCGGCAACCACGCAGCTACCAGCTCCTTCCGGCAGCGGCGATCGTCGACGGTGAGAAGAACCCGACAGGGCTTCACCAAGACTCTTGGTGGCGGTGGAAGAAGTTGCGAATACGTGGCGTGAAAAAATACGGAAGGGAGAGAGGCGTAGGATTTGATTATTCCAAAAAAAAGAGGCGTAGGATTTGAAATCGGGCAGTGCGGTCTTCCACGCCTGCTGACGTTGTCCAGGGCCCGTGTGTCAGCGACAAATATGGGAAAAGGATGCAACCGTGTCCAGGTCAGCGATCCATATGATGGATCAAGGATCCGATGGTGTGTGGCCACAAGGAGTAGCGGGGCCCAGCTGTCATGGACGCCGAGAAAACACAAAGGAAAGAGAGGGAGCAATAGGCACGCAGATTTTCACTCTTCGCGCGGGACACGAGGCGTGGCGGAGGTCACGCGCGTGTCCACACGGAACGAGCGGCACAGTATTCAGGGAGCAGCGAGATTGGCGGTGCAGCTCCGGATCCTATGGTCGTGTCTCGTGTGTGTGGTAGCAAGGGGGTGTGCCCGCTGGCCGCGTGACACGTGTCGCCAATTTTTGGGAAACAGGGTGTGGCGTTGGCTGTTTTGCCGTCCGGGCACACAGAACGGGCCTCCAGTGCTCTGGCTGGAGTAGTGCTCTGGTGGTAAAGTCATCTCAATTCTCAGAGAATATTTATTTATATCTTCCTATAAACAGCTAGAAGATGAAATATGCAACACGTATGCTATGCTGAGAAGCTATATTAAAATAAACTCCGTGCTCATATAGTTTATGTTTCTTGATTTTAATGTCTTTTAAATATATTTTTATTTTTTAAACAAACAATATATTTTATCATTTTACATCTATTCATATAGCTAATATCAAAAGGCCAATTTTTTTCTCAAATTTTCGTTTGTTAGTCCTCCTCATGAGCTAAAATCTCTTGAGTTTCAAATACGATTAGTTTGCTACCACCAGTTTCATGTGAATATGACTTTTTCTCCAACTCTAAATAAATTAGAGTATATTTCATAACTATATACTCCCTCTATGTTGGTAAAAGAAGTCGTTTTGGACAAGGTTTGAGTCAAACATTGAGAATATAAATCGTAAATAACTTTTAAGTTATTGAGTTTGGAAATGTGAAAACTATATGAATAGATTTGTCTTCAAATATACTTTCATAAAAGTATACATATGTCACTTTTAAATAAATATTTTTATAGAAAAATAAAGTCAAAGTTATGCTTTGGAGACCGTGTCATTATCTAAAACGACTTCTTTTACCAACGTGGAGGGAGTATAACGTTATATGATCTCGTTGCAACGCACGGGCATATTTACTAGTTAATAAAAAAAATACTGAAATTACGGACTACTTTTTTTTAGAAAATGTAAAAATTTCGGCCTCTACGACCGCAGCCAAGTCTTACAATGTTGTCAGCTTATTTGCAAACAAAATAAAGAAAAAAAGAGTACTCAAATAGGAGAAAATCATATACAAAGCGATAATCATTATTGACAAACACGTCTAAGGCCTTGTTCGAATGTTGTCGGACTCACCTCAATCCATATATGTTAGGTGGAATTTAGTACAAGTTTCACTCCAGTCCACCCCAACATATGTGGATTGAAGCAAATCCAACTAGATCCAAACAAGGCCTAAAGCGATACAATAATGATACGATAAGGGCGTTTGTCCGTCCAGGCACCGTCTTCCCACATAAAAAAGGTCGTCCGGGCATCGCCTTTCCAAATTAAAAAAAATCTATCCCATTCCATCTCACGCGCTCGCCGCGCAGACTCCGCTTCGCTTCCTCCGGCCCCTAGCCCTTGCCCGCCTCCGCGACACCAGGCTCCACCGCTGGAGTCGCACCTCCCGCCCACCCCAACCCTCATCGCCGTCGCCGGTGCCAGCGTCCTCCTCATCGCCTCCTCCTGCGGCTGGAGACGGCGAGGGCGTTGCAACCGTACCATACTTTGCATCCGCCTCAAGGCTCCTCACGCCCCAGTAGCGGAAGAAGCTCGCAGGGGGCCAAGTCCGTGGTGCTCTTCAGTCCACCGCCTCCCATCCTCGATCTACCCATCGAGGCCAAGTTCCTCAGCGCGCCTGACATAGTGGTCGTCGTTCCTTAGTGTGCCTGACATAGTGGCCGCCGCCCACTAAAGTGTCACGTCTGACATGTTGGAAGCGTATGTTTCAAGTGTTTCATAGGTATGTTGCAAGTGTTCTACGTGGATGTTGCAAAAGTAGATAAGGATGTTGCATATGCTGCAAGTGTTTGAGGCATGTTGCAAGCATTTGTTCAAAATGTTTCATGTGTTTTTAAGTGTTTTTTATTTTGATGTTGCATATGTTTCACACATGTTGCAAGAGTATGTTCCAATGGTTTCAGCTGTTTCAGTCTTTTGTTGCAGTAAGTGTTTTCATGTTGCAAGTTGCAAGTGTTTTACCTGAATGTTGCATATGTTTCACACACATGTTTCAAGTGTAAGTGTATCTTCCAAATGTTTCATCTGCTTTCAGACGTATGTTATATTCAAGTGTTTCATGTTTCATAGGTCTATTCAGAGAGTCATGGGGCACGACTGGGGCGTTGGGGGATCGCGAGCGGTGAGCCAGGTGCTGGAAGTTGGGACGCATAGTGCGCCTAGGTCCCGCGGATGGGGGGTGTGCTCGTCCTCATCCCGACTCCCGCTTACACGGAGAAAGAGGAGCGGGGTTGCTGGGAAGGAGCCATGGGCATAGTGACAGGGTGTGGGGTGCATGTGCGGGGCGGGGCAAGGCCGACAGGAGTGGGTTACACGGGCGTCTGGACGCGCGCGTCTGTCTGGACGTCCGGACGCTAGCCACTCCCAGAGCGATAACCTCCAACGTTTTGCTCCTCTGAAAATAGCCTGTATAAAAGAAATATTTTGTTTTTTTCTCAAAAACAATGTCACTACGAGTACGCCAAATTGCCTAAAATAGCAGTAGCCTCCACAAAAATCTATTTTTTTTCTCCCTCACAATGCCCGTGAGCCAGCCTCTAAGCATTTTTTTAGTAGTAGATCTAGATGGGGTTAGCCAAATAGCAATATGAACAATATTCCAAATAGCTTTAGCATGGCATCAATAAAAAAAAGATGTTTTATTGTTTCATTGCCATCACAGACACAACACCTTTGGCTACTGGTCCAGTTTCTCTTAGCTAAATTGTTCTTTGTTAAGATAACACCTCTTTAGAGGTACCAAAGGAAGATTGTTATCTTAAGAGAGAGCTTCAATTTCCAAATGAATTTATTAGTGAAAATGGTATCTGGTTTATCAAGTACGTACATATTGACCGTACAAAGAATTGACCATGATTACGTAGATCCCAGTTAAAAACATCCTTCTTATTTGAAAGTTGAACATTGGCTATTTTAGCTACTATATATATATATATATATATATATATATATATATATATATATATATATATATATATATATATATATATATATATATATATATATATATATATATATATATATATATATATATATATATATATATATATATATAGAACTATTACCCTACAGCTGGCTACAAAATAATTTATTCTGTAGCCACTTGGAGTTACGATAATTGTTATGCTAATTTACGAGATTATAGTAACTCCTTACTATGTGATTTACTATAACATTATGGTAAATATCCCCGTGTGTTAAAGTAATTCAACTATCGTAAATATATATTGACATTGTCATAAATTAGTATATAAAATTATCGTAAATAGAGGTGGCTACAAAATAACTTATTTTGTAGCTAGCTATAGAGTATTCTCTCTCTCTCTCTCTCTCTCTATATATATATATATATATATATATATATATATATATATATATATATATATATATATATATATATATGTTAAGCCAAGCCATCAAATTATCCTCGGTTAATGCTCTGCGAATGGGCACTTGATCCATGACGGTCTCCACAGTTCCAAATAAGGCAATCATCAACAACCAATGCAATTTTCAGAGCCGCTCAATGAAGATCCTCCATGGCAGCAAGTTTAGCCATGACGTGATGCCAATGCCCTGCATGTCCCCGTCTCCATGACCGTCATCGTCGTCGGGCCTCTCCAGGCCCACAGCCTTTCTAAGCCCAATCCTTCTTCGATGAAAATACCACTGCAAAAGAACAAATCTCTAAGCACGTTGAGGAAGAAATGACGTTGTAAATCCAAAACAATAACAAATTAAAATTCTACTAGTGCTTAAGATCAATGAAGCAGTCATTTGATTGTTGTGTTGATGACAAAAGAAAAATGACACATAGCTGCAGTTTTTTCTTGAAAAAACAAACCATCGGCCGAAACCGAGACATTTTGTTTTGACGAATTTGCATGCATTTTAGGTGTTTGATTTATACTCAGAGCAAGACCTTATTTGTACTCAACACCTAATATTAAAGGGTAAAATTAATATTTAGGTTGCTCGAGTGGCGTAGAGACGCGGAAGGAGGCTTGGTCACGCGGTTGCGGTGGACGCGGGAGGCTTGGTCGTTGAGCCTTGGGCGACGGCTTGCGCACGCATCGCAGTGAGGAAGGGAGCAGACGGAGGTGGGAGAAGAACCTGATGGGTGGGGGCCACCTGTCGGTGACTAAGGGAGGGGCAGATGGCATCGGCAGCTGGGCAAGACCCGCCTGCCAGTGTCCAGAGGGAGCAGGCGGACGGCAGGGGTATTTTCGTCTCCAAACAAACTGACAAGGTAAACACAGTCAACTAACGGATGGTTATTTTCGTCTCCAAAATGGACAGCAGCATCATTTACGAAAGGTTATTTCAAGTTGATGTTAGACAAGGAAGTTCAAATTTTCGAGTGCTATATACGGAAGAGTGATTTCTTTTAGTGCCAAATTCATATTTCTCTATAAAATAAAAGATGAAAAAGTAACAGCTGAATACGGGATGAAAAAGTAACAACTGAATACGGGTGAATGCATCACAAGTACTCTGAATGAGCAAAACTTACATAACAGCACAATTGGAGTTCTCAGAAAAAGAATAATCTGTACTGAAATTACATGGTATAGTTCCCATTTCAAACCGACGAGTGAAACATGACCACAAAACCTTAGTTTGGTGCACTAATACTCCAGAGTTCATAAAGTACAACGTAAGAGTACATCGTTGAGTTTGTGCATGTGTGATGCTCTAGTCCAGAAATGGCTATCTTACCATGTTTTGGGGAATTGGGAATGAGTCCTATTGTTACTTTGTTAGAGCATCTCCAAGAGTTTCCAAAACCCACTCTCAATCTAGATTTTTTAGCAAGATTGAGAAAAACTGCCCTCAAACAATTACATATCTCAACTCCCAATCTTTCTGCACTTGAGAAAAACAATCCAATCGCGTGGATATTTTCGCGCGCGTATCGATCCACCAATCTGAAGGTGGAAGGACGTGGGAAGAATAATTAGTAGGATAAGGTTCTCAATGCAAATGTATAAGAGAGAAAGAAAAGTATAAAGTGGTTGGAATAATTTATAAATAGTTCGAAATTCCTGATCTAAAGTTGTCTTCTATATTTTAGGAGCGGGATTTTGGAATCTGTTAGAGCAACCCAATAAATATACTCCCAACATTATTTAGCCACTTGAGAACTTATTAGTTTACCAATTATTTATTTGGGAACTATTGGAGATGCTCTTAGGCTTATAAAACTAGCCAAAAACTTACCCGAGCTTAATCAATACCTTGACTTGGGGCCCACGGTTGGCGTAGAGGGATGGTGTGGGATCCTTGTTGCTCCTTCCCTTCTTCTTCAACAATGCTCGAGAGGTGGGGCACTCCTTGATCCTCCCTAGAAAGGGGATGATCCTGGGAATGTTGTTGTACGTCGTGACCTCCTCTTTGGTCTCCCTCCTCTTCCTTCTTTCCCCTTTCGTGGTTTTTGGCTTAGAGAGAGAGAGAGCTTCTTTCCCCTTTCGTGGTTTTTGGCTAAGAGAGCTAGAGAGAGCTTAGATGTGAATGGTAATAGATTATTAGGGGTATTTGGGTGTGTTGTAACTTTCTTTTTTTAATACAATGATACATAACTCTTCTGTGCGTTTGAGAAAAAAAGAAGAATGGCAATGGAGAGAGAGAGTGAGTGCTATGCTGGTGCTTGGAGAGGTGTATGTTCCCCGTGCCGACAAGTGGGGTTAGGACGAGTGTGGTCTGAACAACTGAAGGTTTGCATTTGCTAGATATTACTGTGTTCTAGCAGACCATCCAATGTTCCTGTCGGACCGTCCGTCAGAGCAAGCATGACTCTGATTCACTCAGCTCGACAGTTCAATCGAATTGGCCATCAGTGAAAAAAATGCCAGTTTCGACCATACTTAACACTTGTTAGCGTTTGCAAATAGAAATTTTAGGGTGCAATGCTTAACGTGTCGTAGAAGAAGCCTCAAGTGAAGATGCGGAAGGAGGCTTGGTCACGTGATTGCAGTTGACGCGGGAGGCTTGGTCGTTGAGCCTTGGACGACAGCTTGCGCACGCATCGCAGATAGGAAGGGAGCAGACGGAGGTGGGAGAAGAACCTGATGGGTGGGGGCCATCTGTCGGTGACTGAGGGAGGGGCAGATGGCATCGGCAGCTGACGGGCGAGACCCGTCTGCCGGTGTCTAGAGGGAGCGGGCGGACGGCAGGGGTATTTTCGTCTCCAAACAAACTGACAAGGTAAACACAGTTAACTAACGGATGGTTATTTTCGTCTCCAAAATGGACAGCAGCATCATTTACGAAAGGTTATTTCAAGTTGATGCTAGACAAGGAAGTTCAAATTTTCGAGTGCTATATACGGAAGAGTGATTTCTTTTAGTGCCAAATTCATAATTCTCTATAAAATAAAAGATGAAAAAGTAACAGCTGAATACGGGATGAAAAAGTAACAACTGAATACGGTTGAATGCATCAAAAGTACTCTGAATGAGCAAACCTTACATAACAGCACAATTGGAGTTCTCAGAAAAAGAATAATCTGTACTGAAATTACATGGTATAGTTCCCATTTCAAACCGACGAGTGAAACATGACCACAAAACCTTAATTTGGTGCACTAATACTCCAGAGTTCATAAAGTACAACATAAGAGTACATCGGTGAGTTTGTGCATGTGTGATGCTCTAGTCTAGAAATGGCTATCTTACCATGTTTTGGGGAATTGGGAATGAGTCCTTTTGAGCTTGCCAAAATTCACTTGGCAAATCTTATGATTTGGCAACTCCCTAAAATATATGCCAAGTGAAAAAATAGACTCTCTTCAATAGTTTGCCATTTTGACTTGGTAAAATTAAAAAAGTATGCCCACATCCTACCCGACCCAACTATCCCGCGACTCTCCTTCCCACGTGCCGCACGCGATCCTTCTCCGCGCGTGCATGAAGGGCGCCGCCGCCGCGGTACCTCGCGCTCTCTGTCAAAGTTGGCCATCGTCGACTCCGGCCGGCCATCTCCTACATCAAGCCGGCCATCTCCTCCACCAAGGCGCCCATTTCCTCCTCCCATCTGGATTAATATTTCATTCAGTTTGTATGACCCACGTTGTTTTTGTCAACACCTTGCATGACAACTATCTTGTGAAATTTTTGCTTACATTCACGTTGTCTGATTCAATACCATGCGGTATCGGACTTGGAACAGTAGAAGGTCAGGCGATCTATCCTGTCCATTCAGCAACACGAAAACAAGGAGCATCAGCATTTAATTAAGACCTGGCATCCATGTTCCATCAGCACGGCAGCAGGTACCAGCAGTGACAGGATCTTCAGAACATCTGCCTCTCTGTCTCATCAACACGATTTGCCGGCCACGAGCGCGCAACAGCAGCTACCGTAGGTACTTGTAGCTGCAGCTTTGTCCACGCGCGCGGGGAAAGAAAGGTGGCGTCGCACGGGCTCTGCGATGCGAAGTGGGATGCGCGCGGGTAAAGATGTGCGTGTGGAGGGGAGGAATAGCAAGTTGCTAAAAATTCCAAGTTCATTTGGCAAACTGTTGGAGAGTGAATTTTTTTGCTTTGCTAAATTTTTAAGGATGGCAAACTCATTTGGCAAACTGTTGGAGATGCTCTCCAAGAGTTTCCAAAACCCACTCTCAATCTAGATTTTTTAGCAAGATCGAGAAAAACTGCCCTCAAACAACTACATATCTCAACTCCCAATCTTTCTGCACTTGAGAAAAACAATCCAATCGCGTGGATATTTTCGCGCGCGTATCGATCCGCCAATCTGAAGGTGGAAGGACGTGGGAAGAATAATTAGTAGGATAAGGTTCTCAATGCAAATGTATAAGAGAGAAATAAAAGTATAAAGTGGTTGGAATAATTTATAAATAGTTCGAAACTCCTGATCTAAAGTTGTCTTCTATATTTTAGGAGCGGGATTTTAGAATTTGTTAGAGCAACCCAATAAATATACTCCCAACATTATTTAGCCACTTGAGAACTTATTAGTTTACCAATTATTTATTTGGGAACTATTGGAGATGCTCTTAGGCTTATAAAACTAGCCAAAAACTTACCCGAGCTTAATCAATACCTTGACTTGGGGCCCATGGTTGGCATAGAGGGATGGTGTGGGATCCTTGTTGCTCCTTCCCTTCTTCTTCAACAATGCTCGAGGTGGGGCACTCCTTGATCCTCCCTAGAAAGGGGATGATCCTGGGAATGTTGTTGTACGTCGTGACCTCCTCTTTGGTCTCCCTCCTCTTCCTTCTTTCCCCTTTCGTGGTTTTTGGCTTAGAGAGAGAGAGAGCTTCTTTCCCCTTTCGTGGTTTTTGGCTAAGAGAGCTAGAGAGAGCTTAGATGTGAATGGTAATAGATTATTAGGGGTATTTGGGTGTGTTGTAACTTTCTTTTTTTAATACAATGATACATAACTCTTCTGTGTGTTTGAGAAAAAAAAAAAGAATGACAATGGAGAGAGGGAGTGAGTGCTATGCTGGTGCTTGGAGAGGTGTATGTTCCCCGTGCTGACAGGTGGGGTTAGGACGAGTGTGGTCTGAACAACTGAAGGTTTGCATTTGCTCGATATTACTGTGTTCTAGCAGACCATCCAATGTTCCTGTCGGACCGTCCGTCAGAGCAAGCATGACTCTGATTCACTCAGCTCGACAGTTCAATCGAATTGGCCATCAGTGAAAAAAATGCCAGTTTCGACCATACTTAACACTTGTTAGCGTTTGCAAATAGAAATTTTAGGGTGCAATGCTTAACGTGTTGTAGAAGAAGCCTCAAGTGAAGAGCCAATTAGGTGCTAAGAATGTGATTGCAGTCAGCATCTGAACCGTCAAGCTCACACGATTGATGTGTCCGAACTGTTTGTTGATAGCGTATACGCCTACGGTGATGGATCTTCCTCCTACCGTACACCACACACTGCACTTAGCTTCTCGGGCAAATAAAAAGACCAGTGAATCGGAGGAACCTAGCCAAGAGCAAAAGAGATCCACATATGGAAGCGAAGATGGCGAGGCTCGTGCCATTGTCGCTGCTGCTGCTCTTCATTGTCATCATCACCTCCTGTAAGCAGCACGCAGATTACACTACGTACGTGGTATATATATATGTATATATGATGCATCATGCATGCATGTGCAGCTGACGAGGTGCTTTCTTCGTCGGAGGTTGACGTCGGTGGCGGGCCGGCGGACGCCGTCTTCGACACCTGCCTGGGGTCGTGCTGGAAGTCAGGCGAGTGCATGCGCTGCTGCAAGCATCATGGCTTCGTCCACGGCAAGTGCAGCCTCAAGCATGGCGACGCCTGCTACTGCTGGCTGCTGCCACACCCCTGACCAGAAATGAGCAGCAGCAGAAGCAGCTCACTCTATCACCTTCCTCCCTGTCCATCGTATAGTCGATCGTACTTACTACGACTACCCCTCGTCTTACATAACAGCACAATTGGAGTTCTCAGAAAAAGAATATCTGTATTGAAATTACATGGTATAGTTCCCCTTTTCAAACCGACGAGTGAAACATGACCACAAAACCTTAATTTGGTGCGCTAATACTCCAGAGTTCATAAAGTACAACATAAGAAGAGTCTATCACCATTTGCCTCATTGTACAACTAATTCAATTATTTGCCAAAATCCAGATGGTAGGCCAGTACTTTACGGAAACATTTTATTCAAGCGCTTATACCATAAATAAATCAGGAACTTCAACAAGCATTAATGAAATATTGAGACAACCATTTGAGAGCAGCAAAAACACTGCAGAGTCGAAAAAACTCAAACCGCAGCCTTGAGGAAGTAGAACAGGCAGCAACATATCCTGGAACAAAATAATCCAACACTATGAACCAGCGCAAGCAAGCTATAGCACACCAGGGTGAACTGCAGATTCTTTCTGAGTTTTGCACCTGAAACACAAAGGTAATTTCAGTCAGAACCAGTGAGCAATTTGCTTGATTTGGAAAATAGATAGCAAAGTAGCAAACAGTAATTAGCATAAATAGAGAAACAGTATTAGAGGCAGTGCCAGACGATAATATCCTAGTAGTGAATAATTGCAGTGAGGCACCGATTTCTTTTGCAGGAAGAATAAATTCATTGTCAAATATGACCAAGGTCATTGTGAATAATATTACTCAGGAGTCAGGACAAGATCCCATCTAAAATTAAATATTAAACCAACCTAGATGTGGCTCTGGAAGGTATGGACCCAACTGACCAAATATAATTGGTATATCAAAACCAATGCTATGCAGAAGAGAAGGAATTTGTTTCACTCAATCTAAACAAGAACTTTTAAGAATTTCAATCAGTAAGCAATACCATCTACAATTCATATTAACCCAACCTAGATGTGGCTCTGGAAGGTACGGACCCAGCTGACCAAAATAATTGGTATATCAAAACCAATGCTATACAGAAGGAATTTGTTTTGCTCAATCTTAAACAAGAACATAAAAATTTCAACCAGTAAGCAATACAAGACCATAAATTTGTTTAGGGGTTCTTCAAATAGTATGAGAACCTGAGCAACAAATTGCAAATTTTGTGAAAACAACAGAAAACTAAATGCAAATCTTTAAGTCATAAACAGAGACAAATTTTATTTCCTATTTTGGTTTTGCAGTACTTTTTTTCTTTTCTCTCAAATACACAGGAGAGTTGTGTGTCATTGCATCAAGAAGAACAGAACTTAAAGTACAACGCACCCAAAAAAACACACAACACACCCACACACAGAAGCACGGATTAGTTTTGCAGTCTTGTATTGATTGTCATGCCAAAGTTCATTAAGATTAAGAATAGAGATATTCAGATGATAAATCTTTTACAATGGTAGAAATATTATCATTTTGCTACAATATGAAAGACTAATTAGCTAATAGGAACACCTCAGCATTTATATGAGCATAAAGGCAAAATATTGAACAAATCATGTGACACTTAATTCTCCCCATTATGGTAGCTTCGGTAAACATTACTATGGACCTCAAAAGTCACAAGGATGCCCCTAGTACAAGATTGAAAAACAACACAGCATGTCAATGGATAGTATGGTGCTAACTGGTACACTTGACTGAGTAAGAAAACACGACAATCTAGGGAGACTTGTATATTCAGTTATTAAATGTTGAGTTGCTGACACAATGCACTGCAGTGAAGTTAAACAAAAAGATGCCTTAATGTATACCTGTTGCAAAACGCACGAGATGCATAGTTGTGATTGTTGCAGTTGTTGCACAACCAGTCCCCGTCGCGCCATTTTGCCCTAGCAAGATGCAAGAGCATATGTGATACAGTTAGCTAACCCAGATTCTGTCAGATGGTAGTAAACTATTCATGCAAGTCTTGCACTATGCCAGCGAAACATATTTGCACAAAACAGAAATTTTCATGAAGTGTCCATTGAACAATGGCAGAACCTTGATCATGAGTTATGGAACTTAAATTTTACAACAACGGCAGAACCTTGATCATGAGTTATGGAACTTAAATTTTACAACTTATTGTGAGGTTTCCTAAAATGGGGTCTATACAGTAAAAACGCCCTTTTAAAAAAAGTACTAACATAAACGGACATGCCAATTAACATATGAACTTGGAAAAATGGTGGTGCACACAATTCTCTACCACCCCACAAAATTTCATATATATAAGCCATTCCCTCGCTGCCCCTAGTTTTCTCAAAATGTTCCACCAGATTTATTTAGGTACAGTTTCCTTTAATGTTGATCAGCCATGAGGTCATAACTTTCTTTTCAGTTTCCTTTCTCTACTGCAACTATACCTATTCAAAACTATTTACAGTTCAAACCTTCTAAGCCAACTCCACTTAGCTATTTCCTATGATGTATAAAAAAAACCTCAACCTGCGGGGAGTAAGACAGCCCCCGGGCATTTTGCTAAGAAGACCTCATGCAGGTCGAGAAAGCCCCCAAACCCCTGCCCCACCCATACACATTCTATGATGTATAATGTCTCAGTTATTCTCGAGGTGTTAGCACTATCTTGCAAATAATAAAATCTCTAAGAACCTCTAGTGTGATGATGAACATCAAACACGACTACACGAGTGTTTGGTATCACTTGATTGTTGGCCTTAAATCCTAACACTATCAACAATTTGATGAAGTTCATACAAGATTATAATTCATATAATGTATTTAATTTGCAACTAAGTATCTTTGATTTTTTTTAGGTTGAAGCTGTACCCTTTTCCCATAAGACCAGACATTCCTTGCCCAGATGGTAATGCCATTGAGCTCCCATTGTCAAACTTGGAAAAAGCACCCTGGCCATTGTTGCTTCCAGCTCCTTGCTCAATACCCAAAAACAAATTATTTGGACCTGCTGTCTGCAAACAAATTAAACCAGAAAATCAATACCACAAAGCATTTAGGCAATTAGTCACAACAGTTAAAGAGGGATACAAATACATACTGAAAGTGGATAATTGTCATTTCCTGGATTTAGCCTTTTATTATCCCAGTCATTGGCCAGCTCCTCTGAGGCCAAGCGCTTAGTTCCTAATGCTGAAACAAGCAGAGATTGAGAATGAAGATGAAATAATCTGTTGACATCAATCCTAAAATTAACAGGAGCAGTAACTGTGATGCTACATGAAGGCATTAAGCATAACAAAGAATAACAACAGAGAATGAACAGGCCCTGAATGAATCATGGATCTAAATTTACAATCACCTTATGCTGATCACAAAATCGAATAACGTTCACACCGGACAATAATCTATATGCAAAGCCCCCCCCCCCCCCCCCCCCCCCCACACACACACACACAATTGCCCACCACCACCAAAACACCCAATCTTGGAACCTAGACTGGTGATGGGAGTTTCATCAGCCCACAGATTTCAACGGTCTAACTAGTGTAACTCAGGAGAATTTGGCATTGAAAATACCCAACATATGTGAAACCAGCACTCATCTATTAGCATTGACAATTAGAGTGACTAAAACACACCTGGCAAGCAATCACAGCATGCACCCTATTGGAATGGTAAGCATGGAACAGTTACTCCAACAGAGGAGTAGGTATGTTGAATGGGTTAAATAAAAAGAACATTGTGGGAACTGAGGAACTGATTGTCTTACTGGAAGAGGCATCAGATGTAGCTTTCATTGTTGTGGAGGGAATGCCTGATGGTACAGGTGCACCACACTCTTTGCACTGGAAAAGAGAGATTGAGAGGGCATTAAAGCATTACAGAAAAAAGTAGAACCAAAAACACATTAAAGTTCAGAGCACATGGCCAAAATTGAGAAGGCTAACTATGATATTGACTGAACAAGATTAGCGTATTTTGTGTTAGACATAATCTGCTGCATTTCCTACCTTCTTGCCCTGTAATGCAGTGAAGGGCAGCTCCTGCTGTCCATGCCCTGGACACTGCAGGAAGTATGGCAATAGGCCATCCCTAGTACTATAGTTGGTAGTATTGCATCATCCATAGTTGGTAGAAGGTGATGTATACCATGTACTAGGAATAGGTAGATGTACAACAGCCATGCCTTGGCTGATCTAAGGAGATGGGGGGCTGTACTCAGCCATGCCATCATGTACTATGTAGTTGGTAGCTAGCTTGTATAAATTAGGAAGCAATGCAATGGAAAAGGCAGCTCTTGCCACCATCTCTTGTGACTTCAGTTTCAGGAACTGAAACTGAGCAGTGTGTGTGTGTGCTGAAGAAGAGCTCTGCTCTTCTTCTTCCTTGGTTCAGGGGAGAGGGAGAGGGAAGGGGAGCAGGTGCTGCTCACCTGGGCATTAGGTCCTAGTACCATCACCTGGTATCGGAGCCGTACAAGTCGCTGGGCGTAGTCGCCGGCAATGGACACGGCTGCAGCAGGCGCAGGGGGTGGTGCAGAGGCGGCTGCGGCGGCGGCTGCAGCAGCGGCCATGGAGAGGCAGCTGGCCTCGGCATCCCAGCCCGCCGTGGAGGTGCGCACGGTGAGGGAGGTCGGCGGGTCCAACACCTGGCCGATGCTCACCCGCACCAACTACGGCGAGTGGGCTGTCCACATGAAGTGGAAGCTGCGCGCGCGGCGGTGGTGGGCGGCGGTGGAGACCGGCAATGCCGGTGAGGATGCGGAGGTGGGCGTCATGGAGGCGCTCATGGCGTCCACGCCGTCCGAGTTCCATGAGGCCATCGGGTCGAAGAACACGGCGAAGGAGGCATGGGACATGCTCGCGTCCTTCCGTCTCGGCTCGGACCGGGCCAAGAAGGCAAAGGCGCAGCAGCTGCGCCGCGAGTTCGACGACCTTCGATTCAAGCCCGGAGAGGCCGTGGAAGACTTCGCGCTTCGGCTGCAGTCGATCGCGAGTCAGCTGGCCACCTACGGCAAGCCGGTCGACGACGAGGACGTCGTGGCCAAGCTGCTGCGCGTCGTGCCGGCCAAATACGCGCAGCTTGCCTTGTCCATCGAGACGATGCTGGACTTGTCCACGTTGTCGCTCGAGGACGTCACTGGGCGGCTCCGCGCGGTGGAGGATCGCGCGCCACCAGAGAAGGAGAAGCCCAAGCTGCTGCTGACGGAGGAGGAGTGGTCGGCGCGGATGAAGGAGAAGCGCAAGACCGGGGAAGGCTCCAGTCGCGGTGGCGGTGACCGTGGCGGCGGCAACGGCGGAAAGCAGCGTGGCAAGGCACCGGCGGAGAAGAAGAAGGGGAAAAAGAAGTTCCCCGACCCCAATGCTTGCCGCAAGTGCGGCGAGGTAGGGCACTGGGCACGGGAGTGCCCAAACAAGAAGCCAGAGAGGAAGGAGGAGGCGCACCTTGCTCGGGACGATAGCGACGGCGAGCACGCGCTCCTGATGGGGGTGTTCTGCGCGGAGAGCGGCGGAGCAAAGGCGGTGGAGCTGGAGCAGAGGTCTGCGCCGCCGGTTGTTCATCTTGATGAGCCGCGGGCGCAGGTCCTTTTGGGAGCTGCCGGAGACGAGTCAGAGCCGAGGTGGTACCTCGACTCCGGGGCGAGCAACCACATGACAGGCTGCCGCGCCGTCTTCTCCGAGCTGGACGAGAAGCATGCCGGGAGCGTGAGGTTCGGCGATGGCTCCCGGGTGTAGATCCGAGGGCGCGGCACCGTGCTCTTCCGGTGCAAGAATGGTGAGCACCGCGCGCTCACGGACGTCTACTACATCCCGGAGCTCCGATCGAGCATCATCAGCCTAGGACAGCTCGATGAGCACGGTGCGGAGGTGTTGATCCGCAATGGGGTGCTGCGCGTCAGGGACCAGGACGGCCGACTCTTAGCTAAGGTATCAAGGTCCCGTAACCGCCTCTACCTGCTGGATTTGAAGGTAGAGCAGCCGGTGTGCCTCGCGGCGTCGTGCTCGGAGGAGCCGTGGTTGTGGCATGGTCGATTCGGCCACCTGAGCTTCGACGCGCTCGGGCGGCTGGGGAAGATGGTGACCGGGCTGCCACAGATCAAGCACGCCGGCGAGTTTTGCGACAGCTGCCTGGCGGGAAAGCAGAGGCGGCTGCCGTTCCCCAAGGCGACAAGGTATCGCGCGGCTGATCCGCTCGAGCTGGTCCATGGGGACCTTTGCGGGCCAATCACGCCGGCGACGCACGGAGGCCGGAGGTATTTCCTCCTACTCGTGGACGACTGCAGTCGCTACATGTGGCTGCAGCTCCTGACGAGCAAGAGCGACGCGGCGGACGCCATCAAGGGCTTCAAGGCGCGCGCGGAGGCAGAGTCCGGGAAGAAGCTCCGGGTCTTGAGGACCGATCGCGGCGGTGAATTCACAGCGGTCGAATTTGCCACCTACTGCGCCGAGGAGGGGGTGGGGCGCCACCTCACCGCGCCCTACTCACCGCAGCAGAACGGCGTGGTGGAGCGCCGAAATCAGACGATTGTCGGCATGGCGCGCTCCATGATGAAAGCGAAGAAGATGCCGGCGACGTTCTGGGGCGAGGCCGTGACGACGGCCGTCTTCATCCTCAACCGATCGCCGACGAAGGCGCTGAAGGGGATGACGCCGTACGAGGCGTGGCACGGGCGCAAGCCCAACGTCTCGTACCTACGCACTTTCGGCTGCATCGGGCACGTGAAGGCCACCAAGCCAGGCCTCGGCAAGCTGGAGGACAGAAGCACGCGCATGGTGTTCCTCGGCTATGAGGACGGATCAAAGGCATATCGCCTGTACGATCCGGTCGGCGGCAAGGTGGTGGTGTCCCGGGACGTGGTCTTCAATGAGGCTGCGGCATGGAGCTGGGACGGGCCAGAAGCAGAGGAAGGCCAAGGCGGCGGCGGACTCTGCAACACGTTTGTTGTGGAGCAATTGGTGATCCACGGCCATGGTGAGGCAGTGGAGCCGCCGGTGGCTGGGGAAGCGCAGGGGCCAGAGCCTACGGTGGCGGAAGCAGAGCAGCCGGCGGCTGCAGAGGTGGAGCCGCTCAGCCCAGGCGGGGCGGGCCTTTTGAGCTCGCCTGGGCCAATTGGGGAGCAATCTCCTGCTTCGCCCGAACTAGGAACGCCGGCGGCAGGGGCCACAATTGAGTACGCATCCCCACCATCTGATGTCTCAGATTTCGTGGATGCTTTCCATGAAGGAGAGGATGTCAGATTCCGGCGGGTGGACAATGTGGTCGGCGAGGCGACGGTGCCAGGGCTGGCGGCGCGGATGCTCGACGACGCCGACCAGACGCTGCTTCTCATGAGCGCGGAAGAGCCAGCCACGTTTGCCGTCGCGGAGCGCGATGCGGCGTGGCGGAAGGCAATGCTTGAAGAGTTGAAGGCAATCGAGGACAACCACACCTGGGAGCTGGTCGATCCGCCGGCGACATGCCGGCCGATCGGGCTCAAATGGGTGTTCAAGGTGAAGCGGGACGAGCGTGGCGCCGTTGTGAAGCACAAGGCGCGGCTCGTCGCCCGCGGCTTCGTCCAGCGAGAAGGAGTGGACTTCGAGGAAGTGTTCGCGCCGGTCGCTCGCATGGAGTCGGTCAGGCTCTTGCTCGCGCTTGCGGCGGCCAAGGATTGGCCGGTCCACCATCTCGACGTCAAGTCGGCATTCCTCAATGGGGACCTGGCCGAGACCGTCTTCGTCAAGCAGCCGCCGGGTTTCGTCGTCAAGGGAGCGGAGCGGAAGGTCTTGCGGCTGCGCAAGGCGCTCTACGGCCTGCGACAAGCCCCGCGGGCCTGGAACGCCAAGCTCGACGCCACCATGGCAGAGCTTGGATTCATCCGGTGCGCCACAGAGCACGCCTTGTACACCCGCCGACGGGGGAAGGAGCACCTCATCGTCGGGGTGTACGTTGACGATCTCATTATCACCGGAGCTCGAGCAGAAGACATTGGACGCTTCAAGGAAGAAATGGCGGCGCGCTTCCGGATGAGCGACCTCGGCGCTCTGTCCTACTACCTCGGCATCGAGGTGAGGCAGGGGAAGGACGTCATCAGGCTGGGGCAGCGTGCCTACGCGCTGAAGTTGCTCGAGCGGGCAGGTATGGCGGGCTGCAAGGCGGTAGCCACGCCAATGGAGGAGCGCATCAAGCTCTCGAAGCAGAGCACCGCTGCGAAGGTGGACGCCACTCTCTACCGGAGCGTCGTCGGCGGGCTGCGCTGGCTCACGCACACGCGGCCGGACATCGCGTTCGCGGTCGGGTACGTGAGCCAGTTCATGGAGGACCCGAGAGAAGACCACTGGACGGCGGTCAAGCGGCTGCTCCGCTACGTCCAGGGCACGATGGAGATGGGGATCGTCTTCCCCAAGCACGGCGGCCTCCAGCTGACGGCGTTCAGCGAGGCTCCGCCCAAGGCCAGGGATGGCGAGCCGGGGATCACGGCATACAGCGACGCGGACATGGCTGGAGACGTGGACGGGCGGCGGAGCACTTCCGGTGTGCTCGTCTTCCTCGGTGCGTCGCCAATCGCGTGGCAGTCTCTGAAGCAGAAGATGGTGGCACTGTCGACCTGCGAGGCAGAGTACGTCGCAGCGGCCACGGCGGCTTGCCAGGTGGTTTGGCTACGACGGCTGCTGGGTGAGCTCACCGGAGTTGAGGCTCGCCCGCCGGCGCTGAAGGTGGACAACCAGCCAGCGATCGCGCTGGCAAAGAACCCTGTCCTCCACGACAGAAGCAAGCACATCGATGTGAAGTTCCACTTTATCCGTGACTGCGTCGATGGAGGACAGTTGGTCATCGAGTTCGTCGAGACCGGGCGGCAACTCGCTGACATCCTCACCAAGTCGCTCGGGCGCCTCAGGTTCTTGGAGCTCAGAGGCATGATCGGCATGGTAGAGGTCAAGGGCTAGCAGCAGGATTAGGGGAAGATTGTTAGACATAATCTGCTGCATTTCCTACCTTCTTGCCCTGTAATGCAGTGAAGGGCAGCTCCTGCTGTCCATGCCCTGGACACTGCAGGAAGTATGGCAATAGGCCATCCCTAGTACTATAGTTGGTAGTATTGCATCATCCATAGTTGGTAGAAGGTGATGTATACCATGTACTAGGAATAGGTAGATGTACAACAGCCATGCCTTGGCTGATCTAAGGAGATGGGGGGCTGTACTCAGCCATGCCATCATGTACTATGTAGTTGGTAGCTAGCTTGTATAAATTAGGAAGCAATGCAATGGAAAAGGCAGCTCTTGCCACCATCTCTTGTGACTTCAGTTTCAGGAACTGAAACTGAGCAGTGTGTGTGTGTGCTGAAGAAGAGCTCTGCTCTTCTTCTTCCTTGGTTCAGGGGAGAGGGAGAGGGAAGGGGAGCAGGTGCTGCTCACCTGGGCATTAGGTCCTAGTACCATCATTTTGTAATTAAATAATTACCTGAGTACGAGATGAATAGTTATGAAATCCACAGCTGCAGAGCCAGTCTCCATTACGCCAATCCTTTGGAACACCTGGAAACTGATTTGGGTTGCTGTTGCCAAATGGCCAACCAGAAGATTGCATCCCATATCTACCAGCCATCCCATAGGGCCAGTTTGCATTTGCAAGTAGTTGCTGCTGCAAAGGTGAGTTGGCAGCCATCCCAAAGTTCATCTTATAGGCAGAAGCAGAAGCAGCAAGGCTTTGTTGTAGTCTTGCAATATAAGTTGCATAAGCTGGCATAGCCATCCCTGCCATTTGCAATGCTGGCATTGCTGCTTCCTCCTTGGGCAGGCCACACTTTTTGCAGTTCTTTCTGGATGCATAATTATTGTTACTGCAACCTATTCATCCATTTGCCGCATAAACCAACCAGCACAGTAGGCAGCAAAACGCACCGAAGCGCACGCACACCCACCACCACCACCACCACCATGACCAGCCATCACGCACAAACCCATAGAAAGGAATAGACACACGCACACTAGTCATTACTTAGCACACTCATTGGTAATTTTTTTCTAATCTTATCCACATACAGTAGCATTGAATGAACAAAATAAACAGAAGGAATCATGAAATCAAAAAATTTCCAATAGGTAGTAGCAACAATGGAAGCAGAAACAAAATTGATCCAAAAGATACTTCTAGGAGTTGGACATAGTACTAATAAATACCCTAACTGCAATGCTTTCAAGAGAGAGATACAGTATGGCCACATTTTTTTTCTAGATCAAAGAGCATGAGTAGCCTGGCTTGCATAGAAAGCTTAAGGTGCGGTGGTCAAATAATTTTTAGATTTCCTTTCTTAGTTTAAATGAAGTTTCTAGTTCCTTTATTTACACTTGCTCTGTTTTTAAACCCATCATTTAAAATGCAACTAACTTGCCATATTTACATTTTCTCTGCATGACTAGAAAAAGGTCTAGCTAAGAAGGCTACAATAATTACCAGGGCTACACACCGACATACCAAATTCTAGTAAGAAGCCTAAAACAAACACGAAGGATGAACAAGGAGAAGAAGAAATGCTAGATTCGCTAAACTATCAATGCGCTGCATAGGGAATGGATGAGAGCCTGCATCTACATCGAGGGTGATTCAGGGGTGCGGTAATCATGGAGGGTAGCGCGGCAAGAGAGGCGTTACCGGTGCAGATCCAGTCCCCGGCGCGGGGTAGCCACTTGGAGTCGCGCGGGGTGTTGGGGTCGACGAGGAGGCGCGGCTGCTTGCAGCGGTTGCAGAGCGAGCGGAAGGCGTAGTTGCGGTTGCCGCAGCTGCCGCAGTCCCAGTCGCCCTCCCTGCCGCCGCCCCCTCCCCCTCCGCCGCCGCCGCCGGACCCCGAGCCGCCGGACGAGGAGCCCGCGCCTGCGCCGCCGCCTCCTGCCATCGGGAGGTTACACGAGCTGGGGTGGGGTGGGGACGGGGCTGGAAATGGAGGAGGTGGAGGATTTGGTTTGGTCTGTGGGCGAGGGATTGATTTGGATTTTGGAGAAGAGAAGGATCCGAGGGGGAGCGACCGGGTGGGTATATTCGGCTTCGGCTCCCACCGCCACACACCGGTGCGGTTTAAATCACTTACTTTTCACCCTTTTTTTCTTTCTAATAATAATAAATTCTACTCCTACTTTCGTTCTATTTCTCATATATCTTATATTTTCAGGGGGTTTCCTCTCTTTTTTTCTTTCTAATAATAATAAATTCTACTCCTACTTTCGTTCTATTTCTCATATATCTTATATTTTCAGGGGGTTTCCTCTCTTTGGTATTGGTATATTGTTTGACCCGTGACATCAAATCACGATGAAACTAGCTAGTTTGGGGATGAGTTGGGACCCGGATGAGTCTTTGATGGGACAAACCCCCTTCCATAACAAGTTTGGTGGCTTGGTGGCTCGCGACGCTGTCGAGTCTTTGGTTTCAATAACAAGGCCGTAGAAGCAGCTTTAAAGATTAAAAAAAATCAGGATGAAACTGATACGGACCTGCGCCTTGCCTCTAGTTGATCGAAGGTTGTACGTATATGTGGTGGCTGGACGGGGTTTGAGGGCTGCGGCACGGCGGCGGGGCGCCGTGGTCGCAGGAGATGAGAAGATGACAGGCGGCGGCTAGGGCAATCCCGGCTCCCAAGGGAAGCCGAGTAAATTGATTACTCTTGCTTAATTTGTCCACGGGAATTACAATTCCTATATATAGCGAATTGCTCTACTAATTTATGGAAATAAACAATTAAAGATAAATATAGGCTTTTAGCCCCTAGCTCCTGCGCCGGCGCCTTTGATACTGGACGCCGGTCATAACAGAAACTACATGTGTTGTTTATTGTAATGTTTCCATTATTAGCTCTTATACAAGATTTAAAGGGATATTTTCATGCTCCATAAAAAGGCATCATATAAAACAAATGCATCATTAAGGAAGATTATATGATAGATTAATGAAACCAATTTAACTCTGTTGATGTTGGTTCATTTTTCTTTAGATGTGGTCAAAGTTGCAAAAAGGTTAGACTTAGGATAAAACTAAAACAACCTATATTGTGGAATATAGACGAAGTATTGTGGAACTCATGACTCTCGTCATATTCAGTATCATAAAAATAAAAGGCTAAAGTATATATATCATGTCAATAACTCAAGGCTCAACCATCCCGTAACCATCTTTCATATAAAAGCGGTTTTAGACCTTACAATTTGGCTAAAGGACAAAGAAAGCCCACTTTGTACTAGGGTAAGCCCTGGTTTATACCTTTCGACATAAGGGAACCAAGAGCCCTTGATATCGGGAGACTCAGGAGGGGAGTGAAGATGAATTGAGTCTCTAAAAAGTAAACCCTAGAGTTAACCCAGTCTTCACCATGACTTGATGGTAAGAGCTCCATTACCACTCTCTTGTTCCTTCTACATCAAGTGCATATGGACATGGGTCAACCACTAAATGGACTCCCTCCACTCCTTCATAGTACCCATACTTATGATCATAGTAATGCCGGTGAGTTGCAACCTCGATCAACCAAAGAAAAAGGTCATTTTCATTAGGCTACTCAACATTAGGGACGTAGAGCTTAGGAGTCTTCATCCATGTTGAGGCTAAGTAGATATATGAGTTGCACACATCCTTACTAAGCCTTGTCCATAACCGTTGGTCTATTCATTGTTAGCATGCTCATTGCTAATCACAGAGCACATTCAGAGGTTGTAAGGTCCAAATGGCTAGAGGGGGGTGAATAGCCTATTTAAACATCTACAAGCTTCACTAAACAACTACGTTAGTATAAAAGATAACTTAGCTAATTCAAGCACTAGCTCAACTACACTTATGCAAGCCACCTACACAATACTAGTGAAGCAAGGCTATGATCTCTAATACATACCAACAAGACTAAGTCACTAAGCTACTTACTCCTATGTGATAAAAGCTACACTAGGAGTAGTACAAGAAAGTAAAGAGCAAGTGACTTGAATCTTATACCAACGATGTAGAGAAGTAATGCACTCGAAGAATCAATCACAATGATCAACCACAAGAGAAATCCTCGGTAAAGAGATGACACAAGATTTTTACCGAGATTCACTTGCTTCCCGGCAAGCTACTCCTCGTTGTGGTGATGCACCCACTTGTCGGTTCGCGAGCTAATCGACTATCAAGAGTCGAGCCCTCGGTGGGCGCCGCACAACCGCACACAAGATGGGGATCCTCCAAGCCACGAGCTCCACTAGAGTATCCAATTTGCGAACTCCCGCGGGGAAGGATCAAGAACCCCTTACAACACTTGGTGAGGGCTCCAACAATCTTCAATTGTGAGCTCAATCACCTCCGCTGCTCCAAGCCGTCTACCGTGTCGGGAAACACAGAAGAGTAATAAGAAATCCGCAGCAACTCAAAGATCAAGTGCCTCTAGAATGCAACTCTCAAGCAATGCACTTGAATCTCACTCAAGATGTGCAACCAAGCAAAGAGATGAGTGGAGGGGTTGTTCTCTAGCTCAAAGGATGTCTCTAGTTCTCAAAATGTACAAAAGTTACCCTCAAACCCCGGACATCTTCTATTTATAGCGAAGGGGTACGCAGCTAGCAGTTACCGAAAGACACAGTTGAAATCGCGCTGACCGGACGCTCCGGTCAGGGTGACCGGACGCGTCCGATCACTACAGGACAAGCGTGAACAGTGCGCGTCAGAAGTTACCGTTGTCGTGACCGGACGCGCTCTAGCGTTTGACCGGACGCGCTGCACCTGGCGTCCGGTCGGAGTCCAGTAAGCTCCCACAGCGACCGGACGCGTCCGATCGCACGTGACCAGACGCGCCGCGCGTCCGATCAGCACACCGCTGCACTCTGTTCCTCTAGACGCCTGACCGGACGCTCTGGTTCCGTGAGGGACCGGACGTGCCGGTCGTGCGTTCTACTTCTGCGCACAGGTGTAAGGTCCTAGATGGCTAGAGGGGGGTGAATAGCCTATAAAAAATTCTACAAATACCACTAAGCAAACTTGTTAGAATAACAAACGGCGTAAAGCGAGTTTGCTTAGCCAAAGGTTGTGATGCAAGCCTCCTATCCACAAGTCTAGTAGATTATGATCTCTAGTTCACACAAATGCTATGTCACTAATTTTACACTAGAGAGCTAGCTAATAACACTACTAGCAAAGCTACCACTAGAGCTACACAAGATAATCTAGTAAATGTAAATGCAAGAGAGAGGATTGTGATTCTTATACCAATGGTGGAGTGAAGATGTTGCCAATCACCAAGATGATATACAATCAATCAATATTAACAACAACACAATATGAAGACCAATCACCGGAAGACAAGAGACACAATATTTTTGTTCACCTGGTGTTCACTTGTGCACCGACAAGCTACGTCACCGGTTGTGTCGACCAACACTTAGATGGTTTCCCGGTGTGACCCTCAAGTCACTTGCCCCTCAAGGCACGTCCCGCAAGGCACCACAAGACACCACTCTCAAGTGAGGTAACTCAAAGACACGCGTATTCCACTAGAGTTGCTTTTGGCGTCCCGCCGAGGAAAGCACAAGAACCTCTCACAATCAACCGGAGGTGGCCAAGAACAATCACCTTCTCTTGCCAACGCCTCCAACAATCTCCAAGCCGGCTAGGAGCGGTACTCTCCAAGAGTAACAAGAAATCCACCGGCTAAACCACCCACAAGTGCCACTAGATGCCCTCAAGCTATGCAATGCACTTTGGGATCACTCAATCTCACTTTTGATTTGCAATCAAGCAAGAGATATGAGTGGGAGGAGAAGCTTTAGCTCAAAAGATGCACAAGAGTGTTAGAAATCCCAAGCAACCTCCCTAAGGGCCGGCCAACGAGTATTTATAAGCATCCCATACAAATAGAGCCGTTGCCACTCCACTGAGCGTTTTTCGGGACGACCGGACGCGCCGGTCGAAATTGACCGGACGCGCTTCACCGTGTCCGGTCGCCCTACGACGTCCACGTGTCCCTCGAATTCAAACGCGGCTGCCAGATCTTCCAACGGTCACTGCGCGCCAACGGTCAAACGCGACGATCGGACGCGCAGCTCAAACGACCGGACGCGCCGATCGCACAGCACCGCGCGCCCGCGACGCACCGACCGGACGCGCTCCACGCAGCGACCGGACGTGATAGTGTCAGCGTCCGGTCGGAGTCCAGTAAGCTCTCTTCACGACCGGACTCATCCGATCGCGTGTGACCGGACGCGCCACGCGTCCGCTCAGCCCTTCGCCACGCACTGTTCCTCTGGGTGCCCGACCGGACGCTCCGGTCCCACGAAGGACCGGACGCGCCGGTTGCAAACCCTAGCCCGCGCGCCTGACTGCTGCGCTGTACTGACCGGACGCGTCCGGTCAAACCATGACCGCGTCCGGTGCAGCGTCCGATCACCCTGGTGATCTCCGTTCGCCTCCGTTTCTTTTTCGACTTCCGGCGTAGTGGAAAATAGGCATTTCATTTCCCCCGAAATCGCCTGAATCCCGCGCTCGCACGCTCGGCGGGAGGGAGAGAGGAACCCAAACCCCTCTCTACCCGCAAACCACAGCGCGACCAACGCCACCTTTGCAAATGTGCCAACACCATCAAGTGTACATCTCCATGTGCTTGTGTGTTAGCTTTTTCTTAATCATTTTCAAAGGTTTTCCAGTTAGCTCACTAGGTCCTACATGCAATGCACTTCATGAATTCACCTAGTGGCACCCGTGTGTCGAATAACCGATAAGACTTCCCCTCTTAATAGTTCGGCTATCGACCCTAAACCACTAACACCCTCTATGGTGTCTTGAGTGCAAAATAAAATGGTCCTATGGTTATACCTTTGCCTTAAGCCCATTTTGTTTCTCCGAATGATGTGATCCACTTCATATCATCACATGACTGTTTCGATCCATCGACCTTGACTTCACTTGCTCTTCACCATTGCATCGGTCCGTCGGCGCCAAGTCTTGCTCAAGCTTCACCATCGCATGGTCCTTCTCTTCGAAGCCTCGACTTGCCCTTCACCTTCACAACCGGTCCATCGAGCCAAGCCTTATCTTGGTCTTCACCATCTTGGTCACATGAGTCAATGTCATGTCTCATATTCAATGACCACCTTTATCTAAATCATTCACTTAGATACAAAGGTTAGTCCTAGGTTTCATCAATTAGCCAAAACCAAACTAGGGACTTTCAACAGGTGAACTGACCGGACGCGCTGGTCAAGCCAGACCAGCGTCCGGTCAGAAACCCTAGCTAGCAGCACCGAGTTGAACTGACCGGACGCGTCCGGTCAAACCGAGACCACGTCCAGTGCAGCGTCCGGTCACCACAGTGACCGCCGTTCGCCTCCGTTTCTTTTCTGACTTCCGGCGCAATAGAAAATAGGCGTTTCACTTCCCAAAAAGCGCTGAATCCCGCCTCGCAAGCTCGGCGGGAGGGAGAGAGGAACCCAAACCCCTCTCTACCGCTTAAACTCCACCGCCTTCGCAAATGTGCTAACACCACCAAGTGTACACCATCATGTGCATGTGTGTTAGCATTTCACAAGCATTTTTCAAGGCGTTATGTTAGCTCTCTACTAGATCCTAATGCATATGCTCAAGACATTGATCTAGTGGCACTTGATTCCTGAGCTAACCGTGGTTGCCCCTCTTGATAGTCGGCTATGTATCCTAAATCCGGTCAATCACTTCTCTACTCATCTTAGACCGACAAAAGGAAAAACCTATGGTTATACCTTTGCCTTGCGCTCTTAGATCCTTCTCTTCCACTTGATCATCATGTCCATCATATTATGTGCATCTCCACCATGATCATCATTTCATGTCCCTGCACCATTTCTTTGTGATCTTGTGGCCACCACTCCTTGCCACGTACACCTTCATGAATATGAATTTAAGCTTTGCAATGCAATAATTCATCATGTTAATGCACATACAAATGCAACAAATAATTCATGAGCTTGCTCCCCCTACTTGTGTGCTCAATTTTAATTGATCCCTTTCCAAAGTCATATCTTTTGCTTTCTCTCCCCCTTAGTAACTTAACTTTTTATCTTTTAACTTTTTATCTTTGTGACTTTTCTCTCCCCCTTTGTCAACAATCACCAAAAATGTGCCAAATTTTAGTGAGAGTTAAGTCAATCAATATGAGGGAGACCAAATTATGGTTCAATCTAGATCACTTGCCTAGAATATGTAATTCAGTTTAATCCAAGGACAAGCTTCTTCACACCTCATAAAGTATAAGGGTTATCTTGACCATGTTGAATTACACATCATGAGCTCATTTTCTAGATTCAACTCTAGGTTTGCAAGCCCACAAACATGTCATATGCTACCACTAGATCAAACAAACATAGAAGCAATAGTGGTACCATATATACATTAAAATCGTTTGACTTTCATGAAAGAGCCTATTTGACATACAAATATGTCTATATGTTCTAAACATGTCCTTAGCAAAGTATGGATGATATGCCAAACAACTTTACCTTACTATGTCGGAGGAGAGGCATGTCATATAAAGAATGTAGGGTTGCACTTCGTGAAGAAGCCAAACAACTTTACCTTGATATGCCAAACAACTTTACCTTGCTATGTTGGAGGAGAGGCATGTCATATAAAGTATGGATGATATGCCAAACAACTTTACCTTGATATGCCAAACATCAAAGTTGGATAAGTCAAGTATGTTCAATTCATTCTTCAACTTGTAAAATCTTTTCTCATCAAGTGGCTTTGTGAATATGTCGGCTAGTTGATCTTCGGTGCCAATGCTTTCAATGCTAATATCACCATTTTGTTGATGGTCTCTTATGAAGTGATGCCTTATGTCAATGTGCTTCGTTCTTGAATGTTGAACCGGATTTTGAGTCATCTTGATAGCACTTTTATTGTCACAAAACAATGGCATATTCTTGAACTTGATTCCAAAGTCATTCAAAGTGGCCTTCATCCAAAGCAATTGTGCACAACAACTACCGGCACTAATGTATTCGGCTTCGGCGGTAGATAGTACAACACTATTTTATTTCTTTGATGACTATGAAATAAGAGACCTTCCAAGTAATTGACAAGTGCCACTTGTGCTCATTCTATCAATCTTGCATCCACCATAGTCGGAGTCCGAATATCTAATCAACTCAAAATTAGACCCCTTTGGAAACCATAATCCAACATCATGAGTGCCCTTAAGATATCTCAATATCCTCTTGGTTGCTTTCAAGTGACTTTCTCTAGGTGAAGCTTGATATCTTGCACACTTGCACACACTAAACATTACATCCAGCCTAGAAGCGGTGACATAGAGCAAACTTCCAATCATAGACCGGTATTGGTTTTGATCTACCATGTTGCCACTAGCATCAACACCCAATTGATCATTAGTGCCCATTGGTGTACTCATTGGCTTAGCATCTTGCAATCCAAACTTCTTGATCATGTCCTTGATGTACTTCCCTTGACTTACAAAAGTGTCATTCTTCATTTGCTTGATTTGAAGTCCAAGAAAGTAACTAAGCTCTCCAATCATAGACATCTCAAACTCTTTTGCCATCATATTTCTAAATTCTTCACAAAAATCTTGGTTAGTTGATCCAAAGATAATATCATCAACATAGATTTGCAACACAAACAAGTCATTTTCAATTTTCTTGGTGAAGAGAGTGGTGTCAACCTTTCCCATCTTGAACCCTTTAGAGAGAAGAAAGTCCCTCAATCTCTCATACCATGCTCTAGGTGCTTGCTTCAAACCATACAATGCCTTCTTGAGCTTGTAAACATAGTTAGGCTTCTTGTCATCTTCAAAACTAGGAGGTTGCTCAACATAAACTTCTTCATTGATGTAGCCATTGAGAAATGCACTCTTGACATCCATTTGATAGAGCTTGATGTTGTGTGCACAAGCATATGCTAAAAGAATTCTAATTGCCTCTAATCTTGCAACCGGTGCATATGTCTCTCCAAAATCAAGACCTTCAACTTGTGTGTAACCTTGTGCTACTAATCTTGCTTTGTTCCTCACAACCAGGCCATCTTGATCTTGCTTATTTCTAAAGACCCATTTAGTACCAATCACATTGTAGTTCTTTGGCCTCTCAACAAGTTCCCAAACTTGATTTCTAGCAAAGTTGTTTAATTCTTCATGCATGGCGTTTACCCAATCGGAATCTTTCAAAGCATCATCTATCTTCTTTGGTTCTTCAAGTGACACAAATGAGTAGTGCTCACAAAAGGATGCTAATCTTGATCTAGTTTGAACACCACTTTGAATTCCACCAATGATTTGGTCCAATGGATGATCTCTTGCTATGCTAGTAGGTTGGAGTATTGGGAGTTGATTGCTTCCACTAGCTTGACCTTGATCTTGCAATTTATCATGAGAACCACTAGAGCTTGCTTGATTTGTATCAATTTGCACACTTTGGTTGATCACATGAGTACCATCATCATCATCAACTTGCCTTGGCCTAACATCACCAATATCCATGTTCTTCATTGCTTTTGCCAATTGATCTCCTCTCACATTATCAAGGTTTTGATCTTCATTTTGAGATCCTTGGGTTTCATCAAACTCAACATCATGAACTTCTTCCAAGGTGCCATTTATGAGATTCCAAACTCTATATGCCTTGCTTGTGGTAGAATAACCAAGTAAGAACCATTCATCACATTTCTTTTCAAACTTGCTCAATTTAGTGCCTTTCTTGAGAATATAACATTTGCAACCAAACACTCTAAAGTATGCAATGTTGAGCTTTCTTCCATTCAATAGCTCATATGGTGTTTTCCCAAGCTTCCCATGGCAATAGAGACGGTTGCTACAATAGCAAGCCGTGTTGATGGCTTCACTCCAAAATGAATGACTCACATTGTATTCACTAAGCATTGATCTAGCCATATCAATCAAGGTTCTATTTTTTCTTTCAACTACACCATTGGATTGAGGAGTGTATGTTGGTGAGAATTGATGTCCAATACCAAAATCATCACACAAATCTTCAATTCTTGTGTTCTTGAACTCACTGCCATTGTCACTTCTAATCTTCTTGATAGTTGTCTCAAACTCATTTTACACTCTCTTGACAAAAGACTTGAATAGATCATAAAAATCACTCTTGTCATAGAGAAAGAACACCCAAGTGTATCTAGTGTAGTCATCCACTATCACAAAATCATACTTGTTTCCACCAATGCTAGTGTATGTTGTTGGCCCAAACAAGTCCATATGCAATAGCTCAAATACCTTTAATGTGCTCATTTCACTCTTATTAGGATATGCATTTCCAACTTGTTTGCCGGCTTGACAAGCACTACAAGGTTTATCCTTCTCAAAGGTGACATCCTTTAAGCCTCTAACTAAGTCATGCCTCAAAAGTTTGTTTAATTGTTTCATTCCAACATGACCAAGCCTTCTATGACACAACCATCCCATACTAGATTTGCTAAGCAAGCATGATGTCAATTGTGTCTTACTATCATTGAAGTCAACCAAGTACAAGCTACCATGTCTAAATCCTTTGAATATCAAATTTGATCCATCAACACTTATGACTTCAACATCATCACTACCAAATATGCACTTGAAGCCAAGATCACAAAGTTGTGCCACCGACAAAAGATTGAAATCCAAGCTCTCAACTAGCAACACATTAGATATGCTCATGTCATTTGAAATAGCAATTTTACCAAGCCCCTTGACTTTGCCTTTCTTGTTGTTGCCGAATGTGATAGCATCAAAACCACCATTTTAACTTGTATCAATTGATTTGAACATACAAGAATCCCCGGTCATATGTTGAGTGCACCCACTATCAAGTACCCAATGCCTTCCTCCGGCTTTGTAATTGACCTACAAGACAAGATCAATTCTTTTTAGGTACCCAAACTTGTTTGGGTCCTCTAAGGTTAGTGACCAAGCTCTTTGGTACCAAAATGGCTTTCTTCTTTGAGCCCATCCATGGTGTACCAATGAACTTAGCATGAACACCATTTGTACCCTTGGTAAGTATATAGAAAGAGTCAAACTTAATTGAGGATACATTAGCATTGGATTTCTTGTTCATGCAATGTCGCTCTATGTGACCAACTTGCTTGCAACTTTTACAATAGCTACCATTGTTCTTCACAAAACGAGTCTTGTGAGGAGCAAAAGCGGCCTTGCCTTTCTTGGGGTTATAGCCCAATCCCTCTTTGTAGAGAGAAGCCCTTTGGCTACCCAAGCACATAAGCAAGCGGTCCTCACCACCATAAGCTTTAGCTAATGTGTGATTGAGCTCTTTTACCTCCTTCTTGAGATTTTCATTCTCAACTATAAGTGTGGAGTCACAAGTGAAACCATCACTACTAGATGAGGATGATGGAGATGCGCTATATGAAGGGTTAGTGGGAGCAACAACAATAGGCTTATGAAAGGATTCATCAATTATATCACATGATATGCCTATGTTGCAAGTTTTAGCTTTCTCAACATTAGTTGGCATGTTTTCATATTTTTCAACTAGAGAGGAATGAGCTTCTTCAAGCTTAGTGTGAGACTTTTGAAGCTTCTTATGGTCTACCATTAGATTCTCATAAGATGCTCTAAGCTCATCGAGTTCTTGCATAAGGTTTTTCTTTTCCTTAAGCAAGCCCTTGCACTCCTTTCTAGATTCTTTAAAATATTGAGTGCAATCTTCTAGCATAGTGATTAGTTCATCTTTAGTGAATTCTTCTTCATCACTATCACTATCACTTGCATTATCATGATCACTCTCATCATCGGATGATACCTTAGCGGCCTTAGCCATGAAGCACGATGGAGTGTCGAAGAGGGAGACCTTCTCTTGGATGGCAATGCTAGCGTGTCCCTTCTTCTTGCTCTTGTTGTCATCCTCATCATCACTTGAGGAATCATCACTATCCCATGTAGCAACATGAGAATCATTCTTCTTCTTATGAGAACTCTCCTTCTTTTCTTGCTTCTTCTTTTGCTTCTTCCTCTCCTTCTTGATAGCATCTTCATCATCACTATCATAAGGACACTTTGCAATGAGATGGTCCTTGCTATGGCATCTAAAGCATCTCATGGTATGCTCATTCCTCTTGAATGAGTTCTTCCTTCTTCTTGCACGAAAGCCCTTCTTCTTCATGAATTTGCCAAATTGCTTGACAAAAAGAGCCATCTTCTCATCAATGTCATCACTATCACAAGAGCTTGAGTCTTCATCACTTGATGATTCAATCTTGGACTTGCCCTTAGATGTGGTGGCTTTGAATGTCACACTCTTCTTCTTTTCATTATCTTTCTTCTCATTTTCCTTCTTCTTCTTGACCAACTCATCCTTCTCATCATCTTCTCTATATGAATCATCGGTCATTACCTCTTAAAATATCTGTTGAGGAGTTGAATCCTTCAATGTAGTCCTCACTAGCACGGCGATCAATGTATCAAATCTCTTGGGCAAGCTTCTCAAGAACTTCATAGAGAATTGGTTGTCCTTGACCTCCTCATCAAGTGCCTTTAGCTCATTGACAATGACTTGCAATCGATGAAACATTTCCGGTACACTTTCATCATCTTGCATCTTGAAGCTTGAAAATTTTTCTTGCAAGATATATGCTTTAGCGATCTTTGTGCCTTCGGTGTCCTCAAATGTTTCTTCAAGCTTAGCCCAAGCATCATATGCAACTTCTATGTTCTTCACTTGCTCCAATGTCTTATCATCTAATGCCTCATGAAGAGCACTAATTGCAATGTCATTGCATTGAAGCTTCTTCTCTTCCACCGGTGTAAGTGCTTCCGGATTAACAACCTCAAATTTTGTTTCGGTGACCTTCCACACTTCTCTATTGATTGACTTGAGGTGTGCGGTCATTTTAACCTTCCAATATGCATAATTTGTGCCATCAAAGTGAGGTGCCTTCTTGGTGTTGTTGATGTGCAAACTTAATTGAGCCATTTCTTCTTCACTGTAGGTTGTTAAGCCTCAAATAAACGGTGCCTCGGCTCCGATACCACTTGTAAGGTCCAAATGGCTAGAGGGGGGTGAATAGCCTATTTAAACATCTACAAGCTTCACTAAACAACCACGTTAGTATAAAAGATGGCTTAGCTAATTCAAGCACTAGCTCAACTACACTTATGCAAGCCACCTACACAATACTAGTGAAGCAAGGCTATGATCTCTAATACACACCAACAAGACTAAGTCACTAAGCTACTTACTCCTATGTGATAAAAGCTACACTAGGAGTAGTACAAGAAAGTAAAGAGCAAGTGACTTGAATCTTATACCAACGATGTAGAGAAGTAATGCACTTGAAGAATCAATCACAATGATCAACCACAAGAGAAATCCTCGGCAAAGAGATGACACAAGATTTTTACCGAGGTTCACTTGCTTCTCGGCAAGCTACTCCTCGTTGTGGCGATGCACCCACTTGTCGGTTCGCGAGCTAATCGACTATCAAGAGTCGAGCCCTCGGCGGGCACCGTACAACCGCACACAAGATGGGGATCCTCCAAGCCACGAGCTCCACTAGAGTATCTAATTTGCGAACTCCCGCGGGGAAGGATCAAGAACCCCTTACAACACTTGGTGAGGGCTCCAACAATCTTCAATTGTGAGCTCAATCACCTCCGCTGCTCCAAGCCGTCTACCGTGTCGGGAAACACGGAATAGTAACAAGAAATCCGCAGCAACTCAAAGATCAAGTGCCTCTAGAATGCAACTCTCAAGCAATGCACTTGAATCTCACTCAATCTCACTCAAGATGTGCAACCAAGCAAAGAGATGAGTGGAGGGGTTGTTCTCTAGCTCAAAGGATGTCTCTAGTTCTCAAAATGTGCAAAAGTTACCTTCAAACCCTGGACATCTTCTATTTATAGCGAAGGGGTACGCAGCTAGCCGTTACCGGACGACACAGTTAAAATCGCGCTGACCGGACGCTCCGGTCAGGGTGACCGGACGCGTCTGGTCACTACAGGACAAGCGTGAACAGTGCACGCCAGAAGTTACCGTTGCCGTGACCGGACGCGCTCTAGCGTTTGACCGGACGCGCTGCACCTGGTGTCCGGTTGGAGTCCAGTAAGCTCCTACCGCGACCGGACGCGTCCGATCGCACGTGACCGGACGTGCCGCGCGTCCGATCAACACACCGCTGCACTCTGTTCCTCTGGACGCCTGTCCGGACGCTCTGGTTCCGTGAGGGACCGGACGTGCCGGTCGTGCGTTCTACTTCTGCGCACAGGTGAACTGACCGGACGCGCTGGTCAGGCCAGACCAACGTCCGGTCAGAAACCCTAGCTAGCAGCACCGAGTTGAATTGACCGGACGCGTCCGGTCAAACCGAGACCGCGTCCGGTGTAGCGTCCGGTCACCACAGTGACCGCCGTTCGCCTCCGTTTCTTTTCCGACTTCCGGCGCAATAAAAAATGGGCGTTTCACTTCCCAAAAAGTGCTGAATCCCGCCTCGCAAGCTCGGCGGGAGGGAGAGAGGAACCCAAACCTCTCTCTACCGCTTAAACTCCACCGCCTTCGCAAATGTGCTAACACCACCAAGTGTACACCACCATGTGCATGCGTGTTAGCATTTCACAAGTATTTTTCAAGGTGTTATGTTAGCTCTCTACTAGATCCTAATGCATATGCTCAAGACATTGATCTAGTGGCACTTGATTCCCGAGCTAACCGTGATTGCCCCTCTTGATAGTCGGCTATGTATCCTAAATCCGGTCAATCACTTCTCTACTCATCTTAGACCGGCAAAAGGAAAAACCTATGGTTATACCTTTGCCTTGCGCTCTTAGATCCTTCTCTTCCACTTGATCATCATGTCCATCATATTATGTGCATCTCCACCATGATCGTCATTTCATGTCCATGCACCATTTCTTTGTGATCTTGTGGCCACCACTCCTTGCCACGTACACCTTCATCACATGTGTTGCTTATGCCTAACTCAAAACACTTAACACATGGCATTAGCAACTTGGTGTCATTAATTACCAAAACCAAACTTGGGCTTTCAGAGGTAAATAAGGTCGCAAGGTATGTAGTTCAAATACTAGTAAGTGGTGCATGTAGATGTCACCATGGTCATACCTTGAATATTAATCTAGTAGATGGCTTGGAGCTTCGGACGATCAGTCACATAGGGAGACCGGATGGCATGAACAATCCTTGCACCTAGATGAAGTGCTTAGCAGCGCTTCATAGCGTCGATGATGGTTCTTAATCTACAATGTTGGCATGGTGTAGGTAGCCTACTTTATAAGCGAGGGCTCCTTCACAACCCTCTAGTTGCTGCGATATCTAAGTCTCCGTATTTAGATCTATTCTAAATACATAAGAGGTAGGAGAAAACCCCAGCATGTGTGGAGGCCAGGTGGGCTTGCATCAGCTGACGCTAGTGTGGCATCAGGCAGTGCCATATTTTGTATGCAATGGTATAGCATACAAATTAAGCATAAATATTAGAATATTTTAACGTAAAAATGTTACTATAAAATAGTGCCAACAATGATCGAAGTTAGAGAAGTTTAATAGAAAAATGTGGATCTATAATATTTTATTTCTTTAAGATTCCCTAAAGAATCTCACAGAAGGATGGCATGAACAAAGGTAAGCTTGATAGAATAGAGTTAATCAACAATAATCTTCCATTCTAGCTACATAACATTTTCTCAATTATTTCCCCAATAGCCTTACGGTTTTGTTATTAAGTTTTCTAAAGTGCATTGGTAGGTCCCCATATAGCGGAAATGGTAAATATCATTTCTACATGCGTATATATATTATTTCATTTCACATTCTTTTGCCTATCCAAAATAGAGTATTTCACTTTTGTGAAAGGTTACCTTAAGTCTAAATGGCCGCTCAAACATGCAAAGTAATCGCTAGATGTTCGAGAAACCTTTGTTCTCAAAGTTTGCAAGAGAAAATCCAATTCACTTATCATATGCTATTATCAAAGGTATAATCTTAAATAAGACCCCATTTGTCTTTTTCCCTATGAAACTCATGTATTGCTTCGTCAAGACTTATTGCCTCTTCATTAATGTTTGCCCAGGAAGGAAGGTTATTTGTTAAGCGGCGGAGAGCGGAGAGCAGCCAGCAGTCCTAGCTGTAGGTGGCCGAGGTGCCTGACGGTGATGAGCTTGCGGCGTGGGCAGGTTGCTAGGCGCCGGACTCCAGCTAAGCCTGCGCGAAGCACGGGCAGGAGCCACCCACCACGGCGCTGCAATCTAAGCAGGTAGTACTCCTGTTTCTCAAGGCTCCGGTTGTGTGCAACTTATATTTGCAGAATTCAGAAGCTCGATTCAATTCCAACTTCCCGTGCTTCATACCTGTATTTTGAAACAACAGAGAAAACAGCAGTGCGCACCGATTGTGCATTTTGAAGCAATACAAAGTACTAGAGCCACACATTAGTGGCAGTGCTTTTTCCCTTATGACCCCTTTTTTAATAAAACAAACAAACAAACTTGTTATATGTGTGTAAATACACAGTGTGGTATTATTATGTTGGATTATATTGTGAGAAAAGGAATCAATTTAGGGCACATAGAACCTGTGTATGCATTTAGGATAGGCTTTGTATTTGTGATCCATAATGCTCTGCAATGAAAAACAATTATACTCTAAATAGGAAAAGAAAAGTTATCTGTACTGACAAATGACAAACCAGTGATTTCAGTAGGATGTTATGTGACTCTTTATTGATTAACATCATCGTAGTTACACCCATACAAATCAGAGAGCTAGGAGTACAGTACAATACATATATACAGCATTATATTCATTCACATACAACTCACACTTATATATCAACATAACCATATATGAACAGCATATGAACAACAGAGACAGGCACATATATTAAAAACACGCAGAACGATTATTTGGGCACCTCATGGATTGGCATTATGTATGACAACAGGATGGTTTGGATGTGCTGTCATGTGCTGTATGATTGAATATGGATTGCAGTCACCATTAAGCTCAATCTCCTTCAGACCTGGAAGGTTTTCTACTCCAGAAAGAGATACCAATTGCGTGAAATCCCAAACTATGTTCTCAAGCTTAGGAGTAGCTCCATTCTCGAAATGAATCGTGGTGATGTCTGAGCCCTCAACAACAAGGTACTTGAGATTCTGGAACTCATCATCCTTGAAGGTGAGCCTCATTTCTATGTATGACTTGTGCCAGAGCCTGAGGCACTGCAAGCTGCTGAGCTCACCAAGACTCCGGATGGCATTGTCCATCAAGGAAGTACCACATAGAGTTATCTTGGAAAGTAGATGAAGCTCCTTGATCCAACTAGGCAGCCCGGTTATGGTGCCATTGATGGTTAGGCTCTCAAGTAATTTTGGGGGTGAGAATGCAGTCTTCTCCATGTTCAGGTCAGGAGTTTCGCTGCTGCTAGTTAGCTCAATTCGGAGCGACAAAGAGCAGAGACATTCATTCAGCCTCTCAATCACCCGTAGAAAATGACCAAGACGAGCTTCCTTGCCACGGAGAACCACACCCAGCTTTCTCAGTTGCTGCAGCCGTCCAACTTCCATCAATTCATCAGCACTGTTGAAGACTTCAGCATGGCACAGAATCTGCAAATATGTCATGCTCCCGATTCCATGAGGCATTTGCACAGTGGAAAATGACCTGCCTCCTGACCCAGAAGCAGCATCCTTTCTTTGATGTTCAACATTGCCGGCAAGTAGATGCATCAGCTTTGGTAGCACGACAGCTTTTGAGGACAATGTTCGTATCTTGGTTTGCCTGATGTCAAGTGTCTCCAGGTATCTGAGCTTCTCAATGTCCTTTGGGAGCTCAGTGATATCAGTGTTCCTTATACTCAGATACTTGAGCTGATATACCTTGTTGCAGATGTCCTTGAGGTGGTGTTTCTTCAACCCTTTGAATCCTTCTAGGTCCAGCACTTCCACCAATCCTAATGGAGGAGATACTTGCAGCAACTCAAGAAATGCTTCCGTGTAATCCATTTCCATGTAATATTTAGAATCCTCCGGATCTTCTATGGGAATGGGACGCTCATGGATGTTTCTCCAACAGCAGCCGGTGGATTGTTCAGCACCCTTTACATTTTTCATTTTGTGGTGCTGGAGTTGTTGCAGCCTGATTCCATTGCGGATAGAAAGGCGAGAAGCTAAGTCAGGAGGCAGGTCAGTGTCGACTAAGCCCTCATCTCTGGCCATCTTGGTAATGAATGACAGAATCCGATGATGCACCGTGCAGGTCTTCACTTTGCCTGCAGCACCGATGTCAACAGGACGAACTAGACCAAGGATTACGAATGCATCAAAACAGCGCTCAGCCTCAACAGTTGCAACCAGCCCATCTCTTTTGGTGATGAGGTTTTCAGCCGCCCATCGTCTTACAATGCTTGTCCTCTTGACTCTGAAATCCTGTGGAGAGCTGGATGTCAGATACATCCTCTCAAAAAGGATGGACAGGTACAGCAGGCAGCTCTTGTAATGGCTCGGCAGATCATTGTAGGAGAAGAGTATCATGTGTGTAGCAATGATGCTCCCAAATGTGAGGCTGTCCAGCAAAATCTGAAGCTGCTCTTTGGGTCTTTTGGGATTGACATAGAGCGCGCGGAGGAACATCTCCATGGAGAAGAAGTTCCCTCCACGCTTTGTGAGTATCTTCCTTATGATCTCCTGCAGATCGCTGTCGCAGTGGTCACCGACTAATGCCACAGCTTTCTCGTGGAAAAGGGTGTCAATGTTGAGATAGTTCTTGACCTTGTAGGGAACCGACAACGGCTCCCGCCATGTCGTCACAATGATGGCACTTCCAGCTGAAAAGGGATCGCCATGGCTAGCAGCCACAGATTCTATCTCTGCCCGCACCTTTCCATATGGATCGTTAGCGGCGACAATCAAGAACCTTTTGCCCTTGAGACGATCCTTGAGCTTCTTCACCAACTGATGCTCCTCCTCATCCATGTCGCCATCGCCAGCTGCTAACTTGTCTGCATGATCATGATCATCATCCAGTGCGGGCAGCTGGTCCAGTATGCACTGGAGCGTCTCCTTGCGCTTCATGTACTTCTCGATGCCATTGATCCATGCCTTGAGATGGAAGCAGCTCGACAAGGATGGATGCTCGTAGACCTTCCTCGTGAGCGGGTACTCGTCTTCCTGGTACTGCCTCCTCACAATGGCGATGACCCGGAGCCAGCACTGCGGATGGCCGCGGGGCAGGTCTTTGGTCAGCCAGCTGATCACCTCCCGGACGTCCTCGTCCAGGAACTCCGTGGCGTTCGCCAGAGCTCGCCTCCGCGCGTCGTCTTGCTCGTCCTCCGCGGCGGCGGCAGCGACGGGTACGGCGCACTACAGGAAACTGGAGCTTTGCCGAGAGCCCAGCTTTGCCGAGAGCTAAACCCTCGGCAAAGACATCCTTTGCCGAGAGCCAACAAGGACACTCGGCAAAGAGGCTTTGCCGACGGCTAAACTCTCGGCAAATCCAGGCTCTCGGCAAAGGAAAGCTTTGCCGAGAGTCTGGCTCTCGGCAAAGGCAGGCTCTCGGCAAAGGTGCGCGCCGGGAACGACTCCCGTTGTCGTCACCTTTGCCGAGAGCCGCGCCGTTAGGCTCTCGGCAAAGAGGAGGCCTTTGCCGAGCGCTGGCCACTCTGGCTCTCGGCAAAGAGCACCTTTGCCGAGGGCCAGGAGAGGCCCTCGGCAAAGAGGAAAGGTTTTTTTTTTAGTTTTGGACCCAAATTTTTTCTGTAGCCCTTGCATATTGTATACAAGCACATGTTCAAATTTGGGAGCTTTTTATAATATTTTGCTATATTTTATCAATTAATTTATTTTCTTTGTATTTTCTCGAAAAAGTAAATTTGAACTGTAGGAGCATGAAATAATAAAATATAGTCATTCAAAAAAATGATATTCATGTTCGAGAGTGCATTTTGAGGTTGTATCCATAAACTCACCCAAAAGTTTGAATGTCTTGTATACAAAACATGACCATCCATGTGTCGTAGAAGTGATTTTCAATTATATAAATTCTAAATGAAGTCCAAAAATCACGAAACTTGGCGACATGTCGTGTTATCACATGTGGAGGGTGTGGTAAAAAATTCATAAGGTTTCAAGCAAGTTGCGACACCGGATGTCTAAAACACAGACATCTCCACATGTGATCACATTTGATAGGTAAGTAACCATTCATGTTTTTATGATTAATTCATATGACATGTTGAAAATCGAACTTCAGACTAACAATTTTTCGTAATGCGTCGTGCAGGAACTTTGTCAAAGTGGACACGACGGAGTCACGCCATATCACTAGCATACAGGGCCTCCTGATTAAGAAGCACTACCCCGGCTTGGTCGTGCACAAGGGGAAAGAGGAGCCGTCCTTTTACTGGCCACACTTCTCTAGCGTCGAGGCAAACGGCACCACTCTTGCGCAGGTCATCAAGGCCGAGTTCTGGGTAAGTCTTCAGTACTATGCATTCATTGGATGTTTTTGAAATAATGAAATGAAACATATATGATGTTTGTATGCAGGAGTGGTTCGTGTGCGAGGAGGGGAAAGAGGTCGAGGCGGCGAAAGTCCAGGACAAGGTCTGCAGAGAGCGGCTGAAGGACATGTACTCCGAGGCGCACATCCAGTGCGTCATCTCCTACCACCTTGAGGTGCTTGGCCAGAAGGTGACAAAGAAACAGGCCAGGGAGATGATCATGTTGCCCGACACTGACATCACCAGGGAGCAGTACATGCAGGTAAGTAGGAAACATTTATTCTGTTTCCTTCCTTGAAAAATAAGTATGAAACATTAATTCTCATTCATCTTCTGACATGTCAAATGCACGTTGTCATGCAGTTTCCTGCTGATTGGTGCAAATCGCACATGGACTGCTGGGCCCAGATTGTGGACTCGTGGCAGAGGCCGGAGGCATACGTGGAGCGCAGAAAAAGACGGGAGAACCGCCTGGCCACGACGAGAGGGGCGTCACACCACCAGGGGAGCGTGCCCCTCCCAGGGTACATGGACACATATGTACGTTTCTGTTTTTTTTTGTTTATTTATTTTTGCTAACGCTTTGTTCTCATTACATTTAATCAACCTTGTGTTTTCCTCGCAGCGCAAGACCCACGGCAACGTGCCCATTAGCGAGTTTGTTGGGTACGCCCTGGCTAACAAGGGGCGAGCGTCGGATCCGAACAACGTCTACAACCCGCAGGACGGGCCCGACGCATACACCAACACTGCCGCCTACGAGAAGATGTCCGCGTACGCCACTGCAGCTCGCACGCGCCATGGGGATGACTTCGACCTTACCACCGAGCCACTGGACACGGACCTGCTCATGAGGACGGGAGGCGGGAAGCAGCACGGCCGGTACATGATTGCCCACAGCGCAATCAACCCGGCCACCGTACCCACGCTCCGCGAGGTTCGGCAGGGGAGCAGCACGACCTCCGACGTCCCCATACGGCCTCGTCAGCCGAGCTCCGTGCAGCAGATGGCTGCGATGCAGACGGCGTTTCAGGTAACTACAGTTTTATCGGTCGTCCATTGGTTTTACATATGTACATCTCCTTTTGCATTGTTTAACCATCGCGGGTGTAATATTGCAGTCGCAGCTGGAGGAGTTGCGGGCCAGGCAGGACGAGCTGCAGGAGGTCCATCGGCGAGAGCTGGCGGCCAGAGACGAGGCCCATCGGCGCCACATGGAGGCACAGCAGCAGCACACGCAGCGTCAGATCTCAGACCTAGTCAGCTACTTCCAGTCTATTCAGAGCTCTGGAGCGCCTCCGCTGCCTGCCTCGCTCTTCGCTCCACCCCCTGTTCCACCCCCTGTTCTTGCCCCTACAGGGAGTCCGGTGAGTATATATATGTTTGTCTATTGCTTTGGCTTGTGCGGCCGTCCTGCAGGTACTAATGAGATCGCTTATATATTGTGCAGCATCAGTCGTGGGGTTCGAACCGGACCCCTTCACCAGACAGCGGGTGGCAGATTAGTTCTTATGGCCACCCGAGTACGCACCACACGTGGCCTGGTGCCCATTCGCAGCACGGCCACCCTGGGTTGTCCAACAGCCCTCCTCCGCGCCCCGGGTACTCGTACCCGTACCAGTCGGCGCCAGGGCAGGCCATGTGGGCGCCGTGGGCAGGTGGGAGCTCTCCACACCCTCGGGGGCACTCACCCTGGTCGGCGTGGCCAGATGGGGGCTCGGGACACGACGGAGGCCACGGCGACGACGGGTCAGAGTCACAGCACCAGGGGTGAGGCGCTAGCGACTTCGAGCAGTGATATCCATGTGGACTTGTGGTTTATGTTATGAACTTATGGTTTATGTTGGACTTTATGTTAGATTTGTCATATCTATGTGGATTTGTGATATCTGTGGACTTCGATATGTTTCATGTGTGATATATATGTGAAATTGTGATATAGACATGTGGATTTGTGATATATATATATATATATATATATATATATATATATATATATATATGAATATATATGTGGCTGTGCATGTAAAAACAGAAAAAAAACAAAAAAAACAAAAAAAATTTCAGCTTTGCCGAGAGCCATCTGGCTAGCACTCGGCAAAAATGCAAAGCTGCTCACAAGAATTCCAGCTTTGCCGAGAGCCTGTCAGGCTGGCTCTCGGCAAAGATTTTTTTAAAAAAATTAAAAAGTCTCGACAAATATTTTTATTTAAAAAAATAAAAAGTCTTTGCCGAGAGCCGGCCAGCCCGGCTCTCGGGAAAGACGACGTCAACTTTGACGTTCCTCGACGGCGCCGTGGGCTTTGCCGAGGGCGCTTCTGGCCTTCGGCAAAGTCTTTGCCGAGAGCCTACCGCGTGGCTCTCGGCAAAGATCTTTGCCGAGAGCCACGCGGCAGGCTCTCGGCAAAGACTTTGCCGAGGGCGTTTTGTCCTTTGCCGAGGGCTCCCAGCTCTCGGCAAAGAAGTCGGATCCAGTAGTGGCGGCGGCCACATGCGGGACGGTGACGTCGTACCTGCGCCGCCTCTCGCCCAGGTCACGCGCCCGGGCCTTGAGCTCCCGGATCCGCACCGTGCGGTGACGGGCCGGCATGGTGCTCAGCAGGCGCGGGGCGCGCCGGAGGGTGGCGAGGACGCCCGCGCCGGAGCTGGCCCCGGCGCCGGGGACGTCGGAGACGCACTGCATGTAGCGGTCGATGCAGTTCTGGGAGTCGTAGGCGAGCTCCTTGACCTGTTTGGCCCAGGCCCGGACCTGGTGGTTGGGGCGGTCGGCGGCCGCGACGTCGAGGAGGAAGCCGTTCACGCTCTCCATCTCGTCCTTGATGAACTCGACGTCGCCGCGGACGCCGCGCAGCAGCTGCGCCTCCTCCAGGAGCACCGACGAGAGGCGGCCCAGCAGCGAGTCCACGGCCCCCTGGGCGGTGCCGGCCATCTCTCGATCTCTGGATCGGACGTGTTTGGATTGGAACTGTGAAACTTTTTTGCACGCAGGAGTGGGTGCATGTGCATATGTATATATACACCCACCGAGCGAGCATCTGAACATGTAGGGGACAAAAGCTATGCAAAACCTTGGATGGAGAGGAACGTACGCGCACGGCACACATGCATTATGGGAAATCCATTCCAAACTTGCAAGATCAGCAGTCAGTCGTCTTTGCAATGGCAGCAAAACCAAGCTGGCAACCGGCATTTTAAGAGCAAAGGATGGCTTACATTGTACATCAGGCCAGCAATTGGCACCATTACTCGTTTCGAAATAATAGGGCGTCCCCAACGACTTCCTAGCTATTTGCTTACGTAGAGGAGAGAGAACATCTACAAAACTGCTCGCTACCACTTCGCTCCTCGCCTAGCTTGGGTGGAGCCGGGATTCGGAGATTTTCTCGAGCTGCGTGAGTTCATATTCTTAATGAAACACCGTGGGGACACCTCTCCCCCGTGGCTCAAGCCTAGCTCGCTCGGTTCCGAGAAATGTACTGTCCCTGCTACACGACCCCACTTCCCACCATACCATGTGGCTGTCAGCTTTTTCCTTTTTTTTATTTCTACGGAGCCGGTGATTTGGTCGTGGTCATTGAGGACGCCCTTAGCATTTGTTTCGTCTTGGGACTACCGAGGATGGGTCGGTACTAACCTAAGTTACCAAGGATGGGTCGGTACGAACCTAAATTTTTCTGGATGGGATGAGCCCATCTCATGTCTCACTTAGTAGATTGGGTCGTTCTAGTATTTATGTTTAATTTGAAGGTTTTTGTAGAAGTGGGATAAGATACTGACTTTGTGAGGCCCCATGTGGCAACCTCTCAATGTCCTCTTTTACCACTGCATGTGACTGCTCTCTCACACCACTATTGTCACTCGTTTAAGCCGTGACCGCTCACCCAAGTCGTGCCATAGCTATTGCGTTTGGTTTTTATTCAAAGTTGTTTGTATCATTCTTTTAAAAAAATCTAAACAATATCAAATAAAAAAATCCAAAACTAAAAAGTCATAGATCTCATTAAGGACCTGTTTGGATGGACTAGGACAAGTGATTAGCTAGAACTAGTGATTAGATTAGCTGACTAGTGATTAGCTAGAACTAGTAATTAGCCCAAGCCTGTTTGGATCCACTAGCTAATAAACAGTACTATCTCATTCGAAAGACTGTTTTGCCCTTGGATCGGGAAGCTCGTCACGCCGGAGCTGGAGCGGTTGGCCGTGGCCAAGAACCCGCGCAGCTCTACCGACGCGTCTGCATTCTCCGACACAGACGGAGGCTCCCCATCGCAGATGGCCTGCTTTAGATCTTCAGCAGAGGCACGAGCTTGGAAATCTCCCGCTTCATGTCCGCCTGGCCCTCCTCCAGCTCCCGTATCTTTCGCAGTTGCTCCTCCGCCGCCATCACCAGGCTAGGACATGCAACACAGCCGGAGAGGGAGAGGGAGGGGGTCACTAGCTGTCAGGGCTAGGGAGAGGCGCGGGCGACGGCTAGAGGGAGAGGGAGGGGATCATTGGCTAACGACCGGCGGCGGCAGGCAAGATGCAGCGACCGGCAAGGCGCGGCGAGGGACCGTGTGCGAGGAGCAACGACCAACGAGGCTACAATTTTTATATACAAAATATATTTTCTGATACCATAAAAGAAAGATGATTTTTCTAAGACGATAAGCTTGGTACGCTGATTAATATGCTGATAAGATTTTATAATTATTTTTAAATAAGAAAATCAAAACTAGAAAAATGTAGATCTCAAAGAGGGCTACAATTTACATATAAAAATCATCTTCATACATCGAGTCACCAATGTTTTGGCAACATGGATGGTTTTACTATAGCAACAAGTGAAAGTAGCATCCAAAAAATATGCACCCTTTCATCTATTATTATATAGTTGAACCGGCTTCGCTACAAAACAATAGCCATGCTGTTTTGGCTCAATTTGTGCAGATCTTAGTTTTCCATGCTTCAGTCTCATATTTAAAGACAAACAATCGAAAAGATTTGATCATATCAATCAACTATTAACCTAAAGAATCAACAAGGAAAAGCTAAAATGATCTGATCACGTGCTTGCATGTTTTCCCGCCATTGAATAATCTCATAGTCAAATAGTAGCTTGCCTCATACAGGGACTGGAGTCGCTTCTTCAGCTTGCAGGCTATTGTAGTAGTCAACAAGAACTTTCCACCCACCCGGGCACATGAAACCGTCTGGAGGATTCTCTCCATTTTTGGCAAAAGTGCGCATCTGGTTGATATGTGAGGTTAACGGTTAGCAGGAGTAAATCCACTGCTAGTATGAAAACTAAATGATAAACGTGGCGAAAACTAACGAGCCTACCTTGGTTCCAGAGATGAACAGAAAATCTTGACTGCGTGAAGGATCAAAGAAGGCCATCTCCTTTGCTACTGTATCATAAGCTGCTACCTGTAAGGGGATAACAAAACATGAGTGCATTCAAGATAACAGGAGATGAAAAATCGAACAAGTTTTTGGTAAAACGAAACAAATCGAATCATTAGTGTACAGCTTGTTTCTTTTTCAGAAACACATGTGGTATCTGCATTACTGAAATTTTATCAGTTTCTGAAAAATTTATCGTCATGTTCTAAAGAAATACAAGAAACTAAATCAAAGTATCCTACCATGACAGATAAAAACTGTAATAACTTAAATTATAGTACATGGTCGACATTTATTCTTGGCTCCATTAGTAGTAGCATCAGTGGAACTGATGACTCATGTTCCTCTGCCAAAAACAACAAAGATTCTAGTGTTGTCGTCAAAAAAACAAAGATTCTAGTGCTCGCATACTACCAGGGAAATGATTTCTTACAGAGTTTACATTCTGCAAATACCATCACTCCATCAGATTCATCTGCTATTCATATTCTAGTAAATGCACTTAAAACACACACAAAAAAATGGAATAATTGAGAAAGGAACGGTTGTTGCCAGTCAAAAGTCAAATTAAATGCTGAAATACAACTCTGGAGACTAATACAACAGGAAAAAGAATCATGAGTGTATGATATTTCAACAGTTTCTCAAGTCAACACTTATGGACCCCCAACATTTCAATGAATAGGACAATGTCAAATGTCAAGGAAACGTATGTCAATCAAATACCTTGAAGGGCAGTATGTTGAGTTTCTCTAAACCAGGAGCCATGCTCAGGACCTTCTTCCCATGATCTGGGTTGTACAAGTCCCTCTTTTCTGTTGGATGGCCCATCCCAGCAGGATCTCGGCCTACTATATAGAAATTGGCACCAGCATTAATCCGTGCCTTTGCATGCCACTGCACTTCTGTTGGACCAGCATAATGCATTGGTGAGGGAAATATAGACACTATAGTAGTCTCGGGATCAAGGACTCCATCTTCCAAGACCTGTGCATGATCAACTTCAGCAATTTGCATGATACATCCAGTAAACAGCTAAGACGACAAATGTATACCTTGCTGTGTTGTTCCATTCTAACTGGCAGTGGGACATCATCCGCTTTGGTAAAACCACCTAAAGGATGTAGTAGTAGAATAGGATTCTTGTAACCCATTTCCAAGAGACGCCTTCTAGTGTCATTCATCAATAATGCATGACCATTGTGTACTGGATTTCTCAACTGGAAGGCAAACACAGCATCAGCCCCCCGTTTGTCAAACTCATTCCTAAGTTGCCGAGGTGAAAGTCTGTAGTGATCAAGACCATCATTGTATTTGATGGGTTCCAACACCTCCAGGTCACCACCGATCAGCCAGTTCCCAGCTGGCGCAATAGCCTCATCAACATAGGGTAAACCAGGTGCAGTTGTACCGAATGTTCTTGCGATTCTTTCTTCTTTATTGTGGGGATATATTTCAACTCTGTGGACCAGATACATATGCATAAAAATCAAATATTTTGACAGGAGCTGCATGCAGAAGTAATACACAAAAACCATGCTTTGCTAACATGAAAATGTTCTTACAATTCAGCTAAGTTGCATTGACATGGCATATAAAGTAAAACATGGCTACAATAGTATTAGTGACACAGTAAAAAATAGGTTGTAGAAAGAGACAGGTAATTGACATGGCTATGTAAAAGCCGATGGTGACACCATGAATAACTAGCTGTAAATTCAGTACATGGCCTATGGAAGCTGTCCAAAGAAAAAAGCTACTAGCAATATGCACAAGAGGATTTTTTTTCTTTCAGACTTGAAACATCTACTAAATTGAGCAAGATAATTCCAGAATTGAATTAATAATTTGTATCAGGACCACTTCTTTACCCGGCATTCAGTGGGAACTATCCCCTGGTATCTCTGCCCTGATGAGTTTGACCTAGCTTACCCTTGTGTGTTTAAGTATCAGCAGATAAATGCTTTTTTTACACAATATCTGCTTTGTGTCACTTAACTAAGGAAGTTATTATTGTGTGTTTCAAAGAAAAGGGAAGTATTAAACAGCATATGTATCTTTGAGTTAGCACCAGGGAATATTCCTCATCAGTATGCCATATCTAATAATGTCAGTCTCAGTAGCAATCATAATGTCTGAAAGGTCAAAGTAGGGATGAGGAAGAATTTTTATTATTTTTGGAACTTTGCTCAGAATCCACGCTGAAGGAAAAGCGGTGATGAGCTTACATGACCAGATTGTAGAAAAAACATTACTATAAGCAAATAAAATTATAATTAAACATTTAAAATTCACAGCTATGTGAAAGAAAGGGCTAATTAGGACCTAAACATGTTGGATCATTTGAGTGATTATAGTTGAGACTAACAGATGGGGGTGACAAGATGATTGTGATATTGCTCCATGCTCCAGAAAGTGGGCAGGGAAGTGTCATGAAGGAATCTTCAACATGGGATGAGATCACATCAACATCACAACTTGCAGGGGCCACACCAAAAGCATCATTGCTCTCATAATCAACTAATAACTACCGAGGACAAAGATCTTAAATTTCAAATCAAGTTGGTTGTTGGTTATTAAACGTATTAGTTCACTTCAGATGGGCCAAGTTGAAGTTACATCCAGAACAACAGAACAGTACCATTTGACCAATGGTCACATAACCTTACAACCACTCACAGAGATATTAGGATCAAGTTGCTTATTAATCACATGGCCAAATACGCCTGGCAAGGGAATCCTTATGCAATAAAAATGAGGGTGACATGATGGAAAAAGGGACAGCGCCGTCAAGGAGGACAATAGCTTTTAGCCAAAAAAAATCCCATCCATTGAACTTGGTAGTACTGTTATGGCCCCCCAAACCAGCCAATGTGTGGACTATAAAGAACAAGCAGCAGACCAAAGATGCTTCCATGGAATTTACCTCAATTAAATTATCAAAAAGTTGGCTGAGTGCAGACATAGTTCATTTATCAGAGGATGCTTGGCACTTACTTTAATAAATATGCTCGGATATACAAAACTAAAATCACCGATACCCAGCAACCATAATGCCATCATGAGCTCTTAAGGAATTTCAACTGTATATCATTCATTAACGGAACAATTTTCCCCCCGCAGAAATTCTAACGAAAATTGCAGTTAACATAGCACAAGAGTGTTGTGATTGTTGTGTTTGGTCGAACCAACAATTTCAAAATGGAACAAGCATGTTCTGATAATAGGAATAAGAAATGGAGGAGCAGGACGTACCCGCGCAGGATGGCGACGACGACGCCGTCGGGCCCTTGCAACGCGACGTCTGGCTTGCCCCCGATCTGCTCCTTGTCGGCGTCCCCGATGGCGAGCACGATGGGGAGCGACATGTTGACGAGGCCCCCGTCGGGGAGGCGGACGCAGTTGAAGTGGAGGCTCTGGAGGTACTCGTGCTCGCGCATGAACCCGCGGAGCGGGCTGGCCCATCCCTCGGCCAGCACGTGCGCCCACTGGAGGTCGACGGGGGCGAGGCGCACCCGCGGGAGCGCCTCCGCCTCCGCGCGCAGCGCCGGGACGCGGTCGGGCGGGGCGACGAGCTCGACGAGGGCGCCGCCGTCCGGGTCGATGAGCGAGCTGCGGACCGACATGGCGCCGCGCCGCCCGTGCCGCTGGGAGGGGGAGGGGGAGGGGGAGCGCGAGTGCGGGGCGGCGAGGCGGAGCCGGGAGTGGAGGAGCGGGTGCGCGAGCGACGCGGTGGCGCGGACGCGAGCCGCGGAGGAGGCGGAGGCGGAGGCGGAGGCGGAGGGGTGGTGGAGGCCGGGTGGAGTGAGTTGGTGGGTGGTGGCCATGGATGCGCGCGAGGTGTTCGACCGCGCGGTGCGCTTGGGTGCGTGCAGGCGGCGCGTCGGCGGATGGCAAAACCCAGGTCGCTGATTTGTCACATGGAGGCGAGTGATATGATATTATTATATAGGGGGATGGCAGTAGTATGGGTTTACTCTTCTTTGACCAAATCTTTGGAAAATTCATTGAAAATGACCGCACGATTATGAAAGGTCCATTTCATGTACTCCCTTAGTTTTTAATAAAGAATATATGGAGTAAAATTAAACTTCTCTCCGGTAAAATATCGTGAAACTACACATTTTGAATAGTTTATTACTCTGTATAGCAAAATGTGTGAAAAAACAATTTGTTGAAAATGGTTTCATTTTAAAATAGGAAGGGCCTTCTCATAACTACATTTTACTTCCTAATAACCGCATTTTATTTCCTAATTTCACAAAATCACTCTCCAATTACAACTTCAGCAAAACCACATATTTATTATTGGATAAAACGACCCAATTCCACATGGTGTATCCTTGCAAAAGTGTGAGTATGACATGTGGGCCTAATCTTCTTGAATAGAAATTTAACCAAATAGAATAAAAAGTGTCATCCTATCACAAATGTAGTGAATTATAAATTAATGAAATAATAGTTTCGTGATTGTTCAGTTAATACAAATGTAGTAGTTTTACAATATTACTTTACTCTCATGTTTGATTTGTTTATTTCTTTTTCTTATTTGAATGTCATGTCAATATCTAAATCAAATGCATTATCAGCCACAAATAAGTGACATACATTGCAATTGAGACGCGATCTCTATATTACTTTAACACCTAGTTTTGTTATGATATACTACATCCATTCTAAATCATAAGATGCTTTGACTTTTGTAGATAAATAGCTTTTGCTATACATCTACATATACATTATGTCTAGAATCTACTCCCTCTGTCCTATTTTAATATTCATTCTGGCATTGCAGTAAAGTGACTGCATTCACTGTCTCCTCCATGCATATGGACACCCGCAACATCCAGGTCCAAAGAATCTTCGCTGTACCGGGTTTTTGAAAGCTAAAACGACTATTAAAACGGGGCAGAGGGAGTAAATACCTAGTAAAAGCTATAAATCTGGAAAAGACAAAAATGATTTACTATTTAGAATTGAGGGAGTATTATTTTTATGCACAGCACAGAGAGAAAAATTATATACATTAACGAGACTACTTTTGGAGGATGTTAGGTTGAATAACAAAACATAATATATTATACAAAATCACTTATTTGTGAGTGCAAGGGGTAGTAGTAAACATATAAATTATTATTTACAAAAAAAAATTAGTAACATACTCCCTCCGTCCCACTTTAAAGAACGTTTTAGAGGCCTACCAAGTACAACATTTATTGTTTGAATCAAGACAATACCTGTGGCTAGGTGCATAGCATGTTGAGTGAACCTGGACAAAAAAATGAAGTGCCAAAACGTCAATAGTTGTGGGACAGAGGGAGTAGCCATCATTCAATCAAATGTGCCCTTGACCACTCGTACACTTGTACCTTCAGTGCGCTTTTCCTTGCTTTGACGGATGCATTGACATTTGGTACTGCCAACGTGGAAGTGATCGTGGTGAAGTTTTCGAAAAGAATGCAATATATCCTAAATCTAGTCAAACTACTTTAGGTTGGATTAAATTTATAAAAAATACTATCAACAGGTATTACTATGGAAAAATGAGAATGTATATATCACGACAAATGTAACGATACTTATTTAGTATAATATAATAAATTTTGAAATCTTTTTAAATATAAATTTGGTTAGAATTTATATATTTTAACCGAAGTACCTAACATGCATGATTTAGAAGTATCTTTTTGGGACCAAGGGGGTATATTTGGGAAGAAACATATCATATGGATACTAGTAGCGCTTCTATATACGAGGATATTGACACATGTAATAACAATAAGAAAATAAAAAGGAAGTGTTGATTTCAATGTATTTTTTTTTAAAAAAAATAAAGGTCCTTCGAATCCCGGAATCAGCATAAAATAAAACGGTGCTCGCGTCGACGGTGGATGTCGCGCGCACCCAAGGCCAGGCGGCGAAAAAGCGATTCCCATCGCGTGGCCGTGAGCCCCGCGACGCTCATGTCCACAGAGCACCGAGACCCCGCGCGGCGAAAAGGAAAAGAGGGGCACCCCGTTGCGATCGAGCGGCTCGCCTAGATTCTCCGCTCCACTTCACGTACACGGTACACGTCCGCTTTCAGCATTCCTACACACATGGAAATAGATTGCAGAGAAATGGGAGCCTGTGGTGCTGGTGCCGTCGTGCTGATGGTGACCGTACTACCTGCCCCATGCATGGCATACAGTACATGATCAGTGATCCACTAGAGGCTAGGCGCCGCTTCTTCTTTTCCTTTTTTTTTTCCCGAATAACGCTTCAAGTTGTTAGCCCACACACACCGTATTATAGGGCGTGTTTGGATTGAGACGTGGCAGGCAAATGCCTTTTGCTTGTTACTATTCTCTTTGTTTTGGTACTTCCTCCGTCTCTAAAAACATAGAATCCTAGCATTCAAAATTTGTCTCAAAAAAGATACGATCCTAGCCAAAATCAGCTTTTAAAAGTGGAAGACAAAAAAAAACACAGTTGCCGCAAGGGCCACAGCCCCAGGCACGGGCGGCCTCCTGTCTCCTGTCCACTCGTTCTTCCAGAACGCTCTAGCATAAGCTCATTCTGAGTCAAAGACAGGGGTATTTTCGTAATTTCACTCTGTCCTTGGTTTTCATGCATGATCCTACGATTACATGTTTTTTAGGGACGGAGGGAGTACCTACTAGGCGTGGCGGCCAACACGAATACACCTGTGGGTGAGCAGAGAGCACCGCGCGAAAATATATGACGACTCTTTGGTAAAAGTTTTTTTTTTTTGGAACTCGTTCCAAAATTTCCTGCTATACACATATCCTGATTTCTCAGCCAAAATCCGGCGGTCTGTTAACCGGTACGGTGTTGCAAGCCGCCTGTTCGTTTCGCTGAAATTTGGCTTATGCTTATGCTTATGCAGATTTGTATTGTTCGTTGACCGGAAAAGTACCGCTGAAGTAATTCAAGTGACCAGTTCGTCTTGCCAGCTTAGATTAGGCGACCTGACCATGTTGGCGCGCAGCCATACATTTGTTATCGCACTCCATGCTAAAATCAAACCGTCACAAATTGTTGTAAAAAAATGTTAAAAAAAAGAAGGGCACAAAGCTTTGTACTTTTTTTTTTTGGAGTGGATCACAAAGCTTTGTACTAGTTGTTGAACTGCTCGACCGGGCTTCATTGACTGGAAAATTAAACCCGGCCTGTTGTGCCAACGTTTCACCCTCCTTTCTGGGGAGCCTGGCCTGATGGAAGATCGGATTGGGCCTGAAGTCTGGCAAACGAACCAGAAGGCAGTTTGAAAACTGTGAAGTAAATGTATGATGAATTGATTCTGCTAAAAAAAATGTATGATGAATTGATGATAAGGCGCAAAAGGAAAGAAAATATAGTGCCATATGCGATCTGAAAGGACCTAGTGAATTTGAGATAAATAGTATGCTGTTCAATATACAGAACAAACCAAAGAAAAGAGGCATATAGATAGATACAACATAGCTTCAAACAGAGTCGCAGAGAACAGGAGCAAAGTTTGGATCCATAGTAGAAATAGAAAGAAATAAAAACAGCATTTCATGACAAGTTTAGCACGGCACCAAACGAGACCGTACATCCAATGCATTCAGAAACCATTCTCTAAACCATGTTGATTTTTTTTTTGGTATAACCTCTATAGATCTGCTATTAATAATTGACTGGTAATAGTCAGGATGTACAATATTACTGCTCTTCAGATACACGAAGACCAGATAACATAACATATACTGATGGCCTTCTTTCAGACTGTGCTGCCCTCTAATTTGCTACACACAGTCCGTTCAAAGAAAATCGAAGACCAATGGTAAGTTTAAGCTGAGACCTACCGCACTTGCTGATTCTATCTGAACTGTCAATGAAATAGAGTAATAACAACTACAATTATGTTGCCAATGTACAAGATCTACTGCCTACCATATATCCTTTAGCTTTGTTGGTTAACAGGGGCCAGAGCATGAATGAAGATTAAAGGTATCCTACTGATCCAGCCCCAATGCAATTGTGCAGTGCAGACTCATTCTATTTTGTCTAAGGGACATGTTAGCCCTAAGTCTGAGGATCCATCCACAATGTGCCCCATGCATCTGTCATACTAGCATCAACGCCAGAGGCGAGCCAGTAATCAGCATCAGCCTGCAAAAGCAAGAACTGTAAGCATCATGTTAAAAAGACTGCCATGATGTCTGATGTGGAGTAGGATTCCATACATCGGAATCTGATGGAACGATTCTCAGAATGCCATTTTCTTGCTTTCTGGATGGTTCTGTTGTATGCATGCAGCCACCATTGCTCCATTCCTTTTCCAGTGCCTGATTTGGATCACAATCCATCTGCTGCACAGCTTGAGAACTATCAGTAGCAACCACAGGTTCTAATCTGTCTGCTGCCACCAGCTGGTCTGGGTTAAATATCTCCTGACGGTCACTGGTGGGGGAACATAAAATTTGGCTACAAATTAGCATTTTCAAGACAGAGAACACAGGACAGAATTCTACAATTAAAACATTTATCGTAGCTTACCTTTTCAAATAGCAATCAATAGGACCCATTGAACTTCTCAGGACAATTTTGTAGTGCTTCTCTTGCAAACCCAGATTCCCATACATGTACTGATCCTGATAACAAAATAATAAGTGTTAGAACCACAAAGACCTCTCACTTACAAGTCTACTACTATGTAGCTAATGGTATATCAGGATTGTGTACCGCATTAGGGTCTGGAACTTCAACACAAGTTCCGTGAGGAGCATTTATAGCGATAACAGTGGATCCCTGCAGCAAATGGGAATCTTGTTGACATAATTTCATAGTTTGCAAGAAAGACAATTTTGTTCTGACAGGTTCTAACCTGAAAGTGAGGAATCTTATTTATATCTTCCTTCAAAAGATATAACAATCTAATCAGATAGATCGAAGGACTCAGCTGACTATACATCCATAAAATAATTGCAGATACAAGAGATTAGAATTTTACTTTCTTTTATCCTCATCTAGGGTGAGGGCTTGTAGTTTGTCTTTTGCTTCCCTGCACACCAGCAATTGCTAATCAAAAGGCAGGGAGGAGGGAAAAGAGAAGGGAGCAGGAGGCATCTCATTTTCTTGTTACTTTCATGGAAAGAACTTACCTTATTTCGTCATCCAACCTGAACTCTTCATCATAAAGAGATTCAAGTTCTTCCTGCAGATAATCAAAACACACCAAGTTGTTATAACCATATGATTAGATGGAAATCTACAGAAAACTGCAGGCCAAAATGCTATTGTTCAAATGTAGTGTCGTGTTTTTATGAACCGTATTCATTAGAATTAGAGGATAACCATTGCTAGGAAGATAGCCAGGCAAAGTCGGCTTGGAGGGAGACTAGAGTATTGGGGAATTTGGAATTAATTCTTTTTCATTGAGTGATTTGTTTGATACACTGCCACCCTTTATATAGAGAGAGGATTGCTAGACTCATAAGTAAGATCCAACCTAACCCTAACAAATCATATCTATCTAGAATATAATAATCCTCAACAGACCATCCTAATTCCCTTGCGCCTGATACTCCTTGGCTTGCATGGCTATGTGGCTGGCTTGCTACCTGGGGCGTGCCACTGGCCCACGTCCCATAACACGTGTAAACAGTCAGAAGATGGGTATACTAATATTTCATGGCAATGGAAATACCAAAATGCTGCACATGAGAATACCCTCAAAAGAAGAAATTATGTCTACAGATGTGATGGGCTGATGGCTTCTTTCTTTACAGGCATAAGCATGTAGGTTGCATCAACCAAATTGTTCCTACACATTATCCATTACTGAAACACTTTCCTTATTCACTTGCACTGCCTACTACTCAGGACATTGAGATGAGGCCACATTTATCATTTGATCTGTCCTGTATACATGACCAAATGAATACCAGAAAGTGGCCAGCATGGCGAGTTCCAAAGCACGTTAGATAAAATTGTACTGAAGAAGTATTGATGAGTGACTTCAATTTCAAAAATTCTATAACTATTGACCTTACATGATACAGTAAAAAATGCACGATGTTAGTTAAGCCACGACATAAATGTCCGAACTTAGTACTCTGTATCTTAACTGGACTAAGAATCAAGAAAGGGTGCTAGCTTAACAGCACTAAGAAAGGGGAGGTTGTTCATGGTCTGATGTCTGTTTTCTAAATTTTAGATTTGTGAACAAAATAGAGACAAAAGATGAGGGTCACAATTTTCCTCAAATAGTTAAAACTAGTGTTAAGATTAAAAATAATCAAGCAAAAACAAATTTAGTTCTCAAATACGCAAGAGACTTGCACATCAATATTGCAGGTAGAAGGAACCGGTCAACATACATAGACCAAAAGGCCTAGAAATGAAAAGTAGGGATCATATAATCAAGTAACATAGTGTACCTTCAATGAAGAAATTTGGCATTCTATGTCCTTAGGCTTCGACATGTCAAATCCCCTTTCAATATATTATTTCATGAGTAGAAGCTATAAATAACTGTAAAATATGCTGGGAAACAGAAACAGTGACACTCACTTCCAGCGAATCATATTCTTAAGTCCCTTTTCAATTAAATGAACACCTTCTAGAACATTTGTTATATCATACATCCTCCTCTTTTGCACCTGCACAATCAAGAAATACAATACATCAAGGAACTTGCCCCCCAGATTAGTAGGAATGCAAAATAGGAAGGGAGAGGGGGGGGGGGGGGGGGGGGGGGGGGGGGGGGTGTATTTGTTTATGCCAAAGCAGACCTCCAATGTCTCAGCTGCTTTGTTTAAATCAAGGGTCCCATCTTCAGCTCCTTGAAGCAGGTTGATGAACTTCTTTGTCAGCAGACCTGTTAACAAGCTAATGATGAATAAACAAGCGAAGATAGCATCTTAAATTTGGTACAGGGGAGAAGGGGAGAACAAACTTAGTGAGCAGTCATAGCGGCAGTGGTTTAATGAAGATAAAGAAGGATCAGCATCTCCTGAATAAAAAATGTGAGCCCATCAGCTACAAGTAAAAGCCAATAAATGGCCATTAAATGAACGAATCCGATTAGAAATGGCAACATGGAACTTTTTACCAACAAATGATGCAGAACATGTAAGTTAAATAAGAAAATTAGCAACAACATACCTTCAATTGCTCCAGAATTTGAGGTGCCCAAGTTGTGTTTAGAAGCCTTTAGTTTTTTTATCCTCTTGGTAGCTTTTACAGGTCCAGGGGTAGTCTCCTTATCATGCCCTTGTGCAGTCTCTACCATGTTGTTTTCAGATTGAGAATATTCTCCACTGTTTTGCTCATTCGACTACAATATTGGGAATATGTACATGAAGACTGTCAACAAACATACTACAGCAATAGCACACTAATAAAACAAGAATGTAACAAATCACGCAGCCACCTTAATATATTAGATTATTGCTGAAGATCAACTAATACATTCATGAGTCTAGAAATAGTACACTATTAAATTAACTAAAGAAGATTAAAAAAGAAAGAAAAGTGAGCAAACCAATTTTTCAAAGTATGAGACTCTCATTCCAAGGAGCGGCAATCATATTAGGTTAGGTACATAAAAGATAATGCATACACACTCATGAAACCTTGCATATTATTTGTGGCCAAGTCCTGCACTATAAGTAACAGGACTGTTTCCTAATGCCAAATACCATGAGGTCTCAAACCCAAAGCCCTAGACATATGCAGATAACGATCTAAACTTTAACAGACAACTTACAACAATTGTTTATGCATTTACTCCTGCAGAACCTGTTCCAAATGGCAAGATCTAAGCTAATGACACGACAGTGCCTTGCATAGAACTGAAAAAAAATGTGTGCAGTCTGCAGATCGGTTCCAGCATGGGAAGCACCACAGAGCATAACCTGAAAGTCTTATTCAAACCATACACACTGATCATGCACAGGCAACTATCAATCGATAAATCGCATCATGGATGCTATTCCTGAAACAGCCAACTTCACAAATAGCCCTGCTGATGCCGCCAGTGAACCTGACTGATTCAGTTTTCGCATGCTGAAAATGCGGCTTGTACACATCATTGAGGAAAACTGAAGCTTCAGTGGACACCCAAACCCAGATCATAGTCCCTAGACACATATGCCAACTCATGATGACACAATGCTGCTACCACTGAATGACTCTGAATGATTTGACTTATTGCATCACCATATACAGTAAACCATTTTAACAGACGACTACACAGCCAACGAATTTGATAAGTTAACTTAAGACATTGCCCTCGATTATGCAACCTCTATTCGTTACGGAGCCAAGCTAAAGCAGCAGAGAATTTGCCAGGCACACTAGCTCCCCAATTTCACTGGTGGCATCTATCAATTCATAGCATCGAGGAACATCGGATGATCCAAGCCAGTGAGCGAGCACTATAATCGTCGACGAGCATCGCAGCATACCAAAAGACGGAAAGACCACGTGCTATAATCAACTCGAACAACAGCTAGCTTAGCTACATCGAAACTCGAGCAACAACTAGTTGCATCGAAAGTACGAGGGGGAGGAAAACCCCAGCGCGCGGGAGCTTGATTGACTCACCTGTGCCTTGGGCTTGGGCCCCCTCTTCCCCGCCGGTTCTGGAGCCGGAGGCGGAGCCATCGTGCCAGCTTGCTGCTGGGGCGGCAGGTCGGTGGAGGCGGGCGGCGCAGGCGGCGGCGGCGGTGGGGCTTGCGCTGTGGCCGACGCGGGAGCGGGAGCTGAAGCAACAGCAGCAGCAGGAGGAATCGGGGACCTCACGGCGGCGCGGGGCTTGGAGGAGAAGATGGGGATGGGTGCAGGGGCGCAGAACAGTTGGATCCTAGGAGAAGCCTGGACCGGCGGGCCGGGCGGCGGCACGGTGCGGCGGAGGTAGACCTGCGGCGGCGGTTGGGGGAGAGGGAGGCTGGAGGAGACGCCGTCCATGGAGGCGGGCGGGAGAGAGAGAGAGAGAGCGCGCGCGCGCGGAGTAGGGTTTTGATTTGCGCGTTGGTTGGGAAGGCGAAGGAAGGAGATGGAAGCGGGACGCGGGACGCGGCGCGGGGAAGCCTGTGGACGCGGGACGCGGCGCGGGGAAGCCTGTGGGCGCGGAACGGGGGAGAAGAACGAGAGAGGGAAAAGCGACGGGGGCGAGGCCGCGACCGCGAGGGAAAAGGTTAATAAACAAACTCGGCAACTCTTCGTCTCTCTTTTTCAACGGGATATATTTTAGGCTTATTATTATTTTCTCTCCGCCTCGCTGATTTATTTTGTTATTAATTATCATATCATGGGTTTTCTACCGGAAGAACATCTGGGGTTTCTTTTTCATGGTTTTTTTAGTGTATTGCTAATTTTAGCCTTTTAAGAGCAATAATGTAGTTCTACATATGATTTTTTTTTTAATTTCTTGGTGTTGGAAACTGGTTCGTTTGCATATGAAATATGTTTGAATACGGTATGTTCTAAGTTGACGGTGTAGACTGTAGAAAGCACTAGTGATTATTTGAGCTTGTATTTTTCTAAGAGCAACTCCAACAAAAAGAGCTATTCATATTGTGTAATTTATATATGAGTATTTTGAAAAGAAAAAAGAATCCAACAGCTTTAGCAATTGCTATTGGTGCTACAGTAATCTATGAGGGAGAGAAAGCCGCAGCTCTAGCAGTAACCGTCGTGGCTTTTTCTAGTGGTTTTTTTACAACCGAACACCCTAGATACTCCATGATCTAAAAGGTTGTTTCTAGGTGCTAGTTCATATAGTATCACAACTAAATATCTCATAATGTAATCAAAAGACTTTTTATCGACATGCCCGGGAATATTCATATCTTGGTTCTCGAGAGAAATAGAGTAGAGTATTGTGTTTTGTATAATCACATTAACGACGGACGTCATCTGACACCAGTATATTTTCAAATTCATGATAAATTTTTACTTCGAAAGAAAAAAAAAATTGTCCGACCAGAAACCACTTTTGGCAATGCTATTGAAAGAAGTAGTAAAATTAGTTAATAATAATCTAAAAATGTGCACCTTTTTGCTATTAAGGAGCCAAACGGTTTTAAGATATATGAATAGCTAACGTTGATGATTCAAATAAGTATAGTTAGATTAATTATGAAATATATTTATAGAATTTATCTATTTAGAGTAACAAATGCTAATAATATAATTTAATAATTAGTCAAATTTTGATGAAGTTTGACTCTGGCCCTATACATCTACTCCCTCCGTCCCATTGAAAGTGTCGCCCGAGAAACGTGTTTGTGAGGGGGACACGGTTTTCCAACGACACTTTCAATGGGACGGAGGGAGTAGGATGGAAGTAGCACACAAATCTGTGTGTGGTGCTCTGGTAAATCCACCGAGAGAGGTGAGTATTATTTATTATAAAAAATACAATACTCCGTATGGAGGAGTCATTTGTTGTGATGTGATGCTTGACGACTGAGTCATCCATGGCGCAGAGCTGACGACGGGCGACGTGGTGTGCAGGCCAGGCCATTCTCCGTAGGGGCGCCGCAGCTAGGCATGGGATCCTACTCTCCTATCTGCAGTTAGGCCATTCTCCGTGACTGGCGCGTGGGGCCGGACAGCTTCATGGACCCGCGGTCTACGCACGCTGCGTCCGGGTAGGCTCCAGACGCGCAGAAGGCACGCGGGATCTGGGAGCGGGAAGAGCCACCACCAGCCAGTTGAGTACTCACCCGACCGGATCCCGGTCCTGGCCAAGCCACGCCGCACACGAGTACACGACGCAAGCGCGTGCACCTCTCGCATACCCGACACGAGACTCTCCTGGACTGACATGTCGGGCGCGTTCCATCAGCGGCAGAGACATGCGTAAGGGCAAGGCCAACGCAGGCCACACCTTCTGTATGCCTCACGCATAAAGTCCAAGCCACATGCGCATCGATTGTTTGGGCCGCCAAAATTCCCAACACGGGCTGCAAGTGATGTGCTGCCTGGACTGGCCCAGGACATTCGTCACCTCTACTTTATTCCTCTTCGGTTGTTCGCCCGTCTCCGCTACGTACCGGTCTTGTTCTTGTTCAGCTGTTCGCCCTTCTACCGTCTGCGCCGCCGCAGTGCCATCCCTTCCCAGGTCTCTACAAATTGAAGCAAAGCACCACCACCAATCGCTCTGGGCTTCGGCTAATTGGATTCGCACCAAGTCTATTTGCGCTACTACCACGTGAAATCGACCCCGTATCTTTGGCGGATTGTCAGGTTAGTTCGTTACTGCTCTTGGTAAAATAGGGTTTGGATTTCGTTGCAATTTTGGGTTAAGTTCCTGTGAGAAATTAGATCATTTATTAATCGATCTATGGCTAGAGTATAAAGGTCACTTCACTTATGAAACATTCGATGCCTCGATGACATGTTGACATTTGCAATGACACTGACAGTCATGATTTTCATTTTTCTTTGAGAACTGCAGTGGCATCATTGTGTGTCATATTCTTGTGGAAGCTGTAGTCCTTTTCCTATATAGATATCAATGATTGAAACTAGTAAATTGTTAGATTTAGTGTGCTACTGTTTCTACGGATGCATCCCTAAAAAAATATGTAGAGATGCAATTTGATTATCATCATGGTACTAATCAGATTCATGTCAGTCCTTTTTTAGTCAAACACAAGCTCAGATGAGTCAGATGATGGAATTATTGACCGAACCAAGGTGTTCACAATGGATGACTATATTGGGCTACAGAACAATCTCAACAACATTGTTAGACAGATAGCCTCCAACATCCAAGCAACAAATGGGAGCTCCACAACCTAGGCATCAACCGTGCACCAGGAGGTACATAGAAAGAAACCTGAAGTATGCAACCAAATTCTCATAGCAGATTACTTCTCTGAGAATCCTCGCTACCCTGAGAACATGTTTCGTACAAGGTACCACATGAGAAGACCCCTATTTCTGCGAATTGTGGAAGCTCTTGGCGAGTGGTCGCCATGCTTCACTCAGAGAAGAGATGCTATCAATCGTGAAGGCTTATCTCCATTGCAAAAATGCACAGCCGCAATTCGTATGTTGGCGTATGGCGTGCCCGCTGATCAAACTGATGAGTATATCAAGATTGGTGCTTCCACAACTTTATTGTGTCTTGAACAATTTGCTGAAGGGGTGATTGCCAAGTTTGGAGAAAGATATCTGCGAAGGCCCAATACTGATGATGTGTAGCGTCTACTAAACATTGGTGAGGGTCATGGATTTCCTGGAATGTTAGGAAGCTTGGATTGTATGCATTGGAAATGAAAATTTTGTCCAGTTGCATGGAGGGGACAATACACTCGTGGCCATGGAGCCCCCACAATAATCCTTGAGGCCGTTGCTTCTCAAGACTTATGGATATGGCATGCCTTCTTTGGGGTTGCTGGGGCAAATAATGACATAAATGTCATTAATCAATCACCCCTGTTCACTGAAAGGCTTCAAGGGTGTGATCCTTAAGTTGAGTATTATGTCAATGGGAGAAAGTACAACATTGGGTACTATCTGACAGATGGGATATATCCACAATGGGCTGCATTTGTGAAGAGTATCCAAGAACCTCAAACACCGAAAGATAAGTTGTATGCAGAAAGGCAAAAAGGGGCAAGAAAGAATGTGGAGCAAGCATTTGGAGTCCTGAAACAACGTTTCAAAATTGTGGCTGAACCATCACGCCTATGGTACCAAGTAGATATTTCAAGCATAATGCAAGCATGTGTCATACTACATAACATGATAGTTGAGGATGAGAAGGATATGGTTGAAGATTTCCTAGATTTGAATGATGCCGCAGGATCATCTACTGCTACACCACCCCAGATTCATCTCGGGTCTATACCTGAGATCTCCAAGATGGTTGAAAAAGATGCTGAAATCCGTGATCGAACCATCCATACTCAGCTCAAGAAGGATTTGGTTGAACATATTTGGGCACGATATGGGCACCATAGCAATACCATGTCTTGACTTTGGGGTCTTGAACTTTTTATTAGAGCTGTTGTAAGAGATTCATATGTACTAGTTATTTTCTAAGACAATTATCACCTTGTGTATGCACGAGATGGAACATATTTGAAAGAGATTCATATGTACCTGTTATTTCTAAGACAATTATTGCTTCGTGTATGCAATGTGTTGGTCCAACTTTGATGTGTTTAGTTCTTATACTCCACTATGTATAGAAAGCATACTCCATCTGCATTGTTCGGGAGCTAATGAACTCATAGCTTACATTTTTTTGGGGGGGTTTGGTTGCCTGTATTTTCGTGGCTTTGGAATGGTTGTTTGCTGTCAACAAGGAGCCATTTAGAGCCATTTCATTTGGTCCTGTCACTTCAGGTCTGTATTTAGCTGTAGCTAGCCACATATATGGCATCTCGGCCACCTTCTCCTTCTTGGAAAATGTTTTTGGCCTGAATGAGTGGTCTTGTTGCTCAACTGTGATCTATGGCTGGATATTCAACACAGAAAAGGATCTTGGTTGCGCAGGAAGCCTATTCCGGCAAGGAAGGCATATGGCATCTGACTGGGTAAACATCAGAATGAGGAGAAAGAACCCATCAGTCCCACTCAGGCAACCAGTTCACATTTTAACAGAAAACACATAAATGGCATAATCTGAAAGGTTCTAAATTCCACATTTACGTGGTCTGATTACAGCACAGGCTCTGAATTCCACATTTGTGTGGTCTGATTACAACGCAGGCAACCAGTTCCACAGAGAACATAAACAAGTTATTTATATATATTCATTACATAAATATTTATCCTCATCGTTCCTCCCAAAAGTTGCTCACAGAACCTCCTTTATCCAGCAATGCTCTACGCACTACCATCTCGACCAAATAATTCATCTCCCAGAGCAGTGACAGCCCTCACATGAACCTCCTTTGCCCATGGCTCCATCTTGGAAGTGTCCACCTTCAACATATCAGAAAACCTTTCCATCATTTTTTCCCTATGCTCCATGGTCTTTGAGTTATTCTCTGACACCTTGGATTCCTTGTTTTCCTTAGCTGCCATGTATGTCAACTTTGCAGCTTCCACTTTCTGATTTGAGATGCGTTCTTGGAAATCCTTCATGTTACTTATGCCTTCAGTAATCTCTGACTGAGCATTAACTAGTTTCTCCAGTTGTTCTTCAACCATTGCAGTTGCAGACACATTAGCAGCTCCTTTCATTTTCTTAGCTTTCTTGCAGCCCACTGGACGCACATTTGGAGCCACCCTGTTGGCATCTAACTCATCACTCGACCTCTTTGCGCCTTGAGACTCAGCTGCAATGTGAGCATTTCACTTTGGACATCTGCGAACGACCTTCCACCAATGCACGTAGGTGAAATGGTGCTTGTACCTGCTGCGATACAGTTCCAGGGCTTCTTCCATTAACTGCTCATCAGACCGCCCACTCACATAAGTCCCTTCCAGTTGATTGTAGCAACCATTGAAACATGTTACCTTCTTTGTAGTCTTGTACCAGTGGTTTTTCAGATGCTTCACAGTGCGTTTACGGTCATTTGGTGCCTTCAAGTTGTATGCTGCAGCAACCTCCTCCCAATAATGAAGCTTTTTGGAATTTCCTTCAATGGGATCTAAAGAGTTGTTTATCTATGCGCTAACCTATATGAAGTAAACAAGATGGACATGCAGTGGTAAGTAAGTTTTCAGTAGTAAGGGCAACAACTATGCATGAATCAATTGGTAGATTCAGTAACGCAACAATAGTAGGAGCTTACCAAACTGACATCCTCCTCAGGAGTGTAGGACATCCTCTGCCTTGAATCATCATCTGTTGCCTCCACATCGATTGTTACCCGATGCTGACCGATGTTTGCTGGACTCGGGCTCCTAGAATCAGAGGCCATTGGGGAGCTATGTGTATTGCCAAGTGGTGGTGGTGGTCCCATGAAATGAGTATATGGCATAGGGAAGTGATGCATCTGGTAGGCAGGATGCTATGGGCGCAAGGATGGTCCGAAGGAAGAGGTTGCAGCACCATCCACACCTTGAAGAAAGTTCATGAAACCACCTCTTGGGCGATACTCCATTGTGATTGAGCAAGAAACAACAGTACTTCAAAGTACGGAATGGATAACTCATGTTAGAAGAATGTAACAATAATAATAATTCTAGAAGATTAAATATTTCATAAGCAATGGACAACATGATTCAGTACTAGTGCTGTAATTTCAGTTCAAGAAAAATAGCTGGACAGCATGATTCAGTACTAGTGCTGTAATTTCAGTTCAAGAAAAATAGCTAGACAACATGATTCAGTACTACTGTTGTAGTTTCAGTTCAAGAAAAATAGCATCTTTCTCTACCCCCTACTCACTGGAAAACAGCTATACATGGTAAGAAAAAGGTATGAACCAAACAACTATACATGGTAAGAAAAAAACACCAAGCATGAACAGCATGAGCTGCATGCGTATGCAGCATTCTACTACCTATGGATGTACTGTACTTTAATAATAGACATTCCAATCATCAGAAAAGTATTGTTTTGTTCCATAAGTTTTAGGAACCAGGAACAATAAAAAAATCACAGATTAATTTGATATTTGGCCATCATGTTACTGGAATCTAATCTCATATTCCCATCATGAATTATGAATGAACCTGCCCAAACTAAACAATTATCAAACTGATCTGTTCAGCCAACATTTGGGGTTTCTTTGAATCTTCCAAAAAATACAAAACAATCAGATCGGCAATACCCCATTGCAATTTAGTGGGAGAAAACAAATCTTCATGATTTTGATGAGGAATCACTCAAGTCAGGCAAGGAAACGAATGGGATGTAACTGAAATCACCTAGGGTTAGACACTAACGGACCTGCGGAGTCCAGCGATGAGTGGTGGTTGGACAAAGAGTCAGATCACAGGGACATCAGCATCTTGGTGGTTCTCCTTCGCAGCAGAAGAGGCACGGAGGACGAATCGAGGGGCACGGCGGCGGATGCGAAAAAGCACGAAGGAAGCAGTGACTTCCAACCTCTGGCTGAATAGGCGCGCACGGATTGCAATTTCGCGCCAGTTGCGGTAGATAACGCGGGAACCAGGAGTGGTCCCAAGGATGGAGCCGCTGCGTGCTGCTCTGCCGCCGCAACGTGCGCTCGGATCGCTTCCTCCGCTTTTCGTCAGACGAAGCCATCGCCTCCTCTGCAGGAGTCCCTGACAGCCTACAAGACTACCATCTACTATGACATGGACAATCGGTGTTGAGATAGCACTTGGGGCAGCATGCCAACAGGGCGCCTTGGGGAAGCCCTAACATGCCAAGCGCCGCCTGGTTCCTACTGTAGTGGAAAAAATTCAGTGCATACTGGATGTACACAACATCCTTGCATATACAGCTTCGATGTGCGGCACGTGTCCACCAACAAGTATCTAACACATGTAGCCCGCAAACCATGGACGAGAGCCTGGAGGCCGGAGCCGAGCGCATGAGAGGCAAGCATGTGCACGTTGTTGGATCGGTTAAATTGGGCACGTGACAACTATCTATGGCATATATGCATAGAGGCACGGTGGATACATATGCATGGAGGCATGGTGGATACAATATGCATTGAATTTTTGGCCCACGTGGGTAGGGCGAGTGGACCTCGCTGGCCAGGCACCTAGCGAGACCACCGATGGTGTGGACTGCCGCGCGCCAAGTCACGTGGCCCAGATCTAGCGTGGGATTGCGGGGTGGCGGTGACTCCCGTCTCACGCGCCTCTGCTTCTAAAATGCTCTGTTCAGGAAAAGAAAGGAGCGTAATCATACTCCGTACGTTCTTCGTCCTAATAAAAAGATACAATTGTTTCCTATAAAAAATACAATTCTTGGTAATTATAATATCTTTTACAGAAATCAAACAATTCTAAATTTGCTTAAATATAGGAAAAAGTCTACATAACCCCTGACCTTTGCTCCTGTGTCTACTTCACCCCCTGAATTATAAAACCAGGTATTCAACACCCTAAACTTCTTCAAACTAGCTACTTAATCCCTTCTAGTGGTTTTGGCATCTGGTTTTGCCGACGTTGCAGTCCAAACTGGCTCACATTGACATGTCAAAGAAAGGGGAGGTGATGCGCACGCACAGCCCGATGCCGCTGCTCTAGCTGGGACCTCCTGCTGGGACCCGCCCCGTCCTCCTACCTCACGCCCAGCTCTGCCACGGCCTCACCGTCATGTAGGTCAAGTGCGCCAAAGGTCCTCATGCTGCTACGCCATCGGTGACGACCTCACCATCAAGGCGGTTAGCGCCGGTGGCGGCGCGCCGGAGAGCAGCAGGATGGCATACCAGTTGTAACATCCAATCCCGGCATATACGGCCCAGGCCCACTCTGCCGAGGAGTGGTCCCACCTACGTAGCAACCCGCTTGAGCTTTCGTCCTCGCTTCGCTCAAAACAGTTAACCAAAGATTACTACACGTCCCTGGCCCTGGTATTTAAGTCGGTCTGGCGAACTCGGGATACACGGTATGAAGTAAGTTTCTAGTTGCACAGTAGTTCGTGATGCTACAGTAACAAGCGAACAGTGCCCGAGCTACAGCGAACTGAATTTGGCCTGTCCCCATTCGGCGCTACAGTACATGCTGCTACAGTGTCCGAGCTCCTGACTCCCGTCTATGCGGAGGGAGGAACCGGGAGGGATTCATCCCACAACCAACGCGACGCCGCTCCCAGCTCTCTGCTCATCGATTGAGCTCCTGACTCCCGTCTATGCGAAGTCAGACTGCGCCTCGTCGCCCACGTACACATCCCTGTGGCCCATCCCCACCATCGCTCCCCTGTGACACGGCTTCGCCACCATGCTCGGGAACACTACACGCACGCGCGTCGTCACCGGCGAACCCAGCCTTCACCATGCCTGTCCCGTTGTCGCACACCACCGGCAGTGCCTCGTCGCCAAGATAATCCGCCATGGTGAGGGGAAAGGCCAAGGATGAAAGCAATGGCGACGACGCGGCGTACAACACCGGATCCTGCTTGGTCAAACTCGACAACAGATCCTACTGCATTCGGAGTCAGGGTGTCCCTTAGGTCCAGCTTGGACAGCCACGTAGGCTAAACCAGGAGGCAAAACCACTATAGGGGGTAAACTAAACTGTTTGCAAAACTTTAGTGTGCTTATTACCTAGTTTCATAGTTTAGGGGTGTATGCAAACTTTTTCCCTTATAAATATATAAAGAGCAAAGTGCACACCTGTGTTATCCCGGTTCATAAACTCTCAAAACGACTAATTAGGTCTGTAATCTTAGTTTATGTGTCGTTGAAGTCCATAAGCAAGGATGGCATGGCGTCTTATTGCAATTAGGCCCCTCAGGTTTGTAATTCCACCCGCATCCCCTTCGTGCCTCTTCAGGTTCGTCGTCGCGGCCCGCGGTAACGACGTCGAGGGCAACGAGGCGGGCGACTGAAGGGACAACGGCGAGGGCCTCCGTGCAAGGGATATGTCGGCCACCACGTGACAACAACCTGGGCATGGCGGGCGCCAAGCCGGCGCGCCTCCACGAGGTATTGGACGCGGTCGCCGCGTTCCCCGATGGCCATAGGCCGGTCCTCGTCGGCCACAGCCACGGCAGCACCAGCCTTGCGCTCGCCTCAAACGCCCTGGAGCAGCGGCGGCAAACCCGGACTCCGCCTGGTGTGCAACAACTATAGTAGTAAACAAATATTATTATATTGATTATAGAATATACTTTTATAGTGCATATCCATCTTGAGTAATAAATATGATAATATTTTATATAAGCTTAGACAAAATTAAAAAGTTTAAATCAATACCTAGAATTATATTTTTTTTGACAGAGATAGTTAACTACTTTGAGTCATTTATTGGAGCTGGTTGTAAAAAAACCCTTATGTTTCTAACACAAACTTAGTTGGCCGCATCATTGACATTTTTGTTTGGCAGCATAGAGTAGGAGATATGTTACGAAACAAACTATGATCACGTGGGCGAGCGCTATATAGTTGGTAAAGGTTGAGACCATGATGATAGGATGAGTACTGATCAAACATGTAGGGAACAAAAATAAAGGTTTTGCAACATGTGAATGCTCAGATTTTTGTCCCCACAACATTTTGACTGGGCTGCCAAAAAAACGGAGAGAGTGAGTGAAAGAGGGAAAATAGCTTGATAACGCCAACTATAATATCATATAATCCGGCCCAGATGTCCAGATGAGGCAGATGCAGCAATTCGGCGGAGGAGTGCACTCCGCCTGGGCCACTGGCTGCTACCTGGACTGCTGCACATCAAAGAATCACTGGGCTTCATCTTCATATGGGCTGATGGCTGCTACTTGGACTGCTGCACAACAAACATTCTAGCTGGGCTGGGCCGATAGCTGCTCAGCTTCCTAATGACGTTCAGGTATGTAGCGTGTTTTTTTTTGTCATGCCGGCGGCCGGCCAATTGACCATGCATCTCCGGAACCGTTCCGGAACCGGAACACTTATAGCTGCTCTTAATTTCCTTTGGCCTTTCTTCTCATCCTGTCAATCATATTTTGTTTGCCTTGTTATTATACTACTATTATATATATATCAAAATTGAGGTGTTCATATACTTTATATTAATCCCTTACTTATCTTTTTTAAGCTAAACTACTAAAACTATCTATCTACACAACACAATTTTTTTTCGCACCTAGACCAGCCCTAATGTCGCAAGTCATATTATTCTACACGATTTTTTGTGTGAAATATGTATGTGGCCGCGTGGTGTATAGCTAGGATTTTCGTAAGATAAGATATCCTCAATTTTTCTCTTTTATTTTAGTATAACTACTTTCTTTAACGCTCTGGGAATTCCCGGCCTCTCAGCGCCTCCCGCTACTATTTGACACTGTTTACTTTTTATTTTTTATTTATTTTATTTTTTTCTTCCAATTTTCCTTTCCAGTTTTTCCTTTCCTTTGCTTTTCTTTTCCCATTTCCCCTCCTCAGCACGCACGCAACAAAACGCGCGTACCTTCCAGCATATCCTTGATTTTGATTAGTCCTAATGTTATGTCATGCATCTATTTCTGGTTATCCTAATGTTCTGTCATCCATCTATCGTCAGCCTTATTCCTCATAGACCCAAATGGATTAATAACATAGTAATATTCCACACGGTGGTGGAAATATTGACAACGAGTTTAAAGGGGGGTTTTATTTGGAAGAGGCAAAAATCTTTGCCTTAATCGGGCGTCAAAAATGGATGCTGGTGGGCTCGGCCTGGTCTCAAAGAACCATGATGGATATGGTGCTATTACCCAAGTATATCTTGTTCATGTGTCTTCAATTGTTGTCCTTAAATGTTATATCGTATGCGAGCCTCAGGATCTCAGTGTGGCTGCTTGTAGGACGAGATTATGGCACTGCCGGTGGAGATGTTGCCAACACAGCAAAATTGAACACCGCACTGGACATCTTCTTCTATGCTCTAGTTCTGTTCCAGAGTTTACTTGTCATATACTGGGATGCTCTTGAAGCGATGTTACACTCGACAGTTTTGGATGTTGCGCTAGTGACGAGCAAGCATTGCGGGCATGAAAAAAGGAGTTCAAAACTAGTTGCCATGTACCGCTCAGAAACGAGAATGAAGTTTAGGAAGAACAGGGAGCTGCTCGAACTTGATCACATACGTCTGGGGATGATGACCATTGTTGGGGAGCAAGGGTATTGGACAAGCTCTTTGATGAGAACAAAACTGTAAGGAAGGAGCAGGAGCGAAGCTAGCCGAAAGAATTGTTAGGGTCTTCAATATTACAAGTTGAGGTCATTAGAGTTATAACAATGCAAAACAGTGGGTCTGCCGACCCCGATGAAGGGGTCTAGCTCCACCCCTGGAAGGAGCTACTACCTTCCAACCTAATCAGCAAGATTGGTCAGAGAGGTGTAGGTGATGATGACATCAAGAAGAGAGAGTGTGCCACGAGGATTGTAGCACACCTTTCCACCGATCTCCATATAACACGCTTCCCGAGTACACTATAGTGCATCTGTTCCCTATTTGAAAGAATTTGTGCATGTGAGACACAAGTTTATGACACAACAGTGCCGATCACAACAGGCCAAACTGATTTGAACAATACAACTTACTATTAAAGTTATATAAAAAATTCAACTACACAGAAAATTTCGACGAGAGGTGAGGAAATTTTCTGAGATTAAGTACCGCCACCTATATGAACCCATGGGAGCAAAAGAGGTGGTTTCTCAAGGCCTCCTGATTCTTGAGAGGCTCACATAAGATGAAGGAAACTATACAAAGATCAGCAAAGACCAAAGGCTGTTTTCTATAATCACAGCACCGCTGAGAAGCCATGACATCCTTAGCAAGTTGCGTGACAACACAATGGTTCAAGTGCTAAAAAGGTGCTCACAGTGCTAAGTAAACTACCTATTAGTCCTAGAAATGGTGTAGCAAGGCTGTGCCAGGAGCTGGCGAGTAACAAAGAAGTTGTCAGCAGTCTGATGGGTATTATGGAGACTGACAGAGAAAGTGCCCAAAAACTGCATGGACAAGCCCTTGATATCTTGACAGAGTTGGCCTTTGATGATTTTTTGAAAAAGAAGAATTTAACAAGCTTTCCAAGGCTCTTCTATGCATCTTTCTTGAGAAAGAGACCAAGAATGGTACAATGGAGGAGGGCAACAACACTATATTGAAAGTGGAACAAGCATACAAAGAGATAGCTAGCAGGCTTATGGGAAATGCAGGGAAAACACCGGCTAGATTGCTTCTCATTTGCACTACAAGAGGTATACTATCAAAGGAACATACAATCAACCTATCGACCATGTTAAATTGCAACCTTTCCCTCTACATCGTTTTTTTATCTTACTCCCAATTTTTCAGATGTCAATTAAGTCCACTTACTTCTGTAGTGTAGAAATAATTTCCCCATGCCTAAAAGTTTCACACATATAGTGGGTATGGGTCAATATTACGATCCCTTCTAATCCAAATTATACCTCATTTAACTAAGCAGTTTGTAGTTTCCACCCTCCCCTCTCCCCTTTTATAGGCAATGTGGGAGGGGAGGTTTTCACTATTCCCACTAGTAGGGCTTGCATTTTACACTAGAACCACTATGGGTTACAAATGGACCCTAAACCTTATCCTACAATCCCATAAGCTATGTAGTTGGGCCCTGAAAACATCAATGGAGGTCCCTAACATAGAGTACACCTCTAACAGTAGCCCCTTTGCTATTCGGTTTTGATCGACGGTATAAGGCCCAATAACTAAATATAAGTGTGGCCCAATTACAACTCAGTCATGACACACAGTTCTCGTGTATACTGAGATAGTCTATGGATGATTTTGTCGTTAGCTAGTCTTTGGTGTCGACCTTCGCTTGAGCCTCCGTGACCCTATCTCTGGCGGTGGCAGCGACATCGGCGACGGTGAGAGCACTGCCAAGCGCACGAGGCTCACGTCAGGATAGGGCCGGTTCATCGCATTTCCCAACAACGTCCTCGCCCTCATCCTCCTCAAGCTCAGCACCGACATCACCGCCTGCACCAGCATCCTCTCCCGCTCCTACCTCCGCATCTGGTCACTCTCTTGATGCTCAGCTTCGATGAAGGCGCCGAGCTAGATCGGTTGCACGACGCGCTCGATGCCCACGAATTTAGCTTCCACATTTATATTGTTGTCTTGGTTGTGTGCTTTACCTTTCCTAGCTTAGGAGGTGTTTAGATGCAAAAACTTTTGGAATTTGGCTACTGTAGCACTTTCGTTTGTATTGGGCAATTAGTGTCCAATCATGGACTAATTTGGCTCAAAAGATTCGTCTCGTGATTTACAACAAAATTGTGCAATTAGTTATTTTTTATCTATATTTAATGCTCCATGCATGTGTTCAAAGATTTGATGTGATGGGACGAAAAGTAAAAATTTAGAATTTTGAAGGCATCTAAACAAAGCCTTAGTTGATAGGATTGAAACCTAGGTTGCATAACTCTTTTGCGGTAGAGATAGCAACACGCTAGCAAAACCGTGGTTCCACATTTAGATAGTTTATTTATTTGCATAGGTTTTGCTAATGTAAAAGGCTATAGTTACAACTAGAATTTTAAGTTGATTAATTCATTCCCTAGGCGTCACGGTCCTTACACCGGCCAATATAACACATGCAGGCGCCGGCCCCACCTTGGCGAGACCAAACATCACGCCCAAACCGACTCAACCAAAACACTTAACTAATAACTACTCCCTCCGTCCCATTGAAAGTGTCGCCCGGGAAACGTGTTTGTGAGGGGGGCACGCTTTTCCAACGACACTTTCAATGGGACGGAGGGAGTAGCTAACACAGACCTGGTTGTTGTTCTCGTGATAGAAAATAATAAAATATTGCGGCCACTATGTAAAACACGAGAATAAATGATGCATCTTCACGTGATCTCGGTAGCCGGCATGGAACCAAAATGAATACTACTTGGTTTCCTTTTTGTCTTCTCTTCTAGTTTCTTGAGTAGATTAATTCCCATAAAAGTTAGTTTACTTGGCTGGATGCTGTTCTTCACGTCCTTGACATGTCAATATAAAAATCACCGAGCTTCATAAAAGAATGATCTTTGATATTATTTTTTGGTAATTCAATTGAAATAGAAATATTTGACCCCCTGGAATTCTTCTTACAAATAATAGTTGAATCTTGAGGAGCCATGGGCTCATCACTCTTCTTACCTCCCATTGTGGACGCCCTGGAGAGGTGATTCCCAAATGCATTATTCTACAGCTAGCTACAGGTGCCCTGCCTACTTGCACATATATAGAAGGGACAGTGCAGCCTAAGCGCTGCTTTAGTAATTCAAATTAATTTTGCCTTTCATGTTCCAGGTCTGCAGATCGTCGAGTGCAGAGGAGCTACAACCTGAACATAATAACTAGTAGGACCAAACCGATACATGGACCAAAATAATTTTCCTCACTTGTATGTCTCAAGATAGCTACAATGACTAAGATATAGGCATATAGCTTGCATGCTGTTGCCATGTAACAATATTTTTCTCTCATAACAAATCGACTTCAGCCGACTTATCAGCTGCAGAGACCATCAGCCGAACAGCTTTGCATGCATCGACTACCCGCTTTGTGTATTAAATCACGTGGAAGCGAACTCAGCTAGTAATCTTAACTATGCCACTTTCCCGTTAAAACATACAACAATGATTTACATAGTTACCTTAATTGGTACGCAAGCATCTAGCTTTACAAATCCAACAAGTAACAGTCAGCATATGACGTTGAAGTATGTGCAGAGGTGGAAGAGTTGACTCGGTTAAACTCACCACACCGCAAGCTGAGGTGACCAGATTCAGCAAACTGAGCAACCAAACAATATCCAAAACAAACATGACCCTGTTGCATTGACGTGCGGTTAGGTTCTAGCCTGGTTATAGGCCAAGCAACCAATCACAACCATAGTGGTACAGTACAGATCATTTCAAGCACTACAGCCTACAAAATATACAGGACAATGGGATTAACGAATGCTCATGAACCACTCAACCACAGCAGGGAATCGGAATGAATGCTCATGAACCACTTAACCACAGCAGGGAATCGGAGATGTTCTTGATAAACTTGCAACAGAACCTTAGACTCCGCTGACGTTTGCGAAGAGACTTGCGCTCATTCTTGATAGTATTAAGAGCCGCACGTGTGTCAAACATGTCCATGAACACTTCGTCGTCTTTACCAAAAAGTTCATTGAAAAGTGCCGGTAACAATTCGTCACGGCTGCATTTCACCAGTGGAAGAAACGTGTCAGAAAATAATACAACTTCAAATGTATTGGACAGTGATGTATATAACAGAAAATTATTAAAATGGCGATAACCTGCTAACATCCTGGTATTTGATATACGAATACAGACCTACTAGATGTGCTAGCAGCTGTACTACAAATTCATACTGACAGTTCACATCTAATATTGACAATACTGTCAAAAGAAAGTTGAAAAATGTGCACCTAACATGGTCCATGGACCACAGTAGACTGAAATTTTCTATTATGTGATAGTGCTTGATACAATCAATTAGTTCCATAATGGTTACTGATTACTCTTCTTGAATATGATAATGTGGTCAACTGTTGACAATCAGTTGCGAGTTCAGTGATACGTGATCTGGAAATGAGTATGGGTGGTGGGTGGATGTGGTCAACGAACTAGCTGAAAACATCTGATCTCAATAAAAATCTAGCTAAACACATCAAGCTCAATCTGTATGTTATAGTAAACTCTCAAAGTGAACAAGAAGAAAGAGGAATCGGTCTAAGATAATTATCAGTTTGAACATACCATGGATTTAAGAATACAGACCTCAATTCGGTTGAAGCATCTTTTTTAATCAGATCTCGTATTTTGGCAAAATAATTATCAGATGCTGCACATATCTTGGGGTATATTGTTTCTATATTTGCATTTTCCTTGATTTTTAGGACCGCACCATTCGCATTATCTTTGCACTTATACCCAACTACAGGATCCTCTTTGTCTATTGTACTTGACATGTCCACCGGAGCTTCGTTCTCATTAAAAATATGGGAGTAGGTGCTAATAGCTGAATCAAGGCGATGTTGCCTGTCTTCTTACACTTCTTGAACAATTTTTCAACGAACTTATCATATGAGCCGCAGAGAGCAGCAAGAAAGTCAGCATAGACATCCATATGTTCAATATTTTGATCTATACATGAAAAAAATGATAGTCATAAAAAAAGCATTTAGCAAATTTTGAAAGCAGTGAGACCACTGAGGCAGTGAGTGCTGACAACATAAAAACTGACAGGACGTATGTCATGGTAAGTTAAAGTTTTAAACAGTAATATATTCATAAAGTAAAAAAATATTTAGCAAATTTTAAAAGCAGTGAGACCACTGAGGCAGTGAGTGCTGACAACATAAAAACTGACAAGACGTATGTCATGGTAAGTTAAAGCTTTAAACAGTAATATATTCATAAAGTGATCCATAGTTAAAAAATGATGGTGTGACCCAACTAGCTCACAAGTAAACGCCCATGCTGATATGAAACAATTGATCAATATTAGCAAAACGTGTATTATTTGAAGTTGGGGAGTGGAGATGAATAACTTTATATGTTTAGTACAAAAAAAATGCAACCCAGACCTGTCTTTTGATGAACATGTTAAACAAAAAAAGATACATTGTTATGTTTGGAGATAACACACTTACACATACAAAGAAATTACGGCTAAAGACAGCGACAATAAGATTCATTATGAACTAGATGGCAATAACGTAAATAAAGTGAACATGATGAACTCTAAAATATAAAAAAATAAATAAACTCTTATATTATGAGTCTCTTTTGTGTATCCACTCCATAGTGAGGTCAAACAGTTCTTTTAGGACAAATTTAAACCGGCCCCATGCAGTACCAATAAGAGGAGTAAGCCCTGATCGTGCGAGTGTATGAGCTACCTCAGCTCTTGCCTTATCCAACTCGCTACCTCCATCACTTGCAAGAGCAAGTACTATGTTCGCAACCTAGTGACATCAGCATTACAATTTAAGTCATTTTCCCAAAAAAATCATGTGCCTATATAGTAGTTCCAGACTATGGAGTACCCGGTCCATTTCCGATTTCAGGTCCCGCAGATAGAGTCTCTTCTCTGACTAGTAGATTTAGATGTAAACTGGATGACCGCTTATTTTATGTGACTGTGGCTGTGAGATGGTTGCTTTGCTGCTTGCGTGGCAGGAAGAGAACTCAGACAAGTACGAGAGCTAGATGGTGGCGGCCTCGGACATCGCCAGCATCATCAAGTAGTGCACTAAGACGCACCTCCAGGAGATCAACGTTGACATCTCAACCAAGCCCATCATCATCAGTGCTGAGTTCGCCGACTGGCCCAACTTCACCATCATCGACACCCTAGCCTTGGTGCGTAAGCTACAGAAGAGGCGGTGAACTTGAGACTTGCCTGTTTTCATTCAAACCGCAGTGATATGATGGTGTTGGTCAGCTGTCCGATGCTATTGTTTGCTTGCTGAGGGCTAATAGCGGTGAGACAGAAGAAGAGGACACAGCGGATAAGATCCTGAAGATCGTGAAATCATTAGCGACCTCACTTAAACGGCCGGTTCCGTTCCTCCAGCACAGTGGCCACTCAATCTGTCCCGACACGCTTAACATGCTTAAAATGATTGATCCCTCATTCAGGAGCACCATGATAGTCCTCTTTGAGTATGACAACGAACTCAAGGTATGTCCATAGAACAATCAATAAATTAGTACATAAGATTGACTGGTCTTTGGTGAGAGAAAAAACGTTCTGAGAGTGCTATGCTGCCTTATCTAAATGTCGCTGTTCTTGGTCATTGAAGCAATCCAAGAAGGAGGTCTATACCTTGTTAAAGACGACGAGCGAGAAGCTTGGGACTAGCATCAACCCATTCTCCGTGGCTATTCCAAAGCACCATGGGCCAAAAGGACGGTGGAATGCTTTCCAGTGAGGACTTCATGAGTCAAACCTATAGGCTTGATAATGCTATGCAAGGTATAGGGTCTTTTAATGGAAACGGATCACACATTGGATTAAGCTGCCTCAAGAATCATCTCAAATCTGAAATTGACAACATGTACAGCAAAAACGTAGCTCCAGCTACCCTAGCATTGTTACAACAGAGGTGTGCTGAAGTTTCAGAGAAACTAGTGAGACTAGACACCAAAAAACAAGTAATGTCAGCTCTAGCAATCGGCGATGCGTTATGCTCATTCTTTTTGTACACATTTGGTATTACAAATAGAATGCAACGTTAACATTCTCTTCCAGTGCTGCTGACATTTATGAGCTTGAACTAACTCACATTTCTTTTTGTGTAACATAGCGTGCATTACTTGATGGAGCCGTGGGTCTAGATCTAGAGCATCTGGGGAAAACAACGGCTGGTGAACTTAGTGTCGTTGATATTCGCGGCTAGTCTGGCATTAATGACCCTGGACAGCTGCGAATATCAACAACACTAAGTTTATCAGCCGTTGTTTTCCCTAGATGCTCTGGAGCTGGACCCTCGGCTGCATCAAGTAATGCACGCTATGTTACATAAAAAGAAATGTGAGTTAGTTCAAGCTCATAAATGTCAGCAGCACTAGAAGAGAATGTTAACGTTGCATTATATTTGTAATACCAAATGTGTATAGAAAGAATGAGCATAATACATCGCCGATTCCTAGAGTTGACATTACTTGTTTTTTGGTGTCTAGTCTCACTAGTTTCTCTAAAACTTCAGCACACCTCTGTTGTAACAATGCTAGGGTAGCTGGAGCTACGTTTTTGCTATACATGTTGTCAATTTCAGATTTGAGATGATTCTTGAGGTAGCTTAATCCAATGTGTGATCTGTTTCCATTAAAAGCCCCTATACCTTGCATAGCATTATCAAGCCTATAGGTTTGACTCATGAAGTCCTCACTGGAAAGCATTCCACCGTTCTTTGGGCCATGGTGCTTTGGAATAGCCACGTAGAATGGGTTGATGCTAGTCCCAAGCTTCTCGCTTGTCGTCTTTAACAAGGTATAGACCTCCTTCTTGGATTGCTTCAATGACCAAGAACAGCGACATTTAGATAAGGCAGCATAGCACTCTCAGAACGTTTTTTCTCTCACCAAAGACTAGTCAATCTTATGTACCAATTTATTGATTGTTCTATGGGCATACCTTGAGTTCGTTGTCATACTCAAAGAGGACTATCATGGTGCTCTTGAACGAGGGATCAATCATTTTAAGCATGTTAAGCGTGTCGGGGCAGATTGAGTGGCCACTGTGCTAGAGGAACAGAACCGGCCGGTTAAGTGGGGTCGCTAATAATTTCACGATCTTCAGGATCTTATCCGCTGTGTCCTCTTCCTCTGTCTCACCGCTATTAGCCTGCAACAAGCAAACAATAGCATCGGACAGCTGACCAACACCATCATATCACTGCGGTTTGAATGAAAACAGGCAAGTCTCAAGTTCACCGCCTCTTCTGTAGCTTACGCACCAAGGCTAGGGTGTCGATGATGGTGAAGTTGGGCCAGTCGGCGAACTCAGCACTGATGACGATGGGCTTAGATGATATGTCAACATTGATCTCCTGGAGGTGCGTCTTAGTGCACTGCTTGATGATGCTGGCGATGTCCAAGGCCGCCACCATCTGACTCTCGTACTTGTCTGAGTTCTCTTCCTGCCATGCAAGCAGCAAAGCAACCATCTCACAGCCACAGTCACATAAAACAAGCGGTCATCGAGTTTACATCCAAATCTACTAGTCTGAGAAGAGACTCTATCTGCGGGGGACAACAGATGCACCTGAAATCAGAAATTAGGCTTGACGGCCGTGGAGTCATGCCTCATTTGGAGGAAGAAGGGGCGACGGGCGCCCATCTCCTCATCGCCGACGTTGAAGTGGAAGCCAAGGAGCGCCTCCAGGAGTGAGCTCTTCCCGTGTGACTAGGGCCGCCAATTGCCACGATCTCAGGGACGGGGAGCTTCTTGAAAGGTCCTTGTTTGGTTTTGGTAATTTGGTGACAACTTAGGTGGACTAATATGTGGTTATGTGAGATACACAGGAGATTAGTCCACAGGTGATGATGTCATGAAGGAGCTTAATGCACATGAGACATGACATGGAGTCATGTGACCAAGGTGGAGAAGATCAAGATGCGGCTTGGCTTGATGGACCGGTTGCTAGGGTGAAGGGCAAGTTGTGTGATGGCTTGGCGCCGAAGGACCGAGGCAACGGTGAAGAGCAAGTGAGGTCAAGATCGATGAACCAATATGGTCACGTGATGATATGAAGTGGATCATATCATTTGTGATATGGTTGGTGCATGTGTTGCATCAACGTCGGAGGAGATGGAGTGGAATGCGCAAGGCAAAGGTATAACCTAGGGCATTTCCATTTCACCGGTCATAGGTGTGTAGAGAAGTTGATGACCGGGTTTAGGATAGATGGCCATACTATTAAGAGGGGCAAACTTGTTTGCATATCGGTCATCTAGTGCCACTCGAGTGATCTAACTATGCATCGTTGCTAGGATCGAGTGGCGTGGCAAGTTGAGTGGTCAACTCCTTCGGTAAAATGATTGTGAAAATGCTAACACACGTACACAAGGTGGTGATCACTTGTTGGTGTTGGCACATTTGCGAAGGCGGCGGAGTTTGAGCGGTAGAGAAGGGTTTGGGTTCCTCTCTCCCTCCCGCCGAGCGTGCGAGCGCGGGATTCAGGCGATTTCAGGGAAATGAAATGCCTATTTTCTATTGCGCCGGAAGTCGGAAAAGAAACGGAGGCGAACGGAGGTCACAGAGGTGACCGGACGCTGCACCGGACGCTGTCACGGTGTGACCGGACGCGTCCGGTCAGTACAGCGCAGCAGTCAGGCACACGGGCTAGGGTTTGCAACCGGCTCGTCCGGTCACTCGCGGGACCGGTGCGTCCGGTCAGGCGCCCAGTAGTGTAGCGCGTGGCGTGAAGCTGATCGGACGCGGGGCGCGTCCGGTCACACACGATCGGACGTGTCCGGTCGTCAAGGGAGCTTACTAGACTCCGATCGGACGCTGGCACTGTCGCGTCCGGTCGTTCTCTGCAGCGCGTCCGGTCGTTGCTTCGCGAGCACGGGTGCTGTGCGCATCGGCGCGTCCGGTCGTTACGAGGAGCGCGTCCGGTCATGTCATCGCGCGCGCGGTACTGTGCGACCGGCGCGTCCGGTCGGTTGAGCAGCGCGTCCGGTCATTGTGTTTGACCGTTGGCGCGCAGTGACCGTTGGAGGATCTAACGGTCGCGTTTGAATTCGAGGGACACGTGGACGGCGCAGGGCGACCGGACGCGGTTGAGCGCGTCCGGTCAGTTTCGACCGGCGCGTCCGGTCGTCCCAATTTTTTTGCCCAGTGAAGGGGTAACGGCTCTATTTGACTGTGGAGTTATAAATAGATGTTGTGGCCGGCCATGACCGGTAGCTGAGCACACTATAGTCTTTGTGACTTGTGTGGTAGTGCTTGGGAGCCCTCTAACTCACTCATGCTTGATAGTGTTCATCGGATCGAGTGAGAGAGCGATTCTAGTGCGTTGCTTTGTGAGATTGCATCGTGTGGCACTAGGTGTTCGTGTTGCAAGCCGGTGGTGCTTGTTACTCTTGGAGGTTGCCACCTCCTAGACGGCTTGGTGGCTTGTGGCTCCGTCGAAGCTCGCAAGAAGATTGTGCGAGGCTCCGGAGAGGATTTGTGAGGGGGATTGTGCTCACCCCGCGGGGATCGCGAAGAGCAACTCTAGTAAAGCTCGTGGCTTGGAGGATCCCCATCTTGAGAGTGGATGTGCGGCACCCGCTGAGGGTTTGACTCTTGATAGTCAATTAGCTCGTGATCCATCAAGTGGGTGTATCGCCACAACGGGGACTAGCTTGGTGGCAACCAAGTGAACCTCGGTGAAAAACCACCGTGTCAACATTGTGTACATCTTCTCGGTGGTTTGCTTTCGATTCACAAGCTTGTATTTACATTCATATACTTGTGCTTGTGTAGTTGCTCTTGTAACTAGTTTGCTTGTGTAGCTAGCTAGTTACCTTCTTGCTTGTGTAGCATAGAAGTAGCACCCGTTGCGTGGCTAATTTGGTTTGTGTAACCTTGTTAGTCACATTGCTTAGTTTGTGTAGCTAAGTAATTTGCGCTCTCTAGTTTGGCATTAGTTGCCTTGCTATTGAGCTTTGCTAGTGAGCTTATTTGGCTTTGTGCTTTTGCTTACTAGTTGTGTAGGAGCTCCCCCGTGCTTGCTAAAGAACTAGTGCATAGGTTTGTGTAACCTTGCTCTAGAATTGTTTAGGAGAGCTCTTGCTAAGGAAAGCACCTTAGTTACTTAATTAGGATCTTTGTGAGGTGCTTGTGAACTTAGATAGAGGGGTGTAGTCTTGGCTAGACCGATAGTTTTAATTCCGCATTTGTTTCGGTTTGCCGACGCGATTAATTTTAGAAAGGACTATTCACCCCCCCTCTAGTCCGCCATCTCGACCCTTCACTTCTCACCGACCTTTGCCACCGCCGCCTGCAGCAGGTCGTAGATTTCATCCAGTTGTTTCGTCTTCTGCCTCTTTCCCTCCATCGGCGAGGTGCCCGAGGCGCCATTGTTGTGGTGGATGGGATTGGGCTTGGGCTTGGGGTTGCCGCTCCTTGTCCTCTTCTTCTCCTTGACCTCCGCCTCCCAACCACGCTGCTCATCCTCTTCGGAAACCTCGCCCGCCGGCGACAACGTATTCGTTACGTGCTGCTTCTTGGCCTTGCGCCCGACCTCATCCCCTGATTCATCGGAGCTGCGCTTGGTGGTCATCGAAACCCCAATCGAGCGGCCAAGGGAGGGGATTGGCTCGGCTGGCTGCTTCTGGTGGAGAGTGGAGTGTGGAGTGGAGAAAAGAGGCGAAGGGAGTGGAGTGCTTTGGTGGAGACGGCCGGAGTAGAGTGTGGAAGAAGCCAAGGAGGTCTTTTTCCCCTTTCACATTGATAGGTCCACTGCAAAACTAATACATCCCTCTCCCTTCTGTCGCCCCTCTCTAATGGCCACCAATTGCTTCGCCTGTCAAAAGAAGCAGAATAAAAGAAAACATTAAAAAGAAACTGCGTTCTCAAATGAGACACAAAGCAATGATAGAAAAAGCATCAGTTGTGTTCCCTTGCAATGGCTTCCAACACACAAATAGCCTTCATGCAGATCTGAAGTACACAAATATATTGAGTACTAATGAACCTCTAATGAACTAGTAGTGGAAAAGCTAGCTTGAAATGCATTGATTAACAAAAGGCCTGCAGGAATCTATCTGCATGCAACCTAACTAGAATGCAGGAATCTATGTTGTCGGGTTTCATTCGGGCAAACAGAGATTCTAACATGCAATGCACAGTTAGTCTGGTTAACAGGTTGATAAATACATATTTTTGACTCTGGCAAGTTGATACCAAGTATTGGAGCTGAAGCAGTTGTCTACTGATCAGACTATTTATGCTTTCTATGAGAAGGTACTAGCGTACTGCTCTTCCTTTAAAGTCATCTAACTAGTGCTACCTCTTGTTATTCTTCTTGATTAATGTCTCAGATAGTTACAAGGATCCAGGATGTTGTATCTAGTTATTGGAGCTGAAGCAGTTGTCTACTGATCAGACTATTTATGCTTTCTATGAGAAGGTACTGGCGTACTGCTCTTCCTTTAAAGTCATCTAACTAGTGCTACCTCTTGTTATTCTTCTTGATTAATGTCTCAGATAGTTACAAGGATCCAGGATGTTGTATCTAGTATTTGGCATACCACATAAATTTGCATTAGTTGGAATGTTAAGGAAAAGCTATATTGCCTTGCAACAATCTTGCCATTAAAGTTCTCATCTAAATAACTTATTGTTAAATAACTCATTGTTAACTAAATAACAATCTTGATCAGGCTAGCCTCATATATGTTGTTATGCCACTCTTACTTCATTAATCAAATTAATTTCTTTATATCACCCATGAAATACTAAATGAACACACAAAGAATGAATTGTACAAGAAAATATAAAGTGGACAAAGAGGATGCTGAGGAGCAGAGGGCATACAGAGTCTTGGAAGCTCCTCACCTTGGAATGAAATTGTGCTGCACCAAGGAAAGAGAATCAGATAAAAGAAGTTATAAACCTTGACCTTAATTGTACATAGTAGTTCATCACATGCCATCTGCATACATGAAAGCATCTAGGCCCCGAGAGTTGGTTTTGGCAATTGATGAAAACGCATTATTACCATGACTAACGTGTGTTTTGCAGAAACTTTGATAAGTTAGGTCATGGGATTGGTAACTGCTTTGGGCACTATGGTATTCATTCTCCTTGATGTAAATCGTTTTGGTTTTCAAAGGATTGACGACAAGATTAAGGACGTTTAGTTCCGGATGTCGAGGTTGAGTTACATTCGGAATAGTCGTTAGGATCTTTGTTTTTTTCCTTTAGCCGTACTATAAAGGGGGGCATGAGCGAGTAGCTTGACCTAGGTGAGTCTTTTGTTTAGGTGTGGTGCACACTTATCAAACTTAGCACTAGGTAGCTTAGGTAAAGCCCAAGGTTCAGTTGGAAGCAACTCGGTTCAAGTTGCGTCGCGTTTCGAAGTCGTTTGAGCCGTTTACCCTTGACCGGACGCGTCCGGTCAGTGCTGACAGTCATTGCGTTTCAACTTGGTTGACCGGACGCGATCCTTGCGAGGACCGGACGCGTTGATCGTGTTGACACATGTCACAGAGGGTAACAGATCTAATCGGACGCGACTAGAAAATGATCGGACGCGTCCCGTCACGTTCTAGTAAGGTACTTCGGTGACTGGACGCGTCCGGTCATCACTGATCGGACTCGACCGAGCGTCCGATGAAAGTACAGTAAGGTCCTTACACGACCGGACACATCCGGTCACCCCTGATCGGTGCGTCCTGTCATTCAGCACTGTCAGTTAAATTTTCGACCGTTGCAATCGACCGGTGCGTCCGGTCACGTCGACCGGCGCGTCCGGTCAGCGCGTATTTTGCTGAGTTGGCAGGTAACGGTTAGATTTGACTGTGGGGTGTATAAATACATCCCCTCCACCTCTTTTAGAGGTCTCTTGCTCATTTGTTCAGCTGAGAAACATCTTTCAAGTGCAAGGAAGTGCAAGAGTTCTAGTGAGGGTAGTGATTTGAGAATCAAAGTTTCAAATCCCTCATTAGTGACTAGGGAGTAGCAAGTGTGAATCCACCTTCTCATTAGGCTTGTTGTGGTCAAGTGAGAGTTCTAACTTGTTACTCTTGGTGATCGCCATCACCTAGACGGCTTGGTGGTGATTGGGAGTTTGGATATCATCCGACGGAGCTTGTGGATGACCCAACTCATCTTGTGAGTGGTTTTAGATGATTCACCACGACGGAGTGTCAAAGAATCAGCCCGTAGAGAGCACTTGATCCTTGCGCGGATCAAGGGGGAGCTACACCCTTTGCGCGGGTGCTCCAACGAGGACTAGTGGGGAGTGACGACTCTCCGATACCTCGGGAAAACATCATCGTGTTCCTAATCCTTATTTTCGAGCATTTAATTTCTTGTATTACTTTCATTGCTTGGTTTACTTTCCTAGAATTGCCATGCTAGACTAGGATTGGAACTTAGGGTGCAAAACTTTTTACCGATAGAATCACAAGGAACACTAGTAGGCACTAGGGGTGAATTTTGGTTTGTAGGATTTAATTCTTGCAATTAATTTTTAGAAAAGCCCAATTCACCCCCCTCTTGGACATCTTGATCCTTTCAATTGGTATCGGAGCCGAGTTGCTCTTAAATTAGGCTTCACCACCTAGAGCAAGATGTCTAATGGGGAAGGACCACCTCCCATCTTTGAGGGAGATCATCTTCCAAGGACTTGGCCTTCAAAGCTAGTATGACAAGAAAAAGAAGAAGGACCAAGCCATGATTGTGAAAGAAAGCTCAAGTGAAAGTGATATTGATGATGCATCACTTGCACTCATGGTGAGAAAGACCACCAAGATGCTAAAGAAGCTCAACAAGAGTGGCATCAAGTTCGATGGCAAGAATAAGAAGTTCTTCATAAGTATCAAAAGAAAGCCTATATCCGAGATGGATTGCTACAATTATGGTGAACTTGGCCACTTAGCTCATCAATGCCCTAAGCCTCCAAAAGACAAGTACAAGAACGAGAACAAGGGCAAGAAAAATGATTCTAGTGATGAAGAAGATGAGAAGAAGAAGAACAAGCCATACAAGAAGAAGGATGGCAAGAAGAAAGAGTTTCACAAGAAGAAGAAGGGAGTCAAAGCTTACATTGTTGGTGATTGGCTCACCGACATTGAGTCATCATGTGAGTCCTCCGGTGATGAGAGCGACGATGAGAAAGAGAAGGTCGTCGCATTTGCGATTGGGCCATCATCATCTTCACTGACATCTTCATCACCACCTTCACCGCCACCTTCACCATCATCATCCACTACTCACCTATGCCTTATGGCCAAGGGTGAACGAAAGGTACAAAACAATGAGAGGGATGATGATGATAGTGATAGTGATGATGAATATGATGCACCTTCTTATAATGAACTTGTAAAATTGTTAAACAAATACTCTAAAGTCATAAGAAGAACTAGAAGTGAAAATGATGAGCTTCAAAATGAAAATGAATCACTTTCATCTAAACTTGAGAATACACAAAAGACTAGTGATGAGCTTAAAGATCAAAATGAAATTATGTCTTCTACTCTCAAGGAGCTCAAAACTTCTAACAAAGAGCTTAGAGATGAACATAATAAACTTGAGAAGAAGCATGATGAGCTCAACACTAGGCACAACTTGCTAAAAGACAAATACACTACATTGAAAATCAATTATGATAGTCTTGTTGTTGCTAATGAGCTTTCTCTTGAGACACATGATGCTACTAACCAAGTTGTTAAGATTGATATAGCTACATCATGTGATGACTTGATTATTGAGAGCATTGAGCAAGGCTCTAGTAGCAAAAGCAAGAAAGTGGTTGAGTCCGACAATCATGATGATTATGTCAAGCTCAAGAGTGAAAATGAGATGCTTAGAAATGAAAATAAGAAGCTAAAAGAGTTGATAGCTCTTGAAAAGCAAACATCAAATGAGTCACTTATTGAAGAGAACAAAAAGGTCAAGCAAGAGAAAGAGCATCTCAAGACCGGCCTAAGCAAGTTCACAAGAGGCCAATATTTGCAAAGTGAGCTACTCATGAACACTGTCATGAAGATGGATAGAAGTGGTATTGGTTACCTAGCAAATCAAGAGAAGAAGGCTAAAGCTCAACAACAACAAAGCAAGTCAAAGCCCAAGCCAAAGAGATGTGTTGAGTGTGGACAAGAGGGCCATTTTGCTCATGAGTGCAAAACTCCACCACCACAACCCTTGCCCAAGCATGCTAGACCCTTTGCTTTCAATGCTCATTACATGCTTAGAAAAGATTCAAGTGGAAAGATGAAAGTCATGTTCTTGGGTCCCCAAACAAGAATAGGTCTAAGAACTTATCTTTCCAGTGTATCGCATTCCTCAAGCACTCGGGAATAGAAGTAAAGGATGCCGAGTGTTTGTTAACACTCGGGGAATAACTCCGTTATCATGGGACGGAGCTGTTACCATGGCTGATTCCCGTGTGCTCTATGTCTCTCGAGTGTTCAGTGAAACACACGGGAAACTTTTAATTCGCTGAGTGTTTTGGCATTGACACTTGAGAAACCTTTAGTTTCCCGACCTAACGCCACCAAGTATCATTCCTCGAGTGTCTACTCTCGGGAAAGTATATCCCGAGTGTCTATCATTGTGTTCCCGAGTGTTTGGAACACTAGGGAGCTTTGCAGAATCTGGTAGTGCCATGTTGTCGTCCGAGGTGCCGGAACGGTTCGCACGCCAGACACATGCAGCGAGAGTTTGAAGCATCATCGGGCATGGACATGGTAGGGCCATCTAGCCTGAATGGCTGAACTCCTAAGCTCATGCATGTCTTTGCCACTGGCGTTAGAGGTACTGACCATGCCATCCAACTCCGAGTAACCAGATGTCCCACGGCCATAGCCCTAGCTGTATTGTGCGCTTTCCGATGTCTTGGTAGAGCGCAACCAGACTCACCTGAGTTGGAGCAAGATGGGTAACAACAACTGCAATAATTACCTAGGAGATGACATAGCGATGGAAGAAGCCAGTAGAAAATCGTGGTGCCCGAATTCTGATTGACATGACAACATAGAGAAAGAGAGATACAGAGACAAGTTTATTAAATTTTATAGAAAGAGCAAAACATAATTTCTCCCCGTTGCAACGCACGGGCACTTTTGCTAGTATAATCTATACCTAATACTAAAATTAAAGAGGCAAAATTTCAGGCTCTTTTTTTTCGTTCATCCATTTTTTCGTCCGTTTCCTTCTAACTACCGGTAGTCGAGAGTTTCTTTCGTCTAGACTTATATGATCCATACTCATATGAGTTACAATAGCTCTTGTCTAGCACGATACAGAGTCCGATTCAAAAAACATATTCTTAATAAGGTAACCTAGATATAGAGATGGCAGCGGATCGGGTTCGGGTCGGATACCCACGGGTTTCGGGTCCTGCGGGTTCAGGTCTGGGGATGGTTTCTCACCCACGGTTTTCGGTTTTGGTTTCTTGTTTGGTATCGGGTTCGGTTTCAGGTTTGATTTTTCACCCGTGGATATCCAATGGATATCCGAAATAAATCATTTGGAATTAAAACTCATGTTTTATAATATGCTAATAATAACTTGTTTACTTAGATTATTAAATCTATTCAAAATTGACTCATGAAAATATTTATTATTTATTGTCTCTTATTTATACATGTGAATATGTATATATTTATCCACGGGTTTCGGGTATGCATTCGGGTTTCGGGTATCTGTTCGGGTTTCGGGTATCCACGGGTTTGGTTTTGGTGACGGTTTTCCACCCGAATCGGTTTTCGGTTCGGGTTCGGGTTTTGATTTCGGGTTTCGGTTTTGGGTGCACGGAGACTCCACCCGATCCGAACTCGACCCGTTGCCATCCTTACCTAGATACCTACGAATCCTAATATTCCAAATATATCTTAATATAAATAGGAATTTTAAACCAAATAAAAAGGCAAAACTTTTGTCCAACCTTGCCATTAAAAAATTTTCGTCATGAGATCCAAGTCCGGTTGAGCCAAAAATAGCTACTTCTTTCCATATCCATAGCCATGCATAAGCACGTTAAATTTTATATGGAAGTTTATTAATTGGCCGGATTAATTAGTCATTGTTTTGATCAAGCTGGAGAGCGCTGGAGAATACTTGACGTTGACGGTGACTGATTCCTTCTCGATTTGGAAATTGGAGGCTGTATCAATTTGTAAATTTTTTGCTTTGTCTGAGTTACATAGGTTGAATTAAATTATGGAATGTTCATCCAACTAGAATCCATTTAGAACACCTGACCATGTTTCGAACTTTTCGATCAAATCAAAAGTAAATTAATATATATTTATATGTATATATTATTATTATCTATAAAGCATAGACAATTTTATTGGTATGTCACTCTCTCACAAGTCTATATAAGTTAGAGCAACGTATCTAGCTAACCATGTGCGGTGCAGAGTATGATCCTAGAACCAATATGAACATATAACATGATGATTAGACAAGGCATGGTAGGGAGTCCAGATCCAAGTTGAATTGGGACTCGTGATACGATTATTAATAAATCTAAGTTGTAAGTTAGCGAGATGACTACGTAACGTGTACATCCTGTTGCAACGTATAGGCACGTTTGCTAGTATATCTATACCTAATATATATATATATATATATATATATATATATAATAATAATAATAATAATAATAATAATCTATATACCTAATAATAAAGAGGCAAAATTTCCACCAAGATTTTTTTTCACCTCTTTTTTTCACTCCGGGTTCTATTCCAGTTCGGGTTGTCCTCCAGTCTAAAATTTTTCACGTCCAATTTTCTCTATAAAGAGGCAAAATTTCTTCTATTTTTTTGGTTTGGTTTGGCCTAATCCACGTTCTTTTTTCATCTATCCGTGTCTAATTAGCTTCTGTTGTCCGTCGTGTTGCTCACGGGAGTCCGGCTCAGCCTCGTGTCATTGGAACGCCAACGATCAAATTAGGAATCTATTCCCCGTGGCCGTCCATGACTCACAGACATTAGGAATAATATATATAAATATAAATATAAATTAAGAATGAGAATTTAGGAAGATAAGCACATAAGCATCATTGTAGGCAGCAGGTCGACGCGGCGCTGGCATGATGCATCCGGCGCACACACACGCCCCAGATCACATCGCGTGAGCGCACTGAGCCTCACCCGGCACTAAAGATGCTGATGGAGAGGCCCAACGCGGCGCTGCTCCCCGGCGGGTCGACGCGGCGCCGGCACGATGCACCCGGCGCACGCACATGCCCCAGACCACATCGCGTGAGCGCGTCGAGCCTCACCTGGCAGTCCAGCACTAAAGATGCCGATGGGGAGGCCCAGCGCTTCTGCCCGGCGAGCTTTCTTGAGTCGATTCGTGCTAGCGGTAGCTCTAGAGGTGTTGTTGTGTCGGTGGCTTTCAAGGCCCTCGCGTGGACATGATGCAATGCACCTGCACTAGCTGCCGACAAGACGGAAGACCGGGCGATGAAAAATTGACAGAGCGAACCAGAGAGATGCAGGTGGAGCCGATGCTTCGTGCGAGGTGTTCTGCAACTGGTCTTTGCCGATTTGCTACTTCACTTCTATCGAATAAGAGAGGGGGATCCGGGGATCAACTGGATTGGATGGTTCTTCTGCGGGTGCTTGGCGTCAACAAGGGAAGGAGATATGTGTTGCCTGTTTGCATCCGGTCCGGTGAGAGGGAGCGACCAGGCCAGCTACAGCTTTATTGCTTGGTGGAGCGAGCAGCATAAGAACGAGATGAGCAAAGTTTAGGGTCTCATGCTTCTTGATTGGAATTTGGCATGACGAGAAGTTAGAGCTGGAGCTGCTCGGAACGGGAAGCCGTGCTGATGTATTCGATTTATTTTAGGAAGAAGATAGAGATAGCAGCAAGGCCGTTGGCAGAAGAAAGGAGACGCCATCTCCTGCTGTTGCCTTTCTCTCGTGGAGAGAGAAAGAATAGGAATCGAAGGTTTTTTGCATAGCACTGTTGAGAATTCTTGATTTTTGGAAATCTAATCTAAGAAAGATAAAAGGAGATAAATATGTGAGCATGCATGTGGGTTTCAAATATCACGCTTCCTATATTTAAATCGACGGAAATTTGAGGTGCTTTCAGGCAACATGCCAGCTCCCACGCGCCTGCACCCGCGTCCCCACCCGAGTTAAAGAAGACAGAGAGTTGTCGCCATCGGCCTCCCTCTCCGACCTCTTCCCCTCTTTTGTCTCCAAATTCGGCGAGCATTGAAGGGGTTCTCAAGGAGGCAAGCCGGCCAGGCAGTGGGGGTGAGTGGCTTTGGGTCCTAGCGATGGTGGAGGCAGCCACGACAGGTCGTGGTAGGGGCGTCGTAGCCGTTCTCGCCAGAGTTGGAGAAGAAAGCCGTGGCGGGAGAGGGGTAGGGGAAGAGGGAGGCCGCCGCGGACGTGGTAGGGTCTTAAGCTTTTGTTAATAATAGATTAAAACATGATGGTAGTTGCTGCTCGAGATTTTCTCCACGTGAGGCTGAATTTTTTGTTCTCCCCATTAATAAGATTTTGAACTATCTTTTTATCTATACTATATAATGGTAGAGGTGGCTAATTTCTTATAGAAAACAAAATAGATCTAATGGTTATATATGGCTCGTCTTTTAATTGGATGGTTAGATGTTTCTAATTAACGTGATAATTTCTAGCATTTACCTTTTTTTCTTAGCGCATCTGGTGAGAATTAACGTGGAAGCATCAATGGGGCCTCTAATTAGTAATAGTGTCATGTATTAATTCTTCAACATCTACATATTAAACGTTGAAGCTCAAACATATTAAATAATAATAATAAAACATATATTATTAACCCGTAGCAACGTACGGGCATATTTACTATTTACTATTACTAGTCTATACCTAATAATAAAGAGGCAAAATTTCCGCCAAATTTTTTTTCCACCTCTTTTTCTTCTACTCCGGGTTCTATTCCAGTTCGGGTTGTCCTCCAGTCTAAAATTTTCCACGTCCGATTTTCTCTATAAAGAGGCAAAATTTCTTCTATTTTTTTTGTTTGGTTTGGCCTAATCCACGTTCTTTTTTCATCTATCCGTGTCTAATTAGCTTCTGTTGTCCGTCGTGTTGCCTCACGGGAGTCCGGCTCAGCCTCGTGTCATTGGAACGCCAACGATCAAATTAGAAATCTATTCCTCGTGGCCGTCCATGACTCGCAGACATCAGAAATAATAAATTATATAAATATAAATTAAGAATGAGAATTTAGGAAGATAAGCACATGAGCATCATTGCAGGCAGCAGGTCAACGCGGCGCTGGCATGATGCACCCGGCACACACACACGCCCCAGATCACATCGTGTGAGCGCGTCGAGCCTCACCTGGCACTGAAGATGCCGATGGAGAGGCCCAACGCGGCGCTGCTCCCCGGCGGGTTGACGCGGCGCTGCTCCCCGACGGGTTGACGCGGCGCCGGCACGATGCACCCGGCGCACGCACACGCCCCAGACCACATCGCGTGAGCGCGTCGAGCCTCACCTGGCAGTCCAGCACTAAAGATGCCGATGGGGAGGCCCCAGCGCTTCTGCCCGGCGAGCTTTCTTGAGTCGATTCGTGCTAGCGGTAGCTCTAGAGGTGTTGTTGTGTCGGTGGCTTTCAAGGCCCTCGCGTGGACATGATGCAATGCACCTGCACTAGCTGCCGACAAGACGGAAGACCGGGCGATGAAAAATTGACAGAGCGAACCAGAGAGATGCAGGTGGAGCCGATGCTTCGTGCGAGGTGTTCTGCAACTGGTCTTTGCCGATTTGCTACTTCACTTCTATCGAATAAGAGAGGGGGATCCGGGGATCAGCTGGATTGGATGGTTCTTCTGCCGGTGCTTGGCGTCAACAAGGGAAGGAGATATGTGTTGCCTGTTTGCATCCGGTCCGGTGAGAGGGAGCGACCAGGCCAGCTACAGCTTTATTGCTTGGTGGAGCGAGCAGCATAAGAACGAGATGAGCAAAGTTTAGGGTCTCATGCTTCTTGATTGGAATTTGGCATGACGAGAAGTTAGAGCTGGAGCTGCTCGGAACGGGAAGCCGTGCTGATGTATTCGATTTATTTTAGGAAGAAGATAGAGATAGCAGCAAGGCCGTTGGCAGAAGAAAGGAGACGCCATCTCCTGCTGTTGCCTTTCTCTCGTGGAGAGAGAAAGAATAGGAATCGAAGGATTTTTGCATAGCACTGTTGAGAATTCTTGATTTTTGGAAATCTAATCTAAGAAAGATAAAAGGAGATAAATATGTAAGCATGCATGTGGGTTTCAAATATCACGCTTCCTATATTTAAATCGACGGAAATTTGAGGTGCTTTTAGGCAACATGCCAGCTCCCACGCGCCTGCACCCGCGTCCCCACCCGAGTTAAAGAAGACAGAGAGTTGTCGCCATCGGCCTCCCTCTCCGACCTCTTCCCCTCTTTTGTCTCCAAATTCGGCGAGCATTGAAGGGGTTCTCAAGGAGGCAAGCCGGCCAGACAGTGGGGATGAGTGGCTTTGGGTCCTAGCGATGGTGGAGGCAGCCACGACAGGTCGTGGTAGGGGCGTCGTAGCCGTTCTCGCCAGAGTTGGAGAAGAAAGCCGTGGCGGGAGAGGGGTAGGGGAAGAGGGAGGCCGCCGCGGGCGTGGTAGGGTCTTAAGCTTTTGTTAATAATAGATTAAAACATGATGGTAGTTGATGCTCGAGGTTTTCTCCACGTGAGGCTGAATTTTTTGTTCTCCCCATTAATAAGATTTTGCACTATCTTTTTATCTATACTATATAATGGTAGAGGCGGCTAATTTCTTATAGAAAACAAAATAGATCTAATGGTTATATATGGCTCGTCTTTTAATTGGATGGTTGGATGTTTCTGATTAACGTGACAATTTCTAGCATTTATCTTTTTTCTTAGCGCGTATGGTGAGAATTAAGATGGAAGCTTCAATGGGGCCTCTAATTAGTAATAGTGTCGTGTATTAATTATTCAACATCTACATATTAAACGTTGAAGCTCAAACATATTAAATAATAAAAATAAAAATATATATTATTGACCCATAGCAACGCACGAGCATATTTACTAGTAATAATAAAGAGGCAAAATTTCCGCCAAGGTTTTTCTTCCACCTCTTTTTCTTCCACTCTAGTATGCTTGTATATATTTTTCTTATTTCAGTCCGGGTTCTATTTGTATTATTTGTTTCCTAGCGAGGAGTTCTAACCTGTTTTTATTTCCAAAATATCTATACATCTATCTATGTCAGGTATGTACGTAGTTACGTCATCACCTGAAATAAAAAACAAAAAAAACAAATAAATAGGATAGAAAACTCACGGACATACACCGTCCAAAAGAGACGAGTGGCACCTTCCTACTGCCAACGTACGGGAAAAGGAAAAAACCGAAGCAGGACAAGAAAAGGAAACGAGATAAAAAAGGACTCCGGACCGACCACAATCGGGCTCGGCTCCGTAATCCTTTTGCATGTTTTATTTTTTGGTTTCTGTTTTTTCGCTTGTTTTTCTATTTCCAAATAGTGTTTTTTCTCTAATTTTTATTGGTGTTTTTCTCATAAAATAAATAATAAATATAACATTACATGTCTTTGAACCTTGGTATCTCTTCACGAAACAAAGATTTTTAACAAGATATAGTTCTAATTAGTAACAAAACTTATTCTTACTAAAATCTAGATCATTCGATGGACTAACGAATCAAATTATAAACTAAAATCTTACTTAGTTTGTTGCAACCGATCTAAATAAATATATGTCTACACTCCCAACAAGAGCTATATACAAAAAAAAAAACCGAGAGAGATCTCTCATCATAATCATCGATAGATAGACCAATTCTTGACACGTCGGAAACTACTCGTTGCCGACTTTAATAAATATTACCCTATATTTTTATAGGTTGTCAAAGGAAGTTACGAAACTCAATGTTTAATGTTAGCATTACATGCGTAATATGAAATTTAAATTATGATATATTTACATCTAAATATTTTTATGCTTTGCAATAGAAAAAACAATATAGAAATATTGTATTTTAATTCGATACATGCTTAATAAGACACTGTCATATTATTGCAACTAGAACTCTATTAACTTGGTACTAAGGGTGTCTTGTTACCATGAAATAAATTATAAAAATTATAGAAAGGATAAAACATAAATAAATATATATTATTTATGTCTTTGTTCTACCCATTTTTACTTCCGTTACCACGCACGGGTTGGCACGCTGTTGAGCTGCACGCATGCTCCACTGAGCCCGCGAGCCTCTTGCTCTAGCAAGTAGACGAGGGGAGAAGCTTCATGTGACGTCGCCTCGCCGGCGAGTTGCCTGTGCCGCTGCCGCAACGGCGAGCTCCACATACCAACGCCGACTTCTGCACCAGCATCGAGCTCCGCAAGAATAAGTATCCACATGCCCAAGCAGTTCAAATTATGAATCATTTCAATTTTCTTAGAGAGTCAAAACATCTCAAGTTTGATCAAAGTTATCAAAAAATTTGCAAAGATTTATGATATCAAATAGGTATACTATGAAAATATAATTAATAAAGAATCTAATGATAAAAAATAATCTAATGATACTTATTTGGCATAAATGTTATTATTTTATTATATAAATTTATCAAATTTGAGATGCTCGACTCTTTGGGGAAAATTGGAATTGGAATAACAAGGAGCAATAGTGACGGCTAGTGTGTACTACTCCGTCCCAAAAAGAGTGACGTTTTTTACTTTTGGACATCGTGTTTGACCGTTCGTCTTATTAAAAAAATTATACAAATTATAAAATAAATAAATCATTATTAAAGTATCTCTAATGATAAAATAAGTCATAACAAAATAAATGATATTTATACAAAAAAATTTGAATAAGACGGATGGTTAAACAAGATGTCTGAAATTCTAAAACGATATTTTTTTTTTTTTTGGGACGGAGGGCCTCACTACGGAGTACTACTAAGTACAGTATCAGTCTGGCAGGTACTGTGCATAACCCTCGCTCACAATCTCGCCGCCCCGCCGGCCGCCGGCAATGGAGGGCGTCCACAGCCTCCTGGCCCGGCCCAACTCCGCGCCGTTCGCCTTCTCCCACCCGCCCCTCCGCAGGCGCCACAGGCCGCCACCGCCTGGCCCCTCCGCCTGCCGCGCCGCCAGCCGCTGGGCCGACCGCCTCTTCGCCGACTTCCACCTCCTCCCCGCCGCCACCGCCGCCACCGACCCGCCGGCCGCGGCCCCCTCCTCGTCCCCGTTCGTCCCGCTCTTCCTCGACGCCGCCGACCGCGCCTTGCCTCTCCCGGTTGACTTCTACAAGGTCAGGCCGTGAGTCCACTCGTGGGTAATCGTTCGATTGGTACTTTGATAGTGGGGACAAAATGGAGGAGCCTTGTTAGCAGTAGCAAGGGGGGATACTGCTCTGTAGAAACGCCGCATTTCAGCATCCGCGGCTTGATTATTCCGTGTCCAGGTTCGTTTCTAGGTTATAAGCTTTTTAGCTGGGTATGATACCGTGTTCCAAAGTTCTAGACAAGCTGAACCTTAGCACTTGGTTTCGTTATTCTGTTTTCAAGGTTTCTTGCTAGGCTTTCGAGCACAGGAGTCTCATGAAAAATTGCATTCTTCACTGCTTTCTGTATGTCTGGTGGAGGTGGACTAGTATCAATGTTAGTTATTTGGGTTTCAAATCCATCATATCTGGCAATCTACATTGCACCCTATTTAATACAGAATAGACGGTCTTCTGTAGAGAGTTGCATTGTTGTGTTCCAATGGACGGAATAAACATAACCTGCAACCTGCATGTTTGATTTTGCGAAAATAATCTGCTGGTGTCGCTATGCTCAGATTCTTGGCGCGGAGCCACATTTCCTGGGCGATGGCATTCGGAGGGCGTTTGAGTCGCGGATAGCCAAGCCACCTCGATCAGTACGGCTACAGCACGGAAGCTCTCGTCGGGCGTCGCCAGATGCTGCAGATTGCCCATGATACTCTCACAAACCAGAGCTCCCGTACGATCGTGCGCTTTCTGAGGACCGTGACGCGGCACTCACCATGGATGTTGCCTGGGATAAGGTGAGGCCATAGGACAGCAAACGTGCAAGCAATGCTCTCTGTTTCTTCTAGAATTTTTAAATAACACAGGCGTGTAACTGGTTGCTGCCTCTCTTCGGTAACTTGCCAAGCAGGTTCCAGGTGTGCTGTGTGTGCTTCAGGAAGCTGGGGAGGCACAACTGGTACTAGCAACTGGAGAGCAGTTGCTTCAGGACCGTCCACCTAAGCGGTTCAAGCAGGATGTGGTGCTAGCAATGGCATTGGCTTATGTGGACCTATCAAGGGACGCTATGGCAGCAACCCCTCCAGATGTAATTAGCTGTTGTGAGGTGCTTGAGAGGGCGCTCACGCTCCCCTGCAGGTGAACTAATTTGTTTTAAGGTTGCAGATCCAATATTTCTTAAGGTGGCTGTGTACACATAGTTGTCTATTACATGTTCACTGTTAGGGGTGAAATGTCTTTTTTTTTAGTGCAGTACATACCATATTTTGTAGATCAGCATGCTCCAGGTTTTATATAATTGCTTGCTGTTGATACTGATTACCACTTGTTTTCTTTGGCAAACAAAGTCGCTTTGGGGTAAGCATCAGTTGCAACAGTACTTCTTACTGTACTTTAGATCTCTGTAGGCCATGCATCAATGTCAGTTTTCAGAAGCTTGAAACCATTAGCTTCATCATGGCACAGACATTAATCCTATTACACTGTAAAACCAATCTGGCATTAAGCTACTAGCAACTCCTGCTTAGAGATAATGAAATGTTCTAGTGTTTTCTCGTTCCCCCTCATAAGTTTTTGAATCCCGTTATTGCAAGCTGCTAGCGCAAAAAATGTCTGCTGCATTTTAGCTTATCAATTTCTTTTCACTTGTTATGAGATCAGTGTGTGAAGATCAGTTTGTAGGCTCTTTCTTGATTAGAGAGATATCTTGGGAAGCAGTACTAACAGAAACATTTTACCTCAGGAGGATGGTGCAAGCAAATCTTGCACCTGAACTGCTTGCACAGATTGATGAAACTTTGGAGGAGATTACACCTCGCTGTGTATTGGAGCTTCTTGCTCTTCCCACTGATGAAAAACATAAAAATAAACGCCAAGAAGGTCTGCAAGGTGCAAGAAACATATTGTGGAGTGTTGGCCGAGGTGGTATTGCTATTGTTGGAGGAGGATTTTCTCGTGAGGCCTTCATGAATGAGGCTTTTTTGCAGATGACATCAGCCGAGCAGGTTTGTGTCTATCAACTTTAATGAGCAACAGCATGCTGTAGTCTGTCCATTTTACTTGAACACAATGTTTAGAAGTCCTCACTCATTTTATGTTATATATCTCAGATGGATTTCTTCTCTAAAACACCGAATAGCATACCACCTGAATGGTTTGAAATCTATAGTGTGGCACTTGCCCATATTGCTCAAGCAATTGCAAGTAAAAGGCCACAATTCATTATGATGGCAGATGACCTCTTCGAACAACTTCAGAAGTTCAATATAGGTACTCAATATCCTTATGAAAATGAGATGAACCTTGCATTAGAACGGGCACTCTGCTCCTTACTGGTGGGAGATATCAGCAATTGCAGAATGTGGCTTGGAATTGATAATGAGCCCTCGCCATATAGGGACCCCAAAATTATTGAGTTTGTGGTGAATAACTCTAGCATCGATGAAGAGAATGATCTTCTTCCAGGGCTTTGCAAGCTTTTGGAGACTTGGCTTCTCTCCGAGGTTTTCCCAAGGAGCAGAGATACTCGAGGGATGCAGTTCAGACTGGGAGACTATTATGACGACCCAAAAGTTTTAAGCTACTTAGAAAGGATGGAAGGTGGTGGGGCTTCTCATTTGGCCGCAGCTGCTGCTATAGCAAAACTTGGTGCTCAAGCTACTGCTGCGCTTGGTACGGTAAAATCAAGTGCTCTTCAAGCTTTCAGCAAGGTTTTCCCATTGATAGAGCAGCTAGACAGATCAGGCAAGGATATCCCAAGTGATGATCTTGAGAAATCTCTTGAAAAACTTGCCCAAGAAAGTGTTGCTGGAGACGCTATCCACGATTCCAGAAATGCCGCTTTGAAGATTATCTCTGCTGGTGCACTGTTTGCACTATTTGCAGTAATAGGTCTGAAATGCTTGCCTCGTAAGAAGTCACTTCCTGCTCTTAGGAGCGAGTATGCGACTGGCAGTTGCTGACTCCGTTGATGGTGAGTAAACTTGTAGTATCAAATAGCATTACTTTCTTCTAGTCACTGGGTTTTGGTTGATGTTTCTGGTAAAGCTGCGTACCAAATATTCCACATAAATTGTGTCCAGGACCATAATACTTCCTATTTCTATATGTTATGTACATAGAAGCGCATGCATCAAAGGCTTATAGAAACTATATTATTTAGTAACTGTCTAAACGTCTGGCAGGAAAATTAATCCTTCCATCATTGTTTGTTGAAGGTCCAGCAGCAGACGAAGAGCCACTAGACATTCCTAGAATGGATGCAAAGTTGGCTGAAGATATTGTTCGCAAGTGGCAAAGTATCAAGTCCAAGGCTTTGGGGCCAGAACACACTGTAACGGCATTGCAGGAGGTGAGGTCCAAAAAATTGATCTTCATAGCTAGCTAATACTTTGTTGGTCTGTCCCAAACAATCCTCTACATATGTTGCTAGAGACACATTGGATGTAGTTTTAGAAGTTATGCTATTACATTCAAGAATTCTAGTCATACGAGAATATGAGATAAATGCAGCAATCACTTGTGATATTTTAGCTTTGAACATTCAAATGGTGAAGCCTTCTTATTTAACCTGTCCTTGTATTAATCCAGTGCCACTGTATAGTTCTTTGCGAGTGCCGATGATATTGTTTCCAATTCATCCTCCAACAGATCCTTGATGGCAACATGCTAAAGGTATGGACGGACCGAGCGGCAGAGATTGAGCGTCACGGTTGGTTCTGGGAATACACACTCTCCGACGATCGACAGCATCACCGTCTCCATGTCTCCATGGACGGTTGACGGGCAACCGTGGAGGCGACGATCGAGGAGGTGGGCCAACTTACCGACGTAGCAGACCCTAAGAACAATGACGCCTATGACACGAAGTACACTGCTCGGTACGAGATGACCTACTCGAAGTCCGGAGGGTGGAGGATCACCGAAGGAGCAGTCCTCAAGTCGTAGAACCGTTGTGCAGCTGAGCAGGAGTAGCGGTAGATCATTCCCATTCGTTCTTTTTTTTCCCTTTCTTTTTGCAATGTATGTAAATAAACAGTGTGAGCACAGGCTCTTTTCTCTCCTAGGGAGAGCTTGGTTTGGTTGATTAGTGATGAGTTCCGAGAATTTGTCATCTAGTTTGTATTATTGATAGATAATTTGGTATTTACTATTGCTAGGTCAGATCCTCTGAAACAATAGATCCTAATGAAGGCTGCAGTGCATCACTGCTTACCACATCACTGCATCAGACAAGGTCACTGCTTACCATATCAGAACGCTTGACTCACTGTGATTTTCCAGACCATTTAAAAGACCGCTTAAGTCTTGTTTGGATGCATGTGTATCTACCTCAATTCACGTGTATTGGAGTGAAATAGAATGAAATTTAATTTAATTTCACTCCAATTCACTTCAACACACGTGGACTGAGATGAATACATGCGCATCCAAACAAGGCCTTAAGAAATATCCGCTTACCACATCAGCCTCGTGACTTTTAGATAAGGTCACTGTTTACCCCATCTTAACTTTTGCGAAAGTCCGCTTATGGGTTGTGTATGCTCATTGTATTGGTAGGAAAATGAGATGGTATCTGCCTCGAAGTTTTTTTTTGGGAAGATAAGTCTGCAATATTTTTTTATTTTTATCTTGTAATAGGCTCCGTTTCGACTTCGTCTCGGAATTTTATTTTATTTTTTATAAAAAGGAGGGAAAAAAGGGGGTTCGTTTCCGCCTCGCCTTCGTGTGCGAAGGCCTATGGCTGTGTTTAGTTAGGGAGAAAAAATTTTTTGCGTGTCACATCGGATATGTCGGAAGGATATCGGGAGGAGTTTTCGGATACTAATAAAAAACAAATTACTGAACTCGTCAGGAAATTGCGAGACGAATCTAATGATACTAATTCATCCGTCATTAGCACATGTGAGTTACTGTAGCACTTAAGACTTTTTATGAACTAACTAGGCTTAAAAGATTCGTCTCGTGATTTCCCTGAGAACTGTGCAATTAGTTTTTTTTCGTCTACATTTATTACTCCATACAAATGCCAAACAAGCCTTTTTACTACAGAGGGCAATTTTTTTTAAAACTAAACATGACCTGTATCATGGGAGATCGTGGCCGTCGAATGGGCGATCAGAATTCTCAGAAGGGAACGCTCCAGGCTCCACCAGGCCGCGTGACAAAGCAAAGCCAAAGCGGCAGCCAGCACAGAGCACAGCAGAGCGCGCGACTCGACTCGACTCATCCGTTCGGTTCCCCTCCCCGTTCCACAACCCTCGAGAAGCTTCCGCCCTCCCCTCCCGCGCCGCCGCCGCCGCCGCCGCCGCCAGGGCCGCGGAAACCCTAGCCACCGCCGGCCCTCCGCGCACCACGCGCCCCGCAGCCCCCGACACCGACGAAGCGATCGGATCTCGAGACCATCAGGAGCCACGACGGAGGACGGGGGTGAGCGCCTCCTTCTCCCTCTCCCTCTCCCTCTCTTTCGACTCCCCGATCTGTGCGCCGGTGCTTCCCCGACGCGAGTAGTTCGGTGTTCCGATGCGCCGTTCGTGATGGGGCCCCTGGCCTCGCGCCGTCCCACTGCGGGTTCCGAATCTAGAGTAGGGAGTCCACGGACCCTAGGCACTTGCGATATTTCGTCAGGCTTATGCCGTTTAGGTCTGGTTGCTTGGGCTTAGTTTTTGGGATTATGGTTTCTAGGATTTGTTTGTGAGCTGCGGTGATATCCGTTCCGTTTTAGGCAAATGGTCATGGGTTTGGGATGTTTTGTGTGTAGTACTGACATAGTGACATGGATATATCTAGTCATATGCATCTCTTGTATAGGTATGATTTAGCTTATCAACTAAGAATAGCGACATCGAATAACAGTTTTTTTTTGTTGTTCCGTGTCCAATGCTAAAGATTCTGGCATCTGGTCTAGGAGGCACAACAATTGATGTTGTTTCACAGATATTTCATCCATTGATAGTGTCCAATGAAGAGAACAATGAAGAGAATAGATATATGAAATCAACAAGAATAAAAAATTAAAAGGGAGAGAAAGAAAAATATAAAAAAACACAAATTTTCAATGAAACTGAAAAAACGGCCCACAAGAAGCCCGTGCGTTATTTTTTTTTTGTCCGCCGTCGATGTGCTTCCCCTTCCGTCCGCTTCCCTCCTCCTTCTGTCTCTCTCTCGCTACCCTCTCTCTCCCAGACGACTGTTGGGCCGCCGCTGCCCTAGGTCAGGTGCTGAGGCTTTCCTTGGTCTCTTCGCCGGCGACGAGCACCCACCAGGTACTCCCACCCCTTCTCTTCCCTTCCCTTATGCTGTGCGAAGCTGAGCACCGAAACCCTAACCTAAAGCTATTTAGCTATTTGACAATTCTCCTAACTTCGAAGTTTTTGCAAAAATTATTGGGTGTACATGTGTACACCCATGTCCCTTTACTGGATCCGCCCATGCTAGTAGATCCCTCAAAAACCTACAAACGCCGTACGACAGTGTGACTATAAAAAGACTCCTGACGATACAAAGGCTGAAAGAATTTCAGGCGACAGAACTGAGAGGTACGCAGAGGCCTTATTAGATTAGATTAGAATTTCCTCAGATTGCTAGGGAGAGTGTGAGACAGGAAAGCACATGCTTCGGTATGGGGAAAAATGCTAACCGCTTCTCTCTAAACAAGTGCTTAATTGGGCTCGTACTTATCTATGACAGAGTAAAGAGAAATGGATGCCGATGATAGCTCCAAGAGAAGTCGCCCAGTTCGTCGTGCTGTGAAGGTGCTTCACCAGTTTTCTTCTTTCTACTCTATGGCTCAGCAAATTGCCGAGAAGAATGCTGCGTGTTAACGTCTTTCTGTACTTCTTTCTCTTAATCCCTTCAGAAGCTCAGGTTCAAACCAAAGGTGCCTCCACAGAAGCCAAAGAAACTGAGTGCACAAAAGTAATCTCTCTGTCTTTGGCTGCTAATAGTGACTCTAAGGTCTTTTTTCAGCAACCATATTACAGTTACCATAAGCAGAACACATTTTTCTGTTTCAGACCACAGCAAGAAGACCCTAAGCCAATTGATGAAGAGTTGATGAAGATATTGAGGGTGGGTAACTGGTTATCCAATTGTCGTATCATGATTTCAGGTAGTACTGTAGTTTGCTTAGGGGGGAGAAAAGGATCAGCACGTTCTTTCTATGGCTGAAGTGCTGAACTTATCTTTGTTCTTTTCAGACTCGCCAAGTGGCTGCAAAAAGTTCACCAAATACAGAAGGTATTTACTGCCCCGAGATCCTACTGTCAGGCATTTCTTAAGATTTAGGAGAAACAGGCCTTTTCAATCAGATCAAAACAATGCACATACAAGAGCATGTATTGTACTGTCATAGATTTAGTCAGTAATATCAAAATAATCAGACTGAACATATCATTTGTAGATGAGCGCCCAACACAGAATACCCCCTCGACACCACCTTCTGCAGATGCTGTTAGCTTGTCACCAGCACAATTCGGAGTGCAAAAACAAAATCAATTGGTGAGTGCCCCTAGAAGGCAAGAACCTCTCGGTCGCAACCTTGCTGTATTATAAAACACCATGTGTTTGTTGGCAGACTTATTAACTTGTCTTGCGTACTTTATGTTGTCTTGTTCTATGTCAAATGAAGCCACTCCAAATTCCTAGATCCTTCCCTGTTCCTGTTAATTCAGGTGAATGTGAAGATTCATAAGCTCCTCTGTTCTTCTGAACAATACTTTCCACTAAGAATTTTCATGGGAATATTTAACTCTTGACAGGAATGTTTTACAAAGAAGAGAGTGATGACGACGATGACGATGATGGTAGTGACAATGTTGAGTTGCAGGAGACTCAGCCAGATTCAATTGAATGTGAAGCTTTAACACGTCCAGCATATGAGCTTGATTTGCTTGTATGATCTTATGAGCTCTGTTGTGTTCAACAAAAAAAACTTCTGAACTTTGCAAAGTTATATATGTCTCAACACTCATGTTATTCACTTGCAACTTTTGCAGCAACAAGGTAGCAAAGAAAGAATGTTCCTCTTCCAGCTTCCAAAATCTCTTCCTTTGCCCAAAAGGTCGTCCAGTACTAGTATAGTTGAAAGACAAGGAAAGGCCACTGGCAAGGAGGTGAAGGAAGGATCCAACTTGCAGCAGCTGCCTCAGGGTTATTTGGGCAAAATGCTGGTATACAAGAGCGGCAAGATCAAAATGAAGTTAGGAGATATCATGTTTGATGTCAGTGTACAGATCTTTCATCTTTTTGAGCTTAGCAAGATATTGCATATATTTTTTTGCTTAATTTTGTCTGCTGCAGGTGAGCCCAGGAGCAGAAACTAGGATGGTGCAACATGTAGTAGCTCTGAACACTCGAGACAAACATTGTTGCTTACTTGGGGAGATTGAGAATCGGCATGTTATTGTGACTCCCGATGTTGATTCTTTGTTGAACAAGTAGAGATTATGTTGTTATCTGTAGCAACTGTAGCAGCTTTGTCACATATTGTGTGTAGACTTGTAGGTAGTTAGCTACGCAGGGTTGGGCTACCATCTGTAGTAACTGTATCAGCCTTGTCAAATGGTGTATAGGATTTTAGTTGTGCAGTGTTATGTATGTTTTACTGTGATTGTACTACTATGTTAGTTTTAGAACTGCCCAGTTGATGAATGTTTGTAATAATTGACATTGGACCTTAGTGGTATTGGAAGAAAATAAATCACATCGTCCTATCTCTTTTTGTCATTGTTCTTGTGTGCAAGCGCTTTTGTTAGTACAAATTTAAGGGATTACACACAATGAAGTTCATATTTAAAAGTGTGGTTCCCAATACAAAGAAAAGTAAACTAAGACTACCGACCTAAATGCTGGATAGAACAAATCAAGAATGGTTACAGAGGGCTAGAAAAGAACTTGGCCAACCATTCCTTGCGAAGGTCTAGGCTATGCACAAGGAAAATCTTGCCTTCGACCTCGTTCTTTAGAAAATATTCGAATGCAGTGATTGACATCCTCTCAGTGTAGCTGCAAGCTGTAACCGCTTTCCACAAGTCTTCGGCAAAGTCTCTGGGCTTCAAGCTTTTCACAGCATCTATTAGCTCTCCAATCTTCAGAACTAAGTAGCGGATATCTTCATTACCTATCTTCTGCTCCATGGGATCTTCAGATATCTTACTATCGTCAGAGTGAGTGTTTTGATCCCTTTCCAACTGAATTTCAGCTACTGATGGATCATATTCATCACCGAAGATGAAAGAAAGCTCATCATAATCCTGAATAGGCCTATTCAGCAACCCTGAATCCTTCGAGTGATCCTTCATTGCAAAGAAAACAAACAAGTTCAGCCATGACAGTTAATAGTGGCATTGTACTGCAAGGCCACAAGAACCAAGAAGGGACTTGGACATAAGTAGGATCTACACTAACTTAGCGCTAGCAAATCTCAAACTAAGGGGACATCTTGTCATTACCAAGGCATACTGTTGGTAATCTTCTTTTCGTATGCTTATAGTCCTAGTAGCATGATCCCATGACACAGAACCAAGGGATTTAATCTTCTCTACCCTTCTCCATTTCTCCCTCAAAGTTGTCAACCTTCTCTGAACATCAGCAATGCAGCACTCACGCTGAAACTGCTGAGAAACAGCCTCTGCAACTTGTCGCAGGGTATCCTCCTTGAACAATGCGTCTTTTCCCTTGCCATCTGAAGCCTGCTGCATCAAGTAATTGGTGAGGAACTTGGTCCTGTGTTTGCTCCAAATGAATCTCCTAGAAGAAGTCTGGCTGCCACTGAACATGCCTTCTGCCTCACTTTGAGAAACTTTTGGCTCCACTGAACCTGTTCTCTTGCTGCCCTGCTGAAGGTATGGTCAGTGAGGATGATAATTCTGTCAATCAGATTATATTCCATATCATAAACTAAAGTGTAAAATTATAGCATATCAAATTATCGAGCAACCAGTTATGCATATATTGCACAAAGGACCTAACATTCTACTCGGAAGAAACACAGTATCACAGAACCTCCTAATTATGATGGCCCACAAGTACCCGTCATTGCCATAATGACCTCTGACAGCCGTACTTATGTTCACCATAGCTTAAAAGGCCTGCTTTCCTCCGAACAGGATCCAATCACAGGAGTATTGCAATATTACAACCGTTTATTCAAAATATTCAACAGAGTAAAGTAGCGGAAGTCTTACAATAACTTAGAGTTACAAACCAGTTTTCAAATCTCAAACCTTATGTAACATTATTACAAACCAGTAGTAGAGAAGTATCGGTAGTAACTTTATTACATCACACAAGCGAGATGCCTTGCCCAAAGGCCACACAGTCTACTCGTCGTCACTTTCTTCAACCACGACGGTCATGCAACAAGGCTCGAAGCAGACTTGTTCATGAACCGCACCTGCAACAAGGGGTTCAACAAACCCTGAGTACGAGAGTACTCAACAAGACTTACCCGACTAAGAAAAAGACTCCGAGGGCATGCTAGCCTTAGGGAAATCAAGGTACGGGTATTCAAGAATCAAAATTTTCTTTTGCAGAAAAGCTTACTAAGGTAAGTCCTTATCTTCAATATTTTACTTTTACCATTGATGGTTCATTAACCAAATCTAGGTGATCCTAGTCTAGATCAAAGTAATTTTCATCAAGACATTTCTCATTCTCTTTCAATTCCAGTTTTTAACTACGATGTTGGTGCAAGGTCAAGACTCCTTTCTCGTGGAGCAACGACGATTCGAACCGCTTCATATACCCAGCTGGGGATTCCTAACCACACGACATATGTAGAACCGAATCTTGCATATATCAACTCTTACTTGGGTCGCCCAAAACCAGAACGTGTCCATCGCCACCCGAGAGCACAGTACTCCTCGAACCCGACCAAATTCTAGCCCCGAGGGTACACATTACTCTCGCCATCTCTCCACTCCCAGTGCGAGGTTAGACGTTCTCGTAATGGACTAGCCGAAGTAAGGCTTACCCGACATGGGTACATGGCTAGTACTAATAAAAACTCCATGACGCGAGGGCCAACAACGTACGGTCCTTAACTGATAAGGCGGAAACGATACATTGGGACTCCTCTCCCAATGCACGTTAGCAGTGGCCAAACCACCCGCCCGATCTTACAAGTTCATTCTCATATTTCAATATTCATTACGGATGCCGTCATGGCAGAGTAAACATTCATTTTAAAAGCTTAACTTCTAAGCATAGCGAAGCATACTACACATTTTCAGTAAAACAGGTATCAAGGTTGATATCACAATAATCAAGGATGATAATGCATCAAGTGGGTTATCACTCAACTCCTAATTACTTAATGCAATAAACCATAGTATAAATAGAATATTTATGAAATTCAAGGTAGGGTTTAAATGCACCGGGGCTTGCCTTGCTCAGACGAGACAACAGACTCGGACTCAAAGACTCCGACGTCTGGTCCGGAACCCACCGACGATCGCTCTTCTCTGGAAGCTTGCTCGGCGACTTCGACTTCTTCGAAAGCGGAGACTACGCGAATACATAACATGCTTTAACATGATGCTCGATGATAAACATGATGCTTGATGATAACATGCCACGGTTACGATTAGAGTACAACTTCCCTTCACGGTAATCGTAAACAGAAAACCTACTAACTAGTAGCGACGATTTCCCGCGACCAGCTTTTAACCTAACAAGTTACTAACGAGCTCAATCATGAAATTAAGGTGCCAAAGATCACAAAAGGGTAGTGACCTAAGGACATCACTCAATCAAAAGGCACACAACACTTAAAGTTCCCAATTAATATTTATTTACTATTTAACTAATTAGGGCATAGTTAGAAGTTGATCAACTTTATCTAAACAAGCTCAAACTTTTTCTATGGGTTAAGAATGACTTATAACAATGTCATAATAAATTTCATAATTTTTGGATAAATAAATTAATTATTAAAATTACTGGAAGTTGCATTTAATCTTTAATGGAACTAATTAATTCTACTGCTCAAAGTACTCAAATTCATGATTTAACATTTTTCCTAGATAGTTTATACATTGAGAAGCTTACCCAAAAATTTTCATGAATTTTGGAACTCTACACAATTTTTAATGAAATAAACAAATAACTGCACTATTCATTTATTTGAAAAAGAAAAACAAAAACGAAAAACCGAACTCGGGCTGCCTCCCTCGGTCCGGCCCAAACGGCCCGCGTACGCGCGCCCGCGCCCGCACGCGTGCCCGGCCCAGCTACGCGGCCCAGCAGCGCGGCCTGCCTCGCGCCCGCGCGCTCGCCCGCTCTCTCTCGCTGACACGGTGTCCCCACCTGTCATCTCCTTCCTCCCGCTCGCTCTCGCTCTCCCGCGTACCCGCGCGCTTGCCCGCGGTGGGCGGCCGGTGAACGGTGCCTCGGTCGACCAACCGAGCTGACCAACACCTTCTACACGACCCAGTGAACCCGTTTTGCTACTAAACACCCTAGCTCAAGCTCCGGCAACAGCTCACCGACGACGGTGGCGGCTCGACGGGGACGGTGACCGGTGACTCGACGGTACAGAGTGGTAGCGATTAAAGCGAGTGGTCAGGGAGCATCAGGGGCGTACCACGATCACGACAGAGTGATCGGTTGAAGCGGAGAGGCACTGGAGGCGGCTGGCGACGGTGGCGGGGCTCGACTGGAGCGGCGGCGACCCGAGGTGGAAGACGACGGCTCCCCGGCGATCCAGGCGGAATTGGGCTAGCTCAACTGGTTCACAAGATGCGCAAGGATGAGGCGAAGCTAGTGGTGCGTTTAGCGTGGCCGGAGACAGCTTGGTGGCGGCAACGGCGAGCGGCGGAGCTGCGGTGGCGACGGTGGCGAAAACGGAGAAACCAACCGGTCACGGTGAACTCACATATATATAGGCAACGACCACGGTTACTGCACTGGAAGACGCGCGATGTCGTGCTGGCGATCGAGGGCACGCCTGGAAGCTGGCCGAAGCCGTCCGGCGTCTCGCCGGCGCCCATACCGCGCGGTGGTCGGCGGTGATACGTCGGTACACTGTAGCTGTCCCCCCCAACTTTTGAAATTCAAACTGTTTTCTCAAATTACTCTCAAATTCATGTAACAACTTGAAAAACTTCCAATCTATGAAATCTTCAGAATTTCAAGCTCTACAAGTTTTGTATTGAACACTTTTTCAAATTCTCACTGGATTTTGAAATTTGAGTTTAAATTCAAAAAGGGACACATTTTTCAGATTTAGCAATTTAGAAATTACTTTTGATTTTATATTGAAACTTCAAAATCTCCAAACATCAAAGTTGTATATCTTGACCAGACCTACAACTTTGCTGTTCAAAACTTTTTCAAATTCAGCCTCCATTTTGAAATCTTAGTTTGGGGACAAAAATGAGTTAAATCTGAAATTTGTTTATTTTCAAAATTGCTCCACATTTTACACTAAAACCTTGAAAACTCAAAACACCAAAGTTGTAGCCCTTGAAAAGTTCTACAAACTTGGTTTTGAACTTTTTCCCAAATTTTGCTTAGATTTTGAATTATTTCAAAAGGGGTAAAACAGGGTTTTGAAATTTAGGGTTTTCGGAGGAATTTTCAAATTGGAATTTGTTGCTACTTTGATTTGTGATTACTTAGTGATCAAAACCTCACCCAAGGGCATCATTTGGACCAACATGACATGGTTGACCAAATGTCACTCTTGGTTGACCAATTTACTTTTTGAAATTCTTTTTTTTTCATTTTTCCCCAGATTTGAATTTAAATTTGAATCGGAAAACTCGTGACAAGTTTTGGGACTCCAATTCAAACTCAAATTTGGAGCTTCATTTTAGATGTTGTACTTGAGCTCATACCCTACACTTGACACTAGTGTGCAACACAGTCGCACACCTCAAATTACGCAGGGCATGGACTAAGTATTTGCGGTGGCATTCGAAATTAGGGTTTTCGGGTTCGGAGCACACCACGGAGAAACACATTCAACCTAGATAAGTAAACTTGTTTTAGTTGATGCATAACAATGTTAACCTAATAGAGATGCTTTGCAATGCATTATGATGACATGGCAGATTAATTAGCACTATAACACCCAGGGTGTTACAGCCCTTCCCCCTTAAAGAAATCTCGTCCCGAGATTTAAAGCCTTGAGTTAAGTAATAGAAAAGGAAACGTGTCAAGCAAACACGTCCAAGACTTGTCTACAAAACAGGTAGGGGTTTTCTACATTACAAAGATTTTAAAAGGATAGGTTACAGTTTAAAGAAGAAATTGCAACCTAGATAGAAGCAAGGAACTCCGGGAAATTCTCCAACAGATAATCTTCCGATTCCCATGTGGCTTCTTCTTCTGAATGTTGATCCCATTGTATCTTGTACCATTTAATTGTTCTACTTCGGGTAACACGATCCTTTCGATCCAAAACTCGGACAGGATATTCAGAATATGTCAAGTCAGGCTCAAGTTCAACCCCCTCCACATCAACAACTTGATCAGGCACTTGCAGACACTTCTTCATTTGTGATACATGAAATACATTGTGCACGGCTGATAGTTGTTCAGGTAGCTTTAATCTATAGGCCACCTTCCCACATTTTTCAATGATTTGAAAAGGACCAATATAACGTGGTGCGAGTTTGCCTTTGACTCCAAATCTATTAACTCCTTTCATGGGTGACACTTTCAGATAAACATAATCTCCCACTTTAAACATCAAGGGTCTACGCCTTTTATCTGCATAACTCTTCTGTCGAGACTGAGCAACTTTTAAATTCTTCTGTATCTGCCTAACCTTTTCTTCCGTTTTCTTCACCAGATCAACTCCATAAAACCATCTTTCTCCTGGTTCTGACCAGTTCAACGGAGTTCTGCACCTGCGGCCATACAATGCTTCAAACGGTGCCATTTTAATACTCTCTTGATAACTATTGTTGTATGAGAATTCTGCTAACGGTAAACATTCATCCCACTGATCTTGATAAGTGAGAGCACAAGATCTTAACATATCTTCCAAAATTTGATTTACTCTTTCAGTCTGTCCCCCAGTTTGTGGATGATAGGCTGTACTGTAAAGAAGTTTAGTACCTAATGACTTTTGAAACTGTCTCCAAAATTGCGAAACAAACTGAGTACCCCTGTCAGTAACAATTGTTTTGGGTATTCCATGTAAACTCATAATCCTAGCAACATATATTTCTGCATATCTAGATGCTCTATAGTCAACCTTCACAGGTACAAAGTGAGCTGACTTAGTTAAACGATCCACAATGACCCAAATTGAATCAAAGCCTCTTGAGGTCTTGGGTAACCCAGTAATGAAATCCATACTGATATCTTCCCACTTCCAAGATGGAATGGGAAAGGGTTGTAACATTCCTGCAGGCTTCAAATGTTCAACTTTCACTTTACGACAAGTATCACATCTGGCAACATACTTGGCGATCTCAATTTTCATTTTGGTCCACCAGAATCTCTGTTTCAAATCTTGATACATCTTATTACTCCCTGGATGAATAGAAAACCTTGTACTATGTGCTTCATCAAGGATGAGCTGACGTAACTCTGAAATCTTTGGGACCACTAGCCGGTTCTTAAACCACAGCACACCTGCATCATCAATACTGAAATCTGTCTGTTGACCAGTTCTAACCTTTTCTTTGATATGAGCTATTCCAGAATTTGTTCTCTGAGCAGATACAATCTGATCTTTGAGTGTTGATTCTACTGTAACATTAGTCAACTGACCTTGTTGAATTATTTCAATATTCAACTTTTCCAATTCGTAACATAAACTGTAATCCATTGGCTTCACAGTCATACAATTGCAATGATTCTTTCTACTGAGTGCATCAGCAACAACATTTGCTTTTCCAGGGTGATAGTGTACTTCCAAATCATAATCCTTTATCAATTCAAGCCACCTTCTTTGCCTCATATTCAATTCTGACTGAGTAAAGATATACTTTAAACTCTTGTGATCTGTATACATGTGGCAAGTATTACCTAACAAGTAATGACGCCAGATTTTCAATGCATGAACCACAGCTGCTAGTTCAAGATCATGTGTCGGATAATGTTCTTCATGGCGCTTCAACTGTCTCGAGGCATACGCAATTACTCTGCCTTCCTGCATCAATACACAACCAAGGCCAATACCCGAGGCATCACAATAAACATCAAATGGCTTTTCTATATCTGGTTGTGCCAAAATTGGAGCAGTTGTCAATGACTTCTTTAGAATTCTAAAAGCTTTCTCACATTCTGGAGACCATATGAACTTGGTTTGATTCTTCAACAACTCTGTGATTGGCTTGGCTACCTTTGAAAAGTCAGGTATGAATCGACGGTAATAACCCGCCATTCCCAGAAAACTTCGGACTTCATGAACTGAGATTGGTGGTTTCCAATTCAAAATATCTTTCACCTTGCCAGGATCTACTGCTACTCCTTCGGCTGACAACACATGTCCTAAGAATTGCACTTCTCTTAACCAAAATTCACATTTACTGAACTTGGCATACAGTTGATGATCTCTCAAACGATTCAGAACTACTCTGAGGTGCTCAACATGCTCTTCTTTACTTTTGGAGTATACCAGAATATCATCAATAAACACTACCACAAACTTGTCAAGTTCCGGCATGAAAACTGAGTTCATCAGATACATGAAATGTGCCGGCGCATTAGTGAGACCAAAAGACATAACTAGGTACTCATACAGTCCATATCTGGTGGTGAATGCAGTCTTTGGGATATCTTCAGGTCGAATTTTAATTTGATGGTACCCTGATCGAAGATCGATCTTTGAAAACACCTTTGCCCCCACAAGCTGATCAAAGAGTAGATCAATGCGCGGCAACGGATATTTGTTCTTAATGGTTACTTCATTCAGCGGTCGGTAATCAACACACATCCTTAAAGTCTGATCTTTCTTTTTGACAAAAAGAGCCGGACATCCCCATGGTGAGGAACTGGGTCTGATAAAACCTTTGTCACGTAACTCTTGCAATTGATCCTTAAGTTCTGCCAATTCATTGGGTGGCATTCTGTAAGCTCTCCGGGATATTGGGGCAGTACCCGGTTTTAACTCAATTACAAACTCTACATCTCTGTCCGGTGGCAGACCTGGTAGATCATCTGGAAACACATCTGGAAATTCACATACTACCGGTATATCACAAATCTCTTGTACTGAAGTTGCACATATCCTTTCAACTGTTCTCTTTGGAATAGGAAGTTGGATAAGAAGATGAGATTTATTATCTGGCAGGTTCAACCTTATAGTTCTGTGCAGTGCATCTATAAGGGCTCCTCTTTGGTACATCCAATTCATACCCAGGATTACATCTATATCCTGTTTCTGTAATATTATCATTGAGGTAGGAAATATATGCCCACCTAGCTCTATAGGTACGTCACGTACCATCTCCTTAGTACACAGTCGTCCCCCGGGCGACTGGATAAAGAAATCTTCTTGCGTTCCCAAAATTGGAATGTCATGCTTAACAACAAAGGTGCGATTTATGAATGTATGCGATGCACCTGAATCAAATAACAGTACTGCTGGATGATTAGCAACAGGGAACATACCCATCATAACAGGTTCTCCCTCTGGAATTGCACTTGCTTGAGTGTAGAACACACGTCCGGTCTTCCTCTTCTCACCCTTACCCTTCTGAACATTCAGATTATTGTTCTTGCTCTGAGATTGTTGCTGTTGTGGTACGGGAGCTCTGGGATAGTTGGGATTGTACTGCCTTGGATACGGACAGTCCTTGGAAAAGTGACCTGGCTTTCCACAATTGTAGCAGGGAAAGTTATGGGTTACTGGAGTCTGGTTTCGAATACCAGGGGCATTCGGCTGTTGTGGAAATTGCTGGGTTACAGCAGGACGGAAAAACGTCTGCGGCCGAGCTTGGTATTGCGGTGGACGATAAGTTGGGCGGAAATGGTTCTGAGGGTGGTAAATAAACTTCTGGCGCTTCTTAATGCCGCCAGACGGGCTAGAAAACACTTGCTTCTTTTTCTTCGACTCTTTATGTAGTCGGGACTTTTCTTCTGACGCAATAGCCACATTGACTATCTCATGGTACGTGGCATTATAGCAGGTGACCAATGCTTCCTGGATTCTGGTACTCAAACCTCTTATGAACCAACTCTTCTTCTTCGCATCGGTGTTCACATATTCAGCTGCATACTGGGACAGATGATTGAATTTGCCCACATACTGTAGAACTGTCTGGTTCCCTTGCTTCAGCGAGAGAAATTCTTCTAACTTCATGGCCATGACACCATCTGGAATGTAGTGTGCTCTAAAAGCATCATGAAACTCTTGCCAAGTAATACGGTGGCCAGCAGGCTGTGCGGCGACCAGATTCGCCCACCACGCCCCTGCGGCACCTCTAAGTTGCTGTGCTGCAAACACGGGTTTCTGGTACTCCGTACACTGTAGAAGGTCAAACTTTTGCTCCATGGTGCGGAGCCAGTCATCCGCCTCTAGCGGCTCATCTGCCTTTGAAAACACTGGTGGACGGGTATCGGTGAAATCCACATAAGTGGTTTCCCCTCCATTGTTACGACCTCGACGACCCTGGTTTCCATTCTGATTCTGATTCTGAGCCAACAGGGTAGTGACATTAACCAGTGCGGCAATAGCTTCTGCCAAGGTGGGTGGAAACGGTGGGGGATTCGGAGCATTGTCCCCATCCTGGGAAGTTCCAGTACCGTCCATCTGTTGTACACAAGCCATATTTATTTACATCGCTTTATTGAATTAGAAAGCAGTTAGTACAGTACTAGTACACACACAAACTTATCTTACATTATTTTCATTACAAGCTGGCTCGCAAGCAAGAAACTACCCACTAAGGTTCTTAGAAAGCAGGAAAGACTACTATATTACATAGCCATCCATGTCGACACTTCACTCCTCATCATCATCACTGATCACGATCACTCCATCCTCAACCTCTGGAGCACTTGCACCAGTGACATGACTTGCATCATCCCCACTTTCCATCATGGGTTCATTCTCTTCCGGATCTTCTTCCTCATTGTCCTCTCCACCAGGAACAATCACGGCACCGACATCATCTTCCACTGCCTGGGGCTGATGATTGGGATTCATCAGATCATGTAGCCTATGGACTTCCTCATGCAGAATGGTATTGTACTGCTCCAGGTGTGTCACATATAGCTCCAACTCATGAACACGAGCCCTGGCCTCTGTCTCCTTTTCCAGAGACTCGTTCTGAAACTGTTTCCAAAAACGCATGTTGCGCTTCAGTCGTTCTACCTCTGATGTAAGCCTTGCAACCTCTGATTCCGAATCCAGATTCGGATTACGGCTACTGCTTGCTCCATCACCTCTGACGGCCAACTGATGACGCGGCACTCCTTGCGGTCCACTTTTCTTACGAGGAGTCGTCTTCACACGTGCCATCCTAAAGCAAGATAGAATTAGATCGATGAGAACAGATAGGAGGGATCTGAAGGTTAGCATGAATAGGATTGAACCTTACTTAACCCAAACCACTTTAAAAGGGAAGGTAACTTAAGCAGGTTAATTAATCATGATGCATGCAGCGTACTTACGATCTAACAGAAAAGATTTAAGTAACACATGCAAAATTTACAACATAGGGCACTATAGCATGATACTTCCCTACGAAGCTTTCAAATATGAGCTAAGGAAACTATAGAGTAGATTAAGATAAGCAAAAGCAATTTGGACCAAAATATCCATATTAAGTTTGTTTGACCCAAATCATTTTGAAGTTTTTGCAAAGTAATACTACAATAACTCGAGTGATTATGCTCTGGTACCAGCTATCACAGAACCTCCTAATTATGATGGCCCACAAGTACCCGTCATTGCCATAATGACCTCTGACAGCCGTACTTATGTTCACCATAGCTTAAAAGGCCTGCTTTCCTCCGAACAGGATCCAATCACAGGAGTATTGCAATATTACAACCGTTTATTCAAAATATTCAACAGAGTAAAGTAGCGGAAGTCTTACAATAACTTAGAGTTACAAACCAGTTTTCAAATCTCAAACCTTATGTAACATTATTACAAACCAGTAGTAGAGAAGTATCGGTAGTAACTTTATTACATCACACAAGCGAGATGCCTTGCCCAAAGGCCACACAGTCTACTCGTCGTCACTTTCTTCAACCACGACGGTCATGCAACAAGGCTCGAAGCAGACTTGTTCATGAACCGCACCTGCAACAAGGGGTTCAACAAACCCTGAGTACGAGAGTACTCAACAAGACTTACCCGACTAAGAAAAAGACTCCGAGGGCATGCTAGCCTTAGGGAAATCAAGGTACGGGTATTCAAGAATCAAAATTTTCTTTTGCAGAAAAGCTTACTAAGGTAAGTCCTTATCTTCAATATTTTACTTTTACCATTGATGGTTCATTAACCAAATCTAGGTGATCCTAGTCTAGATCAAAGTAATTTTCATCAAGACATTTCTCATTCTCTTTCAATTCCAGTTTTTAACTACGATGTTGGTGCAAGGTCAAGACTCCTTTCTCGTGGAGCAACGACGATTCGAACCGCTTCATATACCCAGCTGGGGATTCCTAACCACACGACATATGTAGAACCGAATCTTGCATATATCAACTCTTACTTGGGTCGCCCAAAACCAGAACGTGTCCATCGCCACCCGAGAGCACAGTACTCCTCGAACCCGACCAAATTCTAGCCCCGAGGGTACACATTACTCTCGCCATCTCTCCACTCCCAGTGCGAGGTTAGACGTTCTCGTAATGGACTAGCCGAAGTAAGGCTTACCCGACATGGGTACATGGCTAGTACTAATAAAAACTCCATGACGCGAGGGCCAACAACGTACGGTCCTTAACTGATAAGGCGGAAACGATACATTGGGACTCCTCTCCCAATGCACGTTAGCAGTGGCCAAACCACCCGCCCGATCTTACAAGTTCATTCTCATATTTCAATATTCATTACGGATGCCGTCATGGCAGAGTAAACATTCATTTTAAAAGCTTAACTTCTAAGCATAGCGAAGCATACTACACATTTTCAGTAAAACAGGTATCAAGGTTGATATCACAATAATCAAGGATGATAATGCATCAAGTGGGTTATCACTCAACTCCTAATTACTTAATGCAATAAACCATAGTATAAATAGAATATTTATGAAATTCAAGGTAGGGTTTAAATGCACCGGGGCTTGCCTTGCTCAGACGAGACAACAGACTCGGACTCAAAGACTCCGACGTCTGGTCCGGAACCCACCGACGATCGCTCTTCTCTGGAAGCTTGCTCGGCGACTTCGACTTCTTCGAAAGCGGAGACTACGCGAATACATAACATGCTTTAACATGATGCTCGATGATAAACATGATGCTTGATGATAACATGCCACGGTTACGATTAGAGTACAACTTCCCTTCACGGTAATCGTAAACAGAAAACCTACTAACTAGTAGCGACGATTTCCCGCGACCAGCTTTTAACCTAACAAGTTACTAACGAGCTCAATCATGAAATTAAGGTGCCAAAGATCACAAAAGGGTAGTGACCTAAGGACATCACTCAATCAAAAGGCACACAACACTTAAAGTTCTCAATTAATATTTATTTACTATTTAACTAATTAGGGCATAGTTAGAAGTTGATCAACTTTATCTAAACAAGCTCAAACTTTTTCTATGGGTTAAGAATGACTTATAACAATGTCATAATAAATTTCATAATTTTTGGATAAATAAATTAATTATTAAAATTACTGGAAGTTGCATTTAATCTTTAATGGAACTAATTAATTCTACTGCTCAAAGTACTCAAATTCATGATTTAACATTTTTCCTAGATAGTTTATACATTGAGAAGCTTACCCAAAAATTTTCATGAATTTTGGAACTCTACACAATTTTTAATGAAATAAACAAATAACTGCACTATTCATTTATTTGAAAAAGAAAAACAAAAACGAAAAACCGAACTCGGGCTGCCTCCCTCGGTCCGGCCCAAACGGCCCGCGTACGCGCGCCCGCGCCCGCACGCGTGCCCGGCCCAGCTACGCGGCCCAGCAGCGCGGCCTGCCTCGCGCCCGCGCGCTCGCCCGCTCTCTCTCGCTGACACGGTGTCCCCACCTGTCATCTCCTTCCTCCCGCTCGCTCTCGCTCTCCCGCGTACCCGCGCGCTTGCCCGCGGTGGGCGGCCGGTGAACGGTGCCTCGGTCGACCAACCGAGCTGACCAACACCTTCTACACGACCCAGTGAACCCGTTTTGCTACTAAACACCCTAGCTCAAGCTCCGGCAACAGCTCACCGACGACGGTGGCGGCTCGACGGGGACGGTGACCGGTGACTCGACGGTACAGAGTGGTAGCGATTAAAGCGAGTGGTCAGGGAGCATCAGGGGCGTACCACGATCACGACAGAGTGATCGGTTGAAGCGGAGAGGCACTGGAGGCGGCTGGCGACGGTGGCGGGGCTCGACTGGAGCGGCGGCGACCCGAGGTGGAAGACGACGGCTCCCCGGCGATCCAGGCGGAATTGGGCTAGCTCAACTGGTTCACAAGATGCGCAAGGATGAGGCGAAGCTAGTGGTGCGTTTAGCGTGGCCGGAGACAGCTTGGTGGCGGCAACGGCGAGCGGCGGAGCTGCGGTGGCGACGGTGGCGAAAACGGAGAAACCAACCGGTCACGGTGAACTCACATATATATAGGCAACGACCACGGTTACTGCACTGGAAGACGCGCGATGTCGTGCTGGCGATCGAGGGCACGCCTGGAAGCTGGCCGAAGCCGTCCGGCGTCTCGCCGGCGCCCATACCGCGCGGTGGTCGGCGGTGATACGTCGGTACACTGTAGCTGTCCCCCCCCAACTTTTGAAATTCAAACTGTTTTCTCAAATTACTCTCAAATTCATGTAACAACTTGAAAAACTTCCAATCTATGAAATCTTCAGAATTTCAAGCTCTACAAGTTTTGTATTGAACACTTTTTCAAATTCTCACTGGATTTTGAAATTTGAGTTTAAATTCAAAAAGGGACACATTTTTCAGATTTAGCAATTTAGAAATTACTTTTGATTTTATATTGAAACTTCAAAATCTCCAAACATCAAAGTTGTATATCTTGACCAGACCTACAACTTTGCTGTTCAAAACTTTTTCAAATTCAGCCTCCATTTTGAAATCTTAGTTTGGGGACAAAAATGAGTTAAATCTGAAATTTGTTTATTTTCAAAATTGCTCCACATTTTACACTAAAACCTTGAAAACTCAAAACACCAAAGTTGTAGCCCTTGAAAAGTTCTACAAACTTGGTTTTGAACTTTTTCCCAAATTTTGCTTAGATTTTGAATTATTTCAAAAGGGGTAAAACAGAGTTTTGAAATTTAGGGTTTTCGGAGGAATTTTCAAATTGGAATTTGTTGCTACTTTGATTTGTGATTACTTAGTGATCAAAACCTCACCCAAGGGCATCATTTGGACCAACATGACATGGTTGACCAAATGTCACTCTTGGTTGACCAATTTACTTTTTGAAATTCTTTTTTTTTCATTTTTCCCCAGATTTGAATTTAAATTTGAATCGGAAAACTCGTGACAAGTTTTGGGACTCCAATTCAAACTCAAATTTGGAGCTTCATTTTAGATGTTGTACTTGAGCTCATACCCTACACTTGACACTAGTGTGCAACACAGTCGCACACCTCAAATTACGCAGGGCATGGACTAAGTATTTGCGGTGGCATTCGAAATTAGGGTTTTCGGGTTCGGAGCACACCACGGAGAAACACATTCAACCTAGATAAGTAAACTTGTTTTAGTTGATGCATAACAATGTTAACCTAATAGAGATGCTTTGCAATGCATTATGATGACATGGCAGATTAATTAGCACTATAACACCCAGGGTGTTACACACAGCACCCAACAAACAAGCAATACCACATGTCAGAAACAAAGAAACAAACAAACAGCCAGTTAATAGTACCATTCTGGAAAGCGGCGGACATGAATCGGCGGTTGAGCTACACCTGGCTGAGAACCCGGGCTGTGCATTGCCGGCGAACCCATAACCGCCGCGCCAGCGCGAGGCTGCTGTCGCAAACTGCCAGGGTCAGAAATCAGAAACTCTTATTTGCAAGCAACGGGGAGGGAGGGGAAGATCAGGAGAAGCACATTGGAGCGTTGCCGGTGGTATGGGAAACCGGCGGCGGCGGGCGAGGAGGGGAGATTGAGGATGAAGTCCATGCCCGTGCATCAGCTCGGCTCGGACGGCGAACAAATTTTGTAGGTTTTGCCGTGGGCCGTTGGGTTCGAGAGTGAGCTTGGGACCCTTTTCTTTCTTTTTTCCAGAAGAAGCGAACAGGTAGAATTTTTTTTTTGAAAAAAGAACAGGTAGAGTTGCAAGCGCCGGTGCGCTTATTATCTATAAAGCATAGACAATTTTATTGGTATGTCACTCGTCGAGACTCATATGACTCGTGCTCATATGAGTTACAATAGCTCTTGTCTAGTATGATACGGAGTCCGATTCCAAAACATATTCTTAAGGTAACCTAAATACCTACAAATCCTAATAATCCAAATATATCTTAATATAAATAGGGATTTTAAACCAAATAGAAAAAGAGGCAAAACTTTCGTCCAACCTTGCCATAAAAAAATTTCGTCATGAGATCCAAGTCCAGTTGAGCCAAAATAGCTATTTCTTTCCATATCCATAGCCATGCAGGAGCACGTTAAATTTTATATGGAAGTTTATTAATTGGCCGGGTTAATTAGTCATTGTTTTGATCAAGGTGGAGAGACTATGTTTCGAACTTTTTGATCAGATCAAAAGTAAATTAATATATATTTATATGTATATATTATTATTATCTATAAAGCATAGATAATTTTATTGGTATGTCACTCTCTCACAAGTCTATATAAGTTAGAGCAACGTATCTAGCTAGCCATGTGCGGTGCAGAGTATGATCCCAGAACCAATATAAACATATAACATGATGATTAGACAAGACATGGTAGGGAGTCCAGATCCAAGTTGAATTGGGACTCGTAATACGATTATTGATAAATCTAAGATACAAGTTAGCAAGGTGACTACGTAACGTGTACATCCCGTAGCAACGCACGGGCACGTTTGCTAGTATATATCTATACCTAATAATAAAAAGGAAAAATTTCTCACCCCCTGATTTTGGTTTCTCTCCCCCTAATTTTGGTCCAGCCCTTTCCTGGCGTGTGTGTTGTTTGACGCATGTGTTTTCCAGTTTTGGCATGTGTTTGGACCTGAGCGAGACGGATATCAATTCCAACTAGAAAACCTGGGGCGCGGCGTTGCCCTGCCATCTTGAGCGAGCCAATGGTGATTGTATGTGGGATTCACAACGCTGCGTTGCTCTTCACTTGTAGAGACTTAGTAACATTGGGGAGTGTCCATGAAATCTTATTTTACAAATGAAAATAAAAATAACATAGGCTCAATTAATCTTCAAAGCATATCATATGCATTGGTCATCTTTACCATCTCAGTTCTGCAACCTTCTTTCTAATTTATCCTATTGATGAGGTACAGTTTGAAGCTAGGTTTGTCCCCCGCCTGACAGTTAGTACCGACTGTAAACTGAGAATGTTGTCATGTAGACAAAATGAATGGATAAATGTCATGCATATTTCTTGTTGTAGAATCGGCAAACCATCCATAATTAATAAATTTACTTCGTTCAGGTTGTTCATGTCCAGAGTGCTCCTAAGAAGAACACAGATGATAGAAGACATACCTTAGAAATCCATCACTTATTGACCCCTGAACCATGTGAACAGGATTTTACCTACCATATCACAGAATTTCCCAACGATGTTTTGCATCCTCATTTGAAGTCTAATTTCTCATGCTCATGTTATTCTATTTTCAAGTACTATGTAAATTCAAGCAAATGCTAATTGCTAAGGGTAGTACAGGAAGAGTACTTGACTGAAATCAACATCATAGTCGTTTTTCTGTGCCTCTGGTGACCTTGCAAGAGTAACTGGAGCACTGAGAGGATATGAAACTGCATCTATTGGGTATAGATTCAGATCCTCATGTTTTTGTGCAGCACTCTGTAGAGGTATAAGAGTGTCTGAAAAAGTCAAGCGGATAGACAAATATGTGAACTGTAAATATTGACAATTTACGGATAAGTAAAAGCAAAAATTATTAAGGAGCAGTCTAGCCAGCAGCAGATGCAGGAAGCACTGACAGTTTGTCACATTCTATTTATGCAGCTGTAATCCAGAAAAAGATATAATTTCTTTAAACTAAAACATGCTCTACCACCAGGTGGTTTTCAGATATGTAATCCAGAAAAATATATAATAATTTCTTTAAACTAAAACAGCTACACATATTCAGACATGTATACTGTTGATTCCTTTTATAACTAAATAAACTAAACCAGCACTGCAATCTAACCATTATACTATTATGCAGTGGCATTCTAAAAGACTAAAACATAAACGAAAGAGGAATATATTTTTGGAGCTTTGCATATTTGGAATCTACTTTCAATTCAACTCATAAAGATGAAAAATGGAGAATCGAGTCAGGTGTTATTTTCATTCTTGAAGACTCTTCACAAACATTTGTGTACTGTAATGAAGTTTTACCATAATATACTAAGATATGTCGCATACTCATGTCAAATATACATTTGCCTTTATAAAGACAATAAATGTGATAACGAATGACACCTAAGCAAATGCAACTCAATGGATGTCAGCATTATTGGTCTAAACAATACAGACTAAGATTTATATTTTAGGCAGCATAATATCTACAGGTTGAGTTTATTACCTGCATCTAATACAAAAATCTATCATATGGGTAAGGTTCGTTGCCAAGCAGTTCTTTACTATCAGCACACTTAGATTTCAGATTGAATCCCCAAGCTAACATATTGGAGCTAAGTTATTACATACATTTATCTAAAAACAAAATTTTGTAGAGACCAACCTTCCAAATTTGGGGAACAGAAATATCTATGTGTCAGGCGCATTTCATCGAACATACAGTGCCATTCCTGCCATGGAGCTTCAATTGCATTTGGCAACGGAGGAAATGAGTAATCATAGACTGTTTAAATTTGGAGGTGGAGACGTGGAGCTTGGAGGTGGAGGGACACTACTACTCGGCACTAAGGCTGATGCTGACCACCCCCTATAGGCTGGAGCACTGGAGGACCCCTGACCATGGCGCGGATCCAAGGTCCATGTACAACGCCCTCACCGGCGATGAAATAGCCAAGGAAGACCAACGCACGGATCCTAGCCGGTGGAGCCCGCCACCGAAATGGCCGTGGTCGTAGCTCGCTTGCGGCAGGGCCGCCGCCAGTGCAAAAGTGGACGACGCCGGACATGATGTCCCTGCAGAACCAGGAGCCACGTTGTCGACGTACTCGGTAACATGGGCTTGCTCCTTCTTCTGCTTGCGACAATCTTTGGACTAATGGCCCTTGATGCCACAATTCAGACACTTGTCATTCGTCCTCTCCTGGAATTTCCCGGAGGACTCACGACTCTTCCTCAGCGAGGAGCAGCCACACAACATGAATAGCTAAACAGACTTAACTGATGAAACTGAAAAACAGAGGAAACCAAATACTGAATGTAAACTGACTCTGAACTTCTGAAGACAGGATGACGGTGAGTAGTAGGAATAGATCAACATTTCTCCCCCTTGGTCCTTGCTGCTTTCACCGATCTTCAGGACACCGATGGACCCACGTAGCTCCAGGAACCGAACGTGGCCAGGTGCCTTTGTCAAGATGTCCGCAAGCTGCGTCTCCGTTGAGGTGTGCTTGAGGACAATCTTGTTCCCGTAGCTCCACACACGATGCCGAGGATGTCGCTAACGAGCCGAGCAAGCCAAACTTGGATGGAGAGCGAGCTGAGGTAGGCGAGTGCCTCGATCTCGTCCCTGTCGCCGTCGAACAGCAACGCCTCGATCTCGTTCCGCAACAAGCCACCACAAGCTGCACGCCACAGGGAAGCTGCAGCCGTCCGCCCGCGTGCGCGCCGGTGCCAGTGCTGGCACCCGTGACGCATCCGAGGCACCACCTGCAGCTTGCGACTGCTCCCATGGCGCCCACGTCCTCGTCCTCGTCGTCCTCCGACTGGTCCTCGGGGTCGTCGAGCAAGTCGGTGACGCCGACACGACCGCCGCCGTCGCACTTGCCAGCGCGAGCCACTGGCGTGGGGCGGCGCTGCGTGGCCAGCGCGGGCCGCCGGCGTGCCCAGAGCCTCTATTCTACTACGAGAAGCTGAAGAAGGGAGGAAAAGTGATTGACAGCTGGGTCCCACATGTTAGATGCATAGGCTAAGATCCGTTTGGATCTAAGTGAGACACAAAGCCAAGTTGATGGATCTAGAAATAATATTTTCATAGTAGAGTGATCTAAATGACACTTTGTGCCAAGTTGAAGGATCGACTATGAATTTTTCTATTTTAGAAAAGTTTTTCTTAGTTTCAAAAATAAAGTTTTTCTTGGACACTGACAAGAGTTGTGTGTCATTTCATTGATAGATAGAAAAATAGTCTGATTACAAGCAATTCTACCACTCAAGTGAGTTTTTTGCAAGTATGCACCGTTTAAACAATCTATACATCCCCTACAACCCCGACTGGTAGAGCCTCTCAGAGACGAAACGGTGTCCTTGACCCTCTGTTTACTCCCATGTCCTTCATTTCTTGTCTAAGCTAGATTGTATTATACGGAAAAACTGCTAGTACTCTTTGTACAAAGCTCAAAATAGATTGTTTTGTAGATATATTGCATAAATACAAGACGTTTGCATCAACAACTTTTTGCCAAAAAATCATACATACACATACGTTAGAGGACGGATCCTCATGAAGCAATAAAACCAAATACATACATACATAAACTTACGCGTCCAATACATCACAGTTCCATGTTGCAACACAATCTCACCGGGTCCGCCGCTTAGTCACGTTGACGCGCGGCCAGGCTCGCGAGCTCCCCGAGGAACGTGTCGACGTGCTCCGGCTTCATGAACATCGATGACACGCTCACCCCGCCGTCGTCCTTAATCCCTAGCGTGCATGGCGGGCACACCACGCAGCTAGGCACCACGTTCCGGTCACCGTACCGCCGCATCACGCGCGCCGGCCCACCGCCGCCGCCGAGGTCTACCGCTTCGAACCCCAGGTTGCGCCAGCTCACCACGGCGAGCGCGTTGTACCACCCGACCTGTGGCTGCGGTTGCTCCCCTGCCACGCGACCACCGGTCGCCGTCGCCGTCGCCGTCGACACTTCCGGTGCCGGAGCCGCCAGACAGTATGTGCGGAGACTTCTCCTTGGCGCGCCTGATGAGCCTGACAAGGTCGCCGATGCTGCTGGCCGCCACCGCGCCCTTCGTGGCCGGGACCATCTGCACGGCGAAGCAGTTCCCGTAGTACCCGTCCCTGGCGCCGGCGTGCGCGCGCATATTGCACAGGAACATGAGCGGCGCGGGTGACTCCGGGTCGCTGTCTCCGTGGGACGACGGCGACATGGCCGCGCGGGTGCGGCACCGCCAGAGGACCGCCATGACGGCTTGGTCCACCGTGGCGCCGGTCTCAGCCTTGATGCGCCGGACCAGGCTCCAGGGAACGGTGACGTCGAGGTGCGCCAGGTCGTCCTGGGTCGCGTGGTCCATCGTCGGCCTCTGCGCGGAGAGCATCGACGCAGGGAGGCCCGGGAGCGACTCGTCCCAGCGCCTGACGGGCACCACGGACGGCGGCGACACCCCGCGCGCCAGCTCGCCGACGGCCTGCAGGAACTGGGCTATCCCCGCGCCGTCGGCGGCGATGTGGTTCGCTGTGATCCCGAGGACGAACCCGCCGCAGGAGAACTCCGTCACCTGCACCAGCACCAAGGGGTCGGCGTCGCGGCAGAGGTCGCCGGGGTAGTAGACGGCGAGGTCCTTCTGCAGAGCCGCTGACGTGGCCACGGCCTCCAACTCCATGGCAGAACTAGCGGACGCAGCCACGAACGTGACGCCCTCGCCGGTGCACGAGATGCAGGACTCGCCGTCGGCTCCGGCGACGAGGCGGCCGGCGAGGGGCCGGTAGTACACCAGCGCCCGCGCCAGCGCCTTCTTTACCGTCTCTGCTGGCTTGTGGATCGAACGGTCATAAGCGAGCAGCGCTGTGACCGGGTAAGGACCGACCCATCTGTCGAAGGACGAGAGAGTGACGGTGTCCGTGTCGCCACCCGCCGCCGGTGACGAGTCCGGCGACGGGACGACGAGCACCGGAGAGGACTTGGTCACCACGATGCCGCTCATTGTTCTGAGTAGTTAATAACAAATATACACGGTCGGGGTAGCTTGGGTTAATTGGTTTATATAGATGCATTTCAGTCATTCATCGGCGCCAAAGTGGACAAATCATTCGTCGGCCTGCAATGCAATACAAATAACAGTAGAGAGTTATCTGGATTGCAACATCTTCTATCATGTCTCCTGCTGTACGTAATTTGCTCCAATCAGGAGCATAGATCATGTTGCCCGGTTAGGGCTGTACTGAATTCTGTAATATGGGAGCATCCCGAGCCCGCCTCCAGTTCTCCACTTGTCAAGCTGCTATCCAAACTGGTGGCTTGATATCTCTCACTGCTCAAGCATGACATCTGGCATAAACTGGTGGCTTTGGGAAAGTAGTTTGGATTGGATGCAACGCACATAACAAGCTGCGTGCAGTTCGTGTGTGTGTGTGTGTGTGTATATATATATATATATATATATATATATATATATATATATATATATATATATATATATATATATATATTACAAGGTATACATGTCGTACAGGACTTTGGACATGAGTCCGACCAAGGCAATATATAGTGCTAGCGCCACGACGTCCGGACGGACGCCCGCGCCTGCACTCCGTCTTCCCACGCGCACCTGCATCCCGAGCCCGCCTATATGGGGCCCGCGCCGCTCGACTGCACGTGGGGAGTCCCCGCTCACGCCCCCATCCGCTTCTCACACGCATGCACGCGGCCAGCAGCTGCAGTAGGTGGTTACGCCAGCATCCAGAAGAGGGGGAGGGGGCAGCGGATGCCCAGCCGGCGCCGGGAGGAGGAGGCGGACACCGAGGCGAAGGTGAGGCAGCAGAAAGGCGAGGACAGAGATACAACACCCGATCTACTTTTGAAACATCCGGATGCAGCACTTGCAACATACGTCTGAAGGTAGATGAAACACATGAAACATGCATCTGAATCACTAGCTGCAACACCAAATGTGCTTTGAAACATCCAGATAAAACACTAGCAACATACGTATAAAACAGCCGAAACACTCGAAACAGGCGTATGAAACACTTGAAAAAAAACACCTAAAAACACTTGAAAACCATTTGCAAACATACCCAACATCCAGATAAAAAACTTGCAACATATGTGTGAAAATATATGCAACATTCAGCTGAAACACATGCAAACATACGTCTGGAAAACAAGATGAAATATTTGGAACATACACTTGAAACATACGTGTATAGCCACTGCAACGTGTGCAACATTCCGATCTACTTTTGCAACATCAAGATGAAACACTTGCAACATCCAGATGAAACATATAAAACACTTGAAACATACTCTTGCAATATGGGCTTTGCTTGGACGAACGGAGGCACGCTGGCGCGGAGGTCGACGGCGGCGCATGGAGCCCGCTGTGCGGCAGCGACACGGCCAACTCATCGGCGGGCGCGACATCACACGAATGTCGTCCCCCTCGCCTGCTTGCTGGAGCATTCATCGTGGAGGCTCGTCGGCTCGGTGGAGGCGGCCGCGGCTCGCCAACTAGGTGGAGGCGGTTGTGGCGAGCGAGCTGGCTGCGGTGAGGATGCAGCGCGGTGGAGGCGGGAGAGGCAGAATGGGCTTGGTGGGGAATGTGGCGCGGAGGAGGCCGTAGGGCATGGGGCGCGGTGCGGCAGGGGATCGGCGACGGCGAGGTGGAGTGGGGCGAGCGGATGGGCACGGCGAGCGGGGAGGAAACGGCGCAGCGAGCATCGGGGCGTGCGGACGGGTTGAGCGGCGCGTGCGGGAGTGAGCGGAGGGAGACGTCCGTCCTTGTGGATGTCTTAATTGTATAATTAGCATAATATATAGAACTCTTCATCTTCTAACACTCCTGCTCAATTGCAACTGTCTAACATGTTGAGATTGACTTTGAACTTATTAAAGAGTTTAACTGGTAGAACCTTCATGATGCCATCTGCAACTTGATCTTTTGAGGAGATATGCCGAACATCAAGTGTCTTTGCTGCAGCTCTTTCTCGAACAAAATAATAGTCTATCTCAATGTGTTTGGTTCTTGCATGAAATATGGGATTTGCAGAAAGATATGTTGCCCCAATATTATTGTTTTACCAGAAAAACCACAAAAGGAGGATCTCTCTATGTTTCGCAGAGGAGTCCATATACAAATAAAGTAAATGTGCAATAAACACAAGAAACAAAAATTCAGGGAAATATCATCACTTTATTCATTCATTGAAGAATCACAAACTACAATTTCCCACTGATATATTTGCATCGAGTTCGATCTGCCAATCAGAGGATTGTGTGGCTTCCAGTTCCTGGGGCCTCTAGAGGTCTCTAGTTAATTACATCTGCAACGTTGGGTCATAGAACACCTCCGATTAAGCTATACTGATGGTCGCCATTGTCGTCTCCAAATATAATATGGGTTGCCTTGCATAAGAACAAATGGAAATGGTGAAGTGCTGGCGTCGGTCTCTAGCAAAAGGTATTCAGCCTCGTCTTGCGGATCCCATAATGAAGTCAGGTGTTCGGCCTCATCGATCATGAAGAAAATAATTCCGGCCTCATCGTCCACGGAAAAGCTAGGAAACGTGCTAGCCTCGTCGGTCAGGTGAAGAAAATGACTTCAAATGGATCATCGGCCTTGACGGTGCGGAAAAGTGGTATGGTGAATGTGAGACTTGTACTCGTACAATACTTAGGAGATTTCTCCTTGTTAAGCTTTTGAGACACGTACGGCGCTCTTCACCAAGCCTACGGGAAGTTGTGCTGGTAAAATTCGCGGGCAAAATTATACTAAGCTCGGAAGAATCGTGCATTGCGCTACCATGTCTCTTAATCTTGTCGTGCATTGCGCCATGATGTTTAACGTTATTTAACCATGCTTTGCGCCATAATTTTATTATCTGGTCGTGCATTGCGCCACGCATTTATCGTTCAACCATACACTGCGCCATGGTGCTTTAATATTCTTTAATCATACTTTGCGCCACGATGTTAACTTAGTCGTGCATTGCGCCACGACGTTTTTATATTTGGGGCCTAGCATCGATGATGGACAAGCAATTCGTGCCAACTTTAGCAGCTGATTCATCTTCAACCTAGTTATTAATGATATAGCTGACTTACAAGCCAATCTTCTGATAATGTTGAACGAATAAATATTGGGGCCTTGTTTCTGCCTAAATGGCCCAGACGTCACAATAGTTATTGCCAGGCCGCCGAGATACTATTGCCACGCCTGCTGGCCGCCCGTGCTTGGGCCTTGGGGCCAGAGATGCAAATAGGCCGCGCCGGGCCACAGGAGCCGAACTGCCGATGAGCCGCGTCACGCGCCAGGCCGCGCTTCCACGCTGGATGTCATCGCCGGACTATCGTGCCGCCAAACAGTACTGCCATCTTGCTGCCATGGAGCATTGCAAGCTAATAAATAGCGGTGGTAGCAGCCGTAATTGTACCCGCAATAGCGGTACCGCTATGAGGTAGCGCTCTGAACTTTGTATCCTAAAACTTTGCGGCCGCAATTCTGAATAGTTGGCTGATATTGCGGCTGCAATTGCGCGTAGCAGACCACAATAGCATGGAAGCAAATAGCCCTAATTAGTCCAGCTCACTATGACTCACACCCCAAATTCAAATACTCACGCATCGGTTGTGGAACTTAAAATTATTCATGATATATGCACTTAAAATTATTTATACTCATTATTCATAATATATGTACTTAAAATTATATGGGATTATTAGGTATCACTGATGGAACTTATCGTCCGCAATATCGTCCGCTATCCGTAATCCGCTATCTCGACGCCAATCCGCTATCAACCCGCTATACACTGTTTATTAGCTTGATTGCAAGCTTGCCGACGGCCGTGCAGCCACGCTTGATCTTGTAGCTGGCCGTGAGAAGACATGTTGGCCATGACCGCATAATAAGCTACTATGCACAAATCTCGCATTCCGTTTGGTTCCTGTGCCAACTAGTTTTGACGGTGATGATTGGTTTGCATGCCGGTCAAATAAATATATGCGGTCGTTATCTCATCCTAGAGAAAAAATGTGTGCACCAGTAGACAACAGGCTTTCGATCTTAGCTTTTAGTCTCGCCCGAAATTTGGTCCAGGACTAATAAGAGATTTAGTCCCGGTTAGAACTATCAACCAGGACTAGAATCCCCTGTCAAACGGATAGTGTAACAGACTTTTGCAGTAGGGACCTTTAGTCCTGGTCTGTGGTTCCAACTGGGACTAAAGATTGTCTTTCAATCCCGGTTGGTGTTACCAACCCGGACTAAAGGTCCTCTAACATTTAATCCCGGTTGGTAACATCAACCGAGACTAAAAAGTCACCATTTAGTCTCGGTTGATGTCACAAACCCAGATTAAAGGTCCCGGTTGTGTGACCCGGGACTAAAAGCCGGGACCTTTAGTTCCGGATCCACAATCCCGATTGGGAAACCGGGACTAAAGGGGGTTTCCCAACCGGGATTGAAACTCACCTGTCTACTAGTGGTGGGAGCAATTGCGATCCAAACACAATAATATATAAATCAGCAATAACAGATTACCTACTTAAAACGAGCTAAGTTTATCTAAAATTCATTGTAAAAAACCTATTTTCTAAAAACTTATTTATAATCATGAGATCCAAACAACCACTTAGCGTTTTTGACATAGTGCTAGGTAATTTTAATTAAAACCCATGCAATCTTACTAAATGGAGTTTTTGCTATTTATTCTATTGAGGAAAAAACATTGTTTTAGGAGCTCCGTATATGGTCACCTTTTTAATAATTTATGCAAGAGGGTAGAATGAATGGAGTATTGATTTTGAAGCAAAACCCCTCAAGTTGCACGAAGCAAAACCCCTTAATGTCGAGTTCCATTAGTCTCACGAAAATGGAGGTATGGAGATGGGACATCACAGGTTAGGATGGCATGTCGCTTGGATAGGCCAAATTTGGCTACCCACTCGGCCAGTTTGGCTATTACAACAGAGATAATGGGGTTGTAAAGCAATCCTTCAGAGTTGTCCTAGAGATCCTATGTCCTCACTTACCAGAGGATGATGAAGAGAGGCAATATATGGGCATAGGTCAACTTCACCCATGGCTTCATCCAACCACCAGAGTCCCTGTCCTCCCTGATGCCTACTTGTAGGCCAAAGACATGGAATGCAGTGCCCACCTAAGAAACAATGTTCTTCATTTCAGGACATACCTTTTTGTGAAGAACCTGCTACCACCACATATATGAGAGACCCGTGATCAAACCTTTTCTTGAGATATCATCAATATTCTTAGGGTCCTTGCTTCAGATCTTGTTTCTCCCTGGTGCGAAAGCAGTTGGTTCGGTAGTTTGTGCAGACCTAATCATCTTCTATTCGCTGGGATAATGCTTTTCCTCTGCCTTTTTTTAATACTCAACGTTGGTATTAATCTTAGGGCAAGCACGATTGTGTTTGCAAATATTTCAGGACTCCGGGATTGAAACTCTTGTCGCCGGTTTGCTGCACTTGGGATGCCCAAGGCCCCTATGGAGTGAGGAAGCAGAGCTTTCCACTCGATTCCAGAGGAAACCCTGACAACATCGAGGATGAGGAAAGACACAGAGAAGTTTGGACGTGAACCAAATATAGTGTGTTATGTTTCTAGTCAGACTCAAGAACAAGAACCGCCTTACCATGAAGAACACTTAGGGCAGTCCCAATGGGACATTAATGATGGTTTCTATCTCTATTAAATGAGATGCACCTGTCATGTGGGGCCGGACCTACACCAGACGCCGGCGCTCCCGTGATGTGCGGCGTGCGGCTAAGCGCGCTGAACGCGCAGGGACGGCCCAGGGCGAGCCAGCCACCAGTGGCTAGGAGTGAAGTCAGGATTAGTTTCCTATATCTATTACCTAATCTTAGAAGCAGGTTGCTTTATTCGGTTGGGCCTTAGGCCATATATATTCTTGTAACCAGACAATTGGAGAATTAAGAAAGATATTCGTCATCTAATCTCTCTCTCTCTTCTACAGCCGAAGCTAGGAGCAGAGGGGTAAAACCTCGCCCTACGCCACGGAACAAGGCTACGAACTCCGTAGCCGCGGTCCAGCTACCCGAGGGTTTGTGACAGGTTGTCAAGGGCCTCGGGGAATTGGCATATCGCAAGATGTTCAGTTTGAATGGATTCTCGGTTTGGTTTGGATTAATAACTAAAGCCGTAGCTAATAATCGAATTTCATAGATATGGAAACCGAAGCCAAACCAAGAAACCGAAAAACCGACATAACAGTTTAGTCTTGGTTCGGTCGGTTTAGTGGTGGTTTTCACTTTAAAAATATGCCCACCCTATTTCATAGTCCTTAGACCCTTCTTTCAGCTTTCGACTTTTCTAAATAGATAGAAATAGAGAGATATCTGCTAAAGGTTATTTCAAGAGAGATAGAGAGGAAGTAGGTTCCATAGTTGTTTCAACTAAATAGCTTACAACTTTATCACAACACGTAACTCATAGCAGCTTTTATTACACAGCTCACGGCAACTTAGGCCCTGTTTGGATCCATGGGGCTAAAGTTTAGCCCACTCCTTTTAGTCATCTTTAGTCTTCTATGGATCCAAACAGGAAGACTAAACTTTAGCCCATCTCTTTTCCATTAGCTCATCCAAGATGGGCTAAAGAGGGCTAAAAGTGGTCATGTGGGACAAAAGACTTATATTACCCCACGCACCCCGACGGATGGATGTGCATAGGTAATAAATTAAGAGCAAATGGATCATTATAGGGTAAGAAGTTAATCTTTAGCCTCTGAATCCAAACAGCCCCACGGACTAGTTTAGCCCATAGGATCCCAACAGGGTCTATAGCTCACAGCTGAACCAAATCTATACCTAATAATAAAGAGATAAAATTTCTCATCCCCATTTTTTTTTGGTTCGGCTCTCCCCTAACTAACTTAATCCAAATACATCCATCCAATGAGTACTCGAACAGAAATTCTAATCTAAATACAAAAGGCAAAAAGTTTTATTTTCTGTTGTCCGATTACGATTTCTTGTCCAATTTAAATCAGGCAACAATGACTTGCACGGTGTCATATGTATGGTTGGACAAGGGTTCTATACCTAACCTGGATCGTTAGGAATCTTAATTATTATCCAAACAGATACCTCCAATACTGAGTAGATTGAATATGATACTAAATCAAATCCTACTAGAAAAAATAGAAATTATCCTAATCCTAATATACAAAGAGTTTCTAGGCTATTTTGTCTTTTTCACCGAGTTCCAAAATTTCTTTTCATGGGTCCGAACCCATTCCATTTTTTTCACATAGGTTTCCGTCCATCGTAGTCACGCTACCGCATCCATCTTGGTTTCTTTTTTCTTTTCTTTTATTTTCTTTTTGCACGTATGGTTGGTATTTTCTTTCATGTTCGGTTTCCCTCTTTTTGCATCTTATTTTTCCTCCATGTTATGTTTTCCACTTTTTAGTTTTTTTGCACGCCTGGTTTCAATTTTCTTTCAAGTTCAATTTTTGTTTTTCTTTGGCATCTTATTTTTTCCTCCACATATGTTTCCCCTTTTCGGTCTTTTTTCCTTTGATCTCGTGTTCTGTTTTTTACGATTTTCCATAAATAATAATTAAAACAAATAAAAAATATACTATTATAGATATTTCAACTCTCGATTTTTCTAAGAAAAAAACCACCACCATGAAGTTAATAGTTTTATTATTTAGGAATACAATTTATGTTATTACAAATGGTTCATCTTTTGGTCTAACTAATCAAATTGTAAACAGAAATTTTGATCAAATTGTTATTGGTCCAGTCTAAATAAATTTGTTTCTAAATTGTACATATACACCAACGCAGTCCAGATGAGAGATACCATATGAAAAATTGAGCGACGTCTCCCGTCATAATCATTAGACAGATCAGTCCCTTGATTATGAGTCTACAAAGAAAGTCATAAAACTCGATAATTAACTATATCAGCGCATAAATAGTTTGAAAAATGTCTCTGTAATTTGAACAAAAGAAAAAAACGATCAAGATTATATTTTAAAGTAAATTTCATAAAGACTTAGTAGGGCACTATCATGTTTATTGCTAACATTAGCTTATATTATGGATGTTATGATCATCACAAAATAAATTATAGCTTTTAAAATTTATAGAAATGACAAAACATAAATAGATATGTACTATTCATGTTGTTTTTTCCATGAACATTTGATAGTTTCTTCTCCCGTTGCAACGTACGGGCATATTTACTAGTAAACCTTAAAGTCAAACCAAGTGCTAGTGTGCTAGAGTACACAATTATTATCTTAAGTAAACAAAAAATAATTTCAACTCATATTTTACAAATAAAAAAGCAACAATATTTATGTACAACTTAAAAGTCTAAAGTAATATAAACCCTAAGAGGAAATATGAAAAAGAGTCTGCAACTATATCCAAGAGACTGAAGAAAAAGAATGAGATATATCGCTATAAACCCGGAGATATATCTCTATAAATGTGGCATCTCGACGTATGAGTGTGCACGAGGCCAGGAGCATATCCAAGAGACTGACTGAGGGAAGAAGCGGAATAGAGTAATCTGCTGCTGCTAGACGCCGTCGTCGACCATGGGAGAGAGCCGCGGCAGCATCGCCTTTTTCGCCACGTACCGGCCGCCGGTGCCGCTGGACATCTTCTCCGTGCCCGAGGTACACCTCACCGACGGCGTCTCCTACAACTACAACTGCCGCCCCATCCCCAAGGACGCGCTCAAGTCCCTGCTCAAGCGCCCCAAGCTCGCCGCCGAGGGCGGCGCCACCGACGCCGACGTCGACAGCGGCCGCGTCTCCGGCCTGCTCTTCGTCTCCGAGCGAGACGGCGGCCTCGAGACGCTCCAAGTGACCCTGCGTTTCAAGGACGGCGGCAAGGCCTGCAAGGTGTTCTCCCTGGCCGACGTCTTCGCCGCCGCCGACTTCAGCGCCGTGCGCCTCGAGGACAGCGGCTGCGTCGGCGGCGGCTACAAGGTGGGCTCTCGCACCGTCGACCACAAGCTCATCTACGTCTCCACCAAGGAGCCGGTGCAAGAGCGGCGCAGCCCATGGACGGTCGTGTACAAGACCAACCTTAGGACCGGCAAGACCGAGCGCCTGACTCCCAAAGGTCAATTTGATCTGAGCCCAGCCGTGTCGCCGTCGGGGAAGAAGGTGGCGATGGCGACGTTCCGGCCGGAGGGCTGGGAAGGCGAGATCGAGGATCTGCAGACGGACATCTTCGTGATGAACGTGGAGAGGCTGCCGATGCGAAAACGGCTGATCAAGAACGGCGGGTGGCCGTCGTGGGCCAGCGAGGACGTCATCTTCTTCCACAGGAAGGTGGGCAAGACCTGGGGCGTGTTCCGCCACGACGCGAGGACAAACGAGACGGTGCGGGTGACACCGGAGGCCTTCGACGCGGTGACGCCGGCGGCCATCAGCGAGACCAAGATGGCGGTGGCGACCATCCGGCAGAAGTCCAAGTTCAGCAACGTCCGCGTGGAGGCGCAGTACCGCCACATCGAGATCTTCGACATGGCGGCCGCGCCAGGGCAGCCGCCGGTGCAGGTGACCCAGAAGACGAGGCCCAAGGCAGACCACTTCAACCCCTTCGTCCCGGACGACGGCGGCCGCGTCGGGTACCACCGCGCCAGGAGCGACCTGCTGAAGCACGGCGACGACGTGCCCCGGAATTTCCACAAGAGGGAGTCGCCGGTGAAGGACGTGGGGCTGTTCCGGGTGTCCGGCGTGTTCCCGACCATTTCCAAGGACGGGTCGAAGCTGGCGTTCGTGGACAACGAGTTCAAGGCGGTGTGGGTGGCCGACAGCCAGGGCCTGCGCGTGGTGTACGAAACCAAGGGCCCCGACAACATCTTCTCGCCGATGTGGAACCAGAACCCCGACAAGGACATCCTGTACGTGTGCATGGGCCCCTCCTTCAACCGCGGCAAGCCGCTGGAGATCTGCGCCATCCCCAACGTGTCCAGCGGCGCGCGGCAGCGCCGGCAGCTCGGACGGGAGCAGGTTCGTGTTCCGGTCCACCAGGGACGGCGGCGACAAGAAGCACAAGAATCTGTACATCGCGGAGGACGCGGAGGTCGGCGAGTACAGCGGCGGCACGGTGACGCGGCTGACCAACGGGGAGTGGACGGACACCCACTGCCAGTGGTCTCCGAGCGGGGACTGGATCGTCTTCTCGTCGACGCGGGACAAGCCTAAGGACGCGCCGGAGCTTGACAACGGCCTGGACCCCGGCTACTACGCCGTGTTCATGGTGAAGGCGAGCGACCCGACGGTGGTGATCCGGGTGATACGGAGCGGAGACGACCTCGGCGGGCACGTGAACCACCCGGTGTTCAGCCCGGACGGCCGGAGCATCGCCGTGACGGCCGACCTCGCCGCCGTGTCGGCCGACCCCATCTCGCTGCCGCTCTTCATCCACTCCGTGCGGCCCTACGGCGACATCTTCGTGGTGGACATCGACCCGGAGGACGCGAGCAAGAACAAGGACGTGAAGAAGTTCCACCGGGTGACGCACAGCCGGTACGAGTACTCGACGCCGGCGTGGACGGTGTTCGCCACGGACGACCCCAACGCGCAGTGGAACATGCTGGTGAAGAAGGACTCGTACACGCCGGCGTGCCCCTACGCGTACCCGGACGGCGGCGAGAGCTGGCACATGACCGGACACCTCTGCATCCCCAGGAGGTGCTGCTGATTCTGTGATTGGATTTGGATTGCATCCGTTCGTCGTCGTCACGAGCACACCTACTCCCTCTGTCCCTTTTTCAGAGTCGTTCTACATTGAACCTGGTGCATCGAAGTTGCTTTGGACCTGGACCCTGTGTCTGTCCATGTGCATGAAAGAGACAGTGAATAAAGACAGTTTGCAGCTGTGCTAGAACGACTCTGAAAACAGGACAGAGGGAGTACCAGCTACCAGCTACCATTTACTGCCTGCCTTTTTAATTTGTTCATCCATCAGTCTCAGTAATAATAAATAAGGGCACATGATAAACGGCCCAGGAAGCTGACTTGCATCAGTCGACCTCTGCCTCTCTGGGTTTTTTTTGACCGCAAAAGACTGTGGGGGAGTTCCCCACAGTTACGAAATTACATTAATTTGAAGGAAGAACGTACTTACATACAGAGCTTAACTGAAAGCATCGAGCCAAACACAAAAGGATAACCGCAGGTCATCTTTAAACCTAACCGACTGAAGGTAACATTGATTCTTAAATTTGGCAAGCCAGGTGGTGTGGCTTGGGTCATGACGGTTAAAGACCTTGTCATTGCGCATCTTCCACAGCTTCCATGTCGCAATCAATACTGCTTCGGTGAAGAAGGAAATGTCCTGTACACTCCTCGCATGAACAAACCTGTCCAATAGCTCCAACGAGACATCCCATGAAATGTTGATAGACGCCCAACACTCCTTTGCAAAGGGGCAATCAAAGAACAAATGATCAATGGTTTCATGCTCCCCAGTGGCACACATGACGCAGGTGATCCCACCCTGGATATTTAAGTGTCTTCTTTGCAGCATGGTTTTTGTGTTTAGGCGATCCACAAAAATGAGCCATGCAAAAAACTTCACCCGTGGGGTGCACCTTGATTTCCAAAAAATCTTGAACACTGGGTGTGCCTCAATGTCTCTGAAAGCATGAGAGTAAAATCTGTGAGATGTGTACTTAGAACCCCACACCGGTTTCCACTGATCTCTGGTATCTAAATCATATGGTACTGCCTGTAGCTGTGCTTGCAGATCCTCCAGTTCTTCAAGTGCTTGGTTGGATAGTGGCAACATGAAGAGGGTGTCCAGATCCTCAGCCTCCATGACTTCAAGGACAGAGATGCCATCTTTTCTAGCAAATGAGACCAATCTTGGGTATTTGAGAGCCAAAACATCATCTAACCATAAATCATCCCAAAAGCACACTGAGGCTCCATCACCCAACTCACATTTGGTCACCGATCTAAAGAGAACATTCAAACGCAACACATCCTTCCACCAAAATGATCCTATTTCTCTTGCTACATGAGGCACTTTATTAGTGTAATATTTATCCCAGACCAAGTGTACCCATGGAATGTCTTCATGGTTGTAAAACTTACTCAAGTGTTTCATGAGTAGAGCATCGTTCTGGAGTCTTAGGTTAACAATTCCAAGACCCCCCTTATCTTTTGGCATCATAACCATTTGCCAAGCAACCAGGTTTCCTCCCTTCTTTTTCTCACTGTTTCCTCGCCAAAGGCACTGTTTTCTTGCTCGGTCAATGTTCTCAATGACCCCTTTTGGCAACTTAATGGTGCACATAGCGTATGTTGTGATTGGGGTAATGGTAGAGTTTATCATTTGCAATCTTCCTGAGTAGGAGAGCCATGTAGAGCATGCAGAAAGCCGGCGTTCTACTCTGTCCATAATAGGGGTGAGATCTTCTATTCTTGGTTTAGTGGTTCCCATCGGTAGACCGAGATATGTGAAGGGCATGGATCCAATGTCACAACCAAACGTCCCTGCAAGTATGACCATCCTCTCTTAGGGGACATTGATAGGGTATATGTAGGACTTTGTATAGTTGACCTGTAAGCCTGTTGACTCAGCAAAACTGTGCAGAAGGGCTTTGAGAAAAACAAGTTGTCGGGCGTCTGCTTGTAGTAAAAGAAGAGTGTCGTCCGCGTACTGAACTATCGGAAAGTCAGCAGTTGTTTGTGGTATTGGTGGCTTCAGTAGATTTATAGCAGCAGCTTTGTTGATCAGAATCTGTAGCAGCTCAGCTGCTAGCACAAATAAGAGAGGGGACAAAGGATCCCCTTGGCGAACGCCCCTTCTACATTTAAAGAATTTTCCGGGCCCACCATTGAGCAGGATAGCAGATGATCCAGTTGATAGGATGTGCTGAACCCAATGTAACCATCGGTTTGGGAAACCAAGATGTGCCATGACCTGAATGATGGTGGAATGCTCCACAGTGTCAAATGCTTTCTCGAAGTCGAGCTTAAGAATGATGGCTTCTCTCTTCGACTGATGACATTGATGGATGTATTCGTAACTCCAGGCAAGGCAGTCTTGGATTGTGCGGGAGCGAATGAACCCGTACTGGTTCTGGTGTACAATTTTCAAAATAACTTTCTGAAGACGGTCTGCCAGGACCTTCGTGATGAGCTTGAGGGAGATGTTCATGAGCGAGATGGGACGATAGTCATTTACTGTCTCGGGGCTGTCCTTTTTGGGGACTAAAATGATGTATGAAGTGTTGATACTCTCGAGGTTAGTCTGTCCCATGTAGAAATCTGAGCATAGGGCATAGAAGTCACCTTTTATGAATTGCCAGCACTTTCTTAAGAATAGCCCATTGAAGCCGTCGAGGCCTAGGGCCTTGTCAATTGGCATGTGCTTTACAACTGAGTCAATTTCCTCTGTTGAGAAAGGAGAAGCGAGCTGATCAAGGTCCTCAATCTCAGGTACCAGACTTGGCAGGTCAAAGACCATAGTAGGTGAGGAGGTTGTGCCCATGCGACGTTTGAAAGCTGACCATAGCAGGCCTGCTTTACCCTCGTGGTCCTGTATCCAAGCCCCATGTTCGTTCTTGAGCTGCGATATGGTGTTTCTTCTGTAGGATATCGTCGCCATTCCATGAAAAAACTTTGTACATTCATCACCAAGTTTGATACGGTTGACTGTATACCTCTGTCTCCAATAGATATTTTTGTACCGCAACCAAACCTGAAGCTGTTTCCTCACTGCAATTCTGAGATTGGCTTCTGGGTTATATAAGCCCCTATTATCTTCTAGAGTGTCAAGAAAGGCAATGACTGCATTGCAATTGCTTATGAGGATCCGAAGGTTGGATAGATACTTACTCCAATCCTTTAGTTTGTATCTCAGAGCTTTGAATTTGGCAGTGATGGAGCGGGCAGAGTCTGTCAGGGGTGGCAGTGAGTTCCAGTAGCCTTGTACTGTCTCAATGAAGTCATGTTGCTCGGCCTAGTAATTTTCAAAACGAAAAACATTTGCTCGAGGGATTTTAGTGCCGATAACTATTTGGCATGGTACATGATCTGAGGTGATCTTGGAGAGAGGCAAAACTTCCGTGTTTGGAAAGTCAATCGTCCAGTTGACTGTTGTGAAGAACCAATCAAGCTGCTCTAGCAAGGGGTTGGATTGCATATTGCTCCATGTGAAAGCTCTTCCTTTGAGAGGAAGCTCAACAAGGCCGAGATGACCAATAGCATCATTGAAAATGAATGTGTCAGCTAGATTTCCACCAGGCCTGTTGCGATTGTTTAGAGATCTGTAAAAGTTGAAATCTCCCAAGAAAATCCAGTTCTCTGAATCATCTATGTCATGGTTTTTGAACCAATCAATGAAAGCTGTTCTGTCCGGCTTGTCACAAGGTCCATACACCGTGGTAAGCTTCCAGGTGTTGTTATCATAAGCAGATTGAAAGTTTAAAGTTATACCAAAGCGTTGCTTGTCTATGACATCCCCAATGAAGACTGAACTATTCCAAACCACAAGAATCCCCCCCGACGCACCAACTGAGGGAATGAAATCGAAGCGGTCAAAGCGTCTCGGGGCAAAGTTTCGGATGTAAGAGACATCAAAATGCTCGCGTTTAGTCTCTTGCAAACAAACCACCGAACAAGAACTTTCTTCAATCTTATCTCTAACTGCGTCCCACTTCTCAACTGCATTAATGCCACGAATGTTCCAACACAGGATGCGCCAGTTACGTGTATTCATTGATAAACATATGGACAGTAGAGAGATAGCCCAATGCAACTAGTGCCATTGGATAGAATCCACAGAAGATAACTGATAAATAGTGGGTACTGAGCATGCTGTGCGCGAAGAGATAGAACTTCGACGCCCCTGGCGCAGCAGCAGAGCGATCAGTCAGCGTTGCTATCATCGAAAACTTGCGGGTTGGGCGCCTGAAGCAGCGCGTCATTAGTGAGCTCACTAGGAGTCACTCCACACTGTATCCCCCAATCTCTCAGAACAGAAACAGAAACTGGGCCTTCTTTACCAGTTGCTCCATCGATTTGCACTATCCAGTTCTTGCACTTCTTTGATGGCTGGCTAACAATCCTGACTTCGCAAAAACCTTCCTTGTCACGTCTGGTGCTGCGGCGAACACTCTCCTGGGCTAGGGGAGTACGTGCATCACTGTTGGAGATAGCTCTTGGCAGGGACAATGTCTTTCTCTTCTCCTTTCGGCCATTGGCAGGTGATGGGCTGGGCCTAGACTGCTCAGCTTGAAATTCAAAATTCTCTGGGCCAGAAAGTGGATGGCCCAGGACACCATTCTCCACAGGGATCAAAGGTGCAGGAGTATGCTGAATCTGCTTAGCTTGACGAGCAGCTCTGCGTCTTGCTTCAACAATATCAGGTATAAGCTGCAGGGCAATGGCCTGTAGTACTGGGCGCCAAGGCACAATCTCCACGGCCAACTGTTGGACAGATGTATCCATCTCCAACACAACCTGCACCGGAGCAATCTGTGTGTCACTGATGTCAAGTTCCATCTGATGATTGAGTGCAGACTGTGTGTCAGGCTCAAGCTCCATCTGTTGATTGAGTGCAGACTGTGTGTCAGGCTGTAACGACATAAAGATGTCACTGACTTCAGGTTCCATTCTAGTCAAATGCCAAGTGCGACCTTGAGGTGCAGCAGAGGAGGTGGCTTCCCAATTGCTGCCCCAAAAAGGGTCTACTGTGATTGTTTCAGGATCATGCTTACTGATTATGAAATCTGGAAAAGCGGACAGGTTAACCTGTATCTGCCGTTGAGGCTGTTTCCCTGCAAAGTTGAGCTGTCTCTGGATGAAGGGGTTTTGGTGTTGGCCAAGATGAAACTGAGAGAACCCAATATTCAGAGGCTTTTGTATATAAAGATCATGCTGATTTAGGGAAGCTTTGTGAAGAATATCTTTAATGAGCATCTGAGCTGAGGGCATAGGGCCAAACACCTGATGTAGGCAAAGGATTTTTCCTAACTGGAAAATATGATAATCACTCTCTTTGTCCATATTATTATTGGTATATGGGACAATAGCTTGCTGGTCTTCAACCAGAGGGTGTTCCAATCTAATTGATGGCCCTTGTGCCCTGAAAAAGGCCAACACGTCTAAACTGACAGTTTCAGTGGATTGAGAAGCATATGGAAGCTGCATCCTTGCCTGCTGAACTAATTCATTTGCTTGAGGTTGAACTTGTTGCAGTTCATCCGTCGGGATGTACGGCACTGGGTTTACATCAAAATTTGCCATGGCATCGACAACAGTAGTTTGCTGATCAGCCGCCGGCGAGGGGACGTGTTGCACTGTAGATTGGTTTGGGTTGGGGCTTTCCTGAACAAACCGAGAAGGCGAAGGGTCGGCACTCTTTCCAAGGTGAGGGTTATGCTCTGTTATTGGGGTCTCCGCAATGGTCTTGGGCCGCCAGATCAATTTGGGTTTGGTCCGAGTCAAACACCAACGTGCCAGATGTCCATATTTGTAACATTCTTTACATCTAATTGGGTTGGTGCAACCCTAAGCCAAGTGACCAAGGCCGAGACAGTTTGAACATGTCAAATCTGAATTCATGTCCCTTCCAAAAATAGCTCCTGAGAATTCGCTACAGACGTTAGATTTGCATGGCGATTTAGAATTCTCAGCTGAAGAACGCGTAGCAGAAGAACGAGTCACAGACCCAAAACTCAGAATGGTTGTACTGTCCCAGATTTGAGGTAATCGGACTGTGAATTGACCAAAAGAAATGAAATTTGGATTATCTTTGCCCGGCGAATGGTCATAAGCTGCAGCTTTTCTTGGAATAAAAATTGGAGATGAAGCAAAAGTCACTTTCTTAGAGGATTTGGCCTTGCGTTTCTGACGCTTAGTCATGACTTCATTCCATTCTCTCTGTTGCTCTAATTCCCAAAGACGTTTTTCTCGTTCCCAATTTGCCGAGCCATCTCTCCAGAGATGAAAGTAGGCATCAAAATGATCACCAATAAAACGCCGGAGCGAGAAAACATGAAAACCCACTGATTTGTTAGCCACTGAGAACCGGAAGTGACGTTCACTCTGATATTGAACATGAAAACCAGCAGGTGCACCACCAAGACAAGAAGATAGAGCAAATGCCACTGATTCTTCAGTTAAACGAAAGGTGTAACGACGAAATGTGACCAGCAGAAAGAAAGAACCCGTGGGCTCGGCCAGAGTATGATGAACTGCAGAACCAAAAAGTTGCAAGATCTCTTTTCTAAACTTTTTGCCATGAGAAAAGTCCAACTTTTTCGCCAAATCTTCAGGCAGATCCATCAGGGTCGGGGGTGAGGAAGAGGAGGAACCTGGACTTGCATAGATTGTTGAGGGAGGGGGCGATTTCCGTCTCCTGAACTGGCACTTGACAGAGTTGCCAGCTGCTTTGGCAATACGTCGAATAGGTCCCGTGCAGTCTCCAGGAGTGGCGAGTCGAGGTGGAAGGCACACTCCCTTCACCAGGGAGCAGAGCAGGGCAGCACACGGTGGACTGGGCATCCTGCGGCAGACCCGGCCATCTTCTTGGCGCAACCGGCGCCGGCAGACTGGCGGAGCGTGGCCACGCCCACGTAGGGCCGCGGGGCGGCGAGGGTGCTGGCGTGCCGCTCGGCGAGGCCGCGAAGGCACGACCACGGAACCACCTAGGGTATCTCCTTACCAACGGAAGCGGGAAAAGAGGAACCAATCGGAGCTGGCGCGGAGATCTCCGGTCCACCCCCACTGCAGCTGCAGGGATGGTACCGGCGGCGGCCGCAATTGAGGAGGACACGACGGCGGCGAGAAGGAAGGAGTGAAGGACGCCTGGCCCGGGATGGACTGCCTCTCTGGGTTTCGTTAAGTAATAATCAGCAATCAATGAATGAATCCAGCGCTTTGGTTTCATTCCTCGGCACTTTCAGAGCTTAGATCATCCTCGATCCCTAAGTCTCCTGCTCCTTAGGCAGGCTACAATCTTAAAATATACCTAGTGCCAGGACGTCCGAACGTCCACGCTGCACTCCATTTCCCATGCGCGCCTACACTCCACGTCCGCCCTCGCACTAGCACGTCCCCGCCCGTGCTGTCCGACCGTGTGCGGGGACTTCTCTCACCCACCCTACTTTTTTCACGTGCATTGCAACATATGCAATATCTGATCTACTTTTAAAACATCTAGATGCAACATACATCTAAAGACAGATGAAACACTTGAAACCTATGAATGAAACACTTGCAAAAATACATGAAAAACATTTAAAACCATTGCAAACATATGCAACATTCAGATAAAACATTTACAACATACTCCCTCCGTCCATAAGTCTCCATCTATTAGCCTTCGGCGCAATGACCAAGGAGCAGTAAACAACACCGATTTGCATTTAAGGCATGTAGCAACCAAGGAATCGCAGCCAATGAGCAATAAATGCAGACAAGGAGCAACCAATGAGCACCAAATACGCAGCACGTACGAGAAGCCAAACCCATGGTCCCAGACTAATACGAAGAAGACTTTTGGAAAAAAATTGCTTAGATGAAGGAGATAAATGGATGGAGAGAGTATGTATGAAACATATGCAACATCCAGGTAAACACACTTGCAGAATGCTTATAAAAAAACAGATGAAACATTGGGAACAGAAGCTTACAACATATGTGTACAACCATTGCAACATATGCAACATCCCAATCTACTTTTACAACATCCATATGAAACACTTGCAACATATCTATGAAATATCTGAAACACTTAAAACATACACTTGCAACATGCGTTTTTCACCCTCCTTCTTCTGAACGACGCAGAGTAGAGCGAGGAATGACCGGTTTTGGCTAGCCGGCGGCCGAGGATAGTGGCACAGCCTGGCAGCGGCCAGCCGTGCTTGCGCCTAGCTTGGGCCCTACCAGCGACGACCCCCTATCTTGGTTGTCTGGCCGCACACGACGGTCAGCGCCTGTGTGGCGATCTGTGAGTGCAGTGGAGAGGAAAGAAAGCGGCCATCTGGGAGTCACACGGGCGGCATCTTGCGACGGGGCACAGCGGCATCTTGAGCTAGGGCACTTGTTGTGGAGCGGCGAAATCTGAGGGACGGAGGGGCGAGAGTCGCGCGCGGCGACGCGTGCTCTCATACGAGTAAGCAGCAATTGTGTTTCCCATCTGGAGGAAGGAGAAGAGGAGCTGACATTCAAGCCCGCGTGTGAGAGAGGGAGGGAATAAGTGGGGTGGCCGGTTGAGCTGCTGGACATTTGGCCCAGGCAGAGGGAGCAAGCGCGGAGCGGTCTGTCCGAATGGACGGAAGGACGCTCGCTTCGTAGCATTACTGTAAAATGTAAACAAACAATAGAAGTTCATGTTTAATAGCTATAACTAACAAAAATTACTTATCTTTACATTTTTTTTCTATTTATTCATTTTCTAATGCAATATGCATATATATCGATAGTCTAAAATCAATATATAATTAGATATGATAAACTTATATATTACTACTTCTGTCGTAAAATGATAATCATAATTTTGCCCAACAATTTATTCAAATTATATATATGTTTAGAACATGAAACATGTATAAATAGACTTGTATTCAAAGTGCCTATATGATGATACTGATTCTATAGCAAATGTGAATATATAGTATGAGAAATTAATTATCAAAATCTATTATTTTTGCCCAACAATTTATTCAAATTATATACATGTTTAGAACATGAAACTTGTATCAATAGACTTTGTATTCGAAGTGCCTATATGGTGATACTGATTCTTTAGCATATGCCAATATATAGTATGAGAAATTAATTTTCAAAATCTATTATGTTTGACTTTTCCAGGCCTACCTATTGTTTGGGATATAAAGTATTCACCCTGTGTCTTGTCCTTTTCTGAAGGACCGAAAATGGCGACCAGAGGAGGGTGAATGGGAGCCTCAAATTTCTTTCGAAAACTTTGGTCCTCGGCTCGATCCACAACCCCAAAAGCAAACTCACACAAGAAGCGAGTGATACATGTGCTAACCGGTAGCAAGATATCCCACGCAAAGTGTTAGGCACACCGGAACACCTTCGAGAGACGCTGGAAACAAACCCTCAAAGGAACGGGCAAGAAATGCTTTCTCTGCGCAGTACCAGACTGTCCGGGCTTGGGTGGCGGACTGTCCGCAAGTCAGTCCTCGGACTGTCTTCGGTCACCCCTCGGACTGTCCGGCGGCAACAGTTGGACGGACAATAGAAACTATGCTGGAACTTGACCATAGCGGCGGACTGTCCGCGGTTTGCACCGGACTGTCCGCAGGTCACTTCCAGAAAAACACACCGAGCAAACAAGATTCTGGACACGCTTTTAGTGATGAACGGCGGACTGTCCGTTGTCTAGGCCCGGACTGTCCATAGGTCAAAAACAGGAAACCACACTGATCGAAACTAGTTCTGGAGATGGTTCGAAAAATGAACTGCGGACTATCTCCCCGTGGGCGCGGACTGTCCGCAGTACAAAAATCAGCAACTCTAGAAAGGTCACAGAAAATGACCCAGAGACCCCGGACTGTCCGCGGTTTGACCCCGGACTGTACGCCAGTCAAACACGAAAAACAACACGGAAAAACTTGGTTCTGAACTGGACGAACCCCGACTCCCGGACAGTCCACCGACTAGGCGCGGACAGTCCGCGAATCGCACAGACAGACGAACAGAGCACCACGAAAATCGCCTCCTCACTTCAATCCACAAATTTGTGACCAAATCTTCACCAACTGCCATGAAACTTGGTGAGCATGGTCACAAGGCAGTAGAGGAGCTACCTCTAAGAGGTCATCGCCCAATTTGAAGCCAATCAACAGAAAATCGAAGGGGCACGAAAAACACCGGTTCTTGCAATCTAGACCAAGAAATCGCGCGATCTACTTGCTCGTGAGGAATTGATGGATTTCCTTCGGTGGAAAGATTCTACTCGCGTCATAGCACGAATCAAGGCAACAAAAACGAACGAAAATGGTCTAGAAACGAAGAAACGAAGCAAGAACTAGAAGGGAGAAAACGAAGAACGCGAAGAACACAACATGAACTCACATATCGATTTCTCCGCCGAACTCCGGAGGATTCGGGATCTCTTTCCCTCAAAGATTCATGGTTCTAACACTAATCGGTGGATTAGTGGACCTCTCTCTCACACAAGCACCTAGAGGAAGAAAACCTAAAGGAGAAAATGAAAATGGAGGAGGTGAGGGAGATGGGGGCTCCCTCATCCTATTTAACACGCTATTACACAATCTCAGTTTTGCACCTGGATACACATGAGCCAAACTATTTAGCCCAAGGGCGTAAAGGTCCAGCCCAGTCTTCATCTTGATCCGACGGCCACCGCGCTTTCTCACCTGTAGCTTCGCCTCGACGCGAACTCCCTGATGCCGCCATGTGCTGTCCGTACCTCCTCGGAACCTCCGCCCGGGTTTTGTGGCCCAAACCCGTAAATCCGCCACGGATGGTTTTGAGGCCCAAACCACCAAACCGCTCGCGAGTAGCGTACTCCATATGCGTCCCCCGATGATGGTTTTGAGGACGAAACCACCAAACCCCCGATGTCGACGCGTGTCCGACCTCCTACCAAGCATGACGCCTTCGCCTTCTTCCTTGACTCGGCCCACCGGCCTCCGCCAAGTGCCACGACGCCATCGTCTCCATTTTGACTTGGCCGACGCTGTCTTCATCACCATGTACACTTGCACTCGTCGATGTCCCAAGTATCAGCCACTGTGGCTAGTCACCCAGCCTCTTGGTCCCGCGGTCCAAGCCTCACGTCTGCCCTTCACCACTCCCAGTCCGTCGGCACGGCACGTCCTCCTTAACCTTCACCTCGCCATCGACTACCGCCTCCGAGCTCTACACCTGCATACCACGAGCCAAGAGACATGTACACGTAGCTTTTGCCATGGTAGGGTTAGTCACCACTCAACCTACTTCGTGGATCACATTGACAATCACTCATCACAAAACGAACACACAAGTGTACTTGTCAACGTTGTGTTTGCATTTTCAAGCCAAAGTGCTAGGTGGTCTGCTCTTTGCAATTTTATTTCACAGTTTTTTAGCAACAAGTATTCACCCTGTGTCTTGTCCTTTTCAAGCAATAGTGAACTAAAGTTCGAGCAATCATTAGCTCGTCATTGAGTAGTAGTTAATCTATTCTTGCTTGATCAAATTACGTATTGTTGCTTTTTAGTACACATGCTGTTCATTCATACCTGTTGCACAGTAGCTCTCTCTTTTGCTTATTATAAGTGTTGTTTGGGATATAGGCCAAGTTGTCACTCGGAAAAGAATTTTAATAACCCCATCTGGTTGCCGTTTCCTGTCCTTCAATAGCACTATTTCTTTATAAAGAAAATAGAAATAAAAATTTGCATAAAAATATGTTACACTATTTTAGTTAAAATATATGTCACAACATTTCAATTAAAATATATCAATTTACATAACGCTGAGTATGTATGTTATATTAGTGAAATGTGTAAGAGTGCACCTAATAGCTTTCCAAACGTAAGACTATCACAAATGTTATAAGGCTGTGATTTCTACATAGAAATTCTCAGAACACTCATCCAAGTCCCTCAAAATGCTTGAGTTGCATATCCACAGATCTAAAAGTTTTGGGGCCTTCAAATAAAATGTGAAATTAATATATAGTTACCTATATATGATGAATACAAAAGCTAACAAAACAAAGACATACTGAATACATATAGCATTTTCAAAGCCTTGATATGAACCATACCGTTCCAAATGTTACTAGCAGGACCCTGGTTACGACTCATGATCGAGTTAACAGGAATACTAAAAAGTTGGATAAAGTAGAAAACAAAAATTGCTCGCATATTTCTAGCGGTGAAAATGCATGGTTGGTGATCAGTTTTAGATAATGGAATTAAACATCCAGCTTCATTCTCTCAGTAGAGGAATCAGGCCAAACTTATTACAAAGTTTAACACACAAAAAGTTATAAAACAGAATGACAGGAATAATTCAGCATAGGTAGCAAATCACGCGGTACATAGCAAGAGATCATCCATATGCCTACAATTAAGCAATTGGTATTGTGTTCTCTGCGGGCACTTGGACTTGGAAGAACCTTCTAGCAATGATAGGCAGAGCAGAGGCTGCAGAAGCAACAAGAGAAGAAATGGGCTCTCTGTGCTTAGCGACGCCAATGCCGCAGCAGAACATCTTAAACATTTCAAGTCTCTCTTCTGTTTCTATGACTTCTTTCACTGCCTTGTCCCCTCGGTGCTGAATGAAAAACTCAATGCAGCGTCTGTTGCTCCGCAGCATCCAAATGATTAGCTCAACTGTAACCCGCCTTATACCTGGGTACTCAGTGTCTGGTGACTTGTACAGATCAAGGATCCTGGTAAGCTTATGCATGAGCAAATCCACTGTAAGGTTGGCATTCCGGAGAGCGTCGCCGAACTCATTTGCCTGAATGAATGTGCAGATCTGAACACTGAGTACAATAAAGCTCTCCAGTAGTGCACCCTGCTTGGTCCTCCATTCTTCCAAATTTTGTGTACAAATAATACATATAATTTGGATGAGTTCCTTTCCAAGCCTTGCAATTAGTTAAGGTGCAGCTATCTATAAAATGATACATGATATAAATAAATGTATTTGCAGAGAGGTGCAGTGTGAATGTGATGAGAAAGCTAAATTTCATACATCATCATGGACACGAAGTTCTCCAGCAGCAGGTACCAGGGCATCTAGTTTCTCCACCTCTAACTTGATTGCTTTCAGCAGCTGTATGCGTGATGAGAAATTGTAAGACTACTATATGTCATCCTAAATATTTCAAGCAGTATTCCACAATAAGAAATCAATTCAAGGAGAAAAAAGGTTAAAACATAGAACTTAACAGTGTATATATAGTTGTGCAATGCTTTCATGTGGAACTTGGTTGAAAGGAAACAAGTAATCTGCAATAGCATACTATACTGCACCCAAAAAAAAACATAAACAAAGGTGCATATATGAATTTACCAGAGGTAGTGCGTTGTTGACTGTCCGGTTATACTGAGCATGTTCTGTTACAGAATTGACGCGTAAAATCGCTAAGAGTCTTGCAGCCATAGTTCTGAGCTCTGTGGAGTAAGAAGAAAGCATATCAACAAGTTGCTGCATGTCTTCAGTCCTCAGTTCTTCAAGGATCCTCAAGGCAATCCTTTGGCTGTCCACGGCAAGAATAAGCAATGCTTCAACAGCAGATTTTGCTAGCTTGACACTGTTGGATGGGGAAAGAGTTTCAACAACAAGGAATGGAACAAGCTTCCTAATGATCCGAGCTGAACCCCCAATCTCTTCCTTTCCTGTCTCATCCAAAGCTAAGCAGGCAAGAACTCCAATTGCTTCAGTGAGTAGCTCTGTATGGCTACTTGGATGTTCCATTCCAGGATCTTTCTAATGTTCCTGAGAACATGGAGGTTCTCAGAGATTTTGCACCTAAGCACCTTACCGGCAACGCCGGTAGTTCGGACCAGCCTGTGCAGGACTTGAACTGCCTCCAGGATGATCTCCTCTGTTACTTGAGACCACGAGATTGAGCTGCTGTTGTCATCACTAACAGCTGTAAGGTCCACAATGCTTGATATCACCTGGTCATCGGCATCCTTCACTACTTCCTTACAGTTGTCCGGATTGTCCATGATCTTTCTGAGGATTTTCACACCGAGCCATGTAAGCTCGATGCTGACATTGCTCGACGTCGACACTGCCGTCGTCTTCACAGTAAGCAGTGAAGACACCATCTGCAACATTGCTGGGAAGATCTCCACTTGGAGGTCTGGAGAGAGCTCCAGCACCACGTTCGCCGCGTGCCCTCTGGTGTTCTCTTCCTCCGTGGTCTTGTTCTTCAGTCCAAGCATACTGACCACGCTTCCCACAGTGTCAATGGAAGCTCGGAGCCTCATCAGCGCCAGCCCCCTGTACTTCTCCACGCTGAGGACGCGATCAAGAACCCGGACGCCGACGAGCCGGTCGGCCACCGTGGTGGACCTCGCCATCTCCATGGCGAAGCTGACCAGGTCCATGTCCATTGCTTCACGCACTCTTCCACCGGAACATTTCATGTAGGTGTCGAGCATGTAGCGCTTGATGATGAGCACCCCTGACTGGCCAAGCTGGTACGTCATGCTGAGCTTTAGCACCCGCCGGACGTCGATGGGGAGCATGGTGTCGGCGAGGAAGGAGGAGACGCCCTGCGCCAGCACCAGGCCGTAGAAGAGGTTCAGGGACCCCTTGATGCTCTTGTGGTCGCTGCTGCTCTGGTCCGCCGAGTCCACGTAGTCCTGCCGGCTCAGACGCAGCACGGCCAGGACGACGCAGGTGATGCCCGCGGCGAACTGCGCGAACGTGAGCCCCATCGAGAGGGTCTTGGCGAAGAAGCGGCGGCAGGTGCAGAAGCGCCGCCGCCCGGAGGTTAGGGACGACGACCATCCCAGCAGGCCTCCTCGTCTTGGTGGTGGGGGAGCAGCAGTTTGGTTCGTTCCTTGCTCCGGCCGGTTGGTTCGAAAATGCCTTTGCCAGCTTCCTTGCTCCTTGGTCTCAATTTCCTCGTTCTTTGCTGCCACAACTTCTGGTGCGTTGATGATGAACTGATCCTCTGGTTCCACAGCACTGCTGAAGAGCCTGCCATTTTGCATTTGGAAAGAGTTTGGTATGCAACCATGTCAGTTCTGTATATGGGACTTTATTACATTACTAGATATATGTTTGTGCGTTGTATCGGGCTACGGTATTTTTTGTCTGAACCTCGGTAATCGAATGCATGAGCTTTGACCTCTGAGGACATTGTATCGGACGCGGACACGTGGATCTGATCTTCATATCGAAATCAGATAGGATGCGGACGTGTGAGGTCCGAGTCAAGAATGATTTCTTTCGAATATGGACACATCAGTAGGGATATTAAGATTTGGTGTCACCGGATAAATGATGACGTTAATGTCTTTTTAGATTTAGAAATTATAGTAGGATTAAAACAACGAATGTAGTAGTATTCATTAAAACAAGAAAAATAAAAAGCCTCGCCATTTTCCTTTGTGCCTCTACTAAATAAAAAAAAGGTAAAGACTTTGTTCCAGCCGTGCGTGCGTTTATCCAACCGCACGCACACGCGTCCATCTACTACGCAGCGCACCGCTCAGCCTACAATAACAGTCGTATCACCAAGCATGTCAGAAGCTCTTCCAATCCGAAGGAGAGAGAAAAACAAGACACGGGACTGCTTGGCACTGCAGAAGTCGACTAGCTGATCACACATTCCCATGCAAAAAAGCTGCTGCCTTTGTCAGATGATTAGTGTGCGTGAGAGGGAGGGTAGGAAAGAGAGTATGGAATAGATGAATGGTGAGGCCATTTCAGAACTAAAAATTAAATATTAAATTAGTTATAGACAGGTTGTTGTATGATTTGGCTCTTGGGAAACACTTGTCTCAACAATTGAACATGCTCTTATCCTTTCCTTCCCCCATCCGTTCCCCATCCATTTCTCCTCTTTCTCTCTCTCCCTCTCCCTCTCCCTCTCCATCTCCCTCCTTAGACTATCTCCAACAGCCATAACCTAAATGCGAGATGCATTTGAAGGTTTGAGTCGCGCACAGTAGAAAGGTCTGGCACCCAAATCCTCCCTTCTCCAGCAGAGGACGCAAAGAAGAACCCACAACGTTGCCCACCAATGCCGAGAGCCTCTCCGTCCTCTTCCACGGCACCCTTTGCCGTTTCCATGGGGGACTCCCGGCGAGGACGGAGCCTCATGCGCGACCAGGGGGAGAAGGCGCCATGGCGGGGACGCAGAAGACATCGTCGTAGGCCACAGATCCACCGCAGCTACCTCGCCGCGCTCCTCACCCTACTGAGCGCCGCACACGTCCTCTCCCCACCGAGCACCGGCCGCATCCCTCCCCGGCGAGCGGCGGCCATGTCCCTCCACGCGCGAGCACCGCCTGCCTCCCTCCCCGCCAAGCGCCACCGCGTCCCTCCCCTCCTCGCCGTCGTCGTCCGCGCGCGGGCAGATCTAGCAGCGCGCCAGCCTCCCTCCCCACCTCGCCGTCGTCCCTCATCGCCTTGCCGTCATTGTCGGGCCCGCCTCGCCGTCATTGGCGGGCTCAACCCCGACCGGGAGCTCCCTCTCCTGCGTGGCCTCCTTCCCTCCTCCCGGCGAGATCCGGCGAGCTCATCACCAGCGGCGGGGGAGCGGGCCCAGATCCGGCGAGGAGCTTGAGAAAGAAGGGAGTGGCTGCCGGCGTTGAGGAAGAAGAGGAGCGGGGATCGCCAGCCAAGAAGAGGAGAAGAGAGGAGCGCGCGGGTGAGCCTCGCCATCGATTTGCGTCGTGGAGAGGGAGGACGCTTTTTTTGCCTTCTGGCTTGCCGCGTACCCAAACTGGGTGCTTCGTTTGCGTCCTCCGTTGGAGGATGTTTTTGTCACCTAAACACACTGTTTGCTACCTATTTTGCGTTTTGGGTACGCCGTTGGAGACAGTCTTACCGACATCGGCCACACCGCACCGTCCACGCGCCCTCTCCCCTCAGATGGCTGCGGCGGCGGGCTCCCACCACCACCACCGATTGCTCTGGCAGCGCGCGGCCGGTCCCCGACCCTCCCCCCGACCCGCGGTGGCGCGGCCCCGCTCCTCCCCCGACTCGCGGCGTCGCGGCCCCGCTCCTTCCCCGACCCGCGGCAGTGCTGATCCGCGCCCTTCCCTGATCAGCAGCGTCGGCCCCTTCCCCCACGCGCGCTCGGCTCCCGGACGCCGCTCGTGAAGGGCTCGTGCGCGGCTGCCCCGCGCCGCCGCCAGCAGATCTCCGCACAGCTCGCGCGGGCGTCCCTGTTGAATCTGGGGTTCAACGCTGGCGATGTGCCCTCGGGCTTCATCCGCCCGATGTCCATTTCCTCCGGTGGGGTGGGGTGTGGTGCGGCGGCCATGAACTCCAGCGGATGCGAGAGGAGTTTCTCTACCGCACCGTTATTGCAACAGCTTCCTGCAGTTCATACAGTTTCTGGCTTTCTGCTGTTGTGTCTGAACATTTTTGCTTTGTGCAATTAGGAACGGGCCTGCTCCCAGCCGTGCGTGGTGCACCAGACCCCCTTCGAGGGCCACCAGTCTGATACCGGTCACCACCGGTGGCAGGTTCAGAGCCTTTGGCAGTGCAGCCCCTCGTCAAGGTGCTGTAATCTCTGAATCCCATCGAGACAATAAATTAGGATGATGCTGGTGAACTCTGTGAATGTCTTTCATACTCTGAAGAAATTAGTATCATAGCTACTCGAGTCTGTTACTTCTGAACCTGCAACCAATTATAAGCCTAATGGCTGGCCAACTCCTTTTTAGAAATTAGACTTGCCCGGTTGTACTTAGAATTTGCAGTTTCTACTTTACTAAAATTTGGCTCACTCGATAGATACATGACTTATATATAGATTAGAAATCTCAGCTGTTCGATTTTTTAGTGGAATGCCCTCTTATTTGCAATTCGATTTTGAATCCTAATACAATATTTCTATGGTTAACACTGGCAACAGATTAGCTTGCCGTAGCTAGCAAGCATCATGGCATACGAATCCAGAGATAAGATAGCATCAGTTTGTTAGTAGCAGATATGTGCAGAGAGAAGAAGCATGTGGTGAGGCAGCCCTTGCCAAGGATGCTGGCCATTGAGTTTAACTGATTGGATCAGTCACAAAACAAATGATAACAAGCGCGTCAGCCAAGCTTGCTAGGAGCACTAGTACATAGGGGCATGAAGATGGGCTCTGCTTGTCACGTGAAGATTAGCAAGAGATTAGGATTAGTATTTATATGAGGCATTGTATATTCACCCAGGAATTCCTATGATCAAGAATTCCTATGTTACTTCTTTACCCAATTCTTCAGGTCTCTATCTCTAGCTAAGGAACACCTTTTTCTATGATCAGTAAAAATATTCTTCCTATAATCAGTAGAATGTTTATTTATGATCAGTAAAATCCATCCATCTATTCCTTACCAAACTATGTTTGTCATCTTACTGACCAGTCTCTGTTCTTTGTTTGCAAAACATATGCCCTGACAAGGGTCGTTCATTACCAACTCAGAGGAGATGTGAGACAATTATAGCTTCTGGAAGAGAAGAACGTACATTCTCATATTTTACCAAAGAAATAAAAGTTCTACATGTTCCATCATTCATGTTCTCCTGCGGCCTCCCTATTTTTTCTGTTATCATTTCCTTGCACATATTTATAACTTGGCTGAAAAATTCCAGACCCCTCCTGTGTGATCGTCACTGACGTAAACTCTTATCTTCCTCATATTATTCCTATTTTCCACTAGCTAATTTAGAAGAACTAATTGCTTTGGCTATGAACCTTTCTTTCCTTTCACATTCGCATGTGTAGATTCACAACACACTTCCTGTAAAAATTTCGAGCGCCTGTGCAGCTAAGGTTCCCATTCGAATTACTTTCCTACTATATTGCTCATGTGAACTAGTGATTGTCCCTCCTTTTTGATTTTACAGATTTACTATATGCAGTCACGCCATCCCTGAACATGTGCTCAGTCAGGCATCCCCAACCAGGTATACCATGTCCCCTCTCTACAAGTTTACAAACTATGGGTAAACCATCTTTGAATGCTGCGGAAGGATGTTTCTTATAGGATGATTTCTTTCCTGTTTGCGCTTACTGTATTACCATGAGTTCATGAGCACTCTGATTAGCACGACTTGCAGGCCTACAACATAGCTAATTCTGTGGTTCGTTGTACTATAATCCATGCTTCTCTGGACTTATGTACTGCATTTAGAAAATTTGATAACTTGATATAGCAGAGATGTATGATAATTGTAAGGAGCCATTTAAATTAACTTTTCCTCTCTCTTTGTGCTTTTAACTGCTAATGATTAAAGCAATCCTGACTGTGTTGCTTGAATGGCAGCCTGCGGTGTACTGTTTTTTGACACCCCGGTTTGTACACTTGCTTAATTCAAAACAATAGAATAGCCTAATTAAGATACTAGATCCGTGTAATGTAATCAAGACATTTGCCTATATTTTTAGAGTTGACATGAGCCAGTGGTTAATGATAGATTACCGACACCATAGTGCTAGTATATTATCTAAGCATCCAACATATTAATTTCCTACTGAAACCTGAAATGGAGGACATATTAATTTTCTGCTAAAACCTGAAATGGAGGGCATATTACTAGGATGTTATTGGCTTCTGTTGCATTAACCTTTTCTCTGCACTCATCATGAGATGAGTCATCTATATTATTTGTACTTTTTTTTGCATGCCATCAATGAGTGAGTCATGGGGCTGTGGGTTACAAATGAGCACAGACACTACTTACTTTTTCAGAATACATAATTGCCTATTTAAGAAGACATTGTTGCCTAATGAATAACACTTAAATTGCCGAAGAAATGTGCTAACTAGTGTTTTTCTATTTTTTTATGTATTGAATGGATTTGCTTTTTGCTGACAGTTTCTTGTTACTCTAACATGTGAGGAAATCCGATGTATGAATTGAAAGTACACCGTGTTTGGATTTCCTCAGATCAAAGCTTACTCATGGCACAAGGTATGTTAAATTTATTTATCACGTTACACTCACAATCTCAGCTCACAATTAGACGTAGAAAATGAACTTGGGCACAAAATGCAGCGCGAGCACACATCTGCTGGCACAGTACACTATACTTGCTTTTTCAGAATACATAAATCGCCTATTTAGGAAGACGTTGTTGCCTAATGAATGAAACTTAAATTGCCTAAGAAAATGCAGCTGGTGTTAGGTTTTATGGAGGTGTCAATAATCAACATTTAGAGCTGAATAATTAGCAATTAGACATTTTTTTGGGCATGGTATAAGTACTTGTGCCTCAGTCTAGTTATTTATCATGTTAAAATTATCCTCTCACAGCTCACAATTAGAGGTAGAAGATGAACTTGAGCAGAGAAATGCAGCACGAGCACACCTCTTAAACTGCTTTCCATTGCTAAACAAGTTGTAACCACATCTGGTGCATCTGCTACTACTATAGCCACTACTAGCTACAACCACTACTAGCTACATTTGGGCAGTATCGGGCTGAGATCGGCCACTACTTATTGCCATACTGCTGCCATGCTACTACTGTAGATAGAGAAGGTAGCAAAGGTGACCTGCAGCAATGGTGGAGTGTGCAACAGGCTAGATGAAAGTGTAGACGAGTAATACAATACCACCGAAAAATGTGCATGTAAATTTAGTTAAGCAATTTAATTTCATTAGTCAGGCAAGTTATTAGTAATCTGGTGGCAATTTATTTGTGTCCAACACCAAAACCTCTACTCTTTTTACCATCAAGCATTACTCCATGCTCTAGGTGACTTTAATCATGCGCAGGTGACAAGGGGAAGCCTGAGATTCCATTTTCTTAGCTGGGAAGAGATTAGGTGGAGGGTGCTGACTAATGCATGTGACATTGTTGACATATCATTCCTTTCTTTTTCTTTTTCTACTGTTATACTGATCATTTCTGTTTAGTTATTAAACTAGTCTGCCTTTTGTATAAAAACTAGTTATTGACCTCATCATCCTGCCTCAGTTTGTTTTTTGCAAATAAACCGGGATTTGGAGGTTGGGGGTGGAGCTGTGGGTTGCAAATGAACACAAACAGTATACTTGCTTTTTCTTAATACAAAAATTGCCTAATTAGGAAGACATTGTTGCCTAATTAATGACACTTAAGTTGCCTAAGAAAATACAGCTTCTTGCAGCCAGCTGCTGCTAGTTTGCCTATAAAAGTAAACTAGAATATACTGTAGGTATAACTGTAATAAGCTACAGCCACAACCAAATAATTGTAGCCGAGCAGGCCAATTACCCATATTTTCTTCATGTGAGTTTTTGATTTCTAAGCATACATGGAAATACCGGATGTCGCACACGATTGAGCTAGCTGCCCTTGTTGTATTGTCATATTGTAGACATTTTAACTGTAATGTTTTTGCTTCCTGCTATATACAAATGTAATGACAACAACTCTTTTTTTGTGCATGCATTTACAGTACAAGCTCTTATGTTATGAGTTGCAAATGAACAGACACATACACGACACTTGCCTTTTCAGAATATATAAATTGCCTATTTAGAAAGACAATGTTGTCTAACGAATAAAACTTAAATTGCCTAATAGAAATGTAGCTAGTGTTTAGGTTTTATGGAGGTGTCAATAATTAGCATTTAGAGCTGAATAATTAGCAATTAGATATTTTTTGGGCATTGTGCAAGTACTCGTGCCTTAACCTAATTATTTATCACGTTACAATCACCCTTTTTAGTCTAAAAATATGTTTAACCAACTGGTTCTTGTTTCAGGTACGCCATCACAAAAACCTTTTGCATTGCTTTTGTCATGAGATTCGATGTTCTTGTCTTTCTGGCCAATACTTCTCTGCTATTGGATTGTGCTCTTTTGTCCTGATAATGAAGCGACAGATTGTTCATATGATCAAGTATTGGAAAGCAGGTGAGACCTCTATGTTTCTGAGCTGGTGTGTTTCCTTTTTACTTCTTTGAAAGGGCAGATCATGCTTTGTAACAGAGTTTCTCAAAAGTTAATAAGAAACGGTTTTTAGGTAAATATTTTTCTGGTCGTGTTAGTGCTTCTCTAGACTATGTCGATAGTTGCTGTTCGTTGAGGCAAATAGTCCCTGGGTGATCATTTGTCTAACGTTTTCATATTTCCTTTTGCATTGGTCAGTGGTACATGAACTTTGAGACCCTGTAATTTTGTTGCCTTGGTAATAAAATTTGGTTTTTACCATTGTGGGAAAAAAATAACAAATTGTTTTATGCCATGTGGTTTGTATTGCGAATTATGTCTATTGTCTAGGTCTAGTCAATAGTAAACTATACTTGCCTTTTCAGAATACATAAATTGCCTATTTGGGATACATAAATTGCCTTTTCAGAATACATAAATTGCGAATTAGTGTAATTGCTCAGTTCAACCTAATAGATTAGCCCGCAGGCATGTAATTTCTACATAGGCTTAAATATATAACTGAAATACTCACAGGCTACAATTTCTACATGGTGGGGAAGTTTGTTATGATGGTGCATTTTTATTGCTTTATTATATAAGTTGCATGATAGCATGAACTTTTCCTGATAGGTTCAATTGCTTCAAATTTGACTTGCTTATATACCAAAACTACAACCATTAGGGATGATCTTGTTTAAATGTCATTTGCTAGGCAATTTAAGTGTCACTTGTTGGGCAACAATATGCTTTTAAATAGGCAATTTAGCATTTTTGTTGTAAATCTGGGGGTAGGTCATTAAGATGATTCCTATGCATGCAACGTATGCTGCTATATCATGACATGTAGGCAACAAACTTATGACACATGTTATTTTTTGAACATGCAGGATGCAGGCCATGTTCAGTAGTACAGAGAAGCAAGATAAGGGCCATGTATAGAGAAGAATGTGCAAATTTGTGTTTTTCCTACGGGACTCGATGTATAGTGTTGTGCTTTTCAAAAAACTGCAAATGCAAATGTGTTTTTTTTTCCTAAATACATTGTCTTTTTTGTGAACATATACATGCAGTACCTAAAAGTATATGTCTGGGGCTGATTTTGCCTTGTTCCCATAAAACTGTGGTCGTATCTGGGCCTGGGCTGCGCAAGACGCGAGGGCGAGAAATTTTTTCCTCCGGAAGCACCAACAAGCCAGAGTTAATTAGCATCTTATCAAAAAAAAAGTTCCTTTCCTTAATTGGAGTGTACGGCCGTGCGTGCATTAGCTGTTTCCTTAAAAAAAGAACCACCCTCGTATTATGTGATGTACTTCCTTTGTTTGCTGATGAATAGTTGAGAGGGACAAACTGTTTGGACATCTGCCTAATAGTCCGGTCCAAGTGGCCCATGCCACTAGCCCATCAGAAAGTATATATCTTATCTTGCTATTACTAAGTAGAGGCTTTCTTATTAATCTTTATCATAGGTGTTAAAAAAATAAATTCTCAAAATATAATCAGAAACCTCTCAGCTTTAATTTGGTAGAATCTATAATCATCATCTATCATAGCCACTGGTTTTATTCTGTTTCATAAAAAACTGCCCACCCATATATATCATATGAAAAATACATAAAGTAACCACTTAATTTTGAATTTAAAATACCCACCTCTGCCATTATCAATGATAATTCAAAATAACCCCTAAATTTATATATAAATTACCTACCTTTATCAAATATAATTCAAAATAATCCCCTAATTTTATATCTTAATTACCTACCTCTGTTATTGTGAAAGATAAAAAATAATCCTCTATTTTGTATATAAATTACTCACCTCTATCATTATCCAAGGTAATTCAAAATATTACCTAACTTTGCATTTAAATTACCCACTTCTACCATTATTAAAGATAACTCAAAACTATCCTAACTTTGTATATAAATTACCCATCACTATCATTATGAAAGATAATTTAAAACAACTCACCAATATTTTTTTTATAATTACCCACATTTACACTTATGATAGATAATGTGAAGTAACCCTTACATTTGCATTCAAATTGACCAATATTTGCCGGTATGAAAGAAAATATTAGATAACATTTTTTATAAACATAACACATTTTAATTCGTATCTAATAAATTATCCACCACACCCATCATGAAAAGAACATAAATAGGTCTCGAACGTACATGTAAATAGTATTATAAGTTATCATGAAAAATGATCCAATATACATAAAGTATGCTATATAAATTTCTAAAACATACAATTCTATAACGGTTATATGTTAAAAATAAGAATAATGGTATTTTCTATCATATAGGCCAAGTAAACATATATACATTAGCATAAATATTTATTTTAATAGCTATTCAAGCGGCGTGGACGATGTGGACCGGGATGATGATGGTGTGTCCATAATGACGGCATAGATGAGGACCACCGAGCCTCAATCCGGCCAAGGGCGGCCGCCGGCCTGTTTTTGGGGCGTCGAGGAGCAGCGATGGTGGTGGCAGAAGCAGAAGCTGCAATGGGATCTTAAAAAAAAAACAAATTGATTTTCAAAGGCAAACGTCGGTCTTAGAAAACATTTTCCACCGGCAGACACGAGACCGCCTTTGATAACTACGTACTCCCTCTATCCCCAATTGTGTGTTGTTTTCGGTTTTTGTGCCGGCAAGTTTAACTCGATTTGTATAAAATGCGTGCAATATTTGTATCTCCAAATAAATTTATTAAAAATTAGATTCAAAGACCTTTCTAATGATACTAATTATATACCATAAATATTAATATTTTTTAATATATATTTTATTAAAGTTGTTTCTCGGGAAGCGTAGAGCGACAGACATTTAGGGACGGAGGGAGTACGATTAACTCTGACCATCTCTCAGAGGTCGAAAGCATTTATGGCCGTCTATGACAAGCCAAAATGTAGTCCCATTTAAAATTAACTACAAGAACATCCTGCGCGTTGATACGAGAATTACTGATTTGGAATGAAATTTAATTGTTTATACAATTTTTTAAGGAAGAGATTAACTATTATAAATTAATATTAGTGGATATCGTGGCACGCTGATATGGACAACTAAATGTATATTCGTGGATGATGTGTCTCGCTGACGTGGATATCATAATTGCTCGTGCTAGTAAACTTTAATTGCAAGTGATAGTGGACTGCTGAGGTGGATACCTTGCATGCAAGTGATAGTGGACTGCTAAGGTAGACACCTTGCATGTCAAGGAAAATTAATAGTGGGATTTTGCTTTATAAGAGTATAGGATTAGTTATATTGTTCGTCAGAGTAAATACGTTCTAATACTTTTGTCACTGCTATAGAAAAAATTTGTAGCAACGTCTCTTTTTTTTTTGAGGGGCGGCTCAATCTAAAAGCACCTCTACAAACGCTTCTCTAAACGAGCCAACCCTACAAATCCATTTGTAGGGGGCTGCTGGTGTTATTAGCAGTCCCTATAAATAGCCAAAACAAAATTATAGATCTCAAAAAGGTGCACAACTTTGCAGTTGACAACTTTTTCATTTAAAATCATTTTGTTATTAAAAACTACGTTTGAATTTCTCACATTTGAAATTTGAATTTTTCAAACGACCTCAAATGGAGAAACAACAAAAATGAAAGTTGTAGATCTCGAAAAGTTATACAACTTTGTAGTTGATAACTTTTTTATTTGAAATCATCTAGTTGAGGATAATTACATCTAAATTTTCAACATTTGAAATTCAAAATTTTCAAACGACCTAGGATGGAGAAACAACAAAAACGAAAGTCGTAGATCTCGAAAAGTTATACAACTTTATAGTTGACCACTTTTCCATTTGAATTCGCCTAGAGTCCCAAACAATCATTTTAAATCGGTGCAGCATAATATGAGTAGAAAGAAAATCTAATGTAGACACAAATAAGTGTGTGGTGAAGTGATTAGAGGAGGCATCGCGCGAGGTTGAGGTCACGGGTTCAAACCCCGGTGGCTATGAAGCGCGCGTTTTCGCGTGAAAAAATGTGTGACCCCGGTGAGGCCTCCTAGGATTAAAAAAATTGGGCAGCTTAAGAACCGCCCCTACAAATCAGTGATTTGTATTGACTCCTGGGTAGGGGCGGTTGGGCAAACCGCCCCTAAAAATGCCCTGGACACACCCCTACAAAGGCTTTATGTAGTAGTGCATGAGTAATGTCTGCACATTTCGATATGCTTTTCCATGTCCCAATATTAAATGTTTTCACATAGCTAATGGTCTTTCCACACGAATTTTGAACACTTAGTCATTTTCTAAAATTGTATGCTTGTGCCGGTGCACAGGTTTATATATGGACCAAGTTTATACTCAATAAAAATATATAACTGTGATGATACAAGGTTAACTAATTTTGCATATCCCTAACCTCGTGGCTTCGAGGAAGGAGATGATTGTGACGAACCAAAAATCCTTCTGCTTTATCAGGGTGGAGAATCCACCAAGCAGAACGATGGTGGCCCAAGCGAGCGCCAGGGCCCCGAAACCGCTAATCACCTTGTCGATGAACGCCCACCGCAGTATGATGCCATTTAGCCCTGCTTCTGGCAGCCGGCGTTCTTCAGGCACAAGTAACCAGGGTTGCCATGCCAGCAGCTGATGCATGCTCCATTATGCCTTATTAGCTAGTTTACTGCTGGTTGTGGACTTGTGGTGTGGTTGTTTCTCCCTGTCAAGCTAAGGTCGATGGCACAACGTATTTATATTAATTGGACAGTGTTGTTTGGGACAGCATCTGAAGACGATTGCGTTTATAACACAGATCCTAGGCCATCTCAGGGTGTGATGATGGCCACACAGTTGTGAATGTACGTCCCCACCCAGTGTGTGTCACATCTGTTTAAAGCTTGAAGTAGCGTTTCCCAATCAATTGTAACTTTTTATTGGTGTTTTATTGACAATATATAAGCCACTTGGAAGTTTATCCTCAGCTTGTGAGCATGTATTTTGTTAGTGCATAGTCCCAAGGTTACCCCCGTTTGTCCGAAAAAGTAGCTGCCGTGACAACTAAGTCACTTATATTCTATAACAGATCACCTCTTCTTCATACAGCTGTTTTATGTGTCTTATTGACAATAAGCCACATAAACCCTCAGCTCTGTGAGCTTGTATTTTGTTAGTGCATAGTCCGATGGTTACCCCAATTGTCCGAAAAAAAGTAGCTGCCGTGACAACAAAGGCACTTCTATATTCTATAACAGATCACCTCTTGTTGACGCTGACTTGTCTATACGGAACTGGGATTATCCCCAGCTTCATAGTTGTTGTACTATGCACATATTATCCATCTTTATATACACTTAATATTGCCTTCTTTCAACTGTTTTGCTTATTTCCTTTTCTTTTACTATCCACAATGTCCTCATTAAAAGTCCTCTCATTGTCCCATATATAATTTGGACTAACCGCCTATGCTCATACGAGTCAGAATAATATATATCAAGCAACAGTACGGAGTATGATTTCAAGACGTATTTATATAAGATGGCGTGATTGTTGAACAAATCTCCAAGCCTCAAATTGTCATATGCAACTTCGCAAGAGGCTATAACCTCCATTGGAACACGTAAGCATGTTTATTAGTTTATATCGCATATTAAAGTACAATAATTTATTTGGTTTGTCTCATCCACCGTCCCTCGCTCCCAATCCTCTTTCTTGCTTTCACCAATCGTCGATGGAAAACTTAAGACCCACGGCAAGAGTCCTAGACCCAGGGCCTAACGGAGGTACACTTGACCCTCCTCCAACATGGCGCTAATTATGTTTTCAAGCTATGAAACCTTTGACACTCGTCGTCGCCTGGCCAGCCGAGCCCTAGCTCATGGGTGTTGTAACTCAGCACGGCTTGGCGCAGACATGTGGTACACCTTGTATCTTTGTCAATACGATAGGTGTACACAATAGCCACCCATTTAAACTAAATCAATCTTCTACACAAAACTAATCGTTTATTTCACCAAACATTTTTATGGGCATTATAATTTTCTTATTCTGCGGAAATAAGGTTGAATTTTTATCTGAAAGTATATAATTGATTATAGTGTAGTTTTAGTTACTACATACAAAACTGTTGTTCTTCACCCATATCCTTCTATGGAAGCTTAAAGGGACTTCAAGGCCTGATCCTTTTAGTAATTTCTACGACAATATATCAAGAAAACAATGTTAATGTAGGACATGAATTATGGGAGCATTCTTCTACGATAAGCTACAAATTCTAAATGCGAGACATACCCTATGAAGAAAGGAATTTTCTGTCACTTTGGTTCGAAGCTGGCCTGAAGTGAGTTGAAAGGACAAAATGTAAGATTCATGGACAACCTTACGTGAGAAGTGGAACCAATGGTGTACCGCAGGTTTTCCCTTTTGCAAAAAAGCATGATACAGGACCGTACTATTATTACAGGTTGAGGGATTGGAACTTAGAATATGATTTGCCCAAACGAGGAAGCAACTTGTATTCCAATCCGCGAACCCTATGAACCTGAAAGTTATAGTCTAAGGGAGCTCTTTGATTAGTCATTTCATTCAAAATATTTTTCTATAGCACACCATTGGCGTATACCAAAGATGCTACTAATTTCAAGAAAAAAATATTATGAAATGATCATCACACGCTAAACAAGTGTAACAACGCAACCATTTCTCTAATGAGAGATATAGGGTTAAAAACACTACTACACAAAATCTTTTGTGAGGCGTTTCCAAATTGGCCTCCGAGGCAGTTAGGCCGGTTGCCTGCCTCGGTTATTTGTGGCGGGGCAGCCGGCTCAGCAACCGCCTCGGTATATCATTAACCGAGGCGGACATTCTAACTCAACCGCCTCAGTTAATCAGGCCCAGCCCACTAGCCCACACCAGCACCCTACCACCTCGAATATATAACTACAACTTAGGGTTTCTCACTTCTCAATCTTTCTCTCCGTCCCTCCCAACCTCCACTCTCACCCAAGCGTGCGGCGCCCCCTCCTCTCCCGAGCGCGTGTCACCCCTTCCCCTCCTCTCGCGAGCGGTGCGCTGTCGCCCCCTCCTCACCCGAGCGTGTGGCGCGCGATGCGTAGGCAGGGCGGCGCTCCTCCCTCTCCCCCGTGCTGGGCAGCTCGGCAGCCCTCCCCTCCCAACGGCGCCGCCTCCCCTCCCCTCCCGGCGGTGTGGTCCCCCCCTCCCGGTGGCGCTCACCACCTTTCCCTCTCCAGGCTACCTACCAGATCCGGTGAGGACGCCGGCCGCAATGCCCGGATCCGGCCAGTACGAAGCCGACCGTGCATGGATCTGAGAGTTGGTGGTATGTCTCTCACCCTCTATCTCTCTCTTCTCTCAGTACATCTCTCACCCTCTCTCTCTCGCAGGCTGTTAGATCCGGTGGCGGATTCCGCGATGGCCGCTCCCACAACCTCCGAGCAGCCAGTGGCGGCAGGCATGGATCCGGCGACCCGCGGTGGCGGCAGCCGTAGATCCGACGAGTAGTAGTGGAGGTGGCGCTGTGGAGGTCCTCCAGGAGGCGGTGAGCATCTCCGACCGACGACAAGCATCTGCGACCGGTGAGGAGCGCTGGTACGCGGATCCAGCGGCGGATCTAGTGGCGGATCTAGCACGCCCGGCTGCGGCGGCACACGGGGTGGGGCCTTCTCTCCTGGCTGTGGTGGCCTAGATCCAGGCCCGGTTATGGGCTGGGTACGGGCTACTTCTTTTTTTTATTTGATTAACCGAGGCGGGCAGACAACTGCCTCGGTAGTTCGTGTATAAACCGTGACCTTTTGTTCGAGGTGGTTGCATTGCCTGCCTCGGATAATCCAAAATGCCCGCCTCGGTTAAATTTACTGTAGTAGTGAGAGTGAAAATTATACAACACAATGAGATATATCGCTATAAACCCGGAGATATATCTCTATAAATGTGGCATCTCGACGTATGAGTGTGCACGAGGCCAGAAGCATATCCAAGAGACTGAGGCAAGAAGCGGAATAGAGTAATCTGCTGCTGCTAGACGCCGTCGTCGACTATGGGAGAGAGCCGCGGCAGCATCGCCTTTTTCGCCACGTACCGGCCGCCGGTGCCGTTGGACATCTTCTCCGTGCCCATCTCGCCGTCCACGATCCGCGACGAGGTACATCTCACCGACGGCATCTCCTACAACTACAACTGCCGCCCCATCCCCAAGGACGCGCTCAAGTCCCTGCTCAAGCGTCCCAAGCTCGCCGTCGAGGACGGCGCCACCGACGCCGACGTCGACAGCGGCCACGTCTCCGGCCTGCTCTTCGTCTCCGAGCGAGACGGTGGCCTCGAGACGCTCCAAGTGGCCCTGCGTTTCAAGGACGGCGGCAAGACCTGCAAGGTGTTCTCCCTGGCAAGGTTCTGGGATTCGTTTTTTGGAAAAATCTCGGACTCCACCGAATTTGACGAAATTCGGAAAATTCGGACCGGTATTCACTAAAATTTTGAATGAAATTTGAGCAAATTTGAACAAAATTTGCCAAAATGGTAGAACTTTGTAGTGGCCATGGAGAGGACGCATACGACATTGGTGTAGAATGTACAGGCGGCGGGTTGGGCGGCGTGACACGGTGGTGGCGGCAGGTGGGGAAGATTGTAGCGACGATACAGCAGAGACGGTGACAGCAGGGCGGCGGGCGTCGAGGAGCCTCCAAGACATGGGGGCAGCATTGAGGAGCATATCCTAGGTGTGAGCTCAGACAACGGGAAACACCATGCAGCTCTCGCGGTGGCTGCGGGAGCTCCGATGCGGACGGCGGCGGCGCTGCTCGCGACGAAGCGGATGGGGGCGGCGCTGCTTGCAACGAAGCGGACACGGACGAGTAGGTTTTCAGCATTGTATCGGTGGGGAATGTTATTGGGCTCTTTACTGGACCATCAAATGAGTTGTAAATTTGAATCGGGCCAAAATATTTGGGCCGGTTTACATTTATCTCGGGCTGGGCCGAAATGGACGAATTTCGATGAGATTCGGATGATTCGGGCCGAATCCCACAACCTTGCTCCCTGGCCGACGTCTTCGCCGCCGCCGACTTCAGCGCCATGCGCCTCGAGGACAGCGGCTGCGTCGGCGGCGGCTACAAGGTGGGCTCTCGCACCGTCGACCACTCGCTTGTCTACGTCTCCACCAAGGAGCCGGTGCAAGAGCGGCGCAGCCCATGGACGGTCGTGTACAAGACCAACCTTAGGACGGGCAAGACCGAGCGCCTGACTCCCAAAGGTCAATTTGATCTGAGCCCAGCCGTGTCACCGTCTGGGAAGATGGTGGCGATGGCGACGTTCTGGCCGGAGGGCTGGGAAGGCGAGATCGAGGATCTGCAGACGGACATCTTCGTGATGAACGTGGAGAGGCCGCCGATGCAAAAACGGCTGATCAAGAATGGCGGGTGGCCGTCGTGGGCCAGCGAGGACGCCATCTTCTTCCATAGGAAGGTGGGCGAGACCTGGGGCGTGTTCCGCTACGACGCGAGGACGAACAAGACAGTGCGGGTGACACCAGAGGCCTTCGACGCGGTGACGCCGGCGGCCATCAGCGAGACCAAGGTGGCGGCGGCGACCATCCGGCAGAAGTCCAAGTTCAGCGACGTCCGCGTGGAGGCGCAGTACCGCCACATCGAGATCTTCGACAGGGCGGCCGCGCCGGGGCAGCCGCCGGTGCAGGTGACCCAGAATACGAGGCCCAAGGCGGACCACTTCAACCCCTTCGTCCCGAACAACGGCGGCCGCGTCGGGTACCACCGCGCCAGGAGCGACCTGCTGAAACACGGCGACGACGTGCCCTGGAACTTCTGTTAGACTTAGCATGTTTAGTTGAGTTTCACTTTTCTTTCCGTTGTAATCCCGTTGTAACTCTACATGTGTCATGTTTAGCGTGTAGAACCACGGTCCCGGGCGGAGATGTGCCCAGTCCAGGACGTGGCCGCGTGAGTGTAAGGTCCTAGATCTCTAGAGGGGGGTGAATAGCCTATAAAAAATTCTACAAATACCACTAAGCAAACTTGTTAGAATAACAAACGGCGTAAAGCGAGTTTTGCTTAGCCAAAGGTTGTGATGCAAGCCTCCTATCCACAAGTCTAGTAGATTATGATCTCTAGTTCACACAAGAGCTATGTCACTAATTTTACACTAGAGAACAAGCTAACAACACTACTAGCAAAGGTACCACTAGAGCTACACAAGATAATCTAGTGAATGTAAATGCAAGAGAGAGGATTGTGATTCTTATACCGACGGTGGAGTGAAGATGTTGCCAATCACCAAGATGATATACAATCAATCAATATTGACAATAACACAATATGAAGACCAATCACTGGGAGACAAGAGACACAATATTTTTGTTCACCCGGTGTTCACTTGTGCACCGACAAGCTACGTCACCGGTTGTGTCGACCAACACTTAGATGGTTTCCCGGTGTGACCCTCAGGTCACTTGCCCCTCAAGGCACGCCCCGCAAGGCACCGCAAGACACCACTCTCAGGTGAGGTAACTCAATGAACGCGCATTCCACTAGAGTTGCTTTTGGCGTCCCGCCGAGGAAAGCACAAGAACCTCTCACAATCAACCGGAGGTGGCCAAGAACAATCACCTTCTCTTGCCAACGCCTCCAACAATCTCCAAGCCAGCTAGGAGCGGTACTCTCCAAGAGTAACAAGAAATCCACCGGCTAAACCACCCACAAGTGCCACTAGATGCCCTCAAGCTATGCAATACACTTTGGGATCACTCAATCTCCCTTTTGATTTGCAATCAAGCAAGAGAGATGAGTGGGAGGAGAAGCTTTAGCTCAAAGGATGCACAAGAGTGTTAGAAATGCCAAGTGACCTCCCCAAGGGCCGGCCAACGAGTATTTATAAGCATCCCATACAAATAGAGCCGTTGCTACTCCACTGAGCGTTTTTCGCGAGCGACCGGACGCGCCGGTCGAAACTGACCGGACGCGCTTCACCGCGTCCGGTCGCCCTGCGCTGTCCACGTGTCCCTCAAATTTCAACTGTGACTGCCAGAACCTCCAATGGTCACTGCGCGCCAACGGTCAAACGCGATGACCGGACGCGCCGCTCAAACGACCGGACGCGCTGAACGCACAGTGCCGCGCACCCGCGGCGCAACGACCGGACGCACTCCACGCAACGACCGGACGCGACAGTGCCAGCGTTCGGTCGGAGTCTAGTAAGCTCCCTTCGTGACCGGACACGTCCGATCACGTGTGACCGGACGCGCTGCGCGTCCGCTCAGCCCTTCACCACGTACTGTTCCTCTAGGAGCCCGACCGGACGCTCCGGTCCCGCGAGTGACCGGACGCGCCGGTTGCAAACCCTAGCCCGTGCGCCTGACTGCTGCGCTGTACTGACCGGACGCGTCCGGTCAAACCATGACCGCGTCCGGTCCAGCGTCCGATTACGCTGGTGACCTTCGTTCGCCTCCGTTACTTTTCCGACTTCCGGCGTAGTGGAAAATAGGCATTTCATTTCTCCGAAATCGCCTGAATCCCAAACCCCTCTCTACCCGCAAACCACAGCGCGACCAACGCCACCTTTGCAAATGTGCCAACACCATCAAGTGTACATCTCCATGTGCTTGTGTGTTAGCTTTTTCTCAATCATTTTCAAAGGTTTTCCAGTTAGCTCACTAGGCCCTACATGCAATGCACTTCATAAATTCACCTAGTGGCACCCGTGCGTCGAATAACCGATAAGACTTCCCCTCTTAATAGTTCGGCTATCGACCCTAAACCACTCACACCCTCTGTGGTGTCTTGAGTGCAAAACAAAATGGCCCTATGGTTATACCTTTGCCTTGAGCCTATTTTGTTTCTCCAAATGATATGATCCACTTCATATCATCACATGACCGTCTCGATCCATCGACCTTGACTTCACTTGCCCTTCACCGTTGCATCGGTCCGTCGGCGCCAAGTCTTGCTCAAGCTTCACCATCGCATGGTCCTTCGCTTCGAAGCCTCGACTTGCCCTTCACCTTCACAACCGGTCCATCGAGCCAAGCCTCATCTTGGTCTTCACCATCTTGGTCACATGAGTCAATGTCATGTCTCATATTCAATGACCACCTTTATCTAAATCATCCACTTAGATATAAAGGTTAGTCCTAGGTTTCATCAATTAGCCAAAACCAAACTAGGGACTTTCAGTGAGTCGGGTGCGTGGTCACCGCCACTGCATGGTCGTCGTGCATGTCGCTCGGCGTGGCAGAGAAACCGGATCGAGCAGCAATCGTGTGGTGGTGGGGGACGGGCTCAGGCCCATGTATCTGCAAAATAAAAGGCAAAGAGAAAACCCAAAAAGCTGCGGCTGTTGAGCAGCGAAAAGCCATCGCATTCTGTGATCCAGTTCATTGTGTGTTGCGTGCGCCCGGTGATCGCGCTCCGGCGTTCGCCGGCGTTCCAGTCAGCAGTAGGAGTCGGCGGACACCGTCGGCTCCAACAAGTGGTACCGGAGCGTAGGTGTATGTTCTACAGTGGGTCTGTTAGCCCACCGCGAGAACCTCCTCGGAAGAAGTTCATGATCCCATGCAAGGCGGCGGCGGCGAAGATGGCTGACGAGACGTCGCCGAGCACCGAGGCGGGAAGCGGCGTTCGCGAGAGCTCGCTCATGTGGCCGATGCTCACGCGCACGAACTACTCCGAATGGTCCATGCTGATGCAATGCAACTATGAAGCGCTGGAGTTATGGTACACCATCGATCCGGGGACGAACGTCAAGCGTTCCAGGGATCATCAGGCGATGAGCTGCCTGAACCGATCTGTACCACAGGAGATGTGGACGACGTTGGGAAGAAAGAACACCGTCAAGGAGCCGTGGGAGGCGGTCAAGACGATGCGACTCGGTGCTGATCGTGTCAAGGAAGTCAATGCCCAGAAGCTGTTACAAGAATTTGAGAACATCAGCTTCAAGGATGGGGAGACAGTCGATGATTTCGGCATGAGGATTAACAATCTTGTCGCCAACCTTAAAGCCCTCGGGGAGACGGTGGATGAGCCCCGAGTCGTGAAGAAATTTCTCCGAGTCATCCCCGCGAAATTCGCGCCGGTTGTGGTTTCGATCGAAATGTTCTGTGATCTAAAAACCATGACGGTCGAAGAACTGGTGGGGAGGCTGCGTGCGGCGGAGGAACGCATGGAGGAGAAGGTAGAACAAATCGTGGACAAAGCTGGTCGATTGCTTCTGGCTGAAGAGGACTGGATCGCGAAATACAAACATCGCTTTCAGTCCAACTCGCTCAAAGAAAGCAGTGGCATTGGTGGTCAGCACAAGGGCAAATCGCCGGTGAAGCATGATGGCGGCGGTGGAACTGGTGGCCAGAAGGCCGTCAAGCTCACGTCGGAGGGCACACCTCGACGTAAAGGCAGGTGTCGCAACTGCGGCATCTATGGGCACTGGGCTGAAGATTGCAAGAGGCCCAAGAAGGAAAAGAAGAATGAGGAGAAGAAGGAGGCGGCGAACGTGGCTGTCGCTGATGCACAGCCGGCGTTGTTCATGGCGTCGGCAAGCGAGATCGTGCACAAGGCCACCAAGTCGTACATCTGGCGGAGAAGAAGGTGGCTCCCATCCACTGCGATGACGGCGTGTGGGTGCTGGACACAGGAGCCAGCAACCACATGACGGGGACGCGGGAAGAACTGACACGCCTTGACGAGGAGGTGTCAGGTAATGTTCGTTTCGGCGACGGCTCCTGCGTTGAGATCAAGGGGCTCGGCTCAATCGTCATGGAAGGACGAGATCGCCAACACAAGGTACTGACCAACGTGTATTACATTCCCAAGTTACAGAGTAACATCATCAGCTTAGGCCAATTGGAGGAGGCTGGGTGTGAAGTGTTAATGAAAAATGGCAGACTTACAGTTGTTGATTCTGAGGCTAAACTAGTGATCAATGTCCCACGCACTAGTAACAGGCTCTATACCCTTAAGAATGCAGTAGTACCCCCTGTTTGTTTGCACATGAACTTAGCAGATCCAACTTGGGTGTGGCATGCAAGGTTTGGTCACCTGAATTTTAGAGCACTTCGAGATCTAGGCAGTAAGGGGATGGTGGAAGGCCTGCCAGAGATAGATCGAGTCGAACAGGTTTGTGATGGCTGCACATTAGGAAAGCAGCACAGAAAACCATTCCCTCAGCAATCCTCATTCAGAGCAAGTCAGGGCTTAGAATTGGTTCATGCTGACTTGTGTGGAAAGATCAGCCCACCAACCCCAGGTGGGAAACAGTATTTTCTGCTTGTGGTAGATGACCACAGTAGATACATGTGGGTGGAGTTGTTGAAAGCTAAAGATGAAGCACTGCAATACTTCAAGAAAATTAAACAGCAAGCTGAATTAGAATGTGGCAAGCAGATGAAGGCAATGAGAACTGACAGAGGGGGAGAATTTAATTCAAACCTATTCACTGTCTTCACCAATAATACAGGCATCAAGCATTACACTACTACTGCTTACTCTCCACAACAAAATGGGGTAGTGGAGCGTCGTAACCAAACGGTAGTGGAGATGACTAGATGTCTGTTAAAATCAAAAGATGTGCCATCAAGGTTCTGGGGTGAAGCTGTTGCAACTGCAGTGTTCATATTAAATCGAGCTCCAACCAAAAGCCTTCAAAACATGACAACATATGAAGCTTGGCATGGAAAGAAACCCAGGGTGGATCATATGAAAACTTTTGGGTGTGTAGCACATGTAAAGAAAGTTGGGCCTGGTATCACAAAATTGTCTGACAGATCAACCAAAATGGTTTTCCTCGGGTATGAGTCAGGAACAAAAGGGTATCGGGTGTTTGATCCTGTAAACAACCAACTACATGTGAGCCGAGATGTTGTGTTCAAGGAGCAAGAGAAATGGAATTGGGATACCCCAAGAAGCTCAGACCAGGCTGAAACTGAAAGCTTTATTATTGATTTTCAGCCTACTGTAGCAGAATCGACAATGCAACCTGCAGCTGTATTTGAAGAGGGTGGAGGCAGTCAGCAGGATCAGGGGGAACAGGGTCACAAAGTGTCACCCCAGGCATCATTACCAGCATTACCAGGGTCCCCATCGACACCAAATAATTCTGCAGTAGGCTCTAATGCCACTGGGTCAAACTCTGCAGGTAGCTCAGACTCAGTTCAGGGTCCAGTTAGGTTCAGGTCCTTGACTGATTTGTTTGATACTACTGAGGAGATACATGACTATGAATATAGTGGGTTATGCTTGCTTGCAGCTGATGAACCAGCAAGTGTTGAGGAGGCCTTGGAAGAAAAATGTTGGAGGGATGCAATGAATGCAGAACTGCAATCCATCAGTGACAACAGCACTTGGAGACTGACAGAGCTACCAAAAGGTCAGCAAGCTATAGGTCTCAAGTGGGTGTTTAAAGTGAAAAAAAGATGCAGTTGGTAACATTGTTAAACACAAGGCTCGACTTGTGGCAAAGGGGTATGCACAAAAACAAGGGGTGGATTTTGATGAAGTCTTTGCACCTGTGGCCAGACTAGAAACAGTAAGATTACTTTTGGCTCTAGCTGCAAATGGGGGCTGGGAGGTCCATCATATGGATGTGAAATCTGCTTTTCTCAATGGGGATCTCCTAGAACAGGTGTATGTTCATCAGCCACCAGGATTCAAAGATCCAGACAATGCAGGGATGGTGCTTAAGTTGAATAAGGCCTTATATGGGTTGAAGCAGGCTCCAAGAGCATGGAATGCAAAACTTGATCAAGAGTTGTACAAACTCGGTTTCAGAAGAAGTGAGGAAGAGCATGCTGTGTACAGAAGAAGTGAGGGTGATTCATTCCTCATAGTTGGTGTGTATGTAGATGATTTAATCATCTGTGGTCCAAATAGCAGTAAGATCTGTGGATTCAAGGAACAGATGAAGAAGCTTTTCAGCATGAGTGACTTAGGCCTACTAAGTTACTACCTTGGGATGGAGGTGACTCAAAAGGATGGTGAGATTTCAATTTGCCAAAGTGCCTATGCTACTAAGATAGTAGAACAGTGTGGTCTGTCAGGCTGTAACTCTATAGACACACCAATGGAACAGCGTGTGAAACTTGTATCAGGAACTGCAGAAAAGGTACTTGATGCTACCAGGTATAGGAGTATAATTGGGAGTCTTAGATACTTGGTTAACACAAGACCAGATATTGCTTATGCAGTTGGGATAGCAAGTCGTTTCATGGAGTCACCAAATAGTGAGCACTGGGGTGCTGTAAAAAGGATAGTCAGATATATATCTGGAACTATCAGCTATGGGCTCAAGTATGGTCCAGGGGGAGATGGAGGTCTGAACCTGTTGGGATACACAGATAGTGACCATGGTGGTGATCTCGTGCTGCGCAGAAGCACCACTGGCATGGTATTCTTCCTGGGATCAAATTTGGTGACATGGACCTCACAGAAACAAAAAGTTGTTGCCCTCTGTTCGTGTGAGGCCAAGTACATGGCAGCAGGAGCAGGTGCTTGTAAGGGAGTGTGGCTTAGCAGGCTTATAGCTGAACTGATGGGAAGAAGAGTTCAGAAGTTCAAACTTCTTGTGGATAACAAATCGGCCATAGAGCTATGCAAGAATCCTGTCTTCCACGAAATAAGTAAACACATTGACACTCGCTTCCATTACATCAGAGATTGTGTCAGCAATGGGCAGGTTGATGTTGAACACGTGAGAACCGACAACCAGTTGGCTGACATACTGACAAAAGCACTGAGCAGGATCAGGTTCGTGGAGCTGCGACAGAGGCTGGGCATCCTCAAGATACAACAGGATTAGGGGGGTGATTTGTTAGACTTAGCATGTTTAGTTGAGTTTCACTTTTCTTTCCGTTGTAATCCGGTTGTAACTCTGCATGTGTCATGTTTAGCGTGTAGAACCACGGTCCCGGGCGGAGATGTGCCCAGTCCAGGACGTGGCCGCGTGAGTCGGGTGCGTGGTCACCGCCACTGCATGGTCGTCGTGCATGTCGCTCAGCGTGGCAGAGAAACCGGATCGAGCAGCGATCGTGTGGTGGCGGGGGACGGGCTCAGGCCCATGTATCTGCATAATAAAAGGCAAAGAGAAAACCCGAAAAGCTGCAGCTGTTGAGCAGCAAAAAACCATCGCATTCTGTGATCCAGTTCATTGTGTGTTGCGTGCGCCCGGTGATCGCGCTCCGGCGTTCGCCGGCGTTCCAGTCAGCAGCAGGAGTCGGCGGACACCGTCGGCTCCAACAACTTCCACAAGATGGAGTCGCCGGTGAAGGACGTGGGGCTGTTCCGGGTGTCCGGCGTGTTCCCGACCATCTCCAAGGACGGGTCGAAGCTGGCGTTCGTGGACAATGAGTTCAAGGCGGTGTGGGTGGCCGACAGCCAGGGCCTGCGCGTGGTGTACGAGACCAAGGGCCCCGACAACATCTTCTCGCCGATGTGGAACCAGAACCCCGACAAGGACATCCTGTACGTGTGCATGGGCCCCTCCTTCAACCGCGGCAAGCCGCTGGAGATCTGCGCCATCCCCAACGTGTGCAGCGGCGCGCGGCAGCGCCGGCAGCTCGGACGGGAGCAGGTTCGTGTTCCGGTCCACCAGGGACGGCGGCGACAAGAAGCACAAGAACCTGTACATCGCGGAGGACGCGGAGGTCGGCGAGTACGGCGGCGGCACGGTGACGCGGCTGACCAACGGGGAGTGGACGGACACCCACTGCCAGTGGTCGCCGAGCGGGGACTGGATCGTCTTCTCGTCGACGCGGGACAAGCCCAAGGACGCGCCGGAGCTGGACAACGGCCTGGACCCAGGCTACTTCGCCGTGTTCATGGTGAAGGCGAGCGACCCGACGGTGGTGATCCGGGTGATAAGGAGCGGAGACGACCTCGGCGGGCACGTGAACCACCCGGTGTTCAGCCCGGACGGCCGGAGCATCGCCGTGACGGCCGACCTCGCCGCCGTGTCGGCCGACCCCATCTCGCTGCCGCTCTTCATCCACTCCGTGCGACCCTACGGCGACATCTTCGTGGTGGACATCCACCCGGAGGACGCGAGCAAGAACAAGGACGTGAAGAAGTTCCACCGGGTGACGCACAGCCGGTACGAGTACTCGACACCGGCGTGGACGGTGTTCGCCACGGACGACCCCAACGCGCAGTGGAACATGCTGGTGAAGAAGGACTCGTACACGCCGGCGTGCCCCTACGCGTACCCGGACGGTGGCGAGAGCTGGCACATGACCGGACACCTCTGCATCCCCAGGAGGTGCTGCTGATTCTGTGATTGGATTTGGATCGCATCCGTTCGTCGTCGTCACGAGCACAGCTACCAGCTACCAGTTACCATTTACTGCCTGCCTTTTTTATTTGTTCATCCATCAGTCTCAGTAATAATAAATAAGGGCACATGATAAACGGCCCAGGAAGCTGACTTGCATCTGATGATGACATCAGTCGACCTCTGCCTCTCTGGGTTTCGTTAAGTAATAATCAGCAATCAATGAATGAATCTAGCGCTTTGGTTTCATTCCTTGTCACTTTCAGAGCTTAGATCATCCTCGATCCCTAAGTCTCCTGCTCCTTGGGCAGGCTACAATCTTAAAATATACCTAGTGCCAGGACGTCCGAACGTCCGCGCTACACTCCATTTCTCACGTGCGCCTGCACTCGACGTCCGCCCTCGCGCCAGCATGTCCCTGCCCGTGCTGTCCGACCGTGTGCGAGGACTGCTCTCACCCACTCTGCTTTTTCATGAGCATTGCAACATGTGCAATACCTGATTTACTTTTAAAACATCCAGATGCAATATACATCTCAAGACAGATGAAACACTTAAAACCTATGAATTAAACACTTGCAAAAACACATTAAAAACATTTGAAACCATTGCAAACATATGCAACATTCAGATAACACATTTACAATATACTTCCTCCGTCCATAAGTCTCCATCGTATTAGCCTTTGGTGCAATGACCAAGGAACAGTAAACAACACCAATTTGTATTTAAGGCATGGAGCAGCCAAGGAATCTGTTGACGTTGGATGTTGTCCAAATCACACACCAGAAAGGGTATTGGACGCCCGGGCCACTACGGACCGAAGAACGCAGCAAGGATATCACTCTTACGTGGTAAAGCACGGAGAGGTTTACAAGCAACCCACCAAAGGATAACCAATCGCGCTTACGTGACGAAGAACCGGCTAGTTTCCAGACAAACTAGAAAAGGAACTGCCGAAGCTCTCGCCCGGGAGGGACCCCGTCAGGGCAAGGACGTCGCCAGGTTGCCCTAGGTTGGCCGGCAAGTCTAGGACGTCATCCTTGGTCGTGGATCAAGGGATGAACAACATAGAGATTGAAGGAGAAGAGAAAAAGGATAAAAGGAGTAGATTGATTTATTTGTATGACAATTGGATTGATGGGAACTCAATCGGCCATGATCCTCTCATATATATATAGAGGGGGTGGTCTTATCCCAGTAGGAAACCTCTACAAGGCTTATTTTTCAAGTTTCCTACGTCCAAAAACCGATCTAGAAACAAATCGGTTCGAGATCTGAAAGTCAGATTCGGAATAAACACCTACCGGTACTTTCGGTCAGGCTCCACCGGTAGTACCGGTCATGGACCGGTAGTACCGGTAGTTCATTTTCACGCCGAACTGCGTCACCTACCACCATCCATCGGTAGTACCGGTCTCGGACCGGTAGTACCGGTAGTTCATATCTGCGTCAAACCTTCTAGGACCGGTAGTACCGGTTATCTCGGATCGGTAGTACTGGTAGTTTATACATTTTCTCGGTGGCATAACTCTCTCATCCGGACTCCAAATTTGACGTTCCATATATGTTACTTTGAAAAAATACTTTTTCAAGTATCTCCCGTTGAATGCTACTTTGAGACGTTCACCTTGCAATGTCTCTAGCAAATAAGAATTACCGCTCATGACTTTGATCACTTTATAAGGACCATCCCAATTTAGTGACCACTTGCCAAACTGATTGCTCTTCGTCCCAATAGGTAATATGGTTTTCCATACTAATTCACCCACTTGGAATGATTTGCTTTTGACTTTCTTGTTATATGCCTTGGCAACTCGAGCTTTGTCTTTCTCTATTTCCTTGAGAGCCTTTAATCTCACATCAATCACATCATCAATATTATCCATCATTAGATCAAGATACACAACAGCTGATAGATCATTTTGTTTAGCAAGCCTATATGCATCCAAATTCACTTTGACGGGCAACACGGCCTCTTGACCATATACTAGCTCAAAAGGAGTAACTTTTATAGCACCATGCCTTGAAATGCGATGTGCCCATAGAGCTTTAGACAATACTTCATGCCACCTTCTTGGATTCTCCTCAATTTTCTTCTTGATAAGCTTGATCAAAGTCTTATAACTAGACTTAGCTTGGCCATTAGCTTGAGCATAATATGGAGATGATTTGAGCAACTTGATCTTATATAATTCAGCAAAGTCCCTCACTTCCTTAGACATAAATGATGCCCTTTGATCTGTAGTTAATATTTGGGGTATGCCGAATCTATGAATGACATGTTCAGTGATGAACTCAATAACCTCCTTATGTGTCATATTCTTCAAAGGAACAACTTCGGTGCACTTAGTGAAATAATTTGTAGCAACCAACACAAAGCGATGTCCCTTGGAAGATAGGGGATGAATTTGGCCAATGAAGTCTAGCCCCCAACCACGAAAAGGTCATGACTTGATAATAGGATGAAGCATAGCCGCAGGCACTAGCTAAATATTCCCAAACCTTTGGCACTCTTCGCAACCTTTATAGTATCAAAAACAATCGACCATCATAGTAGGCCAATAGAAATCGGCTCTACGCAATAACCACTTCATCTTCGGGGCCGATTGATGCATACCAAAAATACCTTCATGGACTTCTCCCATAGCCACTCTTGCTTAATCAGATCCCAAGCACTTCAGCAGCAAGTCTTCGGCGATCCTTCGATAAAGCTCATCATTGTGAACACATACTTGAAAAGTACTTCACCGAACACTTTTATCAACTTTAGCACTTGGATCACGTAGATATATCAATATAGGAGTCCTCCAATCATACAAATTGGCCCCAACATCACTGGAAGTTTTGCTAGGCCGATTTGAGAGCTCGTCATGCTCATTGACCGTGCTGGTCACAGGGGAGTCAGTTGAGCCAACAGGGGCAGTCGGCTTAGCTGACTGGGGAGTGGCCTGGCTGGCTATAGCAGTCGGCTCAGCCGACTTGGCTGCGGCAAGGAGGGAGTCACTAAGCCGACTTGGTCAGTCAGCTTGGGCGACTAATCTGCACCTGCACTAGAAAATTCTAAACTTTTATGCATCGACTATTCTTGAACATGAAAATTATGCCCACCGACGTCATAGCCAGATGCTTGTTGCGCTAACATGTTGGCCTTTTGATTTTCATGCCTTGAAATATGTCGAATTTGAAATTCGGCAAAAGAACCAATGATATCAAGGCAAGCATCAAGACAAACTTTTAGTGACTCTTCTAAGCATTGAAATTCACCAGCAACTTGTTCCACCAGCAAAGAATCACCGCAGGCTTGAACATGCCATACCTCATGGATCGCAATATGATCAAGCTGAATAAGAAAATCACATTCGGCTTGAATTTTGGTGTAAATATGATTTTTAATCGGCATGATGTCTCTAATAGCACCATTGTGAGAAATAATTATCATGCCAACACCTTGGCCTTATTTGCAAGCCGATTAATCATATTGTCACATCCATGAAGTAAATCAAAATACATAAATCATGCCCCTCGAGCCTAAAAGTCATCTAAGTGAATTTCATGGGGGCTTTCTAATAGCACGATGGTCGCAAGCACTCATCGGCTATATTTTTATACTAAGGGTGATATCAAAATATCGGCCATATGAATTCATCAACAAGAGCATGCATAACCAAAATAAATATTTTGGCTCTTGATCATTGATGAGCAAAATAATTTGGCAACCCTCCATAACATAAAGATCCATAACAAGGATCAAAATAAGGAGCTAAGGGATAACCATGCATACCAGGGGATGAATTCCACATAAATATAGGCAGAGAGTATGAATGATGCCATGACCAATGATTTTGATGATTTGGTGCAAACCTCCAACTTGGCAATTGTTTCTTGAATCTTCTTCTCTCCTTTGCCTTTGTTACACCATTTGCTTGAGCATTATCCTTCTGAGCTTGAATACTTCCTTTAGGAACCCATGCTAAGCCCTTTTCTTTCAGCTTCTCTGCACTAAGCTTCTGCAATTTCTTTTCTTGCCACTTTGGTAAACCGATTGAGCATATCGGTTTTATTTCTGTTTTAGACAGCGGCAAATCATTCTTGACTTTGGGCACTCTCACCTTCTTTTGTTCAGATTTGGCACCTAGAATATTAATAGATGATTTCCACACTTCTTTGCCATCAATAGCCGGATTTTTCAGCAATGTAATCGGATTTTCAATAGTTGAATTCAGATCTGAACTTTTCTTCTTTCGGCCATCGTACTTCACACGGTAAACTTGCTTTACCACTTTCTTCTTTGGTTGAGCTCCAGACCGATTTTGATCAAAATGGTCTTTACAAGAAGATGATCTCTCTGAATGTCTAGGAGCTGCATACTCTACATATTGTAGCCTAAAATATAGTGGAACATGTATCTCTTGATCAAACCAGCCCCAAGATGAATAAGGATGAAAATGTGTGGGTTGTGGTCCATAATATATGGGAATTGGCTGCTCAAAAGGATAATATGTTACTGCTGCGTGAGCTCCATTCCCTTGCCAATTCCACTCTTGAGATTTGTGCTTTGGAGGTAATTTTGATGATTGGACTTTCTTTGATCGGTTGGCAATATTTGCTTCTCCTATCTTTTCATATTTAGCTAGAAGTTCCTCGAAGCTAAGCTCCAGCCTTCTAGTCCTTTGTTTGCCATGATCCTTACCTCCATTAGCTTTATGAGCATCCTCCCTCTTCTTTTCATCTTGACAAACATGTTCCAAAGGAGGATTCTCAACCGATTTCCCTTGCTCAATGGAGTCAATCGGCTTTTGCTCTAGTCGAAGAGATTTCACCTGCACCCCAGTATCTTGAAATGGTAGTGACATTGTCATCCACTGAAATATCTTCAATTTGCAATTGATGGACAACAACCTTGTCATCACTTGAGGGCTCCACATCTTTCTCCTGTGCAACAAGGGGTGCTCCAGGCGGCTTAGCTGTATCCTGGGATGGCTTAGCCGTCTCTGGCACCTCCAGAGGAAGCAGGGTCGGCTTAGCCGCCCCTGGGCCGGCCTAGCTGACTCTACCTCTAGTAGAGCAACAGCAGCCTCTCTAGACGGCTTAGCCGACCACTGGGTCGGCTTAGCCATCTCAGAGACAGCAGGGGTCAGCTTAGCCGTCCCTAAGGGTGGCTGAGCCGACTCAGCAGCAGCAGTAGCAATTGGCTCTCCTAGATGACTTTCTTGATCTGTGGGTTCCATTACTTGATTCTCAGCCATCATAAGAGCTTTTGGTGAATCGGCTAATAATGCAAGCCGATTCGAATCCTGTTTGCCATCAAGACCAATTGAATCCAATTGGTCCATCTGTTGAGCTTCAGAAAATTTCAATCGGCCTTTATCAATGGCCGATTGGATCACACGACGAAACATATTGCAATCACAAGTGTTATGATCAAACGAATTATGCCACTTGCAATATGTAAGCTCTTCTAAGTTTTGAATTGACGACAAAACATTGTGATCAATGATTCTAATAAAATTATTTTTGAGCAAGATATCAAAGACATGATCACAAAAAGTAAAGTCAAAGCTATATTTTAATTTATTAAGCCGATTCTTTTGTGGAGTCGGCTTCAAAGCTAGGCAAACGAAAAGATCATATTTATTATCAATCCATTCGGCCACAGCTTTGTAATTGCTCTTTGAAGGCCTTAGCTTTGACAAACTAGAATTATCAGCCTTGCCATATGGCAGAATGGGTTGGCCGATAGAATCTGAATTTATTTTATTATTAACAAATAAATTGTCATTATCAATTGGTCTATTACAACTACTTCCAAGGATATCTCTAATAGATGCCGAAATTGAAATAGTGTGATTGGATTGGAATTTAAGCAAAATATTTGTGTTTTGTACCTTGTTGATCATGTCGGAGAAATGTATATCCTTGATTTGAATAATGTGATTCTTAATCTCTGAGGAACGATCAACAAGTGTCAAATCATCCAGAGATGCATCGGCAGCTGCAGGAACCAAAGAAATCGGCTTAGCCGACTGGGAGTCGGCTAAGCCGATGTGGGCACTAGCAGTAGAGGCAGACGGCTTAGCCGGCATAAGTGTCGGCCTAGCCAACTCATGTGAAGCAGCATGGGTAGTCAGCCTAGCCGACTCGGGGCAGGCTGCATGGGCAGTCGGCCTAGCCGACTGAGAAGTCGGCTTAGCCGACTTTGAGCAGGCAGGCAGTGCTTCATTCTTTTTTGCAGGAACTTAATCTTCACTAATGACATAATAGTCACTAGATAAGTACACGGGCCCTTTAGCTCCTGAAAAGTCAAGTCTAGCTGATTTCTGACGCTCTCCATGTTTTTCTGTAATCAGACTTGCCTTTTGAGGGTCTAACAATCCTGCTTTAGCCAATGTTTCAATTGTGATTGGCTTTTTCTCATTAGTCTTTCCAAAAAAAATTCATAGAATTTCTCCTCTAATTGAGACCATGAACCAATAGTGCACTCGGGCAAAGATGTAAACTATGCAAAGGCTATACCGGTAAGGGATAAAGGAAAATTACGTATTCTCATATAGTCTTCTTTACTGGCAGGACCCAACTGCGAGAGATATATATTAATGTGTTCCACATTGGTCTTATCATCTTCACCACTAAACTCATAGAAATCGGGTATCCACCAACCATCGAGAGTTTCCAAGTAATCAATGTGTAATGGATACGGTCTATGATATGCGAGCACCTTCCATCTAAAGGAGCGATATGGATTTCTAGTGTGGGCTAAATCTTCATCGATTCAGCTTGTTTTAAGAAAATTATATTTAGCCGAATCATATGCAATAGCTTTCATGCTCCTTGCTGAATTCTCATTGATTTGGCTAGAATTAGTAATAAAACTTAAAGCCAAATTATGAGTATTGCCACTTATCCACCTCTCATCAATTTGGCTTGAGCTTTGAGCTACACGTGAAGCCGAATTTTGAGTATTAACATTAGCACACCTTGTGGAAATTTCATGGATTCGGCTTGAGCTTTGAGCTACACATGAAGCCAAATTGTTAATATGAGCATTAGCATAGGGTGCTGAATTTGGAGAGTAATTGGCTAAGTAATTAACATCATCATAGCCAATTCTCTCATTCATCGGCATGTCTTGTGGTGGAAACCACATAATGTGAGCTTATAGCCGATGAATACGGATTTACATGTTGTATGTTGCTAGAAGAATTATAGCTCAATGAAATTTCAGCACACATCGGCTCTTGGTCATATTATTCATCAAAAGTATTAGCCGATGCAACATATCTAGGACTATCATAGCTAGCAACACCAACATGAGAATTTATATCACTTGCAAAATAATTACTATAACCATTAGATGCATTTGCAAGTTGTACCTCGAGATAATTGTAGTAGTATTGTGATGAATCCCCTTGGTATTCCATGGTTTTGCACTCGACCGCCTTGATGAAATCTCCAATGAATAGCATGACACGTTGCAAAATAGCAACCTAGATCACAGCGGGTCAAAACCAGATGCAATCGGCCTTCTGGGCCAAATTGGACGGTAATGGCAACCACAAAAAGATAGATCAGCGAAGAATAGGGCTAGGGCAAAGAGATTCGGCAACAAAAAGTGAAGCCAAAGCAATCTTCTTCCCTAGCGGAGTCGCCAAGAAATCTGTTGACGTTGGATGTTGTCCAAATCACACACCAGAAAGGGCATTGGACGCCCGGGCCGCTACGGACCAAAGAACGCAGCAAGGATATCACTCTTACGTGGTGAAGCACGGAGAGGTTTACAAGCAAACCACCAAAGGATAACCAATCGCGCTTACGTGATGAAAAACCAGCTAGTTTCCAAGCAAACTAGCAAAGGAACCGCCGAAGCTCTCACCCGGGAGGGACCCCGTCAGGGCAAGGACGTCGTCGGGTTGCCCTAGGTTGGCCGGCAAGCCTAGGATGTCATCCTTGGTCGTGGATCAAGGGATGAACAGCATGGAGGTTGAAGGAGAAGATAAAAAAGGGGTAAAAGGAGTATATTGATTTGTTTGTATGACGATTGGATTGATAGGAACTCAATCGGCCATGATCCTCTCATATATATAGAGGGGGTGGTCTTATCCCAGTAGGAAACCTCTCTAAGGCTTATTTTCTAAGTTTCCCACGTCCAAAAACTGATCTAGAAATAAATCGGTTCAAGATCTGAAAGTCAGATTCGGAATAAACACCTACCGGTACTTTCGGTCAGGCTCCACCGGTAGTACCGATAGTTCATTTTCATGCCAAACTGCACCACCTATCACCATCCATCGGTAGTACTGGTCTCAGACCAGTAGTACCGTTAGTTCATATCTGCGTCAAACCTTCTCAATGTTTTTGTAAACGCTAAACGGTAAACAGTCGGTCACCCTTCGTTTAGCGTTTAGACCGTTTAAACGGTGTTTAAATGGAATTAAACGACGTAAACGGTTTTGTACAATAACAATAAAATATACATATTTATGTAGGTAAAAATAAAATTTGCTAGAACCCACACATATTTACACATGTAAAAATCAAATATTCTACCAAATAATCTTGTTGGAAGAAATCTAAATCACACAACACTTCATATAATTACAATGTTAATTAGTTTCATATTGATCGTGATAGACGTAGTCCTTTAATTCACTTAATTATGGATTAAATGGTTGTTTAGCTCATTTAATCACGTTTAATCTGATTTTGTTTAGACCGTTTAGACGGGATTGAACGGTTTAAACGGGTTTAAACGGCCCAACCGTTTAATTCACCGTTTAGGGCCTAAACAACACGGCTGACTTCTGTTTACCGTTTAAACGGTGTTTAAATGGACTAAACGGCCGTTTAGGCGAACAGTGAACCTTCTAGGACCGGTAGTACTGGTTATCTCGGACCGGTAGTACCGATAGTTCATATATTTTCTCGGAGGCATAACTCTCTCATCCGGACTCCAAATTGGATGTTCCATATATGTTTTTTGACCATCTCAACGAGAGGAATGCAATGATAAAGTCCATTACACATTTTGACAACTTCACAAAATAGACATTTTTGGTTGTCAACAGAATCGCAGCCAATGAGCAATAAATACAGACAAAGAGCAGCCAATGAGCATCAAATGAGCAGCACGTACCAAAAGCCAAACCCATGGTCCCAGACTAATACGAAGAAGACTTTTGGAAAAAAAATTGGTCAGATGAAGGAGATAAATGGATGGAGAGAGTATGTACGAAACATATGCAACATCCAGGTAAACACACTTGCAAAATGCTTATGAAAAAAAAACAGATGAAACATTGGGAACAGAAGCTTGCAACATATGTGTACAACCATTGCAATATATGCAACATCCCGATCTACTTTTACAACATCCATACGAAACACTTGCAACATACCTATGAAATATCTGAAACACTTAAAACATACACTTGCAACATGCGTTTTTCACACTCCTTCTGAACGACGCAGGGCAAAGCGGGGAATGGCCGGTTCTGGCTAGCCGGCGGCCGAGGATAGTGGCACGGCCTGGCAGCGGCCAGCTGTGCTTGCGCTTGGCTTGGGCCCTACCAGCGACGACCCCATATCTTGGTCGTCTGGCCGCACACGACGGTCGACGCCTGTGTGGCGATCTGTGAGTGCAGTGGAGAGGAAAGAAAGCGGCCATCTGGGAGTCACACGGGCGGCATCTTACGACGAGGCACAGCGGCATCTTGAGCTAGGGCGTCGTGGAGTGGCAGAATCTGAGGGACGGAGGGGCGAGAGTCGCGCGCGGCGACACGTGCTCTCATACGAGTAGGCAGCAATTGTGTTTCCCATCTGGAGGAAGGAGAAGAGGAGCTGACGTTCAAGCCCGCGTGTGAGAGAGGGAGGGAATAAGTGGGGTGGCCGGTTGAGCTGCTGGACATTTGGCCCAAGCAGAGGGAGCGAGCGCAGAGCGGTCTGTCCGGATGGACGGAAGGACGCTCGCTTCGTAGCATTACTGTAAAATGTAAACAAACAATAGAAGTTCATGTTTAATAGCTATAACTAACAAAAATTACTTATCTTTACATGTTTTTGCTATTTATTCATTTTCTAATGCAATATGCATATATATCGATAGTCTAAAATCAATATATAATTAGATATGATAAACTTATATATTACTACTTCTGTCGCAGAATGATAATCATAATTTTGCCCAACAATTTATTCAAATTATATATATGTTTAGAACATGAAACATGTATAAATAGACTTGTATTCAAAGTGCCTATATGATGATACTGATTCTTTAGCAAATGGCAATATATAGTATGAGAAATTAATTATCAAAATCTATTATTTTTGCCCAATTTATTCAAATTATATACATGTTTAGAACATGAAACTTGTATCAATAGACTTTGTATTCAAAGTGCCTATATGGTGATACTGATTCTTTAGCATATGCCAAGAAATTAATTTTCAAAATCTATTATGTTTGACTTTTCCAGGCTAAAAATATGCTTGTCATTCAGAATTTTTCATCCATATCTACAATTTTCTCTTTCTGTGTATGAAATTCCATATATCTTCAATATTCATTTAGTTGAAATATTAGTTTAAATTATGGTGGATGTTGTTGTAGCTCTCACGACACCGTGAATCAAAATTTTGATTTTTAAAATTTATATTTGGTGGTACATATTTTTTTTACTAAGTTAAGTTTAAATTCTTGTACATATTGTATATTTTAGTTTTACTCTTTCTTTTTTATTTTATCAAAGTAAGAATTTTTGGTCATAAACTACTCTTAAGTACTATGATGAATGAAATGTTTGTTTATGTCTGAACAACTACAATTAAGATCAGCAGTAGACCTTAAATCAAGACAGGGGGGATATTTATGGTAATCTCAAGGAGATGTTAATGTTTACACCTAATAATTATTGTTTACTCCAATGAAATCTTGATGATTAGAGAGGTCATATCCACCTTTGGTCTGCAATAACCTTCTCTACTACTCAAAAATGCTGATTTTTCTTATCAATGAAGTATATGTGTAGCTGAGAGACTAAGTTGAGAAGTAGTTGACACAAGAGTTGAGTGGTTCGAGGCTTTTCTAGTTGAGTTCACATTTATACATGTTTGATTATGCCAATGGCTAACTGGAGCTATCGTGTTGTGTTGAGTGTGTCGTGCAACATGTCCCTCGACTCGTGAATGTGCAGGTGTTGGGTGCGTTAATAGGGTGAGTCACGCCTGGTGAGGAATGCACGAGGGTTTGCTTGTTTGGATCTCAAAACCATGTGTAGACGATTTGGTGGTTTGAGCCTCAAAACCATTGACGGCGGGTTTGATCAGTTTGTGCCTCAAAATAGGGGCGTGGAGGATCAGTGAACATATGGGAGCATCTCGAAGCTTGCGCCGACGTAAAATAGAGTTGAGAAGGCACCAGGTCTGTTGGATCATTGAAGAAAAACTTGTACGGATTTGCCCCTTGGAATATTTTGATTGGGTACTTTATGTAAGTGGAAGTTGGTAAATAACCAAGTGCCTATATATGGGAATTGGCTGGTTGGGAAGCCTCGCCTTGAGGATTAGACTATCATTTGTTAGGTTGAGAGCTTTTGGGTTAAGGCTAGGAAGAGAAGGAGATAGGAGTGATTTTTTAATTGAGCAGCTTTTCGCCATCGTAAGCTTTGATGTGCTAAGAGTGGTTTGTAATCGGACCTCGTGACGCAATCCAAAGATCAATTTTGAGCTCCACTTATCTCCTCCCCAAATCTGAAGTTTTTTGTTTATTTGTTTTCAGAGCTATTTTTTGAGATTTTTCATTTGTCAGATTTGACTGAGATTTGGGACAGATTTCTTGAGAGATTTTGGTGCTAGGGCATGTGTGAGCAAGACTAGGGTGATCCTCTAAAAAATCCTTCACTCGAGCACCACGAATTTGAAGTTCTTCAAATTTCTCCCTTTTCTAGGTTTTCCAGAATGCTATGGAATTTGTGTGAAAAGCTTGGGAGTTTTTTTGTGGAATAGATTACTCTTGAGTCTTGATGTGCTGTGGTTTAGTTTTCAGTTCTTTGGAATCCATTTTGATGAATTGATGTGCTGTTCAGCTAGTTACTGTCTGCGTACTGTACAGTCTCTGAAATTGTAGTTTTCAGGTTCAGCAATAGTAAGTGTATAGAATCTTTTACTACATCAGGAAGGCCTCGTCTTTTCTTTTTATTTTGAGTTTGGCTTGACTGGAATTTCTTCCGGCGTAGCACTAGTCTCTGTTCTCCAGTTGTGCTTCATTCAGACATTTCTGTTTTGCAGTCTGCAATCTTCTGTAGTTTCTCTGCTCTGTAATTGACTTGCAGGAATAGCAGTACACGTCAAGTCTTCAGGTATGGGCAAGTCGTTTCTCTGATTCAGAGTTGTTTGATTGTTTTTGAGTTTGATTGAGTTCGGTTGCAGTCATCAGTGCTAGCATTTTTTTTAAAAAACACACTGGGGAGTCTCTCGGAAACTCTTAAGAAGAAAGGTGAGGCGCCGCGCGGGAGCCAGCGCTCGAACCGCGGGCAGGCAGCCTGAGCCCCTGCTCAGCCGACCAACCGAGCCCCCACTGGGTTCTCCAGTGCTAGCATTTATATTGCCAGTAGCAGCAATTCTAGCATTTATATTGCCAGTAGCAGTAATTCAGTTGTATCTGTCCTTTTATTAAGGCATCGTTTAGTTTCCAGGGTGTAAAGTTTTGGGTGTCACATCGGGTGTCACATGGGGGTGTCGCATGGGGTGTTTGGATACTAATAAAAAAATAAATTGTAGAATCCGTCATTAAACCGCGAGACGAATTTATTAAGCCTAATTAATCTGTCATTAGCACATGTGTTACTGTAGCACTTTTATTGTCAAATCATAGACTAATTAGGCTTAAAATATTCGTCTCGCAAAATAGTCGCAATCTGTGCAATTAGTTCTTTTTTTAGTCTATATTTAATAGTCCATGCATGTGTCAAACATTCGATGGGATAGTGTGTAAACTTTTTGGGAGGAACTAAATAAGGCCTAAGCTGTGTTTTTCTAGGTCCAGAAAGTTCAGAGTTGTCTCTGCTTTAGTTCAGTTCAGTACTTCAGTGTAGTATTTGCATCAAGCCCACATCAGGTTTTGTGCTGCTACTCTGTTCCCTTGTTCTGCTCTTTGTTTTTTCTTCTGAAGAAAATGGATTGATAGCTGCAGTTTTTCTTGGTCGACCATAGCTTCAGTTCCGTGGTTCACCAACCCGCCACAGCAGTTGCGCAAATCTTCAATTTTCAGCTGTTTGCTGCCCTTTCCTCACTGAGGTTGCAGTAGATCAAATTACGAGCCCGTTCGTTTCGCTGAAAAGTCATGGCTGAAAGTACTGTTCGCTAATTTGTTGTGAGAAAAAAACATTGTTTCGACTGAAAAAATAAGCCGAAAAGTACGGACAAGCGAACCGGTCCTACCTATTGTTTGGGATATAAAGTATTCACCCTGTGTCTTGTCCTTTTCTGAAGGACCGGAAATGGCGACCAGAGGGGGGTGAATGGGAGCCTCAAATTTCTTTCAAAAACTTTGGTCCTCGGCTCGATCCACAACCCCAAAAGCAAACTCACACAAGAAGCGAGTGATACATGTGCTAACCGGTAGCAAGATATCCCACGCAAAGTGTTAGGCACACCGGAACACCTTCGAGAGACGCTGGAAACAAACCCTCAAAGGAACGGGCAAGAAATGCTTTCTTTGCGCAGTACCGGACTGTCTGGGCTTAGGTGGCGGACTGTCTGCAAGTCAGTTCTCGGACTGTCTTCGGTCACCCCTCGGACTGTCCGGTGGCAACAGCTGGACGGACAATAGAAACTATGCTGGAACTTGACCACAGCGGCGGACTGTCCGCGGTTTACACCAGACTGTCCACAGGTCACTTCCAGAAAAACACACCGAGCAAACAAGATTCTGGACATGCTTTCAGTGACGAACGGCGGACTGTCCGCGGTCTAGGCCCAGATTGTCCGCAGGTCAAAAACAGGAAACCACACTGATCGAAACCAGTTCTGGAGACGGTTCGAAAAATGAACTGCGGACTATCTCCCCCGTGGGCGCGGACTGTCCGCAGTACAAAAATCAGCAACTCCAGAAAAGTCACAGAAAATGCCCCGGAGACCCCAGACTGTCCACGGTTTGACCCTGGACTGTACGCCAGTCAAACACGAAAAACAACACAGAAAAACTTGGTTCTGAACTGGAAGAACCCCAACTCCCGGACAGTCCGCCGACTAGGTGCGGACAGTCCGCGAATCGCACAGACAGACGAACAGAGCACTACGAAAATCGCCTCCTCAGTTCGATCCACAAATTTGTGGCCAAATCTTCACCAACTGCCATGAAACTTGGTGAGCATGGTCACAAGGCAGTAGGGGAGCTACCTCTAAGAGGTCATCGCCCAATTTGAAGCCAATCAACGGAAAATCGAAGGGGCACGAAAAACACCGGTTCTTGCAATCTAGACCAAGAAATCGCCCGATCTACTTGCTCGTGAGGAATTGATGGATTTCCTTCGGTGGAAAGATTCTACTCGCATCATAGCACGAATCAAGGCAACAAAAACGAATCAAAATGGTCTAGAAACGAAGAAACGAAGCAAGAACTAGAAGAGAGAAAACGAAGAACACGAAGAACACAACATGAACTCACAAATCGATTTCTCCACCGAACTCCGGAGGACACCGGAGGATTCGGGATCTCCTTCCCTCAAAGATTCATGGTTCTTACACTAATAGGTGGATTAGTGGACCTCGCTCTCACACAAGCACCTAGAGGAAGAGAACCTAAAGGAGAAAATGAAAATGGAGGAGGTGAGGGAGATGGGGGCTCCCTCATCCTATTTAACAGGGCTATTACACAATCCCAGTTTTGCACCTGGATACACATGAGCCAAACTATTTTGCCCAAGGGCGTAAAGGTCTAGCCCGGTCTTCATCTTGATCCGACGGCCACCGCGCCTCCTCGCCGGTAGCTTTGCCTCGACGCGAACTCCCTGATGCCGCCACGTGCTGTTCGTACCTCCTCGGAACCTCCGCCCGGGTTTTGAGGCCCAAACCCGTAAACCCGCCACCGATGGTTTTGAGGCCCAAACCACCAAACCGCTCGCGAGTAGCGTACTCCATACGCGTCCCCCACTGATGGTTTTGAGGACGAAACCATCAAACCCCCGATGTCGACGCGTGTCCGACCTCCCGCCAAGCATGACGCCTTCGCCTTCCTTCTTGACTCGGCCCACCGGCCTCCGTCAAGTGCCACGACGCCATCGTCTCCATTTTGACTTGGCCGACGCTGTCTTCATCACCATGTACACTTGCACTCGTCGATGTCCCAAGTATCAGCCACTGTGGCTAGTCACCCGGCCTCTTGGTCCTTCGGTCCAAGCCTCACGTCTGCCCTTCACCACTACCGGTCCATCGGCATGACACGTCCTCCTTGACCTTGACCTCGCCATCGACTACCGCCTCCGAGCTCCACATCTGCACACCACAAGCCAAGAGACATGTACACATAGCTTTTGCCATGGTAGGGCCACTCAACCTACTACGTGGATCACATTGACAATCACTCATCACAAAACGAACATAAAAGGGTACTTGTCAACTTTGTGTTCGCATTTTCAAGCCAAAGTGCTCGGTGGTCTGCTCTTTGGAATTTTATTTCGCAGTTTTTTAGCAACAAGTATTCACCCTGTGTCTTGTCCTTTTCAAGCAATAGTGAACTAAAGTTCGAGCAATCATTAGCTCGTCATTGAGTAGTAGTTAATCTATTCTTGCTTGATCAAATTACGTATTGTTGCTTTTTAGTACACATGCTGTTCATTCATACCTGTTGCACAGTAGCCCTCTCTTTTGCTTATTATAAGTGTTGTTTGGGATATAGGCCAAGTTGTCACTCGGAAAAGAATTTTAATAACCCCATCTGGTTGCCGTTTCCTGTCTTTCAATAGCACTATTTCTTTATAAAGAAAATAGAAATAAAAATTTGCATAAAAATATGTTACACTATTTTAGTTAAAATATATGTCACAACATTTCAATTAAAATATATCAATTTACATAACGCTGAGTACGTATGTTATATTAGTGAAATGTGTAAGAGTGCACCTAATAGCTTTCCAAACAGAGGACTATCACAAATGTGCTAAGGCTGTGATTTCTACATAGAAATTCTCAGAACACTCATCCAAGTCCCTCAAAATGCTTGAGTTGCATATCCGCAGATCTAAAAGTTATGGGGCCTTCAAATAAAATGTGAAATTAATATGTAGTTACCTATATATGATGAATACCAAAGCTAACAAAACAAAGACATACTGAATACATATAGCATTTTCAAAGCCTTGATATGAACCATACCGTTCCAAATGTTATTAGCAGGACCCTGGTTACAACTCATGATCGAGTTAACAGGAATACTAAAAAGTTGGATAAAGTAGAAAACAAAAATTGCTCGCATATTTCTAGCGGTGAAAATGCATGGTTGGCGATCAGTTATTGAATTCAGATCACCCAAATGTATACATATAATTTTTTTAGATAATGGAATTAAACATCTAGCTTCATTCCCTCAGTAGAGGAATCAGGCCAAACTTATTACAAAGTTTAACACACAAAAAGTTATAAAACAGAATGACAGGAATAATTCAGCATAGGTAGCAAATCACGCGGTACATAGGAAGAGATCATCCATATGCCTGCAATTAAGCAATTGGTATTGTGTTCTCTGCGGGCACTTGGACTTGGAACCTTCTAGCAATGATAGGCAGAGCAGAGGCTGCAGAAGCAACAAGAGAAGAAATGGGCTCTCTGTGCTTAGCGACGCCAATGCCGCAGCAGAACATCTTAAACATTTCAAGTCTCTCTTCTGTTTCTATGACTTCTTTCACTGCCTTGTCCCCTTGGTGCTGAATGAAAAACTCAATCCAGCGTCTGTTGCTCCGCAGCATCCAAATGATTAGCTCAACTGTAACCCGCCTTATACCTGGGTAGTCAGTGTCTGGTGACTTGTACAGATCAAGGATCCTGGTAAGCTTATGCATGAGCAAATCCGCTGTAAGGTTGGCATTCCGGAGAGCGTCGCCGAACTCATTTGCCTGAATGAATGTGCAGATATGAACACTGAGGCCAATAAAGCTCTCCAATAGTGCACCCTGCTTGATCCTCCATTCTTCCAAATTCTGTGTACAAATAATACATATAATTTGGATGAGTTCCTTTCCAAGCCATGCAATTAGTTAAGGTGCAGCTATCTATAAAATGATACATGATATAAATAAATGTATTTGCAGAGAGGTGCAGTGTGATGAGAAGGCTAAATTTCATACATCATCAAGGACATGAAGTTCTCCAGCAGCAGGTACCAGGGCATCTAGTTTCTCCACCTCTAACTTGATTGCTTTCAGCAGCTGTATGCGTGATGAGAAATTGTAAGACTACTATATGTCATCCTAAATATTTCAAGCAGTATTCCACAATAAGAAATCAATTCAAGGAGAAAAAAGATTAAAACATAGAACTTTTTTTTTCGAAAGATCTAAAACATAGAACTTAACAGTGTATATATAGTTGTGCAATGCTTTAATGTGGACCATGGTTGAGAGGAAACAAGTAATCTGCAATAGCATACTATACTACACCCAAAAAAAACATAAACAAAGGTGCATATATGAATTTACCAGAGGTAGTGCGTTGTCGACTGTCCGGTTATACTGAGCATGTTCTGTTACAGAATTGACGCGTAAAATCGCCAAGAGTCTTGCAGCCATAGTTCTGAGCTCTGTGGAGTAAGAAGAAAGCATATCAACAAGTTGCTGCATGTCTTCAGTCCTCAGTTCTTCAAGGATCCTCAAGGCAATCCTTTGGCTGTCCACGGCAAGAAGAAGCAATGCTTCAACAGCAGATTGTGCTAGCTCGACACTGTTGGATGGGGAAGGAGTTTCAACAACAAGGAATGGAACAAGCTTCCTAATGATCCGAGCTGAACCCCCAATCTCTTCCTTTCCTGTCTCATCCAAAGCTAAGCAAGCAAGAACTCCAATTGCTTCAGCGAGTAGCTCTGTATATAGCTCCTTGGATGTTCCAGGATCTTTCTGATGTTCCTGAGAACATGGAGGTTCTCAGAGATTTTGCACCTAAGCACCTTACCGGCATCACCGGTAGTTCGGACCAGCCTGTGCAGGACTTGAACTGCCTCCACGATGATCTCTTCTGTCAATGGAGACCATGAGATTGAGGAGCTGTCGGTGTCATCACTAACAGTTGTAAGGTCCACAATGCTTGATATCACCTGGTCATCGGCATCCTTCGTCACTTCCTTACAGTTGTCCGGATTGTCCATGATCTTTCTGAGGATTTTCACACCGAGCCATGTAAGCTCGATGCTGACATTGCTCGACGTCGACACTGCCGTCGTCTTCGCAGTAAGCAGTGAAGACACCATCTGCAACATTGCTGGGAAGCTCTCCACTTGGAGGTCTGGAGAGAGCTCCAGCACCACGTTCGCCGCGTGCCCTCTGGTGTTCTCTTCCTCCGTGGTCTTGTTCTTCAGTCCAAGCATACTGACCACGCTTCCCACAGTGTCAATGGAAGCTCGGAGCCTCATCAGCGCCAGCCCCCTGTACTTCTCCACGCTGAGGACGCGATCAAGAACCCGGACGCCGACGAGCCGGTCGGCCACCGTGGTGGACCTCGCCATCTCCATGGCGAAGCTGACCAGGTCCATGTCCATTGCTTCACGCACTCTTCCACCGGAACATTTCATGTAGGTGTCGAGCATGTAGCGCTTGATGATGAGCACCCCTGACTGGCCAAGCTGGTACGTCATGCTGAGCTTTAGCACCCGCCGGACGTCGATGGGGAGCATGGTGTCGGCGAGGAAGGAGGAGACGCCCTGCGCCAGCACCAGGCCGTAGAAGAGGTTCAGGGACCCCTTGATGCTCTTGTGGTCGCTGCTGCTCTGGTCCGCCGGGTCCACGTAGTCCTGCCGGCTCAGACGCAGCACGGCCAGGACGACGGAGGTGATGCCCGCGGCGAACTGCGCGAACGTGAACCCCGTCGAGAGGGTCTTGGCGAAGAAGCGGCGGCAGGTGCAGAAACGCCGCCGCCCGGAGGTTAGGGACGACGACCATCCCAGCAGGCCTCCTCGTCTTGGTGGTGGGGGAGCAGTTTGGTTCGTTGCTTGGTCCGGCCGGTTGGTTCGATGATGCCTTTGCCAGCTTCCTTGCTCCTTGGCCTCGATTTCCTCGGTCTTTGCTGCCACAACTTCTGGTGCATTGATGATGAACTGATCCTCTGGATCCACAGTACTGCTGAAGAGCCTGCCATTTGCATTTGGAAAGAGTTTGGTATGCAACCATGTCAGTTCTGTATATGGGACTTTATTACATTACTAGATATATGTTTGTGCGTTGCATCAGGCTACGGTATTTTTTGTCTGAACCTTGGTAATCGAATGCGTCAGCTTTGACCTCCGAGGACATTGTATCGGACGCGGGCACGTGGATCTGATCTTTATATCGAAACCAGATAGGATGTGGACGTGTGAGGTCCGAGTCAAGAATGATTTCTATCGAATATGGACACATTAGTAGGAATATCAAGATTTGGTGTCACTGGATAAATGATGATGTTACTGTGTTTTTAGATTTAGAAATTATAGTAGGATTAAAACAACGACTGTAGTAGTATTTATTAAAACAAGAAAAATAAAAAGCCACGCCATTTTCCTTTGTGCCTTACTAAATGAAAAAAAACCACCCTCATATTATGTGATGTACTTCCTTTATTTGCTGATGAATAATTGAGGGGGACAAACTGTTTGGACATCTGCCCAATAGTCCGGTCCAAGTGGCCCATGCCACTAGCCCATCAGAAAGTATGTATCTTATCTTGCTATTACTAAGTAGAGGCTTTCTTATTGATTTTCATCATAGGTGTTAAAAAATAAATTCTCAAAATATAATCAGAAACATCTCAGCTTTAATTTGGTAGAATCTATAATCATCATCTATCATAGCCACTGGTTTTATTCTGTTTCATAAAAAACTGCCCACCCATATATACCATACGAAAAATACATAAAGTAACCACTTAATTTTAAATTTAAATTGCCCACCTCTGCCATTATCAATGGTATTTGAAAATAACCCCTAAATTTATATATAAATTACCTACCTTTATCAAATATAATTCAAAATAATCCCCTAATTTTATATCTTAATTACCTACCTCTGTTATTGTGAAAGATAAAAAAATAATCCTGTATTTTGTATATAAATTACCCACCTCTATCATTATCCAAGGTAATTCAAAATAATACCTAATTTTGCATTTAAATTACCCACCTCTACCATTATTAAAGATAACTCAAAACTATCCTAACTTTGTATATAAATTATCCATCACTATCATTATGAAAGATAATTTAAAACAACTCACCAATATTTTTTATAATTACCCACATTTACCCTTATGATAGATAATGTGAAGTAACCCTTACATTTGCATTCAAATTGACCAATATTTGCACTATACCACAGCCAATCTATAGCGTCTCCAAAACGGTCGCTATAAGCCGTTATAGCGACCGATCATCGGTCGCTATAACGTTATAGCGACCGATGTATAAGTCACTGTAAGTGGCGTCGCTATAAATCTATAGCGACCGACAAGGTCTATAGCGACCGATAATTGGACGTTATATTTGTAGCGACCGATGATCTGTTACAAGCTTTAGCGACCAATGGTTTGATGGCATATATATTTTTAGCGACCAACAATCCATCACTACAAACTGACATGGTTATATTTAATTAATTTGCATTGACCATATAATTTCAAGCATTTTCAATATCCATAGCAATTCACATATTGCAGTTCACACTATTATCAACCACATAGATTAACAAACACATTTCAAGTTTTCATTGAAGACAACTTGTGCACTTGTACATTTTTACAGAAGGGAAAAGTACATAGGCAACCTAACTAGCAAGGTCAAATGGCAGCCACAAGTCATATGTTGACTTGTACAATCTAATCAAGTTCACTACAGAATGGCTCATCTCTAATTACTCGAAAACAAAATATCACCGGTGAGCAATTTAATTCATCTTGCTGCTGGCAACATCTAACATCTCACGACCTGTCCTCCCACCTGAACAAAGTCCAGATGATATTTGTTAATATATAAAACAGTTTGAGGAGTATCATAACATGGGAAATTGCATCTTGCAAGCTTAGTATTTCTTGTCAGTCTTCCATAGTTGGCAATCAAGTGATAGCTTGTTAAGTGTAATTCTTATTTGTTTACTGCATATGCACAGTTTCAGAACAAGTCCCAAATTGGCAATCAATATGGCCTTTCAGATGGTGTGATAAGCCTGTTTCAGAACTGCATATGCACAGCACCTACACTACATTTTTTGTTTCAGCAATTAAAAAAAATCCTTTTGTAGGTTGCCATATTAGCTCTGTCTATGGGCGGCAAAAGGGTGTATGAATTCTCTACTCTCTACTGACCATTGCCATATACACAACACTTTGTTACTGATCAACATATATACACATACAAAAACATGAAATCCAATATATAGAGGTAATCTTGTGAATATGAAAAAAATATTTGTAGACAAAGGCAAAGTATTTGAAGCTTACCATGTCATTTTCACATCCTTAAGCAACTCAGATGGTATTTCCATTTGTACTTTTCAAGCAATGAGCTGCAAGCACAAAGGTACCATCATATTCTTGGGCCTTCAATTACAGTTGTCCAAAATCTGTGCCTGCTGGACATCTAGGCCATGGGCACCATCCTATGCCTTGCAGTTGCGGTGGAGGGAAGTAGGCAAGGAAGTCCCTGTGATACGAGTGAGGAAGCCGGTGGTGGCGCACGTGAGGAAGCTACCTTGCAGCTGCGAGGGTTGCTGCCACACACCTTTCCTGCATAAGAACCACGCCGGCCACTGTGTCAACCTTGCCTCCGCCGCTAGACAATACTGTAAGTTCAGTAAATGACACAAGTTCACTAAATAAATAAGTTTCAACTGACTGGAATTTTCAGTCCTGCAGTTCTGCAGATAGAAAAAAAGAAAAGCATATAGTATGGTAACAAAGAGATATATTACAGAGAGGAAAACACTAACATTCTATTTAGCAATAAGATAGGCCAAATATATCCACATGGAAAGCAGGGGGGAAAAAAGATGTGTGCATCGTGGGTGTTGCTTCATCCTGCATAGAAGGCCTATTCTTAAGCATCTCAAAGGCAGGCAAATTAGAAGAATGGACTCCTATGATTCTGTATTAGGATTTTTCATCTGAGGCCCTTAAGACCTATTGGGAAACTAGAAAGAACAATGCTTAAACAAAAGTATAGACACTACAATAATATCTGATGAGATGAAAACTGAAAAGAAGAAAAGAAAGGCTCCCCAAAGAGAGAAGAAACTTCTTGTATCTCTGTGGTGTTTACTACAAATGTAAGCTATTCCCCAAACAAACATTGGATCTGCACACACTAAGAATAATACCTGATATATATTCATTGTTGCCAGCTCTATCACAAAGCATATTGAAGCCCACTGCACCACCAGATCTATAAATGACCCAGAAAAAATCTGAATGAAATGCTAGCAGATTTGCCTTAACCATGTATTGAGTCATTTTTAATATTTAGTTTGCAACTCTGAACACCTGCAGAAACATCAGTACATGAACAAAACCTGTTATTAAGATAAGAACTTATGACATTGCATACTTCCACAACATGAAAAAAAGAGAGCAACAGCTAGGGAAACAGAAACCTACCAATACAAACAAGTAGAGCTGCTGCCAAGAGCACATTCAAATGCCTTCCCAAGGTGTCCAACTACACGTGGAGCAGCTGCAATTTGATGACGTCAGACTTGGCTGGTATATACCAACAAGTTCAGAGAAAATTGGTACACGACATAGTATATAAGTCTCTAGACTGCAGTCTCTCTGAGTCTCCCAACTTCAATTTATAAGTCACTCTCTATCAATTAGAGGCTGGATGTATTACAAGCTTGTGTATCACAGTATTATAATTTTTATTCTTTTTTCTTTAGCTGGTATGATTAATTGATAAGAAACAAAATCCAAAATTGTTTATTTCTGTAAGGACAGGCATCATGCTTTCTTCATCAAGCAAATAGGCGAAAATTAAACACGTTCCAATTAGCAAGCTACTAGCCGATGCATTTGAAATAATAAGTCGACCATGCATGGGGATAAATTGCATACTTCTGTTGTTCTCAGTATTTCCATTCAAGCCACACGAAAATCACTGACCATGCTATTTTTTTGACACAGTATATATGTGCAATCAAATGCAGGCAACATCGTTCTGCCCATGTCACTCCGACTGTGGCCCACAACACAAGATACTTTCCCCGGACGCCAAGTAGAAGCAGCAACGGAGAGAGCCCAGATCCAGATCCCCGGCGGCCACACGAGGCCACAACCACGAGCACCTGCACCACCACCCAAATGCTCGCTGCACAGTGGGATCCAGCCATCGGGCAGCCCACTAGTACCCGGCCGAACCGAATCCGACTCCCCTTCAAGTGCGGCGCGGCATCCCATCAATCGACCAAGGAAACCTGGGAAGGGGACCAGTGCAGAGAGGGGATAGGAAGGGAAGGGAGCAGCGGATGGGGATGGAAGGGAAGAGAACCAGTACCTGCTCGGGGACGCTCGGAGGGGACGGCAGCTGCGACGATGGGACGGGTGGGGACGACGGCTGCGGCGGCTTGGGCGGGTACGGCGACACCGGTGAGCACGCAGCAGGGATGGCGGCCTGGACGATGGTCGCAACAGCTTGACGGCAGCTGCGATGGCGGGGACGGCGAGCTCACGGGTGGCGGAGGTGAAGAGGTGAGATGCGGGTGGAAGGGACGCAGCTCGCGGGCAACGGCGGCGGCAGCCCGGACGAGATGCGCGCGGCTGCTCGGTGTGAAATGCGGCTACTGGGTGGAAGTGCTCGAGTTAGGGTTTTAGGTGACACTCTAACCAGTGGGCCGTGCAAATTTCAACGCGGCCGATTGGGCTGGGCTGAGCGCACCAAAAATAAAAATGGGCTATAGCGGCCGATCGTCTGACCCTACCATTTATTTTTAGCGACACATGGTTTGACGTAAATGGCTAAATATATGTAGCGACCGATGTTCCGTCGATACGAGTAAAAATAGCGACCGATGATCTGTTACAAATTTGTAGCGACCGATTGTTGGACGTTAATATTATGTTTTAGCGACCGTTGTCCGACGTTATAGATTGGCTGTGGTATAGTGTTGCCGGTATGAAAGAAAATATGAGATAACATTTTTTATAAACATACCACATTTTAATTTGTATCTAATAAATTATCCACCACACCCATCATAAAAAGAACATAAATAGGTCTCGAACGTACATGTAAATAGTATTATAAATTATCATGAAAAATGATCCAATATACATAAAGTATGCTATATAAATTTCTAAAACGTACAATTCTATAACGGTTATATGTTAAAAATAAGAATAATGGTATTTTCTATCATGTAGGCCAAGTAAACATATATATATACATTAGCATAAATATTTATTTTAATAGGTATTCATGCGGCGTGGACGATGTGGACCGGGATGATGATGGTGTGTCCATAATGACGGCATAGAGGAGGACCACCGAGCCTCAATCCGGCCAAGGGCGGCCCGCCGGTCTGTTTTTGGGGCGTTGAGGAGCAGCGATGGTGGTGGCAGAAGCAGAAGCTAGATTTATAGCAGAAGCTGCAATGGGATCTTTAAAAAAACAAATTGATTTTCAAAGGCAAACGTCGGTCTTAGAAAACATTATTTCCACCGGCAGACACGAGGACCGCCTTTGATAACTACGTACGATTAACTCTGACCATCTCTCAGAGGTCGAAAGCATTTATGGCCATCTATGACAAGCCAAAATGTAGTCCCATTTAAAATTAACTGGAAGAACATCCCGTGCGTTGATGTGGGAATTACTGATTTAAAATGAAATTTAACTATTTATACAATTATTAGAAAGAGATTAACTATTATAAATTAATATTAGTGGATACCGTGGCACACTGATGTGGACAACTAAATGTATATTTATGGATGATGTGTCTCGCTGGCGTGGATATCATAATTGTTTATGCGAGTAAACTTTAATTGCAAGTGATAGTAGACTGCTGAGGTAAATATCTGGTATGTAAGTGATAGTAGACTGCTAAGGTGGACACCTTGCATGTCAAGGAAAATTACTAGTGGGGTTTTGCTTTATAAGAGTATATGATTAGTTATATTGTTCGTCAGAATAAATACGTTCTAATACTTTCGTCACTACTACAAAAAAAAATTTGTAGCAGTGCCTCCTTTTGTTTGAGGGGGGCTCAATCTAAAAGTGCCTCTACAAACGCTTCTCTGAAAGATCCGTCCCTATAAATCCATTTGCAGGGGCTGCTGGTGTTATCAGCAATCCAAATGGTCAAAACAAAAGTTATAGATCTCAAAAAGGTGTACAACTTTGTAGTTGACAACTTTTTCATTTGAAATTATTTTGTTAATAAAAACTACGTTTGAATTTATCATATTTAAAATTTAAAATTTTCAAACGACCTCAAATGGAGAAACAACAAAAATAAAAGTTGTAGATCTCGAAAAGTTATACAACTTTGTAGTTGATAACTTTTTTATTTGAAATCATCTAGTTGAGGATAATTACGTCTAAATTTCTAACATTTGAAATTCAAAATTTTCAAACGACCTCAGATGGAGAAACAACAAAAACGAAAGTCGTAGATCTCAAAAAGTTATACAACTTTGTAGTCGACCACTTTTCCATTAGAGTCCCAAACATTCATTTTAAGTCGGTGCAGCATAATATAAGGAGAAAGAAAATCTAACGTAGACACAAATGAGTGTGGGGGTGAAGTGATTAGAGGAGGAATCGCGCGAGGTTGAGGTCACGGATTCGAACCCCGGTGGCTGTGAAGCGCGCATTTTCGTGTGAAAAAATGTGTGACCCCGGTGAGGCCTCCTAGGATTAAAAAAATTGGGCGGCTTAAGAACCGTTCCTGCGAATCAGTGATTTGTATTGACTCCTGGCTAGGGGCAGCTGGGCAAACCGCCCTTAAAAATGCCCTGGAGCCACCCCTACAAAGGCTTTATGTAGTAGTGCATGAGTAATGTCTGCACATTTCGATATGCTTTTCCATGTCCCAATATTAAATGTTTTCACATAGCTAATGGTCTTTCCACACGAATTTTGAACACTTAGTCATTTTCTAAAATTGTATGCTTGTGCTGGTGCACAGGTTTATATATGGACCAAGTTTATACTTTATAAAAATATAACTGTGATGATACAAGGTTAACTAATTTTGCATATCCCTAACCTCGTGGCTTCGAGGAAGGAGATGATTGTGACGAACCAAAAATCCTTCTGCTTTATCAGGGTGGAGAATCCACCAAGCAGAACGATGGTGGCCCAAGCGAGCGCAAGGGCCCCGAAACCGCTGGTCGCCTTGTCGATGAACGCCCACCGCAGTATGATGCCATTCAGTCCTGCTTCTGGCAGCCGGCGTTCTTCAGGCACAACCAGGGTTGCCATGCCAGCAGCTGATGCATGCTCCATTATGCCTTATGAGCTAGTTTACTGCTGGTTGTGGACTTGTGGTGTGGTTGTTTCTCCCTGTCAAGCTGAGGTCGATGGCACAACGTATTTATATTAATTGGACAGTGTTGTTTGGGACAGCATCTGAAGACGATTGCGTTTATAACACAGATCCTAGGCCATCTCAGGGTGTGATGATGGCCACACAGTTGTGAATGTACGTCCCCACCCAGTGTGTCACATCTGTTTAAAGCTTGAAGTAGCGTTTCCCAATCAATTGTAACTTTTTATGGTGTTTTATTGACAATATATAAGCCACTTGGAAGTTTATCCTCAGCTTGTGAGCATGTATTTTGTTAGTGCATAGTCCCAAGGTTACCCCCGTTTGTCCGAAAAAGTAGCTGCCGTGACAACTAAGTCACTTATATTCTATAACAGATCACCTCTTCTTCATACAGCTGTTTTATGTGTCTTATTGACAATAAGCCACATAAACCCTCAGCTCTGTGAGCTTGTATTTTGTTAGTACATAGTCCGATGGTTACCCCAATTGTCCGAAAAAAAGTAGCTGCCGTAACAACAAAGGCACTTCTATATTCTATAACAGATCACCTCTTGTTGACGCTGACTTGTCTATACGGAACTGGGATTATCCCCAGCTTCATAGTTGTTGTACTTTGCACATATTACCCATCTTTATATACACTTAATATTGCCTTCTTTCAACTGTTTTGCTTATTTCCTTTTCTTTTACTATCCACAATGTCCTCATTAAAAGTCCTCTCATTGTCCCATATATAATTTGGACTAACCGCCTATGCTCATACGAGTCAGAATAATATATATCAAGCAACAGTTTGGAGTATGATTTCAAGACGTATTTATAAAAGATGGCGCGATTGTCGAACAAATCTCCGTGCCTCAAATTGTCACATGCTACTTTGCAAGAGGCTATAACCTCCACTGGAACACATAAGCATGTTTATTAGTTTATATTGCATATTAAAGTACAATAATTTATTTGGTTTGTCTCCTCATCTATCGTCCCTCGCTCCCAATCCTCTTTCTTAGGCCTTGTTTAGATTCCCAAATTCACCCCCAAATTCTACTATGCAAAAAGAAGATTTCCCATCACATCAAAATGTCGGCACATGCATGGAGTACTAAATGTAGATAAAATTAAAAACTAATTGCACAGTTTTATGTACTTTGCGAGACGAACATTTTGAGCCTAATTAATCAAAGTTTGGACAATTATTACCAAATAAAAACAAAATGCTACAGTGATTCGGCACAGTAATTTTGTGCACCGAATTGGCGATCTAAACATGGCCTTGCTTTCACCAATCGTCGATGGAAAACTTGAGACCCACGGCAAGAGTCCTAGACCCGGGGCCTAACGGAGGTACACTTGACCCTCCTCCAACATGGCACTAATTATGTTTTCAAGCTATGAAACCTTCGACACTCGTCGTCACCTGGCCAGCCGAGCCCTAGCTCATGGGTGTTGTAACTCAGCACGGCTTGGCGCAGACATGTGGTACACCTTGTATCTTTGTCAATACAATAGGTGTACACAATAGCCACCCATTTAAACTAAATCAATCTTCTACACAAAACTAATCGTTTATTTCACCAAACATTTTTATGGGCATTATAATTTTCTTATTCTGTTGAAATAAGGTTGAATTTTTATCTGAAGGTATATAATTGATTATAGTGTAGTTTTAGTTACTACATACAAAACTGTTGTTCTTCACCCATATCCTTCTATGGAAGCTTAAAGGGACTTCAAGGCCTGATCCTTTTAGTAATTTCTACAACAATGTATCAAGAAAACAATGTTAATATAGGACATGAATTAAGGGAGCATTCTTCTACGATAAGCTACAAATTCTAAATGCGAGACATACCCTATGAAGAAAGGAATTTTCTGTCACTTTGGTTCGAAGCTGGCCTGAAGTGAGTTGAAAGGACAAAATGTAAGATTCATGGACAACCTTACGTGAGAAGTGGAACCAATGGTGTACCACAGGTTTTCCCTTTTGCAAAAAAGCATGATACAGGACCGTACTATTATTACAAGTTGAGGGATTGGAACTTAGAATATGACTTGCCCAAACGAGGAAGCAACTTGTATTCCAATCCGCGAACCCTATGAACCTGAAAGTTATAGTCTAAGGGAGCTCTTTGATTAGTCACTTCATTCAAAATATTTGTCTATAGCACACCATTGGCGTATACCAAAGATGCTACTAATTTCAAGAAAAAAATATTATGAAATGATCATCACACGCTAAACAAGTGTAACAACGCAACAATTTCTCTCTAATGAGAGATATAGGGTTAGAGACCCTACTACACAAAATCTTTAGCGACGCATTTCCAAATTGGCCTCCGAGGCGGTTAGGCCGGTTGCCTGCCTTGGTTATTTGTGGCCGGGCAGCCGGCCCAGCAACCGCCTTGGTAAATCATTAACCGAGGTGGGCATTCTAACTCAACCGCCTTGATTAATCAAGCCTAGCCCACTAGCCCACACCAGCCCACTACCACCTCGAATATATAACTACAACTTAGGGTTTCTTACTTCTCAGTCTTTCTCTCCCTTTCTCCCAGCCTCCACTCTCACCCAAGCATGCAGCGTGCCCTCCTCTCCCAAGCGCATGTCACCCCCTCCCCTCCTCTCGCGAGCGGCGCGCGGTCGTCCCCCTCCTCTCCAGAGCGCGCGGCGCGTGGTTGGTCCCTTCCTCTCCCGCGATTGGCGCGCAGGCAGGGCGATGCCCCTCCCTCTCAACCATGCTGGGCAGCTTGGCGGCCCTCTCTGAAAGTCCCTAGTTTGGTTTTGGCTAATTGATGAAACCTAGGACTAACCTTTGTATCTAAGTGGATGATTTAGATAAAGGTGGTCATTGAATATGAGACATGACATTGAGTCATATGACCAAGATGGTGAAGACCAAGATGAAGCTTGGCTCGGTGGACCGGTTGTGAAGGTGAAGGGCAAGTCGAGGCTTCGAAGCGAAGGACCATGCGATGGTGAAGCTTGAGCAAGACTTGGCGCCGACGGACCGATGCAACGGTGAAGAGCAAGTGAAGTCAAGGTCGATGGATCGAGACGGTCATGTGATGATATGAAGTGGATCATATCATTTGGAGAAACAAAATGGGCTCAAGGCAAAGGTATAACCATAGGGCCATTTTGTTTTACACTCAGGACACCATAGAGGGTGTGAGTGGTTTAGGATCGATAGCCGAACTATTAAGAGGGGAAGTCTTATCGGTTATTCGACGCACGGATGCCACTAGGTGAATTCATGAAGTGCATTGCATGTAGGGCCTAGTGAGCTAACTGGAAAACCTTTGAAAATGATTGAGAAAAAGCTAACACACAAGCACATGGAGATGTACACTTGATGGTGTTGGCACATTTGCAAAGGTGGCGTTGGTCGCGCTGTGGTTTGCGGGTAGAGAGGGGTTTGGATTCAGGCGATTTCGGGGAATTGAAATGCCTATTTTCCACTACGCCGGAAGTCGGAAAAGAAACGGAGGCGAATGGAGGTCACAAAGGTAATCGGACGCTGCACCGGACACGGTCACGGTGTGACCGGACGCGTCCGGTCAGTACAGCGCAGCAGTCAGGCGCGCGGGCTAGGGTTTGCAACCGGCGCGTCCGGTCAGGCGCCCTAAGGGAACTGCAGTTCGCAAGGTCGATCGGACGCAGTGCGCGTCCGGTCACACGCGATCGGACGCTTCCGGTCGTCGAGGGAGCTTACTGGACTCTGACCGAACGCTGGCACTGTCACGTCCGGTCGCTGTGTGGAGTGCGTCCAGTCGTTGCATCGCGTGCGCAGGCGCTGTGCGATCGGCGCGTCCGGTCATTTGAGCGGCACGTCCGGTCGTCATGTTTGACCGTTGGCGCGCGGTGACCATTGGAAGATCTAGCAGCCGCGTTTAAATTCGAGGGACACGTGGACGGCGCAGGGCGACCGGACATGGTGAAGCGCGTCCGGTCATTTTCGATCGGCGCGTTCGGTCGTCCCGAAAAACGCTCAGTGGAGTGGCAACGACTCTATTTGTATGGGATGCTTATAAATACTCATTGGCCGGCCCTTGGGGAGGCCTCTTGGCATTTCTAACACTCTTGTGCATCCTTTGAGCTAAAGCTACTCCTCCCACTCATCTCTCTTGCTTGATTGCAAATCAAAAGTGAGATTGAGTGATCCCAAAGTGCATTGCATAGCTTGAGGGCATCTAGTGGCACTTGTGGGTGGTTTAGCCGGTGGATTTCTTGTTACTCTTGGAGAGTACCGCTCCTAGCCGGCTTGGAGATTGTTGGAGGCGTTGGCAAGAGAATGTGATTGTTCTTGGCCACCTCCGGTTGATTGTGAGAGGTTCTTGTGCTTTCCTCGGTGGGATGCCAAAAGCAACTCTAGTGGAATGCGCGTGTCATTGAGTTACCTCACTTGAGAGTGGTGTCTTGCGGTGCCTTGCGGGGCGTGCCTTGAGGGGCAAGTGATTTGAGGGTCACACCGGGAAACCATCTAAGTGTTGGTCAACACAACCGATGACGTAGCTTGTCGGTGCACAAGTGAACATCGAGTGAACAAAAATATTGTGTCTCTTGTCTCCCGGTGATTGGTCTTCATATTGTGTTGTTGTCAATATTGATTGATTTTATATCATCTTGGTGATTGGCAACATCTTCACTCCACCATCGGTATAAGAATCACAATCCTCTCTCTTACACTTACTTTTACTAGGTTATCTTGTGTAGCTCTAGTGGTAGCTTTGCTAGTAGTGTTGTTAGCTTGTTCTCTAGTGTAAAATTAGTGACATAGCTCTTGTATGAACTAGAGATCATAATCTACTAGACTTGTGGTTAGGAGGCTTGCATCACAACCTTTGGCTAAGCAAAACTCACTTTACGCCGTTTGTTATTCTAACAAGTTTGCTTAGTGGTTTTTGTAGATTTTTTATAGGCTATTCACCCCCCCTCTAGCCATCTAGGACCTTACAAGTGGTATCGGAGCCGTGGTCACCGTTTTAATCAAGGCTTAACATCCTTCGGTGTGAAAAATGGCTCAAATTGTATTCAATCATATTGGGGGCAAGCCACCGTTCTTTGATGGTGTTAGTTCTTTTGCTCATTGGAAGAGAAAAATGACAATGTACCTTGGTTCTATTCATGAGAGAGTATTGCAAGTCACTGAGAATGATTTTGCTATCATTGATCCTGATCATCTCACCGATGAAGATAGAGCAAATAGAACATGCAATAGAATGGCTCTCAATACACTTTACAATGGTATTGACACAAAAGTGTTTGAGGGCATCAAGGATTTGAAATTGGCTAGTGAAGTTTGGACAAGGTTGAGTGAGACATATGAAGTCACTAAGGTTGTGAAGAGTGCCAAGTTATATGGGCTCAAGAGTGAGTTTGAGAACTTCAAGAAAAAGGATGATGAAACAATCATTGAAATGTTTCATAGATTGCAAGTGATAGTCAATGATCTCAAGAGCTTAGGGCACAAGACTCAAGATCAAGATTTTTGTCACAAGTTCTTATTGAGCTTACCTAGAAGATTTAAGATGTTGATCATGATGTTTCAAAGAGATGGGCTTGAAGCAATGAAGCCTAATGATTTGCTTGGTGAAGTATTGACCTATGATAAATATGATCAAGATGTTGATGACAAGGAGAAGGTGGAAGATGAGAAGAAGAAGAAGACTGTGGCATTCAAGGCCACCTCCTCCAAGGGCAAAGCTACCATCATTGAAGAAGAAGAAGACAACAATGAAGATGGGGAATTTGAAATTGATGATGAGGCACTTGCTCTTGTAGTCAAGAAGATGGGTCACATGTTCATCAAGAGAAGAGGCTTTAACAAGAGAAATGACAACTTCAAAAGAAATGAGCAACAAAGGAAGTGCTTCAATTGTGATAGCACCGAACACCTTCAAGCCGAATGTCCCTATGACAAGAAGAAGAACAACAAGAGGGGCAAGTTTGAGAAGAAGAAGAGAGAAGCCAAGATGACATTCAAGAAAGGCAAAGATGGTGCCTATGTGGTCACTTGGGAAAGTGATGAAGAAGAAGATGAAGAATCATCATCTAACAAGGCTTTTTCTTCTATTGCTATCAACAAGAAGCCATCACTATTCTCTTCATCACATTCATGCTTCATGGCCAAAGAAACAAAGGTACAATATGATGAAAGTGATAATGAAAGTGAAATGGAATATGTTCATGATAGTGATAATGATAATGAAAATGATGATGATGAACCAACTAAAGAACAACTATATGACTTGATGCAACAAACTAGAGACATAGCTATTGCCAAGGACAAGGAGTGTAAGAAGCTTTCAATGAAAGTAGCAATACTTCAGAAAGTCCTTAGTGAGCTTAAGACCACTCATGAGAGTCTAGTGGAAGACCATGAGGATCTTGGTAAGGCTCATTCCAAGCTTGAAAAGGCTCACTCATTGCTACTTGAGCAACAAGCAAAGAAGGAGGTTGTTGTATCATGTGATATAGGTGTTACATGTGATATAATTGATGAATCCTTTTATGAACCTATCATCATGTCAAATGCTAACCCTTCTTGTAGCTCTTCATCCACCACCACCGACTCTACCTTCACTACTAGTGATGGTTTCACTCGTGATGCCTCACTAATGGTTGAGAATGAGACTCTCAAGAAAGAGGTGGATGAGCTCACTCACGCCCTAGGCAAGGCCTATGGTGGTGAGGCCCGCTTGCTTAAGTGCTTGGGTAGCCAAAGGTTCTCTCTTAACAAAGAGGGATTGGGCTACACCCCTAAGAAAGGCAAGTCAGCCTTTGCAATTCCAAAGCCTAGCTTTGTGAAGGGCAATGGTCGGTTTTGCAATAGATGCAAGCAAGTTGGGCACCTAGAGCATAATTGCAATAAAAAGAACCAAAGCAAGAACCTTGTTAATGCTATACCTTTTGATTCTTGCTATGTGCTTACCAAGAGTGTGAAGGGTGTGCAAGCTAAGTTTATTGGTACACCAATTGTGGGCCCAAAGAAGAAGGCTATTTGGGTACCAAAGAGCTTAGTTACTAACCTACAAGGACCCAAGCAAAAGTGGGTACCTAAGCTTCATTGACTTGCTTGTAGGTCAATTACAAAGCCAGAGGAAGGCATTGGATTATTGATAGTGGGTGCACTCAACACATGACCGGTACATCAAGAATGTTTGACTCAATCAATGACAATGATAGTGGTGTTGATTCTATCACATTTGGCAATAACAAGAAAGGCAAGGTTATTGGATTAGGCAAGATTGCAATATCAAATGACATGAGTATCTCCAATGTGTTGCTAGTTGAAAGCTTGGATTTCAATCTTCTATCCGTGGCACAAATATGTGATCTAGGCTACAAATGCATCTTTGGGGTTGATGATGTGGAAGTTATTAGTGTGGATGGTTCAAATGTGGCATTCAAGGGCTTTAGATATGAGAATCTCTACTTAGTTGACTTCAATGCTAGAGAAACTTCTTTGAAAACTTGCTTAATCTCCAAATCAAGCATTGGTTGGCTTTGGCATAGAAGGCTTGGTCATGTTGGCATGAAACAATTGAAGAGGCTTACAACTCACAATCTTGTCAATGGTTTGAAAGATGTAGAATTTGAGAAGAATAAGCTTTGTAGTGCATGTCAAGCCGGGAAGCAAGTTGGAAGCTCACATCCAAAGAAGAGTACAATGAGCACATGTAAAGCATTTGATTTGATGCACATGGATCTATTTGGACCAACAACATACACAAGCATAGGCGGCAACAAGTATGGCTTTGTCATAGTGGATGACTTCACAAGATTCACATGGGTATTCTTTCTTAATGACAAAAGTGAAGTGTTTGACATCTTCAAGACATTTCTCACTAGAGTTCACAATGAGTTTAAGATTAGAATCAAGAAAGTGAGAAGTGATAATGGAAGTGAGTTCAAGAATACAAGAATTGAAGAACTTTGTGATCATTATGGCATTGGACATCAATTCTCGGCCAAGTACACTCCACAATCAAATAGCCTAGTTGAGAGGAAGAATAGAATATTGCTTGATATGGCTAGATCAATGCTTCATGAGTACAATGTGAGTCAATCATTTTGGGATGAAGCAATCAATACCGCTTGCTACTACATCAATAGACTATATTGTCATCCATTGCTAGAGAAGACCCCATATGAGCTACTTCATGGAAGAAAGCCCAATATTTCTTACTTTAGGATGTTTGGTTGCAAAATGCTATATCTTGAAGAAAGGCACTAGATTGGGGAAGTTTGACAAGAGATGTGATGAGGGGTTCCTACTTGGTTATTCAACTACAAGCAAAGCTTATAGAGTTTGGAACAACTCAAGTGGCATTCTAGAAGAAGTCCATGATGTGCAATTTGATGAAACCAATGGGTCACAAGATGAAGAAGAGAATCTAGATGATGTTGGTGGAACTCAATTGGTGGAAGCAATGAAGAACATGGACATTGGGGACATTAGAGCAAAGCAAGTAATTGATATTCAAGATGATGATAAAGATCAAGTGCTCAATTCTCCATTCAAGCTAGCTAGTGACTCTCAAGTGCAAGATCATGGTGCTAGTTCATCTCATCAAGATACATCAAGTAATCAACTAAGCTCAAGCAATCAAGTGCAAGTACTCCAACCACAACATGTTGCAAGAGATCACCCCATTGATAGTGTTATTGGTGATATTAGAAGTGGTGTGCAAACAAGATCAAGATTGGCTATGTTTTGTGAGCATGCATCATTTGTGTCAACCATAGAACCAAATAAGATAGAAGAAGCTTTGAGGGATGCCGATTGGATCATGGCTATGCAAGAAGAGCTTAACAATTTCACAAGAAATGATGTTTGGGAGTTGGTAGAAAGGCCAAATGACTACAATGTGATTGGAACCAAGTGGGTGTTTAAAAACAAGCAAGATCAAGATGGTATTGTAGTGAGAAACAAAGCAAGACTAGTTGCTCAAGGTTACACTCAAGTTGAAGGTCTTGACTATGATGAGACATATGCTCCCGTGACAAGATTGGAGGCAATAAGGATTCTATTGGCTTATGCTTGTGCACACAACATCAAACTATATCAAATGGATGTCAAAAGTGCATTTCTTAATGGGATTATCAATGAGTTAGTCTTCGTTGAGAAACCTCCCGGATTTGAAGATGACAAGAAACCCAACCATGTGTACAAGTTGAAGAAGGCTTTATATGGCTTAAAGCAAGCACCTAGAGCATGGTATGAGAGGCTAAGGGATTTCCTTCTCTCTAAGGGATTCAAGATGGGCAAGGTTGATACAACTCTATTCACCAAGAAGATTGTAAATGATCTATTCATAGTACAAATATATGTTGATGACATCATCTTTGGATCAACCGATCAAGCTTATTGTGAAGAATTTGGTGCTATGATGGCCAAAGAGTTTGAAATGTCTATGATTGGTGAACTTAGCTACTTCCTTGGTCTCCAAGTCAAGCAATTGAAGAATGGGACATTTTTGAGTCAAGGGAAATACATAAGGGACATGTTGAAGAAGATTCGAATGCAAGATGCAAAGCCAATTTCAACTCTAATGGGTACAAATGGCAATTTGGATAGTGATCTTGATGGCAAAATGGTGAATCAAAAGGAATATCGGTCCTTGATTGGAAGTCTACTCTATGTCACCGCATCAAGGCCGGATGTCATGTTTAGTGTTTGCATGTGTGCTAGATATCAAGCCTCACCTAGAGAAAGTCATCTCACGGCCACAAAGAGAATATTGAGGTACTTGAAGCAAACAAGAGATGTTGGACTATGGTATCCCAAGGGGTCAAAGTTTGAATTGATTGGATATTCGGACTCCGACTATGGGGGTTGTAAGATCAATAGAAAGAGCACAAGTGGCACATGTCAATTACTTGGAAGATCACTTGTGTCATGGTCCTCAAAGAAACAAAATAGTGTGGCAATCTCTACCGCCGAAGCCGAATATGTGAGTGCGGGGAGTTATTGTGCACAATTACTATGGATGAAATCAACTTTGAAGGATTATGGCCTCAACTTCAAGAATGTGCCATTGCTATGTGATAATGAAAGTGCAATCAAAATGACACAAAACCCGGTTCAACATGGAAGAACAAAGCATATTGACATAAGGCATCATTTCATTAGAGATCATCAACAAAAGGGAGATATTGCCATTGAAAGTGTTGGCACCGATGATCAACTTACCGATATTCTCACTAAGCCACTTGATGAAAAGAGGTTTTGCAAGCTAAGGAATGAATTGAACATTCTTGATTTCTCAAACATGAGTTGAATGCACCCCACCCACTTATTGACATGCCTCTCCTTCGACATTGCAAGGTAAAGTTGATTGACATGTCATTCATCCTATGCTAAGGACTTGCTAGAGCATGAAGACATAATAAGTGGTATGCATGAGCATTCATGATAAATCAAATGAATTTGATGGATATATGTTACCACTATTGCCTCTATGTTTGTTTTGATCTAGTGGTGGCATATGACATGTTTGTGAGCTTGCACACCTAGTGTTGAATCTAGAAGATTTGCTATAAGTGTTTAATTCAACATAGGCAAGATAACCCTTATTATGAGGTGTGAAGAAACTTGTCTTCGGTTCAAATCGAATTAAATATCTTTGGCAAGTGTTCTAGGTTGAACCAAATTTGATAAATTTTAACCTACTCCATCAAACATTTTTCTTCTCTCCACAATTTGATCCCATTTTTGGGTAAGTTGTTGACAAAGGGGGAGAGAAAAAGATGATTTAACATGATAAAGGGGTAAATAAAATTTTTGATGCACACAAGTAGGGGGAGCAAGCTCATAAACAAAGTTGTTGCATTTGCTTGTGCATTTTCATATGACTTGCTCATTGCACATGTATTTAAATTCAATATACATGCTTGTGTGGTGCAATGCTAGTATAGAACTTGGATGATGAAATGATCTACTAGCATGCATAGGAATAGGTTACACGTGGTATCTAGACATGCCTAAAGCTTTACAAGTGGTCCAAGAGCCTTTACATATAATGTTGATCTCACGGGGTTCTTGAGTTTTGATGGATGTCTAGTTACTTCATGATGCTAAGGATGGTGTAAAAGGCAACTCCGATTGGTACCACGCTTCAAAGGTCCATTTCTTACACCTTAGCATCATTTTGGTAGAATTACTCTCCCAACACTTCTATCCATACATATGTGCAAAGCTTTCAATCCAAACTCTATGCACATATGTAGGGGGAGCTAATGCTACCAAAACCGAGCTTGTGATAATTGTCCAAACTTTACTTATGAGCAAAATGATAGGACAAGTATGACAAGTTCAAAAATTTTATTATCCAAATCATCTTTGTGAGGGTTGTCATCAATTACCAAAAAGGGGGAGATTGAAAGTCCCTAGTTTGGTTTTCGCCAATTGATGAAACCTAGGACTAACCTTTGTATCTAAGTGGATGATTTAGATAAAGGTGGTCATTGAATATGAGACATGACATTGAGTCATATGACCAAGATGGTGAAGACCAAGATGAAGCTTGGCTCGGTGGACCGGTTGTGAAGGTGAAGGGCAAGTCGAGGCTTCGAAGCGAAGGACCATGCGATGGTGAAGCTTGAGCAAGACTTGGCGCCGACGGACCAATGCAATGGTGAAGAGCAAGTGAAGTCAAGGTCGATGGATCGAGACAGTCATGTGATGATATGAAATGGATCATATCATTTGGAGAAACAAAATGGGCTCAAGGCAAAGGTATAACCATAGGGCCATTTTGTTTTACACTCAGGACACCATAGAGGGTGTGAGTGGTTTAGGATCGATAGCCAAACTATTAAGAGGGGAAGTCTTATTGGTTATTCGACGCACGGGTGCCACTAGGTGAATTCATGAAGTGCATTGCATGTAGGCGATTTCGGGGAATTGAAATGCCTATTTTCCACTACGCCGGAAGTCGCAAAAGAAACGGTGGCGAATGGAGGTCACAGAGGTAATCGGACGCTGCATCGGACGCGGTCACGATGTGACCGGACGTGTCCGGTCAGTACAGCGCAGCAGTCAGGCACGCGGGCTAGGGTTTGCAACCGGCGTGTCCGGTCACTCGCGGGACCGGCGCGTCCGGTCAGGCGCCCTGAGGGAACTGTAGTTCGCAAGGTCGATCGGACGCAGTGCGCGTCCGGTCACACGCGATCGGACGCTTTCGGTCGTCGAGGGAGCTTACTGGACTCCGATCGGACGCTGGCACTGTCACGTCCGGTCGCTGTGTGGAGTGCGTCCGGTCGTTGCATCGCGTGCGCAGGCGCTGTGCGATCGGCGCGTCCGGTCATTTGAGCGGCGCGTCCGGTCGTCGTGTTTGACCGTTGGCACGCGGTGACCATTGGAAGATCTGGCAGCCGCGTTTAAATTCGAGGGACACGTGGACGGCGCAGGGCGACCGGACACGGTGAAGCGCGTCCGGTCATTTTTGACCGGCGCGTCCGGTCGTCCCGAAAAACGCTCAGTGGAGTGGCAACGACTCTATTTGTATGGGATGCTTATAAATACTCATTGGCCGGCCCTTGGGGAGGCCTCTTGGCATTTCTAACACTCTTGTGCATCCTTTGAGCAAAAGCTACTCCTCCCACTCATCTCTCTTGCTTGATTGCAAATCAAAAGTGAGATTGAGTGATCCCAAAGTGCATTGCTTAGCTTGAGGGCATCTAGTGGCACTTGTGGGTGGTTTAGCCGGTGGATTTCTTGTTACTCTTGGAGAGTACCGCTCCTAGCTGGCTTGGAGATTGTTGGAGGCGTTGGCAAGAGAAGGTGATTGTTCTTGGCCACCTCCGGTTGATTGTGAGAGGTTCTTGTGCTTTCCTCGGCGGGACGCCAAAAGCAACTCTAGTGGAATGCGCGTGTCATTGAGTTACCTCACTTGAGAGTGGTGTCTTGCGGTGCCTTGCGGGGCGTGCCTTGAGGGGCAAGTGACTTGAGGGTCACACTGGGAAACCATCTAAGTGTTGGTCGACACAACCGGTGACACAGCTTGTCGGTGCACAAGTGAACACCGGGTGAACAAAAATATTGTGTCTCTTGTCTCCCGGTGATTGGTCTTCATATTGTGTTGTTGTCAATATTGATTGATTTTATAACATCTTCACTCCACCGTCGGTATAAGAATCACAATCCTCTCTCTTGCACTTACTTTTACTAGGTTATCTTGTGTAGCTCTAGTGGTAGCTTTGCTAGTAGTGTTGTTAGCTTGTTCTCTAGTGTAAAATTAGTGACATAGCTCTTGTGTGAACTAGAGATCATAATCTACTAGACTTGTGGTTAGGAGGCTTGCATCACAACCTTTGGCTATGTAAAACTCACTTTACGCCATTTGTTATTCTAACAAGTTTGCTTAGTGGTTTTTGTAGATTTTTTATAGGCTATTCACCCCCCTCTAGCCATCTAGGACCTTACAAGTGGTATCGGAGCCGTGGTCACCGTTTTAATCAAGGCTTAACATCCTTCGGTGTGAAAAATGGCTCAAATGGTATTCAATCATGTTGGGGGCAAGCCACCGTTCTTTGATGGTGTTAGTTCTTTTGCTCATTGGAAGAGAAAAATGACAATGTACCTTGGTTCTATTCATGAGAGAGTATTGCAAGTCACTTAGAATGATTTTGCTATCATTGATTTTGCAAGTCACCGAAAAACGCTCAGTGGAGTGGCAACGAGTCTATTTGTATGGGATGCTTATAAATACTCGTTGACCGGCCCTTGGGGAGGCCTCTTGGCATTTCTAACACTCTTGTGCATCCTTTGAGCTAAAGCTACTCCTCCCACTCATGTCTCTTGCTTGATTGCAAATCAAAAGTGAGATTGAGTGTTCCCAAAGTGCATTACATAGCTTGAGGGCATCTAGTGGCACTTGTGGGTGGTTTAGCCAGTGGATTTCTTGTTACTCTTGGAGAGTACCGCTCCTAGCCGGCTTGGAGATTGTTGGAGGCGTTGGCAAGAGAAGGTGATTGTTCTTGGCCACCTCCGGTTGATTATGAGAGGTTCTTGTGCTTTCCTCGGTGGGAGGCCAAAAGCAACTCTAGTGGAATGCGCGTGTCATTGAGTTACCTCACTTGAGAGTGGTGTCTTGCGGTGCCTTGCGGGGCGTGCCTTGAGGGGCAAGTGACTTGAGGGTCACACTGGGAAACCATCTAAGTGTTGGTCGACACAACCGGTGACGTAGCTTGTCGGTGCACAAGTGAACACCGGGTGAATAAAAATATTGTGTCTCTTGTCTCTCGGTGATTGGTCTTTATATTGTGTTGTTGTCAATATTGATTTATTTTATATCATCTTGGTGATTGGCAACATCTTCACTCCACCGTCGGTATAAGAATCACAATCCTCTCTCTTGCACTTACTTTTACTAGGTTATCTTGTGTAGCTCTAGTGGTAACTTTGCTAGTAGTGTTGTTAGCTTGTTCTCTAGTGTAAAATTAGTGACATAGCTCTTGTGTGAACTAGAGATCATAATCTACTAGACTTGTGGTTAGGAGGCTTGCATCACAACCTTTGGCTAAGCAAAACTCACTTTACGCCATTTGTTATTCTAACAAGTTTGCTTAGTGGTTTTTGTAGATTTTTTATAGGCTATTCCCCCCCTCTAGCCATCTAGGACCTTACAAGTGGTATCGGAGCCGTGGTCACCATTTTAATCAAGGCTTAACATCCTTCGGTGTGAAAAATGGCTCAAATGGTATTCAATCATGTTGGAGGCAAGCCACCGTTCTTTGATGGTGTTAGTTCTTTTGCTCATTGGAAGAAAAAAATGACAATGTACCTTGGTTCTATTCATGAGAGAGTATTGCATGTCACTGAGAATGATTTTGCTATCATTGATTTTGCAAGTCACCGAAAAACGCTCAGTGGAGTGGCAACGAGTCTATTTGTATGGGATGCTTATAAATACTCGTTGACCGGCCCTTGGGGAGGCCTCTTGGCATTTCTAACACTCTTGTGCATCCTTTGAGCTAAAGCTACTCCTCCCACTCATCTCTCTTGCTTGATTGCAAATCAAAAGTGAGATTGAGTGATCCCAAAGTGCATTGCATAGCTTGAGGGCATCTAGTGGCACTTGTGGGTGGTTTAGCCGGTGGATTTCTTGTTACTCTTGGAGAGTACCGCTCCTAGCCGGCTTGGAGATTGTTGGAGGCATTGGCAAGAGAAGGTGATTGTTCTTGGCCACCTCCGGTTGATTGTGAGAGGTTCTTGTGCTTTCCTCGGCGGGACGCCAAAAGCAACTCTAGTGGAATGCGCGTGTCATTGAGTTACCTCACTTGAGAGTGGTGTCTTGCGGTGCCTTGCGGGGCGTGCCTTGAGGGGCAAGTGACTTGAGGGTCACACTGGGAAACCATCTAAGTGTTGGTCGACACAACCGGTGACGTAGCTTGTCGGTGCACAAGTGAACACCGGGTGAACAAAAATATTGTGTCTCTTGTCTCCCGGTGATTGGTCTTCATATTGTGTTGTTGTCAATATTGATTGATTTTATAACATCTTCACTCCACCGTCGGTATAAGAATCACAATCCTCTCTCTTGCACTTACTTTTACTAGGTTATCTTGTGTAGCTCTAGTGGTAGCTTTGCTAGTAGTGTTGTTAGCTTGTTCTCTAGTGTAAAATTAGTGACATAGCTCTTGTGTGAACTAGAGATCATAATCTACTAGACTTGTGGTTAGGAGGCTTGCATCACAACCTTTGGCTATGTAAAACTCACTTTACGCCATTTGTTATTCTAACAAGTTTGCTTAGTTGTTTTTGTAGATTTTTTATAGGCTATTCACCCCCCTCTAGCCATCTAGGACCTTACAAGTGGTATCGGAGCCGTGGTCACCGTTTTAATCAAGGCTTAACATCCTTCGGTGTGAAAAATGGCTCAAATGGTATTCAATCATGTTGGGGGCAAGCCACCGTTCTTTGATGGTGTTAGTTCTTTTGCTCATTGGAGGAGAAAAATGACAATGTACCTTGGTTCTATTCATGAGAGAGTATTGCAAGTCACTTAGAATGATTTTGCTATCATTGATTTTGCAAGTCACCGAAAAACGCTCAGTGGAGTGGCAACGAGTCTATTTGTATGGGATGCTTATAAATACTCGTTGACCGGCCCTTGGGGAGGCCTCTTGGCATTTCTAACACTCTTGTGCATCCTTTGAGCTAAAGCTACTCCTCCCACTCATCTCTCTTGCTTGATTGCAAATCAAAAGTGAGATTGAGTGATCCCAAAGTGCATTGAATAGCTTGAGGGCATCTAGTGGCACTTGTGGGTGGTTTAGCCAGTGGATTTCTTGTTACTCTTGGAGAGTACCGCTCCTAGCCGGCTTGGAGATTGTTGGAGGCGTTGGCAAGAGAAGGTGATTGTTCTTGGCCACCTCCGGTTGATTATGAGAGGTTCTTGTGCTTTCCTCGGCGGGACGCCAAAAGCAACTCTAGTGGAATGCGCGTGTCATTGAGTTACCTCACTTGAGAGTGGTGTCTTGCGGTGCCTTGCGGGGCGTGCCTTGAGGGGCAAGTGACTTGAGGGTCACACTGGGAAACCATCTAAGTGTTGGTCGACACAACCGGTGATGTAGCTTGTCGGTGCACAAGTGAACACCGGGTGAATAAAAATATTGTGTCTCTTGTCTCTCGGTGATTGGTCTTCATATTGTGTTGTTGTCAATATTGATTGATTTTATATCATCTTGGTGATTGGCAACATCTTCACTCCACCGTCGGTATAAGAATCACAATCCTCTCTCTTGCACTTACTTTTACTAGGTTATCTTGTGTAGCTCTAGTGGTAACTTTGCTAGTAGTGTTGTTAGCTTGTTCTCTAGTGTAAAATTAGTGACATAGCTCTTGTGTGAACTAGAGATCATAATCTACTAGACTTGTGGTTAGGAGGCTTGCATCACAACCTTTGGCTAAGCAAAACTCACTTTACGCTATTTGTTATTCTAACAAGTTTGCTTAGTGGTTTTTGTAGATTTTTTATAGGCTATTCACCCCCCTCTAGCCATCTAGGACCTTACAAGTGGTATCGGAGCCGTGGTCACTATTTTAATCAAGGCTTAACATCCTTCGGTGTGAAAAATGGCTCAAATGGTATTCAATCATGTTGGGGGCAAGCCACCGTTCTTTGATGGTGTTAGTTCTTTTGCTCATGGGAAGAAAAAAATGACAATGTACCTTGGTTCTATTCATGAGAGAGTATTGCATGTCACTGAGAATGATTTTGCTATCATTGATTTTTGCAAGTCACCGAAAAACGCTCAGTGGAGTGGCAACGAGTCTATTTGTATGGGATGCTTATAAATACTCGTTGACCGGCCCTTGGGGAGGCCTCTTGGCATTTCTAACACTCTTGTGCATCCTTTGAGCTAAAGCTACTCCTCCCACTCATCTCTCTTGCTTGATTGCAAATCAAAAGTGAGATTGAGTGATCCCAAAGTGCATTGCATAGCTTGAGGGCATCTAGTGGCACTTGTGGGTGGTTTAGCCGGTGGATTTCTTGTTACTCTTGGAGAGTACCGCTCCTAGCCGGCTTGGAGATTGTTGGAGGCATTGGCAAGAGAACGTGATTGTTCTTGGCCACCTCCGGTTGATTGTGAGAGGTTCTTGTGCTTTCCTCGGCGGGACGCCAAAAGCAACTCTAGTGGAATGCGCGTGTCATTGAGTTACCTCACTTGAGAGTGGTGTCTTACGGTGCCTTGCGGGGCGTGCCTTGAGGGGCAAGTGACTTGTGGGTCACACTGGGAAACCATCTAAGTGTTGGTTGACACAACCGGTGACGTAGCTTGTCGGTGCACAAGTGAACACCGGGTGAACAAAAATATTGTGTCTCTTGTCTCCCGGTGATTGGTCTTCATATTGTGTTGTTGTCAATATTGATTGATTTTATAACATCTTCACTCCACCGTCGGTATAAGAATCACAATCCTCTCTCTTGCACTTACTTTTACTAGGTTATCTTGTGTAGCTCTAGTGGTAGCTTTACTAGTAGTGTTGTTAGCTTGTTCTCTAGTGTAAAATTAGTGACATAGCTCTTATGTGAACTAGAGATCATAATCTACTAGACTTGTGGTTAGGAGGCTTGCATCACAACCTTTGGCTAAGCAAAACTCACTTTACGCCGTTTGTTATTCTAACAAGTTTGCTTAGTGGTTTTTGTAGATTTTTTATAGGCTATTCACCCCCCTCTAGCCATCTAGGACCTTACACTCCCCTCCCGGCGGCGCTCACCACCGCTCCCTCTCCAGGCTACCAAATCCAGTGAGGAGGCCGGCCGTTGTGCCCAGATCTGGCCAGTAGGAGGCCGGTCGTGCATGGATATGAGAGTTGGCAGTGTGTCTTTTGCCGTCTCTCTCTTCTCTCAATACATCTCTCACCCTCTTTCTCGCAGGCTGTCAAATCCGGTGGCGGATTCCGCAATGGCCGCTCTCCCAACCTTCGAGCAGCCAGTGGCGGCGGCCGTAGATCCAACGAGTAGCAGTGGAGGCGGCGCTGTGGAGGTCCTCCAGGAGGCGGCGAGCATCTCCGACTGACGATGAGCATCTGTGACCGGCGAGGAGCACTGGTACGCGGATCCGGTGGCGGATCGAGCACCCCCGGCTGCGGCGACGCACAGGGTGGGGCCTGCTCTCCCGGTTGCAGCAGCCCAGATCCAGGCCCGGTTAGGGCTAGGTACGGGCTATTTCTTTTTTTATTTGATTAACCGAGGCGGGCAGACAACCGCCTCGGTAATTCATGTATTAACTGTGACCTTTTGTTCGAGGTGGTTGCGTTGCCCGCCTCGGATAATCCAAAACGCCTACCTCAGTTAAACTTATTGTAGTAGTGACAGTGAAAATTATACAACACAATGGGCTAACAAATCTCGAAATTCATGAAGTCGCTATAGACGTCTCTTTATTGATAGGCATTTTGCCACCGCTTAAAGAAATAGCACTGTTTCTAAAATAAATGCAGGAAAATGTGAGAACCCGAGTCAAATCAATGACTTAATCCCAGAAATAAATATAATGCGTCTTCTCATAATATTATCTATATATAGTGAACAACCCATGCAACCAACCAAGCCGAGTTCAGTGTTTGGATTGATTGGCCCAAATCTCTCATCTTTTGCCCACCATTTGTGTCAACTGTTTGGGGACGCGCCACGGTCAAATAGAATCTTTTGAGTGGTTGGCAGCACCAATAGGTTAAAATAGCAAAAGTGGTCGGAATTGAGCATAAAATTGAGATTAGATCACACTACTACAGCAAATTTAACTGAGGTGGGCAAAAATGATTAACTGAGGCGAGCATTCCCATCCATCTCCGTGAAAAGGTCATAGTTAATCTAGCCTTAATGGAGGTGGTTGGTCGCCCGCCTCGGTTAATCAAATAAAAAAATGAAAATCCATGGACAAGCCCAACGAGCCCACCCACGGGCTACCGAGCCCATCCACGGGCCACACCACCGCTAGCCGGATCCGCACCACTGTCGCGTCCGCTCGCTGGAGGAGGTCGCCCGCTCGCCGGATCCACCCACTGCTCGCCAGATCCGGCCACCACGGGCGCGGATCCGACCATCCAGCGGCAAATCCGGCCACCACAGGCGTGGATCCACTCAGTCGTCGTCGGCGGCGGTGGTGGAGGTGGTCCAGCGGCGGATCTGCTCGGTCGTCGTGGTGGCAGTGGATCCAGGTGCGGCCCCGCCTCGTCCTCGCGCCGTAGGTGAGGGAGGGAGAGTAGAGCCACCGGAGTTGATGACGATGCGTGCGGCCCCCGGTGTGGAGGTGGTGGCGCTGGGTCTATTGTCGAGGAAGGAGCAGGAGTTGCTGCTGCACGGATCCACGTGCCCATGACCCACGCGAGCCCACCCTGTGCTGTCGTGGCCTCGATGCGCGTGAGCCTACCCTAGCCTCCATGCATGCCGCTAGGAGAGGAGCTCGGTTGTGCTTCAGATGAGGGAGAGGGAGAGGGACGGAGTGGCGCCTGATTAGGGAGGGAGAGAGCTAGAGGGCGTGGGGCCTGAGGGAGACGGAGAGAGAGCTAGAGGGCGCAACACCTGAGGGAGATGGAGAGAGGGTTGGAGGGCGCGGTGCCTGAGGGAGACAGAGAGCTAGGGTTTCAGTTATGCTCAGCGTATATATACTATGAAGCCGTTACCGGGCCTAAATGGGCCTGGTGGGCTGGCCACGATTAACCGAGGTGGGCCTCATAGTTGCCCGCCTCCGAAAATGCATTTACGGAGGCGGTTGCCTTAAGACGACCACCTCGGTTAATATCGATTAACCGAGGCGGTTCTATTACGTTGCCCGCCTCGGTTAAGCATTAACCGAGGCGGTTGCTGGGCGGGGTGCCCTGCCACGAATAACCGAGCTGGGCAACTGGCCCAACCGCCTCGGAGGGCTTTTTCTAAACGCCTCGGTTAAGTTTTTGTGTAGTAGTGTTATATACCAAGTTGTATCCCAAATACTTTGATAATACACCTACCCCTAGGATTTTGAAGTGCCTAAGTTCATTAACTTCTTTGCGGAGGACAACATGACTACATGGGATCATATTAGCCAGTGCATAGCACGTTTAGGCATCTATAGTGGCATTGATAAGTTAGGATGTTTTCTCTGACTTTTTCTTTTTTTTGAGTATGTTTTCTCTGTCTTTAACCAGCACTGCTTTCTCTTGGTTTACGACTTCAACTCCTAATTCAATTCAATGCATACATGGTCTCAGCTTGAGCAAAAGTTTCATGAGCACTTTTATAGTGGTGATAATGAGTTGAGATTATTCCAATTTAACACTAGTTAAACAGTGACATGATGAGTCTACTACTGAATTCATTAGAAGGTTCAGAGAGGCCAAAAACTGATGTTACAGTCTTAATATTTCTAAAAAGGATCTTGCTAAATTTGCTTCCAATGTCCTGCGGTCTCACCTCAAAAGAAAAATTAGATGGCCATGACTTTGCTACTGTAAATCAGGTTTTGCAAAGATCTTTGGCTCAAGAAAGCCGAGGCAAGTATCGTCTAAAATGCATAGGCTCAATTGTGATTCTTTGGATGATGAAGATAAAGATGTATATATATGTTGATGATGAAGATAAAGATCTTTGGCTCAAAAAGCGGCGTGGCACAGCACGGTAGGCAGCTGGCACAAACGCGGCCCATGCACAAGAGGAGATGGTCATTTTGCAATAAAGCTCCCTGTTGGGGAACGCCCTCGTGGCAACCCCTGCCTCTCCTTTGGCCATAGTGGGGCCCTCGCAAGTACACAGCGCCACAAACCTCCCACCACAAGGCCTCTCAAGCGAAGGATGGGGGAACAAGAACATGACACCCTCATCGTCCTGCCGAGCCTCCCGAGGGCGTTGAGTAGAATTGTTCTTAGCTGTTTTTAAGTCACCCATTCGAAGGTTCACCTCATAGAATTCTAGATCGACGGCGGAGGCAGGACGCCGAAGCGCCTCTGCCCATACCTTCACCACACAAGAGTGTCGACCTAACGCATGCACCCTCGAAGAGTGACCGGAAGTGGTCCCCAATGATAGAGTCCATCACGGCGTCAAGAGGGTAGTTGAGAGTAAGGAGCCAAAGATCTAGATTACCCCCGTTTATCCTAGGATTATTCTCTTGTAATGACCGTATACTTGTAAATTTACCTATAAATATTGGCGAGACTGTAGAGATGATGAAAATAATGATCGTCATTTACTCTTAAATTTATTCCACTTCCTCAAAGTAAAACCCCCACAGTTGGCACCGTCCGAGAGGACCCCCATCGTACCACTCAACACCTCAACCATGGCCATAGGCCACCGATCAGACAACCTCCCTCAGGAGACATGGCCTCCGGCTCAACCTCTGCGGGAAATTAGGCCAACTACAAATGAATATTTGGGATATTCATTCCCTGAGTATTCACTTTTTAGGATTTTTAAAATGAATATTAGGGATTCTAAAGGTCTTTAAATGAAAAAGTGATCAACTACAAAGTTGTACTTCTCATCAAGATCTACAACTTTGGTTATGGTCATTTCACCATCCGAGGTCATTTGAAAAATCTAAATTTCAAATTGTGAGAACTTGAGCCATACTTTTAGGACCTCAAATGATTTTAAATGAAACAGACATCAACTACAAAGTTGTAGTTCTCATCAAGATCTACACCTTTGGTAATTTTCCATCCAAGCTCATTTGAAAATTTGAATTTTCAAAATGTTAGAACTTCAAATACAAATTTGAGACCATAAATGATTTCTAATGTAAAAGTTGTCAACTACAAAATTGTAGATCCCCTTCTGATTACATATGAGGTTGTTTGTACGTGTTGACATCATTTTTTGGCACGTGTCAAGATAATCAGAGTAGGCTAATCGGCAGAAGAAAAGTTATTGTGTATGTTGATAGCCGATAAAAGACAGCTTGTGAAGAAGGCTGCAGATGGATGGTGGCGGTGTATGGAGAAGCTAGGTTGGATTGGGGTGTTGCCGATAAGGTTAAGGGTATTATTGCCGATGTCGATAAAGGAGGTTTAAAGACTGCTGCTGATGAAATAGGAAGTGTGCGGATGAAAGAAGACTTGAAGGCTGCTGCCGATGAAACAGGGAGTGTGCCGATGGAAAGGAGGTCGATGGGAATTCCATCGTAATTTAGGTGGACAAGGGAATAAGATAGGAATTAATTTTTTTTTCTATGTTTATTAGAGTCTGATTTGTATAAGAGTCATATGTTTCTTTAGATTTGGATTTAGTGTCCTAGTTGTATTTGGTTACGTTTCTGTAGATCAGGGTATAAATATAGAGTGAAGGGCAATGTAATGATGAATCAATCAATATCAAAAACCAGCTTTTACTCTTATTTACATCTATTTACTTTTCGACGACTTCGTCAATTTGCATATTTTTCCTTTTTCACGAGTTCTCATCGATTCGGCGAGTTGCATTGCTTCAGTGCGATCTTCGATGATCCTCGAGTTCCGCATGAGTACCTCTTGGCCGTGACTTCCGGGCGTATCGCTGTTGTCAGGACCAAAGTGCTCGTATCTTCATCCTTGTTGATTAACAGGTCAAATCGACTGGCACGCTTTGGATATCGATTTTGGGTATTAGCCCTTTGTATTTGTAGATCCACTTTTGCATCAACACATCTTTTGGCATGCCCAGTGGGACCAGATCTGATCAATATGTTCAATCCTGAGATCGATGCGGGGAACATCATCGCGGTATCAGAAGATCTTAAGGAAGAACAGAAGCAGGCTATGGAAAAGGCTATAGAAGAATACAGACAGCTTTGTTTGAAGTCATTCAGCTTGAACAAGAGTGGACAAGTCATCCAGAAGCAAGATTTACCGTTGCCTCGGCAAGTTACCTTTGATTCTAATCCGGGTAAACTTCAAGAGATGGTTAATTCTACAGTAAATCATGCTTTAATTAATCACTCCAATGTGTTGTCCAATATTGTTCATAATGCTGTGGTTCGAACTTTCAAAGAAGGGCAAGCATCACCGCATTACGTTGGGCCTGCCTATCATCAACCAGAATCAGCATCTGTTATTACTCCATCGGCTCCCCCAGCCGTTGTGGGTACAGAAGTTTCTTCCCCTCCAGTATCAGTAGGCTTATCTAAGGTACAATCTACACCGATGCGATCAGATTCAGTATTATCAGGACGAGTTCAGCTTAATACAGATCTATCGGCATCGACTTTATCAGGTCCTGTGCCATAGAATAGCCAGACTCCTGCTAATTGGTGGGGATACGGTATGCCTCTAGAGCCATCTGCTTTTAACCTTGGGTTACCTCAAGTGTTTGACACAACAGGAAAAGCTCCTATGCCATCGGCTGGTTCGCCGATAGCTTAAGTGCCTCAATATACTACAGCAACTATTGTGCAACCAACTCTAGGAAGTTTCCAGATGCCTTTGGGTCAAACATCTAATTCAAGTCCATTGGCAAAGTTGTTACCGATGCAACAGAAGGCTCCTGCTGTAAGTCAACCTGGAGTCCAGTTCATGCCTCAAGCTGGTTGTAATTATCCAGCAATGCCAACAAATTACCAGCCATCGGCAAATTTTGTACCGATGAACGCTAATAATAGTTGGTCAGGGCAGTTTCCAACTCAACATACAGTTCAGCCAAATCAGCAAGTTGCAGGGATTCATCAAGGCCATATGCAAGCTGGTTTTCAGAATCAAGCATCGGCAGCTCAGCCGATGAATCCTTTCCAGCAGGTTAATGGACCACAAGTAATGGCAAATATGCCGATTGCTGGAGATCATGGGCCACAAAGATATGCAGAGGGATATCAGCAAGTACCTCCTGTGGAAATTCAGCCATATCGTCAACAAGATATTGATGCTTTTTGGGCCGATAAAATAGCAGAGATTATGAAGGATCAGTTTGGGATAAAACCCAAGGTCAATACTTATTCTTATCGGACTCCATATCCTCCGGCATATGATTTAATTCCTCTCCCAAATTGGTACAAGGTACCAGATTTCACTAAGTTCTCTAGGCAAGATGATACATCAACCATGGAATATGTTAATCGCTTCATTATTCAATGTGGAGAGGCAGCTAGTAGAGATGAATTAAGAGTTCGTTTGTTTTCATCATCTTTGTCTGGATCAGCATTCACATGGTTTATTTCATTACCGCCAAATTCTATTATTACTTGGGCTGATCTAGAAAAGCAATTTCATAAATATTTCTTTGCTGGAGTTCATGAAAAGAAGCTTACCGATTTGGTAAAATTGAGACAGCGTAATGATGAATCGGTGGAAGGCTTTGTGCAAAGGCTATGAGATATGAAAAATAAGTGTTATAGCCTGGTACTGGATGATCGGCAACTTGCTGATTTGGCTTTCCAAGGATTGTTGCCACACCTTAAGGACAGATATGCTTCTCAAGAGTTCGAAAGCCTAAGTCATCTCGTGCAAAGGATTTCTGATCAAGATACTAGGGTAGAAGATTAAGCCGATAAGAAGGTTTCATTTGTCGGAGAGGTAGAAGATTCTGATTCAGATGAAGAGCCAGTTATCGGTTTGGCTGAGTTGGTTAAAAATAAAAAGCCGATATCTTGTCCCTTTGGTCAAAAAGAGCCAGAGAAGTTTACTTTCGACATCACCAAAGCTGATAAGATATTTGATCTTCTGCTTCAAAAGGGTCAGATTAAGCTGTCACCTAATCATGTGATCCCATCGGTAGAAGAGTTGAAGAAAATGTTGTATTGCAAATGGCACAATGCAACTTCACACAGTACAAATGAGTGCAAAGTGTTTAGGCAACAGTTACAATTAGCTATTGAGTCTGGGAGAATTAAATTTGGTAATTCCAAGATCCAGAAGCCGATGAAAATTGATCAACATCCTTTTCCAGCAAATATGTTGGATGCTGAAGGAAAGACTAAGGTGTTGACATCAGAAGCTACTGAGAAAAACGCATCAGTGGATCCCCAACATCGGATAACTACCGATGATGCAAAAAGCAAGGGGCTACTAGGAGAAAGTAGCAATTCTGGAAAACCTCCTCGATCTGGCATTGTGATTACCCATCGAAGGCAACAGGAGGGCTGGCGTCAGCGAAGGGACCGATATCGACAACAGCAAGAAGAGAGATGCCGAGAGGAGTGGAATCGGCATAAGGATCATTGGAGGTGTCCGTTTTTTATTCATTGTTGGGAAGAAGGTATTAAATTATCTACTGTTGAAAATTGCCCAGAGTGCAATGGTTATTATGGAGTTAATCATTCAGAAAGGAGGTTTCAACCTGGCAATCAAGGTTTGTCCATCAATGAGACGATCAGGGGTAAAGCATCAGTACATGATCGGCTGGGGGGCAGGCTTAGTTTACATGAGAGGCTTGGTAAACGCGCTGCATATTTTCCGAGGAACCAAGAGGAGCTTGAAGAGATGGCAAACGCAAGAGTTCCTGATGAAGAAATATTTTACAGGGATCCTAATATATGTCGTGTAGAGTCAACTAGGACCTATTATCAGCCAGTTTGGAAAACTAAACTTCCTCAATGGTATCCAGAAGGTTTGACAAAGACACAGAAAAGGAGGATGCAGCGAGAGCGTCAAGAGGACTTATACCGAGAAGAGAATTCCTCCAATGAGAGATCTGGTAATCAGCAGTGGCAAATAAAGCACAAAAATAAAGGCCCATTGGCAGATGTCAATATGGTGTTTATGTTGCCGATGGAATTTTTGGCACTCCCTGATAATGAGGAAGAAGCTGTTTTCTCTGACCAAATAGCTCAATTAACGCTAGATCCAATGATGGCTGTTTTTGAGAAACCTGCCGATGATGAGAGACAGCATCTCAAGGCTTTGTTTGTGAAAGGCAGAGTTGATGGGCAACCTGTATCTAAGATACTTATTGATGGAGGAGCTACGATTAATATTATGCCTTATGTGATGTATCAGAAACTTGGTAAGGGAGATCAAGACTTAACCAAAACCAATATGATGCTAAAGGATTTTGATGGCAATGTGTCACCGGCTAAAGGGGTAGTGTGCGTTGAGTTGACCATCGGCAGCAAAACCTTACTGACGACTTTCTTTGTTATTAATGGCAAGGGTGCATATAATATGCTTCTAGGAAGGGATTAGATTCATGCTAATTGTTGTGTTCCTTCTACAATGCATCAGTGCCTCGTACAATGGATTGGGGATAAAATTGAAGTTGTTCCTGGTGATTCTTCTTACATCATCGCATGGGTAGAATCAGATACTTATGAACGAACCAAGTGCATATCAGGAGAAGCTTGGGAAAAAGAGTTTCTCAAGGTTGCCGATTATGAAATTCCACCGATCCAAGCAGTCGGTTCTGAAGAAGAATTTTAATGGATATGTTTGCTGATGATGGAAAATTAGGTCAAGGGTTTACATCGGCTGATGATTTAGTAGAAGTAGATATTAGTGAGGGTGATAGGCCAAGGCCTACTTTTATTAGTGCTAAGTTAGATTCCAAGTGTAAACAAAAATTAGTCAATTTGTTAAAAGAGTATAAAGATTGTTTTGCTTGGGATTATACTGAAATGCCTGGATTAGACCGATCGATAGTTGAACATCGGTTGCCTATTAAGTCTGGATTTCGGCCACATCAGCAGTCAACGCGTCGATGTAATCCTAATATACTTCCTGATATTAAGGCCGAAATAACTAAATTAATTGAGGCAAAGTTTATTCGGCAGTGTCGATATACGGAGTGGATTTCTAATGTGGTTCCTGTTTATAAGAAAAATGGGAAACTTCGTGTTTGTATTGATTTCAGGAATCTCAATAAAGCCACACCGATGGATGGTTATCCAATGCCGATTGCTGATTTGTTGATTGATGCTGCAGCAAAACATCAAATTATCAGCTTCATGGATGGTAATGCGGGTTATAATCAAATATTCATGGCTGAAGAAGATATTCCCAAGACTGCTTTTAGGTGTCCAGGTCATGTGGGATTATTTGAATGGATAGTTATGATGTTTGGTTTGAAAAATGCCGGTGCTACTTATCAAAGAGCTATGAACTTTATTTTTTATGAATACATCGGCACATTAGTAGAGATCTACATCGATGATATAGTGATTAAGTCTGGAGATATCACAAATCATCTAACCGATCTACGAAAGATACTGGAGTGCACAAGGAAGCATGGACTAAAGATGAATCCTAATAAATGTGCATTTGGTGTATCGGCAGGACAATTCTTGGGTTTTATGGTGCATCAGCGGGGCATTGAAATTAGTAGGAAGTCTATTGAGGCAATCAACAAGGTGGTTGCTCCTACCAATAAAACTGAATTACAATCTTTGATCGGTAAGATTAATTTCATCAGGAGATTCATATCTAATCTGTCGGGTAAGATCAAAGCTTTCAGTCCATTACTGAAATTGAAAGCCGATCAGGAATTTAGATGGGGAGATGAGCAGCAATTAGCCCTAGATGAAATTAAGAGCTACTTAACAAATCCTCCAGTGCTAGTTCCACCTCAACACGGGAAACCTTTCAGATTGTATTTGTCAACTGATGATACTGTTATCGGTTCAGCTCTTATTCAAGAATTTGAGGGGAAAGAACGTGTTATTTATTATTTGAGCAGACGATTGGTGGATGCTGAAACCAGGTATTCAGCTATCGTGAGATTATGTCTGTGTCTATACTTTTCTTGTATTAAGTTGAGGCATTATTTACTATCGGCTGAGTGTACTGTCATATGCAAAGACGACGTGGTCAAATATATGCTGTCGATGCCGATATTAAGTGGTAGAATTGACAAGTGGATTTTAGCGTTATCAGAATTTGACCTATGTTATGAATCGGCTAAGGCAGTTAAGGGGCAGGTTATGGCTGATTTTGTCACTCAACATTGCAACACAGTGGACTCTCTAGAGATTGCTCCTTGGACACTTTTCTTCGATGGGTCTACATGTGGTGAAGGAGCAGGCATCGGCATTGTGTTAATTTCCCCTCAGGGGAAGAAGTATGAGTTTTCATTGCCGATTGTTGCTACATCAACAAACAATCAGGCTGAATACCAAGCTTTGATAAAAGGGTTAGAATTGCTTAAGGAGATACGTGCCGATGCTGTTGAAATTTTTGGTGATTCTATGCTAGTTATAAATCAGTTGGCTAGAATTTATGAATGCCGAAGTGAAGTTTTAATTTCATATTATGAGAAATGTCTACAATTGTTGAAAGGGTTTAGGAATTTTCATCTGGAACATGTTTCTCGATTGCATAATGAAGAGGCTAATCGATTAGCTCAGCATGCTTCAGGGTATCAGCCTATTCAAGAAGTATTAACATCGGCAATTGATACCGATGACTGGAGAAAGGAAATTGTTGATTATTTAAAGGATCCATCTAAAAAGGTTGAAAGACGTATAAGATTCCAAGCTACCAAGTATGTGCTCCTTGATGATGAATTATATTACCGTACCATAGATGGAGTTTTACTCAGATGTGTTAGCATTAATGAATCAAAAAGCTTGATGGGTGAGATTCATGAAGGAGTATGTGGGGCTCATCAGTCGGCTTTCAAGATGAAATGGATGATCAGAAGAAATGGATATTATTGGCCGACTATTCTCGAAGATTGTTTTAAATATTTTAAAGGATGTCAGGAATGTCAAAAATTTGGTAATATTCAAAGAGCACCCGCATCGGCTATGAACCCCATAATTAAGCCTTGGCTGTTCTGGGGTTGGGCTATTGATCTCATTGGTCAGATTTATCCACCATCGAGTAAGGGGCATAAATTTATTTTGGTTGCTACCGATTATTTCACAAAATGGGTTGAAGCAATTCCTTTGAAAAAGGTGACATCGGCTAATATGATTGATTTTGTGAAAGAGCATATTGTTTACCGATTTGGTATTCCTCAAACTATCACTACCGATCAAGGTACCATGTTTACATCGGGGGAATTTGATGAGTTTGCTGTGAGTATGGGGGTTAAAGTTTTAAATTCTTCTCCATATTATGCCCAAGCTAATGGTCAGGCTGAGGCTTCTAACAAAAGAATTATCAAGCTCATTAAGCGCAAAATTAAAGAATATCCTAAGAGGTGGCATACGGTATTAAATGAAGCCTTGTGGTCATATCGGATGTCGTGTCATGGTGCAACCAAGGTAACACCTTATCAGTTGGTATATGGACACGACGCAGTATTGCCTTGGGAGATTAAAACTGGCTCTAGGCGAATACATTCTCAAGATCAATTGACAGCCGATGACTATGATACCGTTATGAAAGATGAGTTGGAAGATGTGGCAGGTCATCGGTTAAAGGCTTTAGCTAGCATCGAAGAGAATAAGAAAAGGGTAGCCAGATGGTATGATAAGAAGGTGAAGATAAAGGAGTTTGTCGATGGGGATTTGGTTTGGAAGTTGATTTTACCGATTAGGACTAAAAGTTCAAAGTTTGGCAAATGGTCGCCTAATTGGGAGGGTCCATATCGGATAAATCAATCTGTTCCTGGTAATGCATATATTCTCGAAACCCTCGAAGGGGTTGTGTTTCCTAGAGCATTAAATGGAAAATATTTAAAGAAATATTACCCTAGTATCTGGATAGATGCATAAAAGTATAATTGCCGATAATAATCCTATCGGCTAGAGTTAAACAAAGCATCAATGTGTCATTGCCGATGCACTAGATGAGAATTACAGATTTAACAAAGATTGGATAGCCGATATTGCACGCAGGCGAATCTCATCGGCTTCCTTCAATTCTTTAGCGTCTTCATCGGCAACCCCCTCCACAGGCTTGAGTTTCTTTTTCAAGGCCAAGGCCTTGCGAGCTTGGACATCTCTTTCTTGCTAAAGGGCTTTGATGACGTTAGGAAGCTAGTCTTCTTCTTGCCTGGTGTGAGTTAGGGCTGTTTCAACTTCTTCCAGTTCAGCTAGAAGAGCTGCTCTCTTTGCCGATAGATCCAGGATCTTCTGCTTAAGATCGGCACCTGAGGTCTGCAAGTTGCTAATGCTTTTGTGCTTCTCATCGGCAGTTTGTTTTAACTGCAGCATCTCTTCCTTGAGCTGGGCTTGAGCTGCTCTATCGGCGATACGGTGAGCAGCCCGTTGATATTGAAGTTGTCGGCTCTCTAGATGGACTGCTGGGAAGAGAGTTTCTTCAACATCGGCAGGAACTTGGCCACGGATTGTCTTGAAGATGGTTTTTGCAGGATCTGAATCGTTTACCAACTAAGCAGTATCTTGTTGTAACAGATTCAGAAGGGCTTCTAGCTTGGCATAAATTTTTGCCGATATCATCCCCAGTGCTAGGGAAGAACTCGCTTCTTCTCCATCATCATCGGAGATGTCGATAGCAAAAGAAAACAAGCTATTGGGAGAATCTTGTTCCTGTGAAGAGGAAAGGAAGTCAGAGATCCTACCTAAGGATAGATATGGATATTATAAATCGAATAGGTCAATCGGTTTACCTGCTTCAAGGCGATTTCTTGGGCCTGGCTGGAAGGAGCAGCTTGAAGGGGGCCATGTGAGGGATCGGCAGAGCTGGCCGATGGGATGTCTTCCACGACTTCATCAATAGTTGGCCCTTGGGGTATGATGGCCGATGATACATTTTGTGCAGAAGGGTCAACTTGTTCAACTACATCGGTTGGCTGACTAACAGGTGTTGGAGCAGATGCAGGGACTGGCATAGATTTCTGTCGTTTTTGCTGAGCCTCGGCAACGGTTAAAGCTTTACGCTTTACTTGGGTCTCAGCGACAGTTGGCTGGGGGGCATCGACACTTGTTGATCATGGAGCTTGAGCGCCTGGTGTGTTTGCCGATGTGCCCATTTGCTGCTGCAAAACAAGTGTAAGATTGGATGTTTAACAGATAAAATGTAAAGTTGAAAGAATACCTCTGAAGGTTGACTGGAGGTAGTGGTGCTTGGTGCTGGAAGAGTTGTCGATGATGATCCAGCAGCGGCACTTACACCCTGATGGTTACATGATTAATATAGTTTGTATCGGCATGAGTGAAAATAAATGAGGTTATTACCTTGAAAGCTTTGATTAGGCTTGATGCGGCGGCTAACGGAGTAGCCCTAGCTGTTGCTAGCTTTGATCTAGAGGTGACGGTCTTGGCACGGGTCATCTGGAAAGTTAAAGCGGCTAAGGTGGGGGCGTTATAGCCGATCACTGAAATTGGGGAGATAGGCTGGAGGTTGAAAGGTTTCCCACTCTTGCTTATGGATGGAACTGGGTCATCGGCCTATCACAAGAAAGATTAGCTGCCGATATATGAAAAAGGAGAAACAAAAGAAAGTTAAAAGAAACTTACTGCATCATCAGGAATGGCGTAGTCGGGATCGATCATGTGCTGATATGTATGGACGGATGTTGCGAATAATTGTTCCTTCCATTCTTGCCACCATTGCTTATATGATTTGGTAATAAAAGACACTGGTGACCAGACGGAAAGATCAACGTTTGAGATATCGGCATCGGGGGCGAGTCTCACTACCCTGCTCCACTCAGTTCCGCTGGTGATTGTTTCTCTGGGCTTGATCACATCGGTAAAGCACAGCTTGATTGGTAGTTGCCCAAAAGCCAGTTGACGGGATACTGCCGATGGATTGTAGAACTCATAGGTGGTATTAGAATTTTTCCCACTACCAAATGTGTTCACTGGGATTGCCCTGGGAGTGATGATGGCCATCATAAGCTCATTGTCTTGGTTCAGCTCGTCATCGGCAAAGTTGAAGAGAAGGGGGAACTTGTTCTCTTCATTGATATAGGGTACCCAAGCCCTATGATCACGAGGGAGACCATTGTAGAAGTTCTGGAAAAATCTGCCAATTTGATCTTCATTGGCCTCTGTTCCAGGGAGGACAATTATGGCTTCACCGAAGTTGAGAGGGGGGCGTGTTGCCGATTCCTCATCTCCAAGAACGTAATCTTCGGCGATTTCTCGTGGGAATTCTTGGGCAAAGAAATCCCACTGCAGACGTTTATGGATATGGGCATTTAGCCACATATTGATAAACCACCATGGGCCTCCCAAATTGCCGATGGGTTCACCAAGCAAAAGCTTCTGGGATACTTGGTGGAGGAGGTGGTAGGTGGAGCTCAGAAGGTATCGACCGAGCGGGAACCTTACACCGTTGGCCAAGAGTTCGGCTGCAGGAAGGAAGGCGTTGGTTGGTCCTACCGATCGACCGCAGAAGATAAATTTCTCCAACCACATATTCAAGAATATGTCGTGTTCCCTCTGGTTAATAGTGCCAGTCCTTTGGTATTCCTGGATGTATCCTGTCCAGCCGCCAATGTTGCGTGTGTTCACTCTATATTCGGCTCTCCTACCATAGATGGAAGCCTCATCGACAGTCGAGATGTCCAAGCCAGTGAGCATGTATACATCGGCAAGAGTAGGGGTGGATGGACCATGGCCAAACATGAAGGTGTTTGTTGTATCTGACCAGAAGTAAGTGGCGGCTATCATCATGGATTCATTCTTCTACATATCGGCAATAGACAGCCTAATGCATTGGTCTATTTTTCGCTCTGCCCAGTACACCTGCATCGACCTGTTAACCCTCAAATACCAATCTTTCCACCCTTTGGTGGGTTTGGGCCAGGATCGGAATGTATCTTTCCATAGATTCAAAGAAAAATTTTGAGCTTTGAAGGGAATTCTGTTAGCTTCTGCGTTGATCAAATCAGTTGGATCTGGGTCGCCCATTGGACCTAGGCATTGGAGGTGTGGTTGGTCGATTGGAATAACTAGTTTGTTGCGTAGTTTCTAAGTTCGGAGGATCAAAAGAATGAGGAAAAAGGGAAAAATTACTAACTATATGAACTCGCAAAGATCAAAAGAGTCAAGGTAAAAGTAACGAAAGTAGAACGAACCACGGGGACGTTGAAGTTGATCGCCATTGCTTTGAGGAAGGTGAAGGCGCCGGCTGGGACGTTGAGGTTGCGTGGTTGTTCGTTGAGGTCACCGCCGGAGAGAGAGAATGCCAAAGGTTGGAGTCTGAGGGTAGAAGATGAGCGTTCCGAAGAAATCTATTTATAGGCTGCTTGGAGTAGGGGTATTCTGGACTTATCTCTATGCTGCGCGCGTGTAGGTCGAGGTGGTTCAGATGTATATGGTAATTGTTCGCACGACAATCAAGGGATTGTACAGGAGATTTGATGGCAAGTGATCATGACTTAGAAAAGATCTCAGTATAAAATCTTTTGATTCTAAAATGGTGGCGTTAATTATGTTAGATCTTGCCGATGGATTGTTATTTCGGTATCTTAACCATAATTAGGGAAAGAGTAGTTGGGGATTGTGCGATATTTGCTGATATGTGTGAATCAGAACTAGATTTGATTAGATTCAGTAACGGATTATGTCATGCTTGGAGAATGGGTTGAGAAAAATAGGTAAAGGCAAACATTATCTGGAGTAAATTTCGGAGCATCAATGTTTTATACTCTGAAATTGGGGGGCATGTGTTGACATCGTTTTTTGGCACGTGTCAAGATAATCAGAGTAGCCTAATCGGCAGAAGTTATTGTGTATATTGATAGCCGATAAAAGATAGCTTGTGAAGAAGGCTGCCGATCGATGGTGGCAGTGTATGGAGAAGCTAGGTTGGATTGGGGTGTTGCCGATAAGGTTAAGGGTATTATTGCCGATGTCGATAAAGGAGGTTTGAAGACTGCTGCTGATGAAATAGGAAGTGTGCCGATGAAAGAAGACTTGAAGGCTGCTGCCGATGAAACTGGGAGTGTGCCGATGGAAAGGAGGTCGATAGGAATTCCATCGTAATTTAGGCGGACAAGGGAATAAGATTGGAATTAATTTTCTTTTCTATGTTTATTAGAGTCTGATTTGTATAAGAGTCATATGTTTCTTTAGATTTGGATTTAGTGTCCTAGTCGTATTTGGTTACGTTTCTGTAGATCAGGGTATAAATATAGAGTGAAGGGCAATGTAATGATGAATCAATCAATATCAAAAACCAGCTTTTACTCTTATTTACATCTATTTACTTTCCGACGACTTCGTCAATTTGCATATTTTTCCTTTTTCACGAGTTCTCATCGATTCGGCGAGTTGCATTGCTTCAGTGCGATCTTCGACGATCCTCGAGTTCCGCGTGAGTACCTCTTGGCCATGACTTCCTGGCGTATCGCTGTTGTCAGGACCAAAGTGCTCGTATCTTCATCCTTGTCGATTAACAGGTCAAATCGACTGGCACGCTTTGGATATCGATTTCGAGTATTAGCCCTTTGTGTTTGCAGATCCACTTTTGCATCAACAGTACGATTAGAAAAAAAATAAATTTAAAATATGAGAACTTCAAATAGAATTCTAGGACCATAAATGATTTCAAATAAAAACGTCAACACCACAAAGTTTTAGATCTCACCGAGATCTACAACTTTAATATAAAGTTTGTTTTCATCCGACTTTGTTTGAAAAATTATAATGTTATTGTGCGGCAGCACGGTTATCACCACTGGATCATACGACAAAGCTGGCAGCGAAAACCATCTTCACCGCCGCTTCATAGGGTGAGCCAGCAGTAATGAGGAGCCCATCATCACCATTGGTTGGTGACGCGAACCGGTAGTGATGAGGGATAATGGGTACTAAGGCCCGATCTTCCGATAGGTAGATGATAAGTCGAATTGTGGAGATCACGACATAGATGATCCAAGGACTCTGACCGAGCAGATCGACTCCCTTGCAATCACAACACCACTGCTTCGATGGTTATCAACTGAGCACGAAACTCGGATGACCTCGCCAAGAAGGCTAATCCCTGCAAGCGATTCGAGAACACAAGCATGAACCGGTAAAGGCAATCTGAAATTGCAATTTGGGGAATCACAAACCAAAGTAGCAGCCTAGTTGGTCCGGTACAAAGGCGAAATCACACAAACAAAGTGTGCAGATGCAATCTAAGCAAAACCCAAGTTTTGTAGCAGTACATAGGTGATACTTATAGAAGAAAACAACTCTCCTAGAAGGCTATGGGCGCAGGTCATCACTTGTGGAAATGGAAGACCAATTGGTTCAGCTTCCATGAAGTCTCTTGAAGTTCTCGCACGTCTTCTGAGCTTCTGCGCAACGTTCTGTAAATCAACCATAACTCTTTAGTGGGAAGTCCAAAAGATGCTCCGTTTGTTGGGTTAGAAAGTAGACTTGATAGGCTTTCCAACCATGTATAGCATGCACCACGAAACTTCAAGTGGTGGTACAGATTTCTATGTGAAGTTGGAGTACTTGTCATGTGAACTCAGTCTTGTGCATGTAAACATTTGTTGCTTGAGCGTAAACTTGGCGTAGAGCTTGAAGTTGGCGAAGCAACGGTTGGCTTGATGTAAATGGTGTATCAAGACTTGTGGTAGCTCTTGTGCTTTGCGTAAACCATAGCTCATTAGATGTAAACTATGTTGATCCCATGTTCCTAAGCAATAAGACATCACAAGACTTTAGTAGCATCCCATCCTCATGAATATTAGTATATGTAACATAAGGAACGAACACACCTCATAATTCAAATGACGTGCACGAGCCCTTATCTTTGGTCCTTCTAAAGAATTTGGTGTCAAATTAGTGATAGGGATTGTATCTAATGAAGTGATGTCCTCATCATCCTCCCCCTCTAGAACTGGAGTCGTCGTCGACTCAAACGCATTTTCTTCTCCCAAGTAAGGCTTCAAATCTGCTATGTTAAACATGGGACTAACCCCAAAGTCCGCAGGAAACTCAAGCTTGTATGCATTGTCATTGATCTTCTCAAGAATTTTAAAATGACCATCAGCACGAGGCATTAATTTAGACTTCCTCAACTCAGGAAAACGATCCTTACGCAAGTGCAACCAAACAAGATCGCCAAGTTCAAAAGTTAAATGTTTCATACCCTTGTTTCCATAAGATCTATACTTGGCATTCATTTTCTCAATGTTTGTCTTAGTTAACTCATGCATTTTGAGAATCCATTCAGCTCGTGATGTAGCATCAGAATTTAATTGGACAGATTGTGGCAATGGTAACAAATCAATTGGGGCACGCGGGTTGAAACCATACACTACCTGGAATGGACTTACCTTGGTAGTGAAGTGTATAGCGCGGTTATAAGAGAACTCTATGTGAGGCAAACAATCTTCCCAAACCTTCAAATGTATCTTCAACATAGCTCGTAACATGGTGGACAATGTGCGGTTAACAACTTCTGTTTGTCCATCTATTTGGGTGGCATGTAGTGGAAAAATTAGCAACCTTGGTGGCATCATTGCTCTTATGACAAGGAATGAAATGTGCCATTTTAGAAAATCGATCTATGACCACAAAGATACTATCCCTCCCCCTCTTGGTTAGAGGTAATCCCAAGACAAAGTCCATAGAAATATCCTCCCAAGGCACACTAGGAACTGGAAGAGGCATATAAAGACCATGGGGATTCAAGCAAGACTTAGCTTTGTTGCAAGTACTGCATCGTGACACATAGCGCTCAACATCACATCTCATCTTTGGCCAAAAGAAGTGGCTAGCAAGAACATCTTCAGTTTTCTTCTTGCCAAAGTGACCCATCAGGCCACCACCATGCGCCTCCTGCAAAAACAAAAGACGAACAGAACTAGCTAGAACACATAGCTTGTTAGCATGAAAGAGTAGTCCATTGTTGGGCCACTAATTTTAGGGTCCTATGTGCATAATGTATCAGTCCCTCGATCAGTAGCTGATATGCACAATTCGAACAAGATTATATCAAAAGTATACTATTATTGCTAATGGGGAAAACACATTACATGGTTCTGGTTTACATAGCTTGGGCCACTGGCCTTCTATTGTATATCAGAGTTCTAAGACAGCGGTCCTTAGTCAACGTGACTCCATTCCTATAGGCAACTTGAAGTGCAGACATAACCCTAGACTTATTCATTAAGCGTACTCCTATATCATAATCGTCGTAGTCCTAGCGTAGCTCTCTCGTATGGATCCGTCTTCGAGTATACTCTGGATATCCTATCCTTGTGTACTTCCAGAGGTTCCATCCAAGTAGGTACTCCTGTAGCTTCTCGCCTAAAAACATAGAATAGAGGGGAGGTTGAGTACATAAAGTACTCAGCATGCCCTAAACTTTGGGTGGAGGTGAGATGGAAGGGGAATGCTATATGGTGGAGGTGGTTCAGGGTGGTTGAGGTGGATAGGTAGAGGTAAAAGTAGTAAGGTGAAGTAGTTATAATTATAGGTTGGACCTGGTAGAGTATTACCATTCTCACCGGTTCCCGGGTTACCTGTAGTTTACCAAATTAGTATAATACATCTTACCAGCTTATCACAGTTGTAGAAGTCTAATCATAGTATCCCATCCTACTTCCCATTCTAAGGATGTGGCTATCCAAGGACATGGCTATTCGAATAGATTCAATAAAAACTCTGCAGAGGTGTACAAATTTCCTCATAAGATAGACATAGTCTGACGCCATCGTCATGGCTTAGACAGGTCTAACGAGACCCATACCCGAAAGTACGTGACCTTAGATGTCAATATAACTCTACTATGGCTTCTTAGGGGTTGGAGAACAGCGTGGAAGATCACATAGCATCCACACCAATTAAACCACGAAAGATCACATAGCATCCGTATAAATGATAATATGGGCTCGAACGCTAAGTTTAACGTGGAAGATCACATAGCAACCACGCCAACCGAACCACGGAAGAACACATAGCATCTGTGTCTGCTCCTGATATTCCGCTACCTACACCGGCCTCCTAGTAGACATTATATTTCTATCTAACTAGATGTGAGATCAAGTCTACCCATATAGACATGTGATTGTCCGTAATATCTCACTAGTCAAGAGGGACTATGAACCGCTCCTTATATGACCGAGGTGAGTATCTCCCATAGGAATTCTCTCTAGACATTCCTGCCAAGGTAATTTACCTCCGCAAATTACCCCCACTCACCCCATGTCAGAGTTGAGTTAGGTTTTAGCAATGTTAAGTTCCATAGTTGTTATCCTCAAGTTCTTCAAGGTAACCATTACTTTATCATTAATCATGTTGTCATGTTTAATCTTATCATTATTAATTCATAAGAGGTTTTGGGTATTATATGTTGGGTCATTATTTGGTGGAGATGGATAGTGGTGGGTTTTATGGTGGAGGCTAGCAATATGTGGTGGTGGAGAGAAGGTGGTTAAGGAATAGCATGTGATATAGAGAGGGAAGGATAGGGGGGATATTAGGACTTGCCTCCATTTGCTGACGATTATATCCTCGTCTGATTCCTGTGTTTCCTGTTCCTGTCTTCTGGACTCCATCGGGTTCTCTCACGTCTTATATCCAATGCGATCTAGCGTCGACAAACAAGAAAACACAAATAAGGAAAATAACAAGCAAAACATGTGGAGTAAGCATAAACAACCAAAGATCCTAGACGAGTTGGTCCTATTAGGTGATGGGTCGTTATCTAGGTTATCATTATTATGTAAATTTGAAATAAGGTTTGGATGAAGGGATTCCATCCATAAGGTATGGCTTCTATGGGTTAGGTTAAGGTGGGTGGTTGGTCTGATGGAAAACCAAACCACATTATTAGGGTTCACTATTATGTGAACCTGAAAGAGAAAGTGGACTTGGTCAGACTTTCTATGGTTTTGTCGGGTTAGTGACACATACGCACATGCATTTGCATGTGCCTAGGGTTAATTAGGTGAGCTAGGTTATGGCTAGGGTTAGCGGCGTATAAGCTCATGCATGTGTATACGCCTATGTTTTAAGTAGAACTACGTAAATAGGTGGCTAGGGTTAGCCATACATAGGTGTATACCCGGGTATCAGGCATATCTATGTATGTATAATGTCTACTTATTTTAGGTGACTAGGTGCAGATATATTCGAGTATGTGTCATGGTACATACACATACGCGAATATATGGGGTTTACTACTACTACGGTGAAGGACTACCACTATAATTACTATTTAATTTAAGTACGAGAAAGGAAAGCAATCAAACTAGAATTTAAATGGGCACCAAGTAATAGGACAAATGGTATGGTTAGTAGAGCTTGATTTTGGAAGAATTTTGGTGGTGGAATCAATTAATTTGGAGCTAGGATGATAAAGATATGATTTAACAAAGTTTAATAGGAAAAAGAATATGTGGAATATAAACTTTGGAATTATTTCTTGAAAGTGGAATAATGAAAATGGGATGCAAATGCTTGGGTAGGATCTAGGGTGTATCTAGTTTATTTAGAAATTTTTTAGGAATTTTTCTATACATGGAAAGTGGTTTTTTACTGCTCTGTGTACACTTTCTAGGTGTACATAGAGTTTTCCACCTGAGTTGGGTGGCTGACGTGTGGGGTCCACATGACAGTGTTAGGAGTCACCGACACGTAGGCCATTCTCGTTCCCACTCACCTAACTGGCATGGACGTCGTTAGGGTTCGGGCCCACGGATCAGAGGGGGAGTGAGGGATGGAGGAGGACGGCGATGGAATGACGACGACAGCTCGACGACAGAATAGGGCAAGGCTGTGGAGCTTGCCAGAGTGGTTACACCGGTGGCGTTCTTGCCCGGTGCTCGCTGTAGAAAGAAGGACGGTGCTCTTGAAGCTAGGGCGCAGTGCCAGGTGTAACCGATGGCAACCGCGGAAGCTCGAGATGACATCGGTGGCTCGTCGGAGTAAGCATGGCGGCGCAACAACAACATTTCTTCTCGCGGGTGCCGTTTGAGTGCGCAAGGCATGTGCGTCACGATTGGGATGCAAGCGCAAGCATACAGGGACCTTGTCATGCTCCGGCTATGCCTTCTCAGTGATGTGCAGCGGCAATGGTGGCTCGGCGATGACGCTTCTCATCGATGAGGCAGTACAGAAGGGAAGAGAGGCTAGAGTGGGTGGGGAAGGTGAAGGACGGATCTAGGAGCCTATCTGCTAATCTAATTGGCCAGAGATACGGTATGGAGGGAGAGCGGGAGCTCAGTTCCCATGGCGGCCATGGCTGTCGGAATGGGGAGAGATGAGCTCACGCTCAGAAGAGAAGGGTAGGAGGGGAGTTAAGGGGATGGTGCGTTCCAGACCAAAATGGAGCTGGAGCGGTTGATCATGGAAGCCAAGGGGCAACACCTGGGCCTATTTATAGGCCTCCCATGGTGGTTCACCAAGGAGATATTTTCCTTCGAGCGCCTCGGTTCCGTGGGCGCCAATGTTCCCTCCGCGCATGAGGTCAAATTCACCAGTGCGCACAGGGTTTCCGTTGACCTTCCTGGCTGGCGATGAGCTGACGTGGAGTGCAGCCATGGCGGTGAGCATAGTGGGTTAGCGGGTTTGATGACTCGAGTACAGCACCTCGTTGACTACCAAGAAGAGAAGAAGGATGACATCCGGGGTCCGCAGTGGTGTTCCCATCCTTATCTGCTCTAGCTGGGGCGGGGCGGTTGCGGCACGGCCAAGGCATTGCGTAGGTGACGTCATGTTCGCAACGCCATCTCCAGGTAGGAGACGACCTTGATGTCTAGGGTCCACATGTCAGTGGGGAGGAAGGGAATGGGGAGCAGGCCAAGTGAGTGAACCAGCCCAAGCGGTGGCGAAGGGAAGAGGGGAAGGGGCAGCGCTGGTTGCTGGGCCAAATGGCTGGTCGACCCGTGGTGGGGAGGCGCATGCAACAGCGGCCCAATGCAGGAGGAGATGTAGGCTGCTGTGCGGGCCAGAGAGGAGGGAGGGGAGAGATTGAGCCCGAGGGCTTTTCCCATTTATGAAATTCCCTTCTATTTTCCATAGCTAACTATGGTACATAATGCATGGTTTGAATTCAATTTCAAGGGGGTTTGAAATATGTGGGGCTTGGTGAATCAAAGGGGTGGTCAAGGGGAAGTGTTTATGGTGGAGAATGTCAAGGTAAACTATTTAGTGCCAAATAAATTCTAGGGCAAGCAATCAAGTAATCAAGCATTTCAATCAACAAGCATTCATTCAATCACTCAAGCAATTCTAACCATCTAACCTAAATGCATATGGTGGATTTTGATGCAAGGGTTTTTAGAAAGTATATTTTATTTAAAATGGTTGTGAGGAAAATAAATAGCCAAGTTTTTAATTTGTTGTAAAGTGTTAAAAAGTTCAAATTTTTAGTGGTTTTTAAACATGATGCAAAAACACGGGTGTTACATCCATCAATGAGGGAGTATTTGTTCCATGTGCGGCCATCTCTGCAATGTTCAAAAGCCTCTTTCAAGTCCAAATCAGTAGCATATAAACTTTTAATTGTTTCTCAGCCAAACATTTTGTGATCCAGTTGGGACAGCATGGTATATCGTCTAGATAAAGCATCAGCAATGACATTATCTTTACCCTTCTTGTGCTTAATCACATATGCAAATGTCTCTATGAACTCCACCCATTTAGCATGACGTTTATTCAATTTAGCTTGGCTTCGAATGTGCTTTAAAGATTCATGATCAGAATGGATAATAAACTCTTTGGACCAAAGATAATCTTGCCATGTTTCCAAAACATGCACCAATGCATACAACTCCTTATCATAGGTGGAATAATTTAGAGTTGGCCCACTCAACTTTTCACTAAAGTAAGCAACACGTTTACCTTCTTGTAGTAGTACCCCACTAATGAGGACATTGCTACGCTAGACACACAGGCGCTATGGTCTTCCCCAAGTTGCAATTCGTCCCCAACTCAGCTGCCACGTCACCCTCGGATTCAGCAGACACGTCGTCACTGTTTTGGTCATAACTCTCTCATACGACATCGAAACGGGGCATTCTTGGATGCGTTGGAAAGGGGACGACGACGCCGTCGTTTTGGATCTAGTCCCAGCTCTAGAAGGTCCATGGATCATTCTGTGTGACCACGGCAAGGTGCTGCGTCACCTATTTGGGCCAACTTGGCCATGTATCGTGTCGGGCCTCAAGCCCAAGTTGTGGGCACCCAACCCCTGGCCATCCTCAACCCTAGGTCGAGTCTTAGACTATAAAAATAGCCACCACCACTGCTAGACAATTGGGTTTTGTTTAGAGTTTAGTTTTCCATCGAGAAACTGAATCGTTCATTGTAACTGTGGTGACAAATCCTTTTACAGTGATCTAGGGCCCCTGTTCTTGATCTCCTCCACTGTGTCGATTAGTCCTTTGGAACCGAGTTCTCGAACCCTATACTGATATTCGTGTCATTCATATTTGCAATTTCAGATTGCGTGTTTTTACCTTCTTGCTTGTGTTGTTCGATTCGCTTGCAGGAAAAGCCTTCTTGGCGAGGTCAATCAAGTTGTGCTTGGTTGATAACCAACGGAGCAGTGGTGTAACGGTTGCAGGGTTCGAATCGTGTCTGATTTGAAGCCGGATCGCCAACGTCGAGATCTTCACAAGTCGAACTTACCGGTTACCTCTCAGAAGATCGGGCCTGTATCTCATCAATTGGTATCGGAGATTTTAGGTTTACCGCGAGGTATATTCTCGTTTGCCTTAGATTCATATTTGTTCATTACCTAGAGTCCACGAAAAGCCCAAAAATATTTCAATTTCCACTGTCCTATCACCCTTTGTGCTTTTGCAATTTCGTTTCAGATTCGCGTTGTTGAGTTTGTGTCCGTGGTCGAGTCTTGTTGCTGGTTTAGGATTGTGTTCGTGGTCGTAGTTCAATCGCCCGTTGCTGTGATTTTTGTTTTCCGCCGCTATCCCATCCACCGTTTCCAAACAACAAGTCATAGTTCAATCGCTCTTATTACTCGACTTGCCCCGCTAGCCGCCTTGTGTAACTTCTCGCTGCCGCGCAAACCCTAGATAGGTTGCCAGCCACTCTTATTTTGCCTGCATCGCAGTCCTCCTTACATCATCTGGTGAATACCTACTGTCACTGTTGGAGTCATAGGGACGCTCTTGTGATCGGTGTTGGAGATTAGGGACGCTTTGCCCTAACTGTCGTTGCCGTGTTGTGCCTACCGAAAAACATAACTTGAGATACCTTCGGTAAAACAGGCATAACTTTTCGCTCGTTTATCAGAAAAATCTGAAATTTTTACAGCAGCTTCTTGACACCGTTTGGAGCTGACCCAAACCAAGTTTGGTTTCATCAAAATTGTCAAAAAAATTCAGGAAAATAAAGAAAAAATTGTCAAAGTTTTTGCACGCTTTTCAGAGCACGTGCTGTTTTTCTGTAGACCACATCCCACCTCAGTTGTAGGTGCCAATTTTTGTGGTTGCATCTTTTATGATCCTTTTTTAGAGAAAAATATAAAAAAATAGTGAAAAAATAAAAAAGTTTGATTCCTACTAGTGCCTTTTGGAAAAATCAGGGAAAAATTCAGGAAAAAGGAAAAATTCGGGTTATTTGCTTGTTCTGTGAGTTCTTTCCATCATCCTTTGTTTTCACCTTATTGCGCTACGTCTCGACACGTCTTAGCCAGCACCTGTGATTTGTACTTTGGATCCGGATTGAACAATCGCTAATCTGTATTTGTTAATTGCTAATCCTTGCTGTCATATTGTGTGCCTACCCATAGCTCCACATATTCTTCTGTCAGCAAAGGTTTATCTTGCAATTGTTACCCATGCTCAACAACAGATTACTTCGTCACATTGGTTTTGCTCTTGTTTGGCGTTGGTAAGAATACAGGCAAGACGGTGGTAAGCCGCTTGTGATTTTGCATTCCACTTTCACCACCACCACTTGGTTCCTTTTAGTTGATAGGGATAATACTTTGGTGTTGTCTTTTTCTATCTTCTAACCATGGCAGGATCTCCGACGGACTTCAATGAGTGCGTGTCCAAGGGCGAGCTTACAACGTTCATGACTGAACAACACAATCTTATGACCGAGCTGACATGCAATGTGAACAATCTGGTCACCCGCATTGAACAACTCGAGCAACGTCCTCCACCTCATCGTGCTGCTGATGAAGACGTGGATGATTTTGGTGATGACGATGCAGATGCGAATGCTGACGGTTATGCCCGTCGCCGCCTCAACTTCAACCATCGCGGTATGGGAGGTAATAATCATGGTAATAATGATCCTTTTGCTAAAATTAAATTTAGCCTTCCCCCTTTTGCTGGTAATATTGATCCAGAGGCTTATTTAGATTGGGAGCTTGCTGTTCAACAAAAATTTGATTCTCATAATGTTCTTGCTGAGCATAGAGTTAGACTTGCTACTAGTGAGTTTACTAATTTTGCTTTATTCTGGTGGAGTGATCTTTGCAATGCTAATAATGCTGCTGTTGTGCCTCAAACTTGGAATGCTTTAAAGCAACGTATGAAATCTCGTTTTGTGCCTCCTTATTACCAACGTGATTTACGTTTGAAACTGCAAACTTTAAAACAAGGTGATAAAGGAGTAGAAGCTTACTATCAAGAATTGCTTATTGGTTTAGCCCGTTGTGGTATAAATGAAGATGATAATGATGCTAGTGCTAGATTTTTTGGTGGTTTAAACCATGATATACAGAACATACTTGATTACAAAGAATGGCGCAATTTTTCCCAATTGTATCATCTTGCTATTAAGGCAGAACGTGAAGTACAGGGACGCAAACAACACCAGCCTTTCAGGTCTAACAATGGGAGGAATTTTCAGCAGCGTTTAGCACCGGAAACGCTCAAGATTCCTGTTGCATCACAGCCATCTACACCTCCATTGTCTTTCGGGGTAAGTCAATTGTCTAATGTGCAGAAGAAAGGTGCCACTCCAGGTGCTTCTACTAGCTCCTCCTCATCCAGCGCTAAAATCATTTGCCACCGATGCAAAGGCATGGGACATGTCATGAAGGATTGCCCCAGTCATCGTGCTTTCATTGCTACCGAGGATGGATATGTAAGTACTAGTGATGTTGAAGATGATTTAGCCCTTACTGCTAACATTGATGTAGATTTCACCGAGGGCGATCAAGACAAGGAGGCCATCATCATTGACTCTGTGGCTGCTGCCGCGGACTACCCTAGCCTTCTTGTGCAGCGTGTGTTGAGTACACGTGTGGGACATGAAGAAGAGATGAAGATCCAACGAAACAATTTGTTCCACATGTATTTCATTGTGCAGGGTTGTCGTATTCTCACTATCATTGATAGCGGAAGTTGCAATAACTTGGTGAGTTCAGATTTGGTTGAGAAGCTTGGCTTGACAACACGACAACATTCATATCCATATAAACTTCAATGGTTCAATAATAGTGGTAAGACTAAGGTAACTAAATCAGCACGCATTAGCTTTTTCACAGGTTCTTATCATGATACTGCTGATTTTGATGTTGTCCCTATGCAAGCTTGTTCCATTTTGTTAGGTCGTCTATGGGAATTTGATAATGATGCTTTACACCATGGTAGAACTAATACATATACTATCATACATAAGGACAAGAAAATTACATTGCTGCCTTTGTCTCCTACGGATATTATTAAACATGCTAAAGAGATTAAAACTAAACCTCCAACTGACATTGCTAAACATAATAGGATTAAGTTAAAAGGAGGTACTTTTCTTGCTACAACTTCTGCTGCTGCTGAGTTATGTGATAATCCTGATGCACCATGTTATACTATGTTTTGTCAACCTATTATGTCTGTTGCATTACTTGCTGTCACTAACCTTTTGCAGGAGTTCGCTGATAATGGGATGAAGTCGAGGACGACTCTAATTCTAGAAGGAGGGGATGATGAGGACATCGCCAAGATGGAGTCGAAGACGACTCCAATTCAAGAAGGGAAGGATGATGAGGACATCGCCACGCTGGACACACCGACGCTATGGTCTTCCCCAAGTTGCAATTCGTCCCCAACTCAGCTGCCACGTCACCCTCGGATTCAGCAGACACGTCATCACTGTTTTGGTCATAACTCTCTCATACGACATCGAAACGGGGCGTTCTTGGATGCATTGGAAAGGGGATGATGACACCGTCGTTTTGGATCTGGTCCCAGCTCCAGAAGGTCCGTGGATCATTCTGTGTAACCACGGCAAGGTGCTGCATCACCTATTTGGGCCAACTTGGCCATGTATCGTGTCGGGCCTTAAGCCCAAGTTGTGGGCGCCCAACCCCTGGCCGTCCTCAACCCTAGGTCGAGTCTTAGACTATAAAAATAGCCACTGCCGCTGCTAGACTATTGGGTTTTGTTTAGAGTTTAGTTTTCCATCGAGAAACTGAATCATTCATTGTAACTGTGGTGACAAATCCTTTTACAATGATCCAGGGCCCCTGTTCTTGATCTCCTCCACTATGTCGATTAGTCCTTTGGAACCGAGTTCTTGAACCCTATACTGATATTCGTGTCATTCATATTTGCAATTTCAGATTGCGTGTTTTTACCTTCTTGCTTGTGTTCTTCAATTCGCTTGCAGGAAAAGCCTTCTTGGCGAGGTCAATCAAGTTGTGCTTGGTTGATAACCAACAGAGCAGTGGTGTAACGATTGCAAGGTTTGAATCGTGTCTGATTTGAAGCTGGATCACCAACGTCGAGATCTCCACAAGTCGAACTTACCGGTTACCTCTCGGAAGATCGGGCCTGTATCTCATCACCCACCAATGCCAATGCAACTAGCATCACATTCTAACTCAAAAGTCTTACCAAAGTTTAGAAGTTGGAGTGTAGAGGGGCACATGTAATCTTCTCTTTCAGCGTGTTGAAAGCATGGTTTTGTGTTGGACCCATTGAAATGCAATACCTTTTTTGTCAACTCATTAAGTGGGCCAATGATGGCCGTGCTAAAATCTTTCACAAAACGGTGATAAAACCCTGCAAGACCAAGAAAGCTCCTCACCCATGTGATAGTTTGAGGGATTGGTCAGCTCTTGATGGCTTCAATTTTTGCATTATCCACTTCGATGCCCCATGGAGTCACAACATCGCCAAAAAAAGAGACACGATCGATGCAAAAAGTGCACTAGGCAAGGTTACCAAATAAACGTGCATCGTGTAAGACAGCAAAAACAGCACGTAAGTGTTCCATGTGATCCTCAAAAGATGTACTATATATCAAGATATCATCAAAGTATATGACTACAAATTTGACAATGAAAGCTCATAAAACCTCATTCATCAAGCGCATGAAAGTGCTAGGTGCATTGGTTAAACCAAAAGGCATCACCAACCACTCATAGAAGTCAAACTTGGTTTTGAAAGCTATTTTCCATTCATCTCCCAACTTCATTCTAATTTGGTGGTAACCTAAGCGCAAATAAATTTTGGTGAAAACAATAGAACCACTTAATTCATCAAGCATATCATCCAATCTAGGAATAGGATGACGATACTGTATCATGATATTATTAATAGCTCGACAATCAACACACATGTGCCAAGTACCATCTTTCTTTGGGACCAAAACAAAAGGAACAACACAAGGACTAAGGCTTTCTCGAACGTACCCGCGATCCAAAAGATCTTGGACTTGTCACTGAATTTCCTTAGTCCCGTCTAGATTCGTCCGATAAGCATCATGATTTGGCAAAGTTGCTCCTCGGATCAAATCAATTTGGTGCTCGATTCATTGCAAGGGAGGCAGCCCTAGGGTACCTCAGCTATCTTTATATTCCTGCAAAAGTTCAGTACCAACAAGGGGCAAAGTGGTGGGCATATCATCAAGTGAAAATAAAACTTATTTGCATATCAAAGCATAGCACAAAGAGTAATGATCTGAAATTTCAGCAAGGTCTGATTTTGTGGCAAGCATAACACCACCCTTTAGCTTTATTCCTATGGAGCTAGAACTATGTGTGGGTTTTTCTATGCTTGGTGGGTAAACCGTGTGAGGAACCTGTTGATTTGTAGATTCTAAAGCTCATTTCTTCTCATTTTTAGCAACCTCTTCACATTGCACAATTTCAGCAGGGGTTAAGGGCAGTAAAGTGATCTTCTTCCCCTTGTGTATGAGAGTGTATGTGTTACTTCTACCATGGTGTGTGTTGGTATAAATTAAATGCACACAGAGAGAGAATATATATATCCGCAAGCGCACAAATACTATACCGTTGTAGCACTTCACTGAGAATAACCCAGTTTTAATATCGAACCCAAAGGAACAGTTAGTGAGAATAACTAAGTCTTAATCTTAACCCAACTTCACAATCAAGGTCAGAAAATAGGAATATAAAGGAGATTACTGAGATATGTCTAGTTCCAATCTCGGTAAGCTTTGTCTTTTATTGTTCTATCGTGGGAGATGTCTAATAGGAAACAAATTCAGAGTTTCTTCCCTAAAAGCGATCAAATTCCTGCTAGCCCTATTAATAGGAGGTGGACTACAGAGGATTCAACGAAGCTATAAAAGTCACCTTCGTGAGCTACCACCGATCCGGAAAATGAGGGTGCATTTACGAGTAACCCTAATCTAAGCAACCCGCTTACACTATGAATACTACTTTAATCTAGAGCCACCAAGATTAAAGCACTCAGAAGAGAGTCATAAACTTGAAGAACAATATGAACAAGATGTTTACTTGAATCAGAAGCTGATTACCAGAGAAATCTAAGAAGCAAGCTCCAGTAGAACTTGATTCCGCCAGAGTACAGCCATAGAGAGAGCACCGACAAGCCAGAACTCCTCCAAAACTCCACTCTCTCACTCTATCTCTCTATCTCTAATATAAGACTAGATCCTATGGAGGACTAATCTTTTCTTGATTGCTAGCCCTAGATCCTGATGGAAATATGAATTAGAGTTCCTAGCCTTTCAGCTCTCAGGATCTAGACTTGACTTCTCTCCAGGGGGTACAGGCCTTTATTTATAGCCCTGAGGGTGCAACGTGAGCCCTTGGATCAAACCGACTTAAGGAACGGCATAGATACGGTCTAGGGAAGCGGTGGAGGAACATTCTAGAAGCTGACAAGCGGGGCCCACCACCAGGGGCCGGGTGGCACCAACGTGGGGTTGGCCGGTCCCACCTGGCAACCTCTTGGGCTCTACCTCGGGGGGTTGCCTCCTAGAGTCCTCAGGAGTCTTCTAGAATAGCTTTCATCGCGGTTAAGTTTAATTCTTTTTGACGTTTTGATCCTCTTTTCCAGTTTTCTGATTAAATCCTGTTGAGAATACAGATTCACCAAAACTCATGGAAACTATCAGTAATAACCTCCTATTCTATGATATTGATCCATTTTCACCATTTATGCAAGGTAGGTTGACGGTTCTTGATGTATGTTAACTACCGTCAACAAGCTCCCCCACACTTAGCCTTTTACTCATCCTCGATAAAAGGATGGATTACTCAAGACATAACCTTAGAACAAGACATCAACATAAAACCATTCCTAGTCATACATGCTCTGCAGGATTCAAAGTGTCTACCATGAAACTTTGGGCGGTTAAAAAATAGAACAGCTTGAAACAGATCACCATCTTCCTTCAGTCAAGCCAATTGGAGAAACATTTAAGATTTTGAAAACAAAACATAGCTTACCTTCTCCTTTTGTAGTACTCTCAAATCACTTATATATGTGGTATTTTTGGATCCTCACCAAGGCATAGATGATCTTGCCTTCTTTTACCCACTTCTAAAAAGCTTATGTGGATCTCCGATAGGAATGAAAGTGAAAACATACTTGCATTGCATATATTTTAAAGTCAAAACAAGGATCCAAGGAGAAAAGTGTCATACTCTTAGATCAAGATGTGCATGTGTGTGGAATATATATATGGTAGCTATCCTAATTCTACTATGTTCCTTGAATCATGTCTCTCTTGTTTGAAACTTGAGAACACTTTTGCTAGAGAGCATGGGCTATCTTTTTCATTTCTTCTTTTCTTCTCTCTTCTTTTTTTCATGGTGGGCATCTGAGTACCCATTGTTTTAGATATCTCGGACACTTGTCCATTTTTTTAATACTTTTCTTTTTACATAGCCACATGCCTCTTTCTGCAATTGGAAAACTTTAAAGAGAGATAATTACAAGAACTCAGAGCATTTATTCCTAACAAACTTCTTTTTGTGTCTTCTCCAAGTGTAGGAGTAGAACATTTTGGGTGGATGAAAACATGTTATTGCGTACTCTCAGTGTAGGAGCAGCAGATATATGTGGAGTGTACATGATCTTGATCTTGAGAGCATGATAAGTTTCTCAACAAGGGTCACAAGGTTTGACCAAACTCAACACAAACACATGTAATATATGTAGAAGGTTTATCTATCCTATATATGGCTCTGGTAGGTCATTGCTTACCACAAAGGAGAAGTATAGCTATTTATTTTTTCTTTTTAAAATAAAATTCTCCAATGACTAAACATCAAGAATCAAGTTCTCTTATTCTACTATATCTCATTCTACAACAACTTAAGTGACATGGGGTCCCTAATAATAAGTTCCCAATAGTAGCAAGACTTCTAGAAAAAGTATTATGTGAGTCTATCCTTAAGTCATAACTGAAATAATCTTTCATTATGTTTCAAATTGTTTTACCATGTGATTTTCAATTCAGTTCGAAACGGAAAATGAAACATATGAAAATAGAGTGTATTGGGCTCAAACCTGACCATGGACAAAGCGCAAGATGAGGTGGCACAGAGAGAGGCTGGGTGGCCCAAAGTGGAGGTCGGGCGGCCCACCATGGTGGCTGCTCGGGGCCCACTTCGTTGTACGTGATCCTTGGTTAATTAACTTCCATAATTCGTGAATTTCCCGATCAAAATTCGTTTTGGCATCGCAATGTGTCTCCCCCACACTTGTTTTCCTGTATAAACTTTCTGCACAACATGTGGAGACAAACACATATCCAAAAAAATAGAGATAGAGAATAGGCAATTATGACAACAAATCTCCATTAATGATTAAATAAGGCACTTTATTATAAATCACAAAATTCAACCTAACTTTAATCGATCTAACAACTGAGCTAGCGATGAACCTAACATTTCAAATGACGAACCTAAAAAACTTTTAACCTAACTAAAACTTGTGCCTTATTATCAGTCACTAACTCTCAACTCGCTCTTTTCTTCCCAACACAATTGGAAAGAATTTCGATCTGCTTCTCTAACTTCTTTCGCTCAATAGTTTCTAATTCTATCTTCTATAGTCCTAATGAGGAGAGTGTTCTGCTGTTGGAGAGATGTGACGGTCTAGGAAATATGGTCAATCCTAGTCTCAAGCATCGCAATGGTCATTCTTGGCCGCTTCTCTTCTCGTTCCAATGGTGGAGCAGGTCTTTTGGGCGTCTCCCTTGGTGGAATAAACTTGACTTGACCTGGTGCAGCTCGAATACCATCAAGAGACACTCGGGGAGTGGCAGTTGTGTACTTCACACAAGTGACCCCTCCAAGCTTGTTGGTCTTGACACTAACTAGCTTCTCATTGGATCTTGGAGGTAAGAGCTTGACGTCCTTCGGTACTGTGATCTTCGATCCTTTCGGCGCATCCTTCAGGAGTAGATGATCTTGAGGTGGAGGAAGCATCGGCTGATGAACTTGAGCATAGTAAGCTCGCTTGTAGCTCCTTCTCGGCAGCACCGTAGCTACTTGCTTCAGAGGAATGATAGCGAGAGGTAAAGGCTCTTCTACAGGGATGATAGAAAGAGAGTTTTCCCTAGGAGGAAGTTTGTTGAGGTCGACTCCAAAAGGGATGATCTCTTTTCTGGCCATTGGATTTAGAGAAGAGGAGAACTCTGCTGTGGGAAAGAGGAGGCTTAGATGGAATGAGGAAGGAGGCAGGCAGGGGTCTGTTTATATAGTGGGGTTCATCTTGTAGCAGGGGTCAAAATCTTATCCCCATAGGCTCCGTACGAGGGAATATGCGAATAGATCTAAAATATATGTAATCTTATCGTGGAAGAGTGTAGAAAGGGTGAGAGAACCGACGGAGGACGAGGCGTGCTGACAAGGGACCGCCCGGCATCGGGGTGGGGCCGGCCAGCCCCACAATTCATCCCCTCGGGGTGACTTTCCTCGCGTGGGTTTCTAACTTGTTTCTATCCCCAAAAATCATATTTTTGCAATATATCTCGTAACGGTTGATGGCGGTGGTGTAATTAAGGTAAAAATCTAAAAATCCACCTCATCAACAACCTCAGGTGGTTGTTTAGGTTCTAAAAAGATTTTGAGACGGTGGCCATTTACCTTGAATAACGTACCTTCATTGGTTTGAAAAGTTACCGCTCCATGCGATGAAGTGTTTACCACCGTAAATGGTCCTTCTCACTTGCTTCAAAGTTTTTCATGCCTGAATAATTTTACCCTAGAATTAAAAAGTAATACCTTATCTCCGGGTGCAAACTCCTTCTTCTTGATCCACTTGTCATGCCAGCTTTAGTTCTCTCCTTGTATATCTTGGAGTTGTGATATGCTCGTTCACGCCATTCATCCAACTCTAAGAGTTGCATCTTCCTCTTTACTCCTGTGGCTTCAAAGTCCATGTTCCATCGCCTGATGGCCCAGTGAGCTTTGAATTCTAGCTCCACAGGTAGATGACAGGTCTTCCCATATACCAACTTATATGGTGACATACCCAATGGTGTCTTATAGGCTATTTTGTAAGCCCATAGTACATCAGGTAGTCGATCTTTCCATGCAGTTCCCATTTCATTGACCATCTTTTGTAGAATATTCTTGATTTGCTTATTGGATGTCTCTGTCAGGCCACTTGTCTGAGGGTGGTATGGAGTAGCAACATTGTGGCAGATCACATGCTTCATTAAGTATCTATGGAAACCTTTATGAGTGAAGTGAGTTCCTCCATCGCTGATCACCATCCTCGGAACTCCGAATCTTAGAAATATTATTTCTTCAAACATCTTCTTTGAATTCCTTGCATCAGTAGCTCTGCATGGCATGGCTTCAACCCACTTGGAGACATAATCAACTGCCACCAAGATGTACTCATAGTTCTTTAACATAGTCAATTCCCTAGACATCGAAGAGTTCAATCTGAAGGTTGTTGGTGAGTGGCATGGCATCCCTTGAATTGATATTCCCGTGCCTCTAACATGCTCCACATCTCTTGACAAAATTCTTCGTGTCCTCATAAATGGTTGGCCAAAAGAATCCACTCTGCCAAATCTTTGCATGAGTGTGGAATGCCCCATAATGTCCTCCATATGGTGATGAGTGGCATCAATCAATGATCTTGATGCCTTCTTCCACCGGTACACGTCTCCTGAGTAAACCATTAGAGCAGACTCTGAAGAGGTATGGTGGATCCCATATGTGGAGACGACTCTCATAGATAAGCTTCCTTTTATTCTCCCCTGGTGGTACATAACCTGCAACCATAAAATTGACAATATTCGTGTACCAGGGGTCCGATCTGGTGATCTTGAAGAGCATATCATCCCTCAGTGAATCATTGATGGGCAGTTCCTGTGAATTCTGAAACTGCATTCTAGACAAGTGATCAGCAACAGAATTTTCTACTCCCTTTTTATCTTTTATTTCTAAATCAAATTCTTGGAGTAGTAAAATCCATCTTATCAATCTTGGTTTAGCATCTTTCTTAGTGAGCAGGTGTTTTAAAGCAGCATGATCAGTGTAAACAATCACCTTAGCTCCTACTAAGTAAGATCTAAACTTATTAATAGCAAAAACAACAGTCATGAGTTCTTTTTTAGTTGTTGCATAATTAAGTTGAGTTCCTATGAGAGTTTTGCTAGCATAAGCAATTGCATTATGTTTTCTATCTTTTGTTTGTCCCAAAACTGCCCCCACAGCATAATCACTAGCATCACACATGATTTCAAAAGGTAGCGACCAATCAGGGGGTTGAACGATTGGTGTAGAGATGAGTGCTTCTTTAAGAATATTAAAACATTTCAAGCATGCATCATCAAATTCAAAGGGAACATCCTTAGACAAAAGATTTGTTAGTGGTCTAGCAATGTGTGAAAATCTTTTATGAACCGACATTAAAAACCACAATGACCAAAAAAGCTTTGGTTCCCTCTGATATTTACAGGTGGAGGTAGTTGTTCAATTACTTCAATTTTAGCTCTATCTACCTCAATCCCTCTTTCAGAACTAAGTGTCCAAGCACTATGCCTTCTCTAACCATGAAATGACAATTTTCCTAATTAAGGACTAAGTGCTTTTTTCACATCTTTGCAAAACTTTATCTAAATTTTTCAGATAATCATCAAAAGTTTTTCCATAAACAGAAAAGTCATCCATGAAAACTTCATGATTTCTTCAATCACATCAGAAATTAGACATCATGCATCTTTGAAAAGAAGCTGGAGCATTACATAATCCAAAAGACATTCTACGATAAGCATAAGTTCCATATAGACATGTAAAAGTGGTTTTGCTTTGGTCATCTGGGTGGATCAGAATCTGGTGATAACCTGAATACCCATCAAGAAAATAAAAGAAAGAGTGGTTCGCCAGTCGCTCCAACATTTCATCAATGAATGGCAACGTAAAGTGATCTTTCTTTGTTGCCTTGTTAAGTTTTTGGTAATCAATGCATATCCGCCAACCAGTGATGGTTCTTTGGGGAATTAATTCATTCTTTTCATTTTAACAACAGTTATACCCCCTTTTTTAGCACAACTTGAACTGGGCTTACCCACTCACTATGCGGCATAGGATAGATGATCCCGACGTGCAAGAGTTTTAAGACCTCTTTCTTAACAACCTCTCTCATCGCATTGTTAAGCCTACACTGGGGCTTCCTAGAAGGTATAGAATCTGGATTTGTAGGGATGCGATGAGTGCAAAGAGCAGGGCTGATTCCCTTAAGGTCTTGGAGTGAATAGCCAAAAGTAGAACGATGCTTTTCTAGGACAGTTAGCAAGCATAGAGATTCTATCTGAGAGAGTTTATCACTTATGATCATAGGAGAATCTTGATCATTATTAAGAAAATCATATCTTAGACCAGAAGGTAGGGATTTAAGCACAATGGAGGGCTTAGGTGGTTCTAGCAATTCATCGAGAGGTTCGGGTTCTACGGGACCTTTGTCTTCCTCCTCATCGATGAAGAACTGGGCATCATCTTCAAGGTTAGGTTCAATCAAGTCATCAAGAGATGCAACCTTAACCTCTTCCACTAGGTCTAGCTCAGGAATTGGCTCAATCTTAGCATTAAGTGAGTGAGTGATGGGCACAGAGAGCTCAAAATTTTTTCCAAGTCTTATGTTCAACTTCTCCTTTTTTCTTCATGGATAAGTCTTTCCATTGGTTGTCCTATCAATAGGTCGAATTCCATAACATCAAAGATATAAAAATTCTAGTGCACTTTGGTTCTATTTACCAAAATAGGAAGGGCACAAAGAATTCCTAAACTTGGGACAATGTCTCCTGAAAGACTTTCTAACAACTTGGTTGTTGGGGCTAATGGCATTCTTTTAATAAATCATGAGCAAAAATCGAAGACATAATATTTACACCCACAACCGGATTGTAAAGAGCATCGAAAAAATCCTTGTTAATTTGGCAATAAATGGTAGTAGAAGGTGAATCTAGGCGAATTACTTCAAGAGAGAGCTCTGATTCTTCTAACCATTCATCACTCATGATGGACACTAGGTCTTTCATTGTCTTTTTACGGAAAGCTTCCTCAGAAGGGTCTAAAGGTTCTACAGATGATGATTTTCTAGGCTTCTGAGGTTTTGTCATTATGTAATAATTCTAGGTATTTCCATATTCGGCAAAAAGTTCATCCTCGAATTCAAGCATAAAATCCGAAATTGGAGTTTCCTCCTTTTTCGATGGTTCGGGATCTGGAATAACTGAAGTTGGTAATGATTCTGGTAAAGATTCGGATTCAGCTAATTGGGATTCTTCTTCTAACAACTTTTCTCTTTCTTCAGGAAGGTCGGCTAAGATTTTCGTGAGAATGCTTCTCCCCTTTTTGGCGGTGACATGCATGAATGAACCTCCTGTGGCCGTATTAAGATATTCTATGGTTTTTCTAGTAATGCCCATGAAAAAGTGTTGGAGAAGAATAGGTTCTAAAATGGTAAGGTCAGGACTAGAATTAAGAAGAGTATTAAAGTGTTTCCATGCCTTGCCTAGAGATTCTTTCTTCTTTTGTTTAAAAGTTAGAACCTCTACACGAAGTTTGACTACCCTATAGGTGGGGAAGAATTGTAAGGAAAAGCTAGAGCACAGTGCTCCCCAATCTCCTTGGCTACTCCCAATATTGAGCGAATACCAATGTTTAGCTTTTTCCATCAAAGAGAAAGGAAAAAACTTCCATCGTAAGGTCTCATCTGACATGCCTTCAATGTGTAGACATGCACAGGTCTGCTCAAACTCACGTAGGTGGGAATATGGGTTTTCATCTACTTCACCAGAAAAAGGTTGATTCTAAACCATGTTAATTAACCACGGACGTAGCCTATAGCCAGGTGCTAGGGTAGCTTTTGAAGATTCTACTGGCTTTAGACTAGTACCCATGGGTGCACCATATTGGTAGAGAAGAGTGGATACGGGATCCATGATAAAAGGTAAAGATAAAAGATAAAAGTATAATACAAGATTAAGCTAGACTCGAAGTTAACTCAGCAAATCATTTTCCGGCAACAGCGCCAGAAATGCTTGTTGGTATAAATTAAATGCACACAGAGAGAGAATATATATATCCGTAAATGCACAGATACTATACCGTTGCAGCACTTCACCAAGAATAACCCAGTTTTAATATCGAACCCAAAGGAATAGTTAGTGAGAATAACTAAGTCTTAATCTTAACCTAACTTCACAATCAAGGTCAGAAAATAGGAATATAAAGGAGACTACTGAGATATGTCTAGTTCCAATCTCGGTAAGATATGGCTAATCACGCATCGAATTGAGCAATGGACATGGACAATGTGAGCGGCCCTTTTTGGTACGCTAGCAATGCCACCTGCTGCAATGATCTTCTTAGTCAAATGATTGACCGAGTCGTTAGGGGCTTAAGGGCCCACTAACAATCCATGACCGATGGACTCCACACATCTAAAGTCTATTGGCCAAGTCCCAGGGATGTCTGAGCTATAAGAAAGGGGTCACGGTGTCTAAGTCAATTAATGCTAAGACCGTGATTAGCCATCCTAATAACCTACTAGTCAAGGTAAGCTCGAAACCTCGATCTCTTGAAGACTAGAATCCAGCCACCAGCCACATTGGTGTCGACATCCTCGACACCAACGCCCCTGGACGAGTAGCCCAATTCTACTCCTACGACTACATCCAAATGCCGACCGTGTACATGATGAGCATGAGTACAAGATCGTCGGCTCCCCCCTCAGTACAAGGTACGAACTAATAAGATCAGTAAAATTCCTAATCTCCTAAGACCTAGGTGTTCTAATGTTGAGCTAGGCAATTAGATCCTGAGTTTAAGATTATCAAATAACTAACACCAACATCAAAGTGTTCCTGTTTGGAGTCATGGCCATAGAGATCAAGCGCAAAGCGCCAAACGCGCACACCGTATGTGAGATTGTTCGCCCCCGGTGGGGATGAGTAGCACACGTTGTGTTCCTGGTGTCCTGCCTCACATCACCACCAACATCGTCGTCACGACCATGTTGCTGCTTGGTGGCTCTAACGTGGCGAACATGCTCACGGGCATCAACATCTATGCCACCACCAACTTCCTCTTATCCCTCTTGGCATCTTCTGTACATGCTTGCGGCAGGCTCAAGGCCACATTCCTCGCTAGCTACATCCACTCTGACCAAGCATGCGGTCCTATACACAGCCTCATGCGGTGGTCATGGTCGACGAACGAGCCAGGGCCGGCGGGGGTGCTTGCAGTGGCCATGCCTAGGCTACATGGCACCACACCGCCGTCATCCATGGTCACCGGCGTCGAGTAGGGTTAGGGCCACGACATCTTCTGTATGTCTCACGTCTGAATAGCAAAGAGAAGATTCGATTTCTTCTGTATTGAGAAGATAGGGGCATTCTTGACTTTTTGCACGTGACCCTACTTGACAGATACTGTAGAGGATGTCTGAATGGATGGTAGTGCTGGTTTGGGAACAAAAATTTCAAAGGATATTGCTAGATAAGGAAGATTTGAAGTTTGGTCGCTAAATTGGAAATTGCAAGTTTTTTTAGTGTCAAATAAGGAATTTTCTCATATCATATCTATGTATATCTTATACGACAAACTTCACTGGCTTTCAATGCAATCTCAACATGCAAGCTATCCATTCATCCCGCTCTTAATGCCACTTCGTCCCCCTTCACTAGATTTCGATATTTACATCTAAGCTCTATATGTCACCCCGCTGAATGCCAAATGATCCTCCACTAGCTTCCAAAACATTTTCATAGAAGCTATCCATGTTATCCGGTACTAAATGTCAAGTCACCCCCACTAAATGAGTTGATCTAATATTTTATTTGTTTTTATTGGATTATTCTACTATCTTACCCAGTTTTGACTAGAACTGATGTAAAAACATACGAGTCTAACTCAAACATGTAAAAACTTTGTTTCTAAGAAATTTCTTCAAAACACTTCGTTTCTAAGAAAGTATGACTATAACTGATGATGGGGTATCTTTCTAATCTACTATTTCTTAATGCAAGGTATGTATACTACTGAGCCATATAAATGAACTAATAATTAAAGGTTGTCAAATTTCTATTCTAAAGCATGCGTGACCACATAGCAATGCGTATAGGGCATGCTCTAGTTTGTATGAATCCAGATACAACCCAAACGACAAATGAAGCAGGGGAAAAGTGACTCCACTCATGCTATTTAGTTTTTTTTCTAAAAAACACTATTTAGGTCCTGTATGGATCCAAGGAGATAGTAGTTAGTAGCTAATAATAATTAGTTCCTTAGATCCAATTTAGCTAATTGATAGCTAAATACTCAACTAACAACTATTTCACTAAATTTAAAAAAACAATCACTATTTCACTAGTTGAACCAAAATAGCCAATAGTAGCTAATAATAGTTGTGACCTATTAGCTAACTATTAGCAACTAATAGATCTAAACAGGCCTGAAATACCTAGGATCATTGTGACATGACAACCTATTTGTTTTTTTAGTGGACCTAACAACCTATTTGCTGCATCAAGGCGGGCATTCAGTTCTCGGTTGGGTTCACTAATAGAGAATAGACTTTCGGTTTTTGGCTTTAGTCCCGGCCGGAATTTGGCCCAAGAGTAATAGGAGATTTAGTCCCGGTTGGAACCACGAACCGGGACTAGAATCCCCTGTCCAACGGATAGTGCAGCGGTACAAACCAGGACTAAAGGTCACCTTTCAATCCTGGTTGGAACCACCAATCGGGACCAAAGGTCCCGCTGGCCTTTTATCCCGGGTTTTGGCTCCAACCGGGACTAGAGGTTGATCCTTTAGTCCCGGTAGGCTCCATCAATCGGGACTAAAGGTCCCCACCTATATATACCCGCTTCCACTATTCTCCTAGCCCGAGACATAGGTCATACCTTTGGTCTTTGCTTGTGCACGTGTGTTCATCTGTGTTCTTGCTTAGGGGAGCAAGTTCTTGCTCTCGGCCGCTGGCTTCATCTCTTCAATCTTCAAAATTGAAAGGATCAAGATGCCCAAGAGGGGGGTGAATTGGGCTTTTCTAAAAATTAATTGCAAGAATTAAATCCTATAAGCCAAAGTTCACCCCTAGTGCCTACTTGTGTTCCTTGTGATTCTACCGATAAAAAGTTTTGCACCCTAAGTTCCAATCCTAGTCTAGCATGGCAATTCTAGGAAAGTAAACCAAGCAATGAAAGTAATACGAGAAAGTAAGTACTTGAAAGTAAGGGCAACGAACACGGCGATGTTTTCCCGAGGTATCGGAGAGTCGTCACTCCCCACTAGTCCTCGTTGGAGCACCCGTGCAAGGGTGTAGCTCCCCCGTGATCCGCGCAAGGATCAAGTGCTCTCTACGGGCTGATTCTTTGACACTCCGTTACAGTGAATCACCCAAAACCACTCACAAGATGAGTTGGGTCATCCACAAGCTCCGTCGGATGATCACCAAACTCCCAAACACCACCAAGCTGTCTAGGTGATGGCGATCACCAAGAGTAACAAGCTAGAACTCTCACTTGACCACAACGAGCCTAATGAGAAGATGGATGCACACTTGCTACTCCCTAATCACTAATGAGGGACTCTCAAACTCTGATTCTCAAATCACTACCCTCACTAGAGTTCATGCACTCCCTTGCACTCCAAAGGTGTTTCTCAGCTGAACAAATGAGCAAGAGACCTCTAAAAGAGGTGGAGGGGATGTATTTATACACCCCACAGTCAAATCCAACCGTTACCTACCAACTCAGCAAAATACGCGTTGACCGAACGCGCCGGTCGACGGGACCGGACGCGCCGATCGAACGTAACGGTCGAAAGTCTGAACAACTTCGCTGAGTGACCGGACGCACCGATCAGGGGTGACCGGACGCGTCCGATCGTGCAAGGTGCTTACTGTACTTTGACCTGATGCGTGATCGCGTCCGATCAGTGATGACCGGACGCGTTTGATCATGCAAGGTGCTTACTGGAACGTGACCGGACGCGTCCGATCACTTCCCAGTCGCGTCCGATTAGTTGTTTTACCCTCGGAGACACGTGTCAGCCTGATCACCGCGTCTGGTCCTCACAAGGACCATGTCCGGTCAATAGTGCTAAAACGCAGTATCTGTTAGTACTGACCGGACGCGTCCGGTCAAGGGAAAAACAGCTCTAACGACTCCGAAACGCGACGCAACTTGAACCAAGTTGCTTCCAACTGAACTTTGAGCTTTTCTTGAGCTACCTAGTGCTAAGTTTGACAAGTGTGCACCACACCTAAACAAAAAACTCACCAGGGTCAAGCTACTCATTCACGCCCCCCTTTATAGTACGGCCAAAGGAAAAAGCGAAGATCCTAACGACTATTCCGAATGTAACTCAACACCTTGACATCCAGAACTAACCGTCCTTAATCTTGTCATCAATCCTTTGAAAACTGAAATGATTTCCATTAAGGGGCATGAATACCATAGTGCCCAAAGCAGTTATCAACCCCATGACCTAACTTACCAATGTTTCTGCAAAACACATGTTAGTCATGGTAATAATGCATTGTCATCAATTGCCAAAACCAACTCTCGCGGCCTAGATGCTTTCAATCTCCCCCTTTTTGGTGATTGATGACAAAACTTAGATTCAGAAGATAAGAGTTGAGGTTTTCGAACATGCTTGGTTCACATAAGCAAGAGACAATAAGCACAAGGGGTTAGGAATTGCTTATGTGCTCCAAGCCAACAGGGTGTACTCATAAAATAAAACATGAAGCGTTAGTACACATAAAACATAGCTCATATGAAATTGGAGTAAGGCACGGAAGCACAACCTTATGAGCTAGAACCAAATAAGTGACATGATATATAATAGTGACAAGATAGACCACATAAGACTCAAAGTATCTCACAAGCACACATGTCATAAAATGCAAGTGCGGAAAAGTAAACATGATGCATGAATGTAGCACACAAAGAAAAAAGTGAAACCCCTCTATCAAAACTCCCCCTAAATCTACTCTCTCTCTCCCCCTTTGGCATCAAATGCCAAAAACAAAACTAAGGATCTAACGGGGGAACAGAAGCAGTCGAGTCGGGTGCCGAGGAGCGTGGAGTGATCACGAACTATGAAGTATCCTCCTCAGACTCTGAACTATCAGGCTGACCCTCTGAAGAAGCACATGGCTGTGAAGCAGTCTGGGTCTGTAGAGCAGGAGCAGGGACTGATGTAGATGTAGCAACGATCGAAGCAGTCTCTGTCACCTGAGCCTGAAGAGTGCCAACTGCCGGAGGATCTGTCGAGGCAACGGACGACGGTCTCTGTAGTCCCAATCCCGGTCACTGGAGGAGCCACAGTATCGGAAGCTGACAACCCTGTAGAAGTCACAACAGAGGTATGCGAGGGTGTCGGCTGACCAGTCAACTCATTGTAGGTGGCACTCAAGTCAGTGAAAGGATTGCCCGTCAGAAGGTGAGGTCTGGGCTAAACTGGTGGAGTGAACCCCATCTGAATAGGAGTGTAGCTCGGGGACTGAAAAGACTTAAGAACCTGTTGCTGGGGAGAGGTAAACTGAAAGCTCGGTTGTCCCTGACTCTGAAGTCTACTGGACTGTAGTTCTGGAGTCAGGACAGACGCTGGAGGAGGAACCCCAACTATGACCAGGTGTCATAGGAGCTCAAGATACTGCTGCTGGTTAGCTGCCTGCTGTCTCTGCATCTCGAACCGCTGCCTTTGAAGCTCAAGCTGCTGCCTCTGGAACTCATCCTAACGAGCCTGAATCTGAGCAAATGCAGCTGTTGTGTCCTGAGCCTGGCGCTGCATCTGTATCTCCTGCCTCTCCTGTGCCTGGGTCAGCCTCTCAAGTATAGCCACCATGGCTAGGTCTAAGCGGGAGGTTGAGCCTGAACCACCGGCCTCATGGTCGTGAGACCGAGGAGAGCGGTACTGGGGGATAGGCTGGTAGTCCTCGTCTGTGCTGTCAGTAGCATCATCCTCAACTGGATCAGCAGGCTGAGCACCAAGATCTGCAAGCTCGGCCTCAGCAAGACCCTGAACGGTCTCGTCCTGCTCAGCTGCTGTCTCTGGGACCTCTAGTCTCTCACGCTGTCCTGGCTTGGGTGCCTGCTCTCTGGTAACAGAAGCCCACAACTGATGAATGTCATACTCTAGAAAAGCAGTAGTGGTATCTGATATCTCAGCTCGAATCTCTGGAGGCAGCTCACATGCAGATCTGATGATGAAGCATATCTAGTGCGCATATGGCAGCTGTCGGTGACCCTTGAATCCCTCTGCCAAGGTATCCTCCATCTCACATAGCATCAAATCCCAAATGTCGAATGGTGTCTATGAGATGAGGTGATGCACCACCCATAGCTGCATACGAGTCAATCCCTCTCTATATCCCAGCCTCGGAAGAAGTGTGCGTCTCACTATAGCATCCAACACTCTAGCGAGGGATGTCAAGCTAGCAGGTGTACGTCTGGACCCCTCGCCAAATGGCTCACGGAAGCAGGGACGGATCATATCTATAGGTGGCACTGAACCTCCGTGAGCGCGCCTAGGCGGAGCAGTCTGACCGAAGCACAGCTGGTGAATCTTCGTCTCTGAAGCAGGGAGTCTGAGAATCTCCCGTACCCTAGTGCTGTAGAGTCTGCGGTCACCGCCTTAGAATGCAAAGTGGATGAATTCATGTGCCGGGTCAATCCAAAGAGAAGAGTAGAACTCCCTGACCCAAGTGCCGCAGTAGGCTCCCATCCGTCCTAGAAAGTCTGACAGGCCTGGAAGAAAAGACAAGTGTGGACGGAGCTGCTCACCAACCACCTCAACTAGAGCCTCAAGTCAACAGACTCTCTGAGGTCTGAAAGCAATGCCACTGTCAACGTAAGCTCTGTAGAAATCCTCGTGCAGAGGTGTGTAGAAGCCCTCTGACGCTCGGGGATCCCACTGAGGTGGGAACCACCGACCAACCTCGACGAACCGCAGGGCTTGCACTTGGCGTGCTGTAGCTCCCCTCAAGTCAAAGTGCTCGACTGGGGGGTGACCTCGAGCCCTGGGAGGTGGACGACCTCCACGACGCTGGCCCTCTGGCCTAGGAGTCACCTGAGCTCGTGTACGTCCTGAGCGACGACACGGTGGAGAGTGAACTGTCTGCTCCTCTGTCTCCTCTAGGTCCTCTGTGGGCTGCTCTGCAAGTGCATCCATGTTGACGGTCCTTAAGTATCAATTATAACTATCAAATAAATAGAGAAAAGGATCCAAATGAAACCAACACCTAGACTTAGGGTTTTATCTGACAGAATTCCACGAGTTTTGCTGTTTATCTATTTCTGCAGGGGGTTATCAGGAAATACGGAAGAAAGGCCCACATGTCGGATTAATGACGGGATATTAACCGAACACGTAATTATCTTACATCTAGAAGAGTCCAGAAGCCACGAGAACGAACGGGAGGCGTAACGGAGCTGGACACAGGGCGCCCGCCCTGGTCCTTAGGGCGCCCGCCCTGGCCCCGGAGCCAATCAGGCTCCGCCTCGAGGATTATGCTCCACCGACCTAGAGGATCAAGGAAAACCGCACGATCAATGTCGGTTTGATCTAACGGCCCAGATTCATCCGAAAGGGCTATATAAGCAAGGCCCCTGCCCCTGGAGGAGAGGCCCTCGTCTCATACTTCAAACCCTAATTCAGGAGGAGAGCCTCTGATCAAGCCCTAGAGCCACCACATCAACTAGATCTCTAGTTAGCATAGCTACATAGGATTAGAACTAGAAGGAGTCAATCTTCGATTGGTTCCCGGATCTGTCAAGAGGATTCTTGGTAATTCCTTTTCTGTTCTTCAATTGTTCATCTTTGTTCTTCAATATTATGAATATGACTTTGTTCTATTTCAATATATTGATTATGACTTTGCTCTACTTGATTATATTTGCAATTATATTATTCTTAGTTTATCATAGTTATATGCTTGGCTTAGTTAGATTGGAATTATATACATGCCTAGGATCGTATAGCGTTTATCCATGTGTACAGTGGGTGAATGATAATTATTGTGTAGACGTGGTGTCTATACCGTATTTATCTGCGATTGCACCCTATATGCCGGATTGTGGGGTAGTTCGCGATAGTGACAGCTTCGTTGATTCTTATATAGTCCCCCTCTCGTGTATAGGGCAGGCAGAGCAACACTATTACAGGGGAGTGATTGCTATGTTCTTCATCTTCCTTGCTAATATTCACTATGCATGGATATAGTCTTTTCTCACCATGATTGCCAAGTATAATTGCACTAACTATGATATGCTAGACTTTATAGTTAATAATAACTTAGGGAATATCTTTGTAGTTCATCCTAATTCCATGCTAATGACTTGCTAGAATATCTGTTGAGGTGCTTATCATTATTATATGTGGCTAGCTGATCAGATTAATTATCTTTGTCACCATTATCACTTTACCTTTATCCAATGTGACATTTATCCCTGTATAAAGAGATTGATAAATACTCTCGATTACATATGCAATGATGTGTACTCAGTTCCATATTCTCATTCTGTTATCAACCATGATACTTAGAAATCCCTTCCCAGTGGTAAAAATATAAATAACGATACCTGGAATACTTCCTGGTTAAAATGCTACATCGGTATTAATCTGTGCGCTTGCAGATCCCTTTTATTATTTATCTTGATGAGCAATTGCATATTTCAATACCGCGTCTCTCATGTCATGCTGGGGATGACAACTTGGCTTAAGTGGCATGAGGGATAGGTTTGGCATTTTTGGCGCCGTTATCAGAATTAGAAAACTAAGTCTACTTTTGGTAGTGACGTTAAGAATGCCCAACAAGCATTTTTGGCGCCGTTGCCGGGGAAGGTTGATTACTAAGTAGGAATGAATACGGAACTTTGAGTCATCATTCGCATCACTAATCTGATCGAGCTTATCAATTCTCTTATACAGTTTTACCCCTGTATTTTCCATTTTGATTATTTATTGCAGGGTGATGAATGAATAGAAGACATCTTCCAGACAACTTTGTTGATGATCCCGAAGCCTTATTCAGAAGAACAAGAGCCAAGCTCAAGAAGACATCGTCAACACTTCAGCACAAAGCTTCATCCACATCCGAAGACTGCCGAAGTTTCATCCGGAATTTGTCGACTGAATTCGAAGCCATGGCGAACAAGTCGATCTGCGAGTTCTCAGCTCCCACTACGGACAACATCCGCACTGGACCTGCTGGGGAGATCGACCGCAGCTTCGAGCTCAAGCCTGGGCTCATCAATATGGTGCAAGCTAACCAGTTCTGTGGGAAGCCACACGAAGACGCTAGTGCTCATCTTCAACACTTCCTGGAGATCTGCAGCACTTTCACCATGGCTGAAGTCCCCAGAGACGCCATACTACTTCGCCTTTTCCCATTTTCACTGTTGGGGAGAGCGAAGCAGTGGTTCTACGCTACAAAGGAGAAGAACACTACGTGGGCACTCTGCTCTACGAACTTTCTGGCTAAGTTCTTTCCCATGGGCAAGACCAATGCTCTCCGTGGGAAGATTACAAGTTTTCAGCAACAACATGATGAATCCGTTCCAGAAGCATGGGAGCGCTTCCAAGACTACATCCTAGAATGTCCCCACCATGGAATGGAAAGCTGGCTACTGATGCAGACATTTTATCATGGGCTCATTAACAGTGCCCGTGAAACCATGGATGCTGCAGCTGGAGGAGCATTCCTGTCACTCACCATACCTCAAGCCACAGCTCTTGTGGAGAAGATGGCATCCAACCAAGGTTGGAATGAAGAAAGAACTCAGACACGCAAGAAAGGTAGAGGTATGCACCAGCTCAAGGAGGTAGACATGTTGGCTGCCAAGCTAGACCTACTCATGAAGAAGCTCGATGATCGAGCTGGAGAAAAGAAAGAAGTCATGCACGTCTACGACTCCCACATGACTTGTGAGGAGTGTGGAGGTACTGGACACTTAGGCAACCACTGTCCAGAGTTGCTGGAGGACGTGAACTACATCAACAATAACAACAACAACTACTACAACCGTCCTCAGCAGAATCAAGGTTGGAATCAATAGAGGCCTAACTACTCAGGTAATTACCAAGGTAACAATTCTTTCAATAATAATAATAATTATCCACCTTTGAGAGAGTTAGTGTCCAACCAAGGAAAGCTAATGGATAACCTGTCTAAGAAATTGGCATCTAATGATAAAATACTAGAAAATATAAATAATAGAATGGATAATTTCTCTACTGCCATCAAGAACCAGATTAGCTTTAATAAAATGATTGAATCTCAGTTGAATCAAATAGCTGCTGCTGTTCCTGCTACTAACCCCGGTATACCATCACAACCGGAAGGGTTAGAATCTGCAAATCTTGTAGACATGTTTGATGCAGGAGATTACTGGAGTAACCCTATCGTGGAAGTAAGTACTGACCGTCTGCCGGTCAAGAGAGGCGATCCAGGACGCCCCGTCATCCCGATCTCCATCGGCATGCGAGACTTCCCAGAAGCACTCTGTGACTTTGGTTCCAGCGTCAACATCATGCCCAGGGTACTCTATGAAAAACTCTTTTCACAACCATTATTAGAAACAACCATGTGTTTGCAGCTTGCAGATAGGACACTGAGTTTCCCGAGAGGAATATTGAAGAACATCTGTGTCCGAGTTGGTTCCTCGTACGCTCCAGCAGACTTCGTAGTAATAGAGACCGGTTCTGATGAGAGGGCTCCCGTCATCCTAGGGAGACCATTCCTGAACACCGCGGGAGCTGTCATCTATGCTAGTGCTGCCAAGATCAGTTTCTACATCAAGGGGAGGAAGGAAACGTTTTCCTTCAAGAACAAGACCGCACAAATCCCAGAGCAACCCCAATATGAATCAAGGAAGAGGACCAACAGGAGGAACAAGAGCAAGAAGCAAGTATGGACCGAGACAGCTAAGATGGTCACTGCCGTGCACAAAGGTCAAGATCGCCAACTCAAGTCACCGTTCTTGCCTAAGAAGGACGACCCAGGTATGCCAAGCATTTATTGCTCCATTAATGGGTCCCACTTCTACAAGACACTTTGCGACACTGGGTCGGGCGTCAACATAATGGCCAAGGTCACCTATGAACTTCTGTTCGGAACCATGCCTTTAAACCCAACATATATTCAGCTTCAGATGGCAGATCAGACATTCCGACAGGTCGAAGGTACAGTAACTGACGTCCCTGTCAAGATAGACGATCACTTTGTCCATACAGACTTTCAGGTTATTGACATGGGAGAAGATGAATATGATCCACCCATCATCCTTGGAAGACATTCCTAAGTACTGTCAAAGCAATCATTTACATTGGAACTGGAGAAGTCCACATGCACTTCCCCTCTGAGAAGGTACGTCTTTACTTTACTGACCCTAACTATGTATTTGAAGAATCCAAGCAGGTCAGGACAAGAAGAAGGCGGCGTAGCCACAATCAGAAGCAACAGGTCATCAAGGACGGATGGGCAGATTATGAAGGAGAAGTGGTAAGATCTGAAGACATACCACTCAACCAACACTGTCCTAAGGAGACCGAAGCACCGAGACAAGTGTGGAAAGAAAAGACAGTTGTACATGAAGAAGAGGCGCCGCCGGAACCACCGACTACGCCATCCACCAAGTCCCAGGACGACTGAACGAATAAGAGTCCCGTTCGGAGGACTTAAAAACACCGAACGCCTTGCCAAGAGAATTTAAGGAGACTAGCAGACAGAGGACATTCTAATCGCTGTCAGGGTGCTGCCGACTTTCAAATACACCTCCGCCATCTGCTAGCTACATCAGAAGAGATTATGTCAAGATCCAGCTTGGGGGAGAGCACCTCCATTATCTTGCTAAGTATTTCTATCCTTATCTTTATATTTATATATACTTTTACCTTATAAAAATAAAAATATACATAACTATGAAAAAAACCAAATAAAGATTTTGTGCTTATATATATATACCTATATCTTTTGCTTAGTGTGTTTTAATAAATAAATAAAGTGGCTATGCTAAACTAAATCTAGATAATAATAAAACTCTAGCATGGATATGATGAATAGTTGCTTTGCCTAACTTTCAAATTTGAAGTCCTCTCTCTAAGTTTAGACATAACTGTTATCATTTAAAGCTTGCTCTAAACCTGAACTTGTGGGAAGAGAACTTGATCTAAAGTCTAAGTTGTTAACGGATATGATATGGGAAGGTTGAGCTGCTGTTTATCTATTCCTAGAGATGCTAGAATTCTGGAGAATTTTATCTTTGAAAATCTTAAAATGCTACATGATGAGTTCCTGTATGATGAGAGTTTAAGTTCCTACCACAACCATACATACATGCTTGCTAGACTTTAAGCCATACCTTTACTTTTTACTGCTTATGAGCATTGAGTGTAGTCAAGCTGTGTAGACCCTTAGGAGCTTGTCATGTGGTTAAAATCAAGATTCACTTGCACGATCACTCATACATGCTGCTTCTACTCCGGAAGTACGCATCCACATATATCCACTCATTCTCATCTCCAGATCCACATAAAATTATTCTACTCCTAATCCGGGAGAGAATAGCCAAAAATATTTCCCCATTCTTGTTATCCCCTGTGAAATAAATGCTCAAGCTATTTTGGTTACTACCACTTGCTATATTGTTCTAAGGAGATGAGTGCTCTATACGAGGAAATAAAAAGGGGCAAGTGCCCGGAACCTCAAAAAGAAAAAGATACGAGGAAATAAAAAAGAGCAAGTGCTCAGAACCTCGATGAAAAAAAAGAAAAAAGTGTGAGAAGAGAGGTAAAAATAGACAAGTGTCCGACAGTAGAATTAGGGGTACAAGATACCCACCTGAGAGGAAAAAAAAATATAGAGCACCTCATTCTCCTCAAGAGCTTTAAAAGCAAGAAAGGTACGTATCCCCTCAAAAAAAAAGTAGAATTAGACTTTCATCATTGTTATCATCACTACCACCATACACCATTTATTCGCCACACATGCACATCTTGATTTGACTTATTGGCTTGTTTCTCTGGATCCATGGTTTGACTATGCAATAAATGTCTTGTAAGTATGTATACTTTATCTCCCACCTATGGGCTCCAGATATCAAAAGCCTGTTTAGAATAGGATGAGAGAGAAGGCAATGTTACTCGGCCTTATACCACAAATACTACATACTTTGCTTTGAGAGAAGGCAGACATCATTACTGCCTTGGTGAGGATCCAGAAATACCACAAAAGAGAGGCCTGAGAGAGTCATACAAGGAATCTCTGAGTTTTATTTGAAAATCTGCAAAAAACTCCAGAGCTATAGCTGATCAAGAATAAGAGACATGGCGCTTGACTAGACTGTTCTATCTTTTAACCGCTCAAGACAAAGGTGACGGTTGCAAGCCTCATGGTGAAAGGTATAATGAGTAAGTTTTAAGTCTTGACAGTTTACTTTAACTCAGAGATGAGACTCTATTTGAAAGCATGTGTACCGTCAAAATTCAAAGGCATTTCAGCAACTACTGAGTCTCTCCTTGCTCAGGGACGAGCAAGAGGTAAGCTTGGGGGAGTTTGTTGACGGTCCTTAAGTATCAATTATAACTATCAAATAAATAGAGAAAAGGATCCAAATGAAACCAACACCTAGACTTAGGGTTTTATCTGACAGAATTCCACGAGTTTTGCTGTTTATCTATTTCTGCAGGGGGTTATCAGGAAATACGGAAGAAAGGCCCACATGTCGGATTAATGACGGGATATTAACCGAACACGTAATTATCTTACATCTAGAAGAGTCCAGAAGCCACGAGAACGAACGGGAGGCGTAACGGAGCTGGACACAGGGCGCCCGCCCTGGTCCTTAGGGCGCCCGCCCTGGCCCCGGAGCCAATCAGGCTCCGCCTCGAGGATTATGCTCCACCGACCTAGAGGATCAAGGAAAACCGCACGATCAATGTCGGTTTGATCTAACGGCCCAGATTCATCCGAAAGGGCTATATAAGCAAGGCCCCTGCCCCTGGAGGAGAGGCCCTCATCTCATACTTCAAACCCTAATTCAGGAGGAGAGCCTCTGATCAAGCCCTAGAGCCACCACATCAACTAGATCTCTAGTTAGCATAGCTACATAGGATTAGAACTAGAAGGAGTCAATCTTCGATTGGTTCCCGGATCTGTCAAGAGGATTCTTGGTAATTCCTTTTCTGTTCTTCAATTGTTCATCTTTGTTCTTCAATATTATGAATATGACTTTGTTCTATTTCAATATATTGATTATGACTTTGCTCTACTTGATTATATTTGCAATTATATTATTCTTAGTTTATCATAGTTATATGCTTGGCTTAGTTAGATTGGAATTATATACATGCCTAGGATCGTATAGCGTTTATCCATGTGTACAGTGGGTGAATGATAATTATTGTGTAGACGTGGTGTCTATACCGTATTTATCTGCGATTGCACCCTATATGCCGGATTGTGGGGTAGTTCGCGATAGTGACAGCTTCGTTGATTCTTATATAGTCCCCCTCTCGTGTATAGGGCAGGCAGAGCAACACTATTACAGGGGAGTGATTGCTATGTTCTTCATCTTCCTTGCTAATATTCACTATGCATGGATATAGTCTTTTCTCACCATGATTGCCAAGTATAATTGCACTAACTATGATATGCTAGACTTTATAGTTAATAATAACTTAGGGAATATCTTTGTAGTTCATCCTAATTCCATGCTAATGACTTGCTAGAATATCTGTTGAGGTGCTTATCATTATTATATGTGGCTAGCTGATCAGATTAATTATCTTTGTCACCATTATCACTTTACCTTTATCCAATGTGACATTTATCCCTGTATAAAGAGATTGATAAATACTCTCGATTACATATGCAATGATGTGTACTCAGTTCCATATTCTCATTCTGTTATCAACCATGATACTTAGAAATCCCTTCCCAGTGGTAAAAATATAAATAACGATACCTGGAATACTTCCTGGTTAAAATGCTACATCGGTATTAATCTGTGCGCTTGCAGATCCCTTTTATTATTTATCTTGATGAGCAATTGCATATTTCAATACCGCGTCTCTCATGTCATGCTGGGGATGACAACTTGGCTTAAGTGGCATGAGGGATAGGTTTGGCATTTTTGGCGCCGTTATCAGAATTAGAAAACTAAGTCTACTTTTGGTAGTGACGTTAAGAATGCCCAACAATCCACTGTCTCCTTGGTGGCCTCAGTACCGAGCTGTCGACCTTCAAGATAAAAGTGACGCTCGCCAATGTGAATCCCACTACTCCTGCCACCTGTCTCTGCTAGCTCTGCTGCATCTGCAACTGCCTGAGCTATCTCTGCCTCTGTGAGTGTCCTCTTTCTCTTCTTGGCGAAGGTCTTCTTGCGCTTGCCACGGGCAACCTCTGTCAGTCTGGGAGGACTCTTGTCCCCGTCACTAGGTGCACCACCAACATTCTTGCAGCGAACCATATTGACCAACCGCTGAGAAAACTCTGAAAGATGGTGAACTAACACTCGAGAGGCTTGGCCTCAATCCGTATCCGCAGGCTTGGCCTCGGATTCAAATATGATCAACTGCCACCCAACACACCGACATGACTCACTGTAAAGATAGAATAGATGGATCTACTATAAGAAACATATATTATCTAATAGATAAGAGATCCTAAAGGTAGCAAGCATATGAGATAAGATATGAATAGAACAATGATAGCTACCTCCGATCGGTGAGAATCCAGTGAAGGGATGAGAAGACCTTGACTCGCGAAAGTTCCCTAGAAGCGCCGGATGAGCGCTGAAATTGCCGAGACAAGCAATGGATGATAAGAATTTGAATGAAACATTACGGCGAACCCTAATTGAAAGGATCAAAGAATTGAAAACAAGATTCCAATTTCACCTTCACGGACGGAGGATGGCAGGAGATGATTAGGGTTAGGTCAAGGAATCACGCGAGGAGAACTCTGGTGGCGTGACTGCAGCTCGGCGGCAAGGGCAGGGGCGCGGCACAGGTGCATGGCGCGGCCACGGCAGAGCAGCTGCGGCGCTAGGGCTGCAGCGGCGCGAGCTGCGGCGGCGCGGTGAGGTGAAGTGCGGCGCGGTGGCGCGAGCGAGGCGCGGCGCGGCGGTGGAGCGAAGGCGCGGTGGTGGAGCAGGAGCAGCGTGCGGCACGGTGGAGGAGGAGGCGCAGCTAGGGCACGGCGGTGCGGCGAGTCGGCGAGAGAGAGCTAGGGCACGGGGAGCGGCGGTGTACGGCGTGCGAGAAAGAAAAACGGATCGGGACGAAAGGTTATATGAGGGCTCAGATCCGCTCACGACGCTCTGACCGGATGCGGTGGTCGCCTGACCGGACGTGGTGGGGCAGTGTCCGGTCAGAGTCTAGTAAGCTCCTGGAGCGACCGGACGCGTCCGGTTAGGGCTGACCGGACGCGGACAGAGTCCGGTCGGAGGTCATCCGGGAAACTCATCGCGCATGACCGGACACGGTGGTGGGGTCCGGGACCGAACGCGGTGGTCACAACGACGCGTACGGTCGAGCGTCCGGTCATAGGTCCAAGAGAAAGTCTTCAGGATGACCGGACGCGCTGGTGGTCGCCGGGACCGGACGCAGTGGTGAAGCAGCACCGTGTCCGGTTCAGCGTCCGGTCCAGCGTCCGGTCGCTGTTTAACGCCTTTCTTCGATCCGATCTTTGACGCGACTTCTCCCAATCAAGTTCCAATTCAAAGAGACTCAAATAAACACCAATTGGAACCAGATATGAGTGACCTCACTCAAACCCTCAAGTTTTTCAAAATATTTTGCCTTAGGCTAGTATTATTTTTAGGAAAATATGCAATAAACACTCGAGGAGCAACGTATGGCCATGCAATAGAGTTCATAAACCCTTGGGAGCGTCAAATGATCTCTCTATTCCTGAACGAACACAGAGGTTGCTCAAAGCCAAACCGAAAAGAAACGACAAAGCAACAACCATGCATATGCAATGCAAAGCGAGAAAGGAAGACTAGGTTGTTTGTCAAGTTTGATCCACGGTTGGCTTCTTCACTCCTCCAAAGGAGGGTTATCGTAACCGTGTTAGACAAGTCCTAGATGCATTGCGGAAAATTAAACATGACATATAATACAATGCAATGCAAGGGACAACACAAGCTCATTTTTTAAAGTTACTAGAGTCAAGCACATTTAGTTCACTTCTCAACCTACAAAAGGTAGCCTCATCCAAAGGTTTAGTGAAGATATCCGCTAATTGATTTTCACTTCTTACACCTTCTAGTGATATATCATTTTTAGCAACATGATCTCTAAGAAAGTGGTGACGGATATCAATGTGCTTGGTGCGTGAGTGTTGTACCAGATTATTAGCAATTTTAACGGCACTTTCATTGTCACATGAAAGTGGCACCTTTTCAAGAACAACTCCATAGTCTAGGAGGGTTTGTTTCATGTATAAGATTTGTGCACAACAAGCCCCCGCGGCAATGTATTCCGCCTCGGCGGTGGACAAAGCCACACTATTTTGCTTCTTAGATGACCAAGATACTAGAGATCTCCCAAGCAAATGGCACCCTCCGGATGTGCTTTTTCTATCAATTTTGCAACTGGCATAATCCGAATTGGAATAGCCAACTAGTTGGAATCTAGCTCCTTTGGGATACCAAAGACCAATGCTTGGGGTGTGCTTAAGATATCTTAAAAAAAATTTACAGCACTTAAGTGAGGTTCTTTAGGGCACGCTTGAAAGCGAGCACACATGCACACACTAAACATGATGTCGGGCCTAGATGTGGTAAGGTACAACAAGCTACCAATCATAGAATGGTAGAGAGTTTGATCAACCAATTTACCTCTCTCATCTAGGTCGAGATGTCCATTAGATGGCATTGGGGTCTTGATTGGCTTACACTCTTCCATCTTGAATCTCTTGAGAAGATCCTTGGTATACTTTTCTTGAGAGATGAAAGTCCCTTCTCTCATTTGCTTGACTTGAAAACCAAGGAAGAATGTGAGCTCACCAATCATAGACATCTCAAACTCCTTCGACATCAATCCACCAAATTCCTTGCAATAATCTTCATTCGTTGATCCGAAGATGATATCATCAACATAGACTTGACAAATGAAGATCTCCCCATTAAGCTTCTTGGTGAATAGTGTGGTGTCGACCTTCCCAATAGTGAAGCCCTTCTCAATGAGGAAGTCCCGGAGGCACTCATACCACGCTCTAGGGGCTTGCTTAAGCCCATATAGCGCCTTGGACAACCTATAAACATGATTAGGATATCTAGGGTCTTCAAACCCGGGAGGTTGATCAACATAGACTAGTTCATTTATGAAGCCATTTAAAAATGCACTTTTCACATCCATTTGATATAGTTTCATTTCATGATGCGATGCATATGCAAGAAGGATATGAATGGCTTCAAGTCTTGCAACGGGTGCAAAGGTCTCTCCAAAATCAAGCCCTTCAACTTGAGAGAACCCCTTTGCAACTAGTCTTGCCTTGTTCCTCACTACTATGCCTTGGTCATCTTGCTTGTTGCAGAACACCCACTTGGTTCCAATGACTCTTGCACCTTTTGGATGCTCTTCAAGTGTCCAAACTTGATTGTGGGTGAAGTTGTTCAATTCTTCATGCATAGCATTCACCCAATCCGGATCTTGAAGAGCTTCTTCTACATTCTTAGGTTTAACACAAGAGACAAAAGAGTGATGTTCAACAAAAGAAGCAAGCTTTTGAGATCGAGTCATTACACCCTTTGTAGGACTCCCTATGATGAGATCTTGTGGATGTGCTTGAAGTAGAGGCGAGTTTCTTCTATCAACCACTTGAGGAGAGGGTTGGGGAGCATCAACATCTTGAGCTTGTGCCTCGGCTTGTTCATGAGAGACATGAGTATCTTCATTTTCAACTCTCTCATTCTTATCATCATCTTGAGGCACATGTGATGAAGATGGTGGATCGACAATTTGTACATTGTATTCATCATCTTTTGGCTTGATGTCTCCCACCGGCATGTTCTTCATTGCCTCCCTCAATGGTTCATCACCTACATCATCACAATTCTCAATTGCTCCTTGGGAGCCATTAGATTCATCAAATTCCACATCATATGTTTCTTCAACCAAACCGGTGGCATGGTTAAATACTCTATATGCTTTGGACTTTGATGAGTAACCAACAAGAAAACCAATATCACAACGTCTTTGAAACTTCCCTAGGTGTTGACGCTTCTTGTAGATGTAGCATTTGCAACCAAACACCCAGAAGAATGAGACGTCCGGCTTCTTCCTATTTAGCAACTCATAGGGGGTCTTGCCAAGAAACTTTTGTAGGAAGAGGCGATTTGAAGCATAGCATGCGGTGTTGATTGCCTCGGCCCACAATTTCTCTGGTGTGTTGTACTCATCTAACATTGTTCTTGTAAGGGTGATCAAAGTCCGGTTCTTTCTCTCAACTACACCATTTTGTTAAGGAGTGTAGGTTGATGAAACTTCATGCTTGATTCCAATTTCATCACAATAAGCTTCAATGTTTGTGTTGTCAAACTCTTTGCCATTGTCACTTCTAATCTTCTTTATCTTGACTTCAAATTCATTTTGAGCTCTCTTAGCAAACTTCTTGAAGCAATTTGCCACTTCGGATTTGTCATGAAGGAAGAAAGTCCAAGTGTAACTTGAGTAGTCATCCACTATCACAAGACAATAAAGATTTCCACCCAAGCTCTTGTAAGTTGTAGGACCAAACAAATCCATGTGTAGAAGTTCTAGCACTCTTGAAGTTGACATGTTGGCTTTGGTTGGATGAGTGTTTGCAACTTGTTTGCCGGCTTGACATGCACTACAAGGTTTGTTCTTTTCAAACTTTACATCCTTCAAACCCCTCACTAATTTCTTCTTCAATAGCTTGTTGAGAGTGTTCATTCCAACATGAGCAAGCCTCCTATGCCAAAGCCACCCAAGTGAAGTTTTGGTGAACAAGCATGTCATCAAGTTTGCATCTTCAGAGGTGAAATCCACAATATAAAGATTGTTGTATCTAAAGCCTTTGAATATCATTTGCTTGTCATCTATCTTTGAAACTACCACTTCATTTGGTGTGAACAAGCATTGGTAGCCAAGGTCACAAAGTTACCCAACGGATAACAACTTGAAACTCAATGAAGCAACATAGAGCACATTTGAGAGAGAGCGATCATTTGATATTGCAATCTTGCCTATACCCTTGACTTTGCTCTTTGAATTATCCCCAAATGTGATCTTCTCTTGACATACCCCATTCTCTTCAAGTGAGGTAAACATACGAGGGTCACCGGTCATATGTTGAGTGCAACCACTATCAATAACCCAATGAGATCCACCGGTCTTGTAGTTCACCTACACACACGAGATCAAGCTTTTTGTTTAGGGACCCAAACTTGAGAGGGACCATTGACTTTCTCAACTAGTGACTTGGCAACCCATATTTTCTTAGGCCTATTTTTGTTTGGGGGACCCAAGAATATAACTTTCATCTTTTCACTTGAATCTTTTCTAAGCATGTAATGAGCATTGAAGGCAAAGGGTCTAGCATGCTTGGGCAAGGGTTGTGGTGGTGGAGTGTTGCACTCATGAGTAAAATGGCCTTCTTGTCCACACTCAACACATATCTTTGGCTTGGGCTTTGACTTGCTTTGTTGTTGTTGAGCTTTAGCCTTCTTCTCTTGATTTGCTAAGTAACCAATGCCACTTCTATCCATCTTCATGACGGTGTTCATGAGTAGCTCACTTTGCAAATATTGGCCTCTTGTGAACTTGCTTAGGCCGGTCTTGAGATGCTCTTTCTCTTGCTTGAACTTTTTGTTCTCTTCAATAAGTGACTCATTTGATGTTTTCTTTTCAAGAGCCATCAACCCTTTTAGCTTCTTGTTCTCATTTGTAAGCATCTCATTCTCACTCTTGAGCTTGGCATAATCATCATAGTTATTGGACTCAACCACACTCTTGCCTTTGCCACTAGAGCCTTGCTCAATGCTTTCAATGATCAAGTCATCACATGATGTAGCTATATCAATCTTAACAACTTGGTTAGTAGCATCATGTGTCTCAAGAGAAAGCTCATTAGCAACAACAAGACTATCATAATTGATTTTCAATGTAGTGTATTTGTCTTTTAGAGAGTTGTGCCTAGTGTTGAGCTCATCATGCTTCTTCTCAAGTTTATCATGTTGATCTCTAAGCTCTTTGTTTGAAGTTTTGAGCTCCTTGAGAGTAGAAGACATAATTTCATTTTGATCTTTGAGCTCATCACTAGTCTTTTGTGCATTCTCAAGTTTAGATGAGAGTGAGTCATTTTCATTTTGGAGCTCATCATTTTCATTTCTAGTTCTTCTTATGACTTTAGAGTATTTGTTCAACAATTTTACAAGTTCATCATAAGAAGGTGCATCATATTCATCATCACTATCACTATCATCATCATCACTATCATTGTTTTGTACCTTTCGTTCACCCTTGGCCATAAGGCATAGGTGAGTAGTGGACGATGATGGTGAAGATGGCGGTGAAGGTGGTGATGAAGATGTCGGTGAAGATGATGATGGCCCAATCACAAATGCGGCAACCTTCTCTTTCTCATCATCGCTCTCATCACCGGAGGACTCACATGACGATTCAATATCGGTGAGCCAATCACCAACAATGTAGGCTTTGCCTCCCTTCTTCTTCTTGTGAAACTCTTTTCTCTTGCCATCCTTCTTCTTGTATGGCTTGTTTTTCTTCTTCTTATCTTCTTCATCACTTGCATCATTTTTCTTGCCCTTGTTCTTGTTCTTGTACTTGTCTTTTGGAGGCCTAGGGCATTGATGAGCTAGGTGGCCAAGTTCACCACAATTGTAGCAATCCATCTCGGATATTGGCTTCCTTTTGCTACTTGTGAAGAATTTCTTCTTCTTGCCATCGAACTTGATGCCACTCTTGTTGAGCTTCTTTAGCATCTTGGTGGTCTTCCTCACCATGAGTGCAAGTGATGCATCATCAATATCACTTTCACTTGAGCTTTCTTACACCATCATGGCTTGGCCCTTCTTCTTCTTCTTGTCATGACTAGCTTTGAAAGCCAAGTCCTTCTTCTTGGAAGATGATGAGCCCTCTTCCGGAGTGATGTGCATGTACATCTCATGTGCATTGATCTTCCCCAATACTTGTGTCGGTGTTGCGGTGGAGAGATCACTTTGATGAAGCACGGTGACAATGTGACCATACTTCTCAACGGGAAGAACGCTCAAGATCCTCCTTGCAACATCCGATTGACTCATTTGGGTGAGCCCAAGAGCATTGAGATCTTCTATAAGAACATTCAATCGAGTGTACATGTCATTAGCACTTTCTTTAGGAAGCATCTCAAAAGAATTAATTTTCTTTAAAGCAATATGATAGTGTTCCTCACGCTCACTCTTAGTTACCTCATGGAGAGCACAAAGATTTTCCCACAATTCATGAGTGTTTTTTGCATTATGCACACGATTGAAGATATCCTTGCCTAAGCCCCGGTAGAATGCATTTTTGGCCTTTGCAATCCACCGGTCGTACTTCTCCTCGTCACCACTTGGGTTGGCAGGATCCTTGATAGTGGGAAGCCCTTCGGTTGCGGCTCTAAGACACCCAACATCTATGGCTTCGAGGTATGCCTCCATTCGGATTTTCCAATATGGAAAATCATCTCCCTCAAAGATGGGAGGTGGTCCTTCCCCGTTAGACATCTTGCTCTAGGCGGTGAAGCCTAATTTAGGAGCAACTCAGCTCTGATACCAATTGAAAGGATCAAGATGCCCAAGAGGGAGGTGAATTGGGCTTTTCTAAAAATTAATTGCAAGAATTAAATCCTATAAGCCAAAGTTCACCCCTAGTGGCTACTTGTGTTCCTTGTGATTCTACCGATAAAAAGTTTTGCACCCTAAGTTCCAATCCTAGTCTAGCATGGCAATTCTAGGAAAGTAAACCAAGCAATAAAAGTAATACGAGAAAGTAAGTGCTTGAAAGTAAGGGCAAGGAACACGGCGATGTTTTCCCGAGGTATCGGAGAGTCGCCACTCCCCACTAGTCCTCGTTGGAGCACCCGCGCAAGGGTGTAGCTCCCCCTTGATCCGTGCAAGGATCAAATGCTCTCTACGGGCTGATTCTTCGACACTCCGTCATGGTGAATCGCCCAAAACCGCTCACAAGATGAGTTAGGTCATCCACAAGCTCCGCCAGATGATCACCAAACTTCCAAACACCACCAAGTCGTCTAGGTGATGGCGATCACCAAGAGTAACAAGCTAGAACTCTCACTTGACCACAACGAGCCTAATGAGAAGATAGATGCACACTTGCTACTCCCTAGTCACTAATGAGGGACTCTCAAACTTTGATTCTCAAATCACTACCCTCACTAGAGCTCTTGCACTCCCTTACACTCCAAAGGTGTTTCTCAGCTGAACAAATGAGCAAGAGACCTCTAAAAGAGGTGGAGGGGATGCATTTATACACCCCACAGTCAAATCCAACCGTTACCTGCCAACTCAGCAAAATACGCGTTGACTGGACACGCCGGTCGACGTGACCGGACGCGCCGATCGAACGTAACGGTCGAAAGTCTGAACAACTTCGCTGAGTGACCGGACGCACCGATCAGGGGTGACTGGACGCGTCCGATCGTGCAAGGTGCTTACTGTACTTTGACCTGACGCGCGACCGTGTCCGATCAGTGATGATCAGACGCGTCTGATCGTGCAAGGTGCTTACTGGAACGTGACCGGACGCGTCCGATCACTTCCCAGTCGCGTCTGATTAGTTGTTTTACCCTCTGAGACACGTGTCAGCCTGATCACCGCGTCCGGTCCTCGCAAGGACTGTGTCCGGTCAACAGTGCTGAAACACAGTATCTGTTAGTACTGACCGGACGCGTCCGGTCGAGACAGAGACCGCGTCCGGTCAAGGGAAAAACGGCTCTAACGACTCCGAAACGCGACGCAACTTGAACCAAGTTGCTTCCAACTAAACTTTGAGCTTTTCTTGAGCTACCTAGTGCTAAGTTTGACAAGTGTGCACCACACCTAAACAAAAGACTCACCTAGGTCAAGCTACTCGTTCACGCCCCCCTTTATAGTACGGCCAAAGAAAAAAGCGAAGATCCTAACAACTATTTCGAATGTAACTCAACACCTTGACATCCGGAACTAACCGTCCTTAATCTTGTTGTCAATCCTTTAAAAACCGAAATGATTTCCATTAAGGGGCATGAATACCATAGTGCCCAAAGCAGTTATCAACCCCATGACCTAACTTACCAATGTTTCTGCAAAACACACGTTAGTCATGGTAATAATGCGTTGTCATCAATTGCCGAAACCAACTCTCGGGGCCTAGATGCTTTCAAAAAGGTTAGCAACTTCATCTTCTAATCTTTCATTGCTAATAATATAGATCATTTCATGGTTTAGTAATAAGCATAGAAATATGTGGTTTTTTATATGAGGAATAATAATGGTGGATTTTATTTTTATTTATACATCATTTCTACATAACCTTAAACATTTATAGTTTTCTAGATCTTTGTTAGCAACATTATTTCTTGATGAGAGTTAACAATCGTTAAAAAAATTATGTGCAAAATGTTTAAGTTTACTTGGCATGTATATATATATATATATTGATGATTTATTTTTTATATGTTTGTTGCATGGTATATTTATATGGGTGTTCTATATTTATTGGGATATTTTTCAGTTTTTTTAGTTACGGTGAATGGAGGCGGACTTCCCCAACCACAGGAACCAGGTTTTCACCCTGGCGATCTTCCATTCGCGCCATCGCCAGATAGGGCCGTTCCACGTCACTCAGACCTATCAATAGTATGGAATATTTTAAGTTTTGTGTGCTAATATAATATTTGCATATATACATTCATTTATAACATGATTTTTGCATATGTCACAGACTATAAAACCGGTCAAGTGGCTGGAATCAGCACTATGGCTGCTCGGGGTGTGGGACATCTTCAAAACGACGACAAGTGTGGTCATGAATGATGATGAGGCGAGTTATGGACGTGCAATCTCACCTTCGACATCCCCACTAGATACAATAATGAGGTGTGCTAAGATATCATGTAGACTGAATGACAGTCGCCGACCAAGATAAGCGCACAGATCGATCCCGTGATGCTTTCTTTGTAGGCAATCGAGCGAATTGGCTACCGTATGCCTGATTTCTCGTCCTTAAAGATAGAAGCTTTATGTCAGCATAGTCTGGATGTACTGCGAGTAAGCAAGAGGCATGCGACATTCAACCAAATGGATGTGGTACGTCGTGTATGATACAAGAGTATTGTTTATTTATTCTTATTATTATATGAGCGCTTCCTGATATTTTTTGTTTGTCCGCTTGCAGATTTTGCTCTATGATTTTACCTATGCTACATGTGGCTTGCAACCCATTCTCACATAAGCTATTAAGTGACTGAGGTATGCCTGGGACTTTGTGGAAGTGATGGGCCAAAGGACGATAGCTGGTATCCAGTATTGCATGAGATTTAGGTAAAACTAGGCCATCGATAGTCCGCCAGTATGCTACATCTATGGGATACCATGTCTTCGGCGTTGTGAGGCAATAGAGTGTTTTAGTGCGGGCCTTGCATTACATAGATAATGACCGTAGTTACACAATCCGAGATATACACTACTAGTAGTGGAGATAGGCTAGAGCTATGGCCGGTTTGTAAGGTTCATGTGTTAATTAGGTTTATTCGTATTGTTATGTTTAATTAGGTTTATTCGAACGGTTATGCACTTTAATTATGTTTATTTGTATGGATATTTTAATTATGTTTGTATGCAAGTTTATTATGTTTCATTAGGTTTATTTGTATGGACATCATAATTATGCTTGTATGGATTGAAATTTAACTCATGTAGGATTGAAATGTATATGCAAATAAAAAATAGATAAATAAAAAACAAAAAGAATTAAAGGGTACTACCAACCGGGATTAAAGGTGCCCCACTGCTCCCACCTACCACAGCGGGGATCACCACTCATCCCAACTACCACCGCCGCTGCTCACACTTATAAAACCGGCCACTCCGGGCGCCATTCATCTCCCATGACGACATGTAGTGTTGTGTTGTGCCCAATTCATCCGTTGTTGTTTGCCCAATTTCCTATCCACATATATGGCCTCTCTGTGAGAGAAAGCCCTCCACATACAAATTTTATTACGCATAGTCAGCAATGATGCACACAAGAGGTACTAGAAGAATGATTTTGAAGATGAAGCAACGCCGAAGCCTGGCGAAGCTGGGTGTGATGCCCGTACAACGTAATTGTTGCATGGGTTGTCTTCTACGTTGATGGATCCATCAAATGCGGTGTGCTCTGGACTATCTGTGGATTGTCTATGCATGCAAGGCATGAATGGGCTATCCGCAGGTTGATGGATCCATCCAAGGCATGAATATACTGTCTTCCGAGACATGGGTTCATCAGAGCTCGTGCAACCGCCCCCTTCGTCTCCAAATAGGCGTAGTTCGTCATCCACCTCTAGCATCCTCTAGCACCTATTTGACCCTACTTTGGTGTTAGAAGAATGTTTTTGAGGTGGTTATTTTATAATGTGTTGGTACACTTTGATTGTAACATTGACCTACTCAGAGAAAGGTCTTTGTATCGTATATGTAATTTTATTGTTAAGTCTTTGTTATCGTATATGTACCCCAAATATTTATTCTAAGGTTCTCTAAGATCTTTATTATTGTTTTTGATGTCGCATGCGTCTCATAAACGACCTTAGATGGAGAAATGTCCAAAATAAAGGTTATAGATCTTGAAAAATTAAATAACTTTGTAGTTGACAACCTTTTCTTTTAAAGTCATCTTGTAAGGAAAACTATATTTGGATTTCTAAAATTTAAATTTTTAAAATGACCTCAAATGGAGAAACAACCAATACGAAAGTTGTAGATCTCGAAAAGTTATGCAACTTTGTAGTTGACAACTTTTTTATTTAAAATCATCTACTATTTCAAAATTCTGTTTGAAATTAAATTTTTAAAGAAGTTTTATTTCTCTTTTTAATCTCTGGCTAAAACTTGTAACTAGTCTTTCTCCATCATACTAACTTCAAATTTGATGATTTTTTTCTAAAATTTTCTGAAATCATGCTCTATAAATTTATTGTGTTCTTACCGCTTTCATTTTGGTCATCTTTTTATGTGAATTTGTTTTATCAATTCAAAATTTGATTCTCAAATAAATGGCAACTTCAAACAATATTTTGAAACAGTAAATGAATTCAGCTGGGAAATTCATGAACATAAAAGTTGTAGAACTAATCAAGATCTATAACTTTTATTTTGATTATTTCTTCATTTAATAAAGTGGTAGTAAACAATGTTCAAAATTTACATATCTCTCGTATAGTTTATGACTATATGAGAAATATGTAAAATATGAACAATATTTACAACCACTTTGTCGGATGGAGAAATATCCAAAATAAAAATTTTAGATCTCGAAAAGTTATACAACTTTATAGTTGATAACTTTTTGATTTGAAATTATTTTGTCAAGGAAATTTATGTATGAATTTCTCAAATTTGAAATTTTAAATTTTAAAATGTCTTCAAATGGAGAAATGACTGGAACGAAAGTTGTATACCTAGAAAAGTTATGCAACTTTTTAGCTGACAACTTTTTCATTTGAGCTATATTTTTTTACTACGCAATTTCTAATTTTCAGCCTATTTATGTTAAATGAAATGTTAAAAATTGTTGCATGGGCGGGAAACGAAACTACTGTGTAGGCAGCAGTTTCGCCGCGCGCCAAAATTTGGCTTTAGTCCCCCCAACCCGGGACTAATGGGTACCGACCCTATATATACACGTATCTTCTCTTCTTCTTTCTCCTTTCAATCGCCGGATCCGCCATGCCACCACCCTTGTCGTGCGCCCGTCCAACCACACCCTCTTCTTCGGCTCCGGTGTCGCCCTCGTCCCACGGCTTCGGCGTGCGCGACTTGCCCTTTTCTCTGGCTCACGCAGTGGGACCTCGTCCTCGCCTCCCTAACGCGCGCGGCGGCACCCTTGTCCTCGTCCTCATCCTCCGGTGGCCGGTCGGCCTCGCCCTCGTCCTCGGCTCTGGCGCGCATAGCTCACCCTCATCTCAGGCTCGCGCGGCGGGCCCTCATCCTCGTCTCCCCGGCGCGCGAGGCGGCGACGCCCTCATCCTCGTCCTCCGGCAACTAGCCGGCCTTGCCCTCGTCCTTGGCACCGGCCCACGCGGGTCGCCCTCGTCCTCAGCTCCGGTGTGCATGACGGTTCCCTCGCCCTCGACTCGATCCGGCTGCCCTCCACCTCGTCCTCGCGGCGCGCACATGGCGGTGCCCTCGTCCTCGTTTCAGGTCGTGCCAGCCTCGCCCTCGTCCTCGTCTCCCCGGCGCGCGCGGCGGCGCCCTCGTCCTTGTCTCTGGCCAACCTCATCCTCGTCCTCCTCTTCGGCACGCCCTCGTCCTCGTCTCCGGCCAGCCTTGTCCTTGTCCTCGTCCTTGTCTGCCGCCAAGTGGCAATACTCATTTTGCAACCCTTCTCATCCCTTTGTGTTGTGTGAAACCGAGCACTCACCCCTAACTTAAGCTAATTGGCTAACTATTTCTATTCGATCTAACTAGTATTTGCTTTATGATTTATTTTGGTACAATTTGATATAGCCCCAACCTAGGACAATCGGTTCAGGGAGACGTCTAGCCATCTCTTGTCACTAAAGTTAATATATCAAAATTCATATCACTGGAGTCAATATATGAATTCATACACCAAAATTCATATATATTACTAATGTCAAAATTTTTCATATACCAAAATATCAGGCACTAAAGTCTATATATCAAAATTCACATTTGTAAACCCTATATATCAAAATTCATTTAACTGGACCATATATATACAATATATATATATATAAGCTCTTACTTGATTAGTTTCGTTCTTATTTATGGATGACGTACAATAGTATAACATATAATATGTGTACGAAAACTATTTGAAACCAAAACAAATTGAATGGGTCTGCAAAAGAAAAGAAAAGAAAAAGAAAACAAAAGGAGTAATATTTAGTCCCGGTTGGTTAGGTGCCTGCCCTCGGGCTTGGCTTGGAGGCCCCTTCAATCCCAGTTGGTATAATCAACTGGGACTAAATGGCCCCCATCAACCCCGGTTAGCAGACCCGGGACTAAAGGACGGGCCTTTAGTCCTGGATTGACAATTCCGGTTGGGAAACCGGGACTAGAGGGAGTTTTCCAATCGGGACTACTACCTAGTCCCATATTAGTGGTTCCCTCAGTCATTAATGAAATTCAGTTCCTAGAAAATAGAAACCGATCGGTTCCAAAAAAAAATTAGGAACCGAGCATTTCAGTTCGATTCCAGTTCTAACCGAACTAACCGAAGTTTTTCAGCAAAGGTTAATACAACAAAAACAAATATGCATGTTTTAATGCAAATTTAGGCAACACTACCTCTAATTTAGATAATAATAATTGATAAGAGAATAATAGCAATATAGTAATACAAATACATAGCAATTCAGTATGAGACATCATACAAAAATCAAACATAGTCTTACAAAAATACAAGTAAGTGAAGTACAATTCATGAATTTTGGTTCTTTCGGTTAATTCGGTTATCCGAGAGTAGGAACCGAAATTTTCTCGGCTATTTCGATTCCTCAAAATTTGGAACCGAATAAGGAACTGATTTTTTTGGTTCGGTTTCTCAGTTTTGGTTAATTATGCCCACCCTACTGCAACAGTCACAAGCCACAACTGCTACCAGCAAACAACCCCTAAATAAAATGTTAAACCCACGAAAACGGTCCATTTTACCTTACGAAGTATCGGCGTGTTCTGATTAGCCGCATGTGGCCCAGCCCACAAGATAAAATGGACCTTTTCCTAAACCCACAAGTAGCCCGCACATGGCCTAGCCCAAGGCTTCTCAGCCCAACCCACCACCTTCTTTCTTCCAATTAGTCCAGCTCAATTACGTCACTACTTCTGGCCAGGCCTGTCTTCTCAACCTTTCGTTCCCCACGATACAGTAGACACAGGGCGACCGACAGGCGATTCTGCTTCCGGTGTCGATTTTGCTAGTCCCTTCTCGTCTCTGGTGGCCGCTTCGATGCCGGAGGAGAAGAAGGGCTGTGGAATCGACGGCCGTTGTACATACCCTCTCCTATTAGCGTTTGTTTAGTTAGGTTAGGGTTTGTGTTCTCCGCATCGGGGGTGTTGTTGATGCCAGCTCCGTACCTGTCATCCGTGGAGATGGCGTCAGTTTTATCTTGGTCGCCATCGGTGGTGACCTCCGATGTCGTTGCTGCTGCGGATTCAAGGTACCTTTTGCTTACCCTATGCGCGGTTGGGATGGGGCCTGTTCTTCTCCCCTAGTTAGGGTTTGTTTACCAACTCATTGAGAAACTGGGTTAGTGTCTAGTTCCCACCTTCTTTGGTGTCTAGTTCTCAACTCATTGAGAAACTGGGTTGTGTCGTTCTCCGGTGAGTCGGGGCTGTTGGTGGCCTTTGAGGCACCAAATCCCTTGTCTCCCGGCAATGTGATGGCCGGTGGCCATCTTCTTTAGCCAATGCGTTCAGAGAGTATACAACATGTCAATATTTTCGGCGTGCGGCTCTTGGTGGCATCAAAAAATTGTGAAGTTCCATCGTCTGGAAGGAGGTCGGCTTCAAGCTGCACTTGGTTGCTCCGATCGCAGTGACGAGGATGACCAGGAGGATCTTGCAAGGACCGAGCTGTAATTTTTGTTTTCTTCATGTGTGTCTTTGTAAGATGTGGAATGTAAACTTTAAGAAGTCTATGTAATATATATCCCCGGTTTCTCAAAAAAAAAAGTAGTCTAGCTCAACTATGGGTCAAATGTCTGACAGGAAAATTACCAGTCCAATCATATACCCCAGCACGAAGTCTGGGAGCCGCCGCAATCCACCTCCGCATCCATCCCCTACCTTCATTGGTGCTCTCCCCCGCCGTTGGCCGCCATCCGCTCAGATCGGCGGGGGAAAGGGGTGCACCGCTTGACGGCGTCGTCGGCGGACAGTGGTGAGCCCCCCGTGGCGCTCGGTGGAGACGCAGTGGCTGAGTTCCTGAGGGAGAGCGTCGCCGAGGTGTTCGAGTTGGAGCTCGTTGTCATCGGCGGGGAGGTCAACAAGTACGAGGAACACCACAGCAAGGACAGCAGCGTCAGAGCCACCTGCCCTTTGAAGCTTTCGCTCCCGACGGCGACCATGCCAGTAGAGTTCACAAGGGTCAAGTGCACGTCGTAGGCGATAGCCATGCATAGATCAGAGTACGACGTTGCCAATTTTGCCACGACCAAGCGAGAGAAGAGTAAAAGATGGAGGACTTTGCTTCCGAAATTGCAGCGACTTGAGGCACGCCACATTGGCGTAGGAATATACTTCATAGTTATTTTGCTCTCCCAATCTCGCGAAGAAGAAGAAGAAGAAGATTGGCGCCATTTTATTTTGTCCGCCGCAAATGTGGTGTGGTCTCTCAAGTTGACTGCGGCATGCTCAGGTCGAGAACCCAACACAGGCATGGTATTCAAGCTAAAATCAAACTAGTGAGGGTTTACGTGCATGTGTTTCTAGATGTTTCCACTTCTCCAGTGTGTTGTCTTTTCACAAAAACTTCTTATCACCCAAATATATGTAATCTACATTGTATAACTAGCTTATGGTTTGGTCTAAATGAGCTATATATATAGTGCTTTTTTTTTTGTATTCTCAACTCTCTTATCAACAGATACTAACAATGACACTTATTCTGAATATCTAATACAATGAATGTTTGTTTCTAAAGGCACAACTTAGGTTCCCCGTCCCCCTTCCCCTTCCACTCGGCCTCACCGTCACCAGAGCGCGTCACGGGATGCCCGTGCGGGTCCAAGGCGTCATGGCACTTCCCTTCCTCTCTGCCTGCACCTCCCTCCTTTCCTCCCCATCCGCCTTCCTCAGCTCTGGCCCGATGTTGTTTACACATCCTTTTCTCTCTAATAAAGGATTCATCATAAAATGAAGTGACTACTATATTAGCGATGCTAATCACGCAAGTGAACAGTTGCCATACGTTGCTGATGTGAGTCATAAATTTTCATCCTCCAAGGAATCTTCTAATTAGTCTTTGTCTGATGATAGCGTTTAGCAGAGGACATGATATGGCACGTTTTGGGCATAAGAAGTGTGCTTTGAATCAACCTGTGCTTTTGCTTAAGAATTCTAAGCCATGATGCCCATGGAATGAGGTTTTAGAATTTGGAAAAAAAAATACAGTGTATCTGAAGTAACTCATTTTTCTATAAACTTTAAAGTTAGAGTAATTCGATATAGAAGTGATTTATGATTTAGAACTGAGGGAGCATTTTGGATATGAAATCATCATTTCCATGTCCCACATATTTTTATTTTTCCCAAAACTTTAAAGAAAATGGTAGATCTGTCTTATCCCTACGATTACTTTCCTTTAACGTCTATATGTTATAAAACAAACTTCACTAGCTTTCAATGCAATCTCAATATGCAAGCTATCCACTTCATCCCCCCTCTTAATGCCACTTGGTCCCCTTCACTAGATTTCAATATTGACATCTAAGCTCTATATGTCAGCCCACTAAATGCCAAATGCCTCCACTAGCTTTCAGTCTCTTCATGCAAGTTATCTAAGTTATCCATACTAAATGTCAAGTCACCCCACTAAATGAGTTGATCTAATATTCTATTAGTTTTTATTGGATTCTTCCACCATCTTACCTAGTTTTGATGAGAACGGATGCAAGAACAAACAAGTCCATCTCATACATGTAACAACTTTATTTCTAAGACAGTACGACTATAACTGATGGGGTACCCTTCTAATCTACTTCTTAATGCAAGATACGTATATTACCGAGCCATATGAATAAACCAATAATTAAAGGTTGTCAAATTTCTACCCCAGCACAATTATGGGTCAGCTCAATTATGGGTCAAATGTCTGACAGGAAAATTATCAGTCCAATAATACATACCCCAGCACGAATTCTGGGAGCCGCCGCAATCCTCCTCCTTCGTCGGTGCTCTCCCCCGCCGCCGGCCGCCATCCGCCCAGATCGGCGCCCCACCCCGCAGCCCGCCGCGCGTTGCGCTCCCTCTCCAACCCCAACGAAACCCCACGAGCACCCTCACCCCCTTCTCTCCTTTACTGGGGGCCAGACATGGTCAGTACAGCACGACCACTCCGCCCCTCTCGATTTCTCGCGCGGCCGCTTGCGTGCTTGCTCCGTCTTCAAATTCGCGTGTCCTTAATTCGTTGCTGTGCGCAGGAGAGCAAGCAGTGGGGGAAGGCGGCCCAGGAGGCGGTGGGCGGAGGCGGCGGTCACCAAGTGGATCTGGATGAAGAGGATGACCTGGAGGAGTTCCGGCTGCCCATGAGCCACCGTCCCACCGAGAACCTCGACACGGAGGGGCTCGAGCAGGCCTCCGTACACACCCAGCTCACCGCGTCCAACGTCGGCTTCAGGCTGCTGCAGAAGATGGGCTGGAAGACTGGCAAGGGGCTCGGCAAGAACGAGCAAGGTATCTTCCGTTTGCTGCTATATATGCTCCCTTTTTATTGCCATGATTGCTTGTTGGTTCCTATATCAATTGAGAATCCACCACTAGGAGCTTGCAGTATCTTTTTTTTTTTTTTTTTTTGCTTAACTATAGAAGAATTGATAAATTCTCATGTCCTGGCATGTTGCACGCATTCTGCCACTTTGCTCAGCTGTTGATCTGTTATATTTTTGGACTAAATCCAATGGCATCCTCATGTTCATGCAATCATATACTGGCCATGCTTGATATCCTTCTTTGTAGACTTATGTATGGGCTAGGATAGATTACAGTCAGTCAGTTTGCTTATATGTCTAACGTTGCTCGTAAACTTCTTGATCCTCAATGATCTTGTCACCTCACCTGACTCATAGTTTAATTGATACTAATACTCTATCAATAGCTATTCAGTCTCCTTTTTTCCAAAGTTTCTTTATCAGGGAAAGAATGGATGCCTGTTGTTGTCTATCTTGATTCAGCAATAACCTTAATAAGCCTTACATTTTCCTTATAATTCATGGCACAGTAATATTTTCATCTGAACATTTTACACTTGTTTTCTTTAATTTGGGCCCTCTGGAAAGACATAAGTGTTAACGCACCTTTTCCTTTACCAATGTTCTTCACTTTGCGTAAACTTAACAGGTTTAGGTGCATATAAATTCCATTTGAGATCTGTCACTTTCTACACCTGGAGCGGAGTTGATCACCAAATATTCACTTCTTATTGTTCAGCTAACTAAATGTGATGATGCTTCTACACCTTCTGAGGATGCCATTCTTTATTGTGATGCAGGTATACTAGAACCAATAAGAGCTGACATCAGAGATGCAAAATTAGGTGTCGGTAAGCAAGAGGAAGATGACTTCTTCACATCTGAAGAGAACGTGCAACGAAAGAAATTGAATATTGAACTTGAGGAGACTGAGGAACATATAAAGAAACGTGAGGTATGCAATCTAACACCTGGTGCTAGTTTCTGTACATTCTTCAAGCTTTTTTCTTTTCCCTGGGTTGATGCTTGATATGCTGGAAACCTACATCTAGTTGTAAGACCTCTATAGCCTGTAAGTAGCTGTAATTTCGTGATCCGAGAATGGCTAGCATCAACCGTTAAAGAGTCTTGAGCATCTCGTACGCTTTTTATTTGGTGGTTTCTTTTCCCTGCTTGGTGCAAATCATGACAATCCAGGTCATAGCAGAGCGTGAGCACAAAATCTGCAGTGAAGTCAAGGAGATACAGAAGGTGTTCTTTTGCAACCTCTGCAATAAGCAGTACAAGCTGGCTCATGAATTTGAGATTCACTTGAGCTCATATGACCACAATCATAGGAAGGTAATCCGTTTTGTGCAACCTTCTGACTTTCTTAATGCATTTTATTGGTATTTTTAGTATATGTTGGTCTGCACCATTCTGAATACCTTTGTTGCACAGAGGTTCAAAGAAATGAGAGAAATGCAGAGCAGCAGCGGTAGCCGTGATGACAGGCAGAAACGTGAACAACAACGAGAAGAGAAGGAGCTGGCAAAAATTGCTCAGCTGTATCCATTCATACTTAATTCAAGGATTGCACAAGACTATTCTATGTTTAGGATATTCATTAGGAATTTTAGGTTGTATGTGGAGCTTGCGATTTCCTTAACGAAGCTTCAGTGCAGATGCTCATAGGAAGCAGCAGCAGCAGGAGAAACAAGAAAAGTCAGAGACAGAAGGTGTTGCACCAAAAAACATGGCAGCCCCTAGAAACCAGGATCAGCGAGGAACCTTGAAGTTTGGATTCTCCAAAATGGCTCCTTCCAAGGTGGATATCTTGAGGATACCATTCAATTTGTTTGCATTTCAGGACTTTCCTCCAAATATTAGCACCAATATATGGTCCCATGACCCATAAATTGTTGAGATGTTGAGTGGCAATTGGCATATCATGCAGTACTGTTGAATTTTGTGCCCACTGCTGCAAAATTTTGTTGAATTGGACTCCATAAAAATTGGATTTTACTTTCCTAGAAACCTCCAATATTTAGTGTTATTGCAGGTTTGACCTGTAATATTGTTTGTTCAAAATATAGACAACAAGAGTATAAATCTACACATTACATGCCTCTACTGTCTTGATTTTTTTCTTCGGTTAATTGCAACTCTAAATAAGTGGTCATTTTCAGAATTTATTGAACCTTTCATTTTTACAGCAACGCCTATGCCTATATTGTTAAGTTGACCACATTTTCATTGCAAGTACAGGTTCTAGTTGGCAGTGCCAGCAAGAAGCCAAAGGTGGCTACAAAAGTTTCTTCGGTCTTCAGCAATGAGAGCGATGAGGACTCGTGATCTTTGCCAGAGGGTGGTAGTGCTTACAAGGAAAACAACATCAAAGGCCCATGAGAACGTGAGGTGCCATGTATGTATCACCTTCTGTGCCACTGGCTTGGCCCCTGCTACGGATCCTGGCATCATCTCAACAGCCACATCATATGAACAAACTGGGACTTGAAAACAGCACCACGAATTGTATGAGCTTTTGAGGGTACATCGTACAAGGAAATCTGTATCGTTCTTGTTGGATTTTTAAAGTTATTTATAACCATTCGTCCTTGTAGGCAGACAATGCCCTTCAATTTGGGACACACCTTTGTAGTCTGTACTATCATTGTTGGCTTTTAATGTAACACCTTTGTATTAGATGCTACTGTTGAGTCACATTTTGTCTGCCAAAGTTGGAAGCTTGCTGGGGAGCTTTTGTTGGTTGCCCTTCTCATTTGTGGATCGAGTGTCACTGCTTCAGTTTAAGTTCCTTTTGAACAAAAATCATGTGATTATGCTTTGGATTTGAGTTTAGTTGCATAAAACTTGCACTTTCAATAAGACTGCCATGAGTCACCTGTTACAAAAAAGACATTTTTTTGAAGAATAAAGTGGAAGGCAATCAAAAGTGCAAATGGATGCACTATGGAGCCCATGAGGGAGCAGTTGGCCGGCTGGATCTGTGGTCTTGTGGTCCATGAGAAGCGATGCATCTACAGGTTATTACCATGCTTCTTCAGATAAGAGTTACTCGCATACATGTGGATGGCCTGCATCATCCACCTTTACTCCTCACACCTCGACAACAAGTTATTGCACAGCACAGATCTGTGGCATGGCCATTTGCATGCAGCAGCAAGTCAGAACCAATGCAATCAGGTAGGTACATACACATCATCCAAAGATGATAGTCCAATCCAAATTCAATTATTGGTATTGTTGCTTGCTGCTATTGTTTGCTTTCTGTGGCAAGTACGTTTTAGAAGAGTTTAGCAGATTGATCTCATCTGGTGGATTGGTCCCTGTGTCACATTTTCTCCTCCGTTTTTATCTTCTCTGTGGTTGTTTCTGTTTGTATTCAGACACACACAGGGGGAGAGCTGGACCTGTATTGCATAATGTTTGGTTGGGGTCTGTCGTGGAATATGGGGCCATGCGAACCAGCTGCTAGCTCATCCGGAAGATGCCGCATACCTAACACGTAGTCCCTCCTCTCTTCACTGTTGCTTTCAGTTCCATAAACATGTATTTGTCATGATGCAAGATCTGACAAATCATGCCATAGTCAAGCACAATTTGGCATCATAGCATGTCAACATTGTAGCATTAATCCGCAATATCGTCTTTTCAGGAAAGCATATAGATAGCTATAGGGAGATGCATGATTACTGTATTTCAATTGATAGGTTGCAGCAATGTGGCATGGACTAATAAAGACTAAAGTTTGATTGATAGTCATGATATATGATCATTTCACCTTATATATTGCTATTGTTCAAACTTTGATGCATCTTTTGTTTATGTTTTCACAACTGTTACACTATTTTGCAACATTATATTATTGCATGGTATTTGGTGACCATGTGTGCAATGCATGTTGTCCTTGCACAAGTTCAGGCTACAAGGAGAACTTCCAAATACAAATCTCTCTCCGTATGGCCCAGCAAAACAGTACCATCTTTTCCGTTTATTCTCTTTGTTATAAGACAAACCATTTCATCTCTACTTGCATGCATGCATGGTCCTTGATTAATAATAGTGTGAGTATAAAAGAACGCATGGCCGTCCAGACAGTGAAAAACCTTTGTAGAAAAAAAAGCAAATCTGCAAAACAAATCAGACATTGCTAGCTTGAGGGCTTGAGGCGTACTAAATATATAGACAAGAAATTGCCAAATTTTCATGATGACGAATTTATTCATTGCTAGATCTCTCGTTGATCCAAAACTGTTGCAAGTGGTGGGACAGTGAAGCAGGGCAGTGGTTGGACTTGGACATGCATGGCAGCATCTGCCTAGCTCTAGCTTGTGTTGTGCTCTGGACCCTGGAATAGCTAGCTAGTAGTAGGATTGACATAGCTCATATATTATTGGATAATCTGGTTGAGCTTCGTCCAGCATAGCATGAGGGAGTTGCTAATTCTGTACTAAAAAGATATGCTGTTCTCAGTTGCTTACCTGCCTCCAGTTGCTTAACTGCTCTCTCACTTCATCGTTGTCTCTTTCTTGGTCTCTTCCACCTCCATCTTTTTTTTTATGTAATAATGTTGATGTCAGATTCATCTACCTGTCCTGACCTCTTATTATCAAATCATTTAATTAAGGCAATAGTATCTCTCTGCATCTGCAGGGAGACACTAATGTGGTTTCTATTTCTTACCAATAATTTTGGATGGAAAAGTTGGATGGTGCCAGGCCACATGGCGACAGATTGGTAGTTCTTGTGACCTTGTCCAGCAACATCAGCAATGCAGACATGGACATCGATGATATTGTTGATATTACAAAATCTTGTAAAATGCAGCATAAAAGGAGGGAATTAGTTTTCCTCCAAAAAAGGATAACAAATCTGTGTGGACAATTTTTCCACAAGAAAGTACTTTCTTAGTTTCTTTCATTAGCTAGGAATAAGTCATGTTTCTTTTTCACCTGTTGTAGAGTTGATTCTTAGGTTAAGTTGATGTCTCCTACTACCTACTACATTACACGTACGTATAGCAACATACATATCCATGATCTTTGTTAATTAGAGAGGGATGACATTAAGGAAGGTTCCGTGTTCTTTTTTCAAAGGACATCTTACCCTCTTCTGATGAGACGTCTGCATTGCATAACAATTTGTTAATGCAAGAAACAGCATTATGATGAATATTAATTGAACTGGACTTGGTTCGATATGGTCATGGTAAGACAAGGACATCTGACGTGCCACGAATTGGCTTAAACCAAAGTTTGTTCTGCATATGACTATCTGCTGCACAAACTTATCATTCCGTCCTGCAATCACTTTGTAACGTCGATTAGCAATATGAAAAAAAAATTATCCTAAATCAAAAGAATCCTATTTATGAAAATCTTTTTAATAGTGAATCTAAGAATGTCAAACTACACAAGATTTTAGGAATCGGTTCAAAAGTTTGAATTAGAAAAACCTTGACAAACTTATATTTACAATCAGAAGTAGAAATTTGGTTTCGAACTATTGCCCACCACTCTCTCATCAACATTATATTTATTAGTGTATAAATATTTTTCCACCCCTGAGTCCTATTATGTAAGTGAACACTTCACTGATCTTTAGTCCAATCCAGGCTGGAAATCTCTCCCCTCCGTAGTTCCCTTTCAAGAAAAAATCCTTTTCCACAGATTTTAGCAACGGGGTAGTAGGTCCAGCATCATAGTGTTTTTTCTAGACTAACTTTTTAATAATTTTCAGAGTGATGTTGATTCAGAAATTTGTTCTCTTACCTCACCTTCATTCATGTTGTGACCAAAATTTTTCTTGCTTTCTTAAGAAGGCCAAATTGGCTCATCGGATCCACTAGCAAGGCTTATCTTGCCCCTACCATGACTAGGAAGGACCATTTAGTATGACTTGTGCTAAAGCTTTTCCATTTGGAAGGGATGTGTGCTTCTAAATGGAAGGATCTACTAAATCAAAAACTTATAAGGAAGCACAAAGATTAAACTGAGAGGTACCCAAAAGCTCTGGTCTACCAGCTTCTTCCATAAGCTAGTTTGCACACACAAACATGAGTTGTATCCAATTATCAATAATGGTGTAAACTATAGGTGCCAAAGCTGAGATTTCGTTCACTCCTCTTTTTCTACATGTGCGGTGTATTTGTATTTGAAGTACTTTTCTAAGTAAACTTTGGCCACTAATTTCTCTTAGTACCTTATCAACTGTTGTAAATTAAAACCACCTCAATACCATATTAAAAGATATATGTGGAATAGGACCTATGCTGGCTCAACTTGTTTTAGACAGTAAACATACATATAGTTTAATTAATTATTGACAAAAAACTTCTAGGGCTTTTTTCTTTTCAAATCCCACAATAATGCTATGCATAAAGAAACTAAGGAGGTATTCGCTTTGCCCTAAATAAAATAACATCTATAGTTGTTCTAAGACAAACATTTTTAAGTTTGACTAATATTTTATACAAAATAGTACTAACATCTATGGCACACAAAGATATAGTAATTTTATGTTGTATCTAACTACCAAAAAATATACTATAAAAATACATTTCATATCTAACAATAGTAATTTTTTATCATAAATATTGAGTTTTTTTATAAATATATACAATCAAAGTCAAAATTTTGATTTAGGATGACTCTCACCAGTACACAGGTCGGATTTAATCCCGGTTGAGAACAGGCTTTTAGTCCCGGTTTCTCAACCGGGATTACCGATCTGGGACTAAAGGCCGGGATTTTTAGTCCCGGTTCACGCAACCGGGACTAAAGCCCATCCTCAGAACTAAAAAAATTAGTTCAAATCCTAAGAGACCTCTCTTGCGGTGTGTGAGATTCGAACCCCCGAGGAATTTGCGCCCTGAAACCCCCGAGGAATTTGCGCCCTGAAACCCCCGAGGAATTTGCGCCCTGAAACCCCCTAAAAAATCATATCAAGGCACCACCTATACGAATACACCGAGCTCGGTCCGCATACGTGTGAAGACGCCGGGCACCCTCGACTACGTTCCAATTCGCACGAGGCCCACTCGACGGGAGGTCTCGACCCCGGAAAATCTCCGACTCGCACGACCCGGGGTCGGGTCGGTCGACCCCCCCTCATCCACCTACTCACTGACAAGGCATTCAATGTAACCACTTCCACCAACGTGGCTACAGCGCCACCGGCGTGGGAGCAGTATCCATGTCTAATCCTACTTTTTACTGCTCATCCCATGATGGATGATAAAAAAGCTGCCACTATTCACACCATGTCGAGCACTATTCTACCGTCGACGCCCCCTCGACGCACATGACGACAACCACCGCGCCTGGGTTTTTCGGGGCTCAGTATTATCCGTTCCTCGTCGACCCCCTCAGCCATGTCTCGACCAGGCCTCGAGCACTGCCGGTCAACAAAAGAACAGCGCCTGCACGTTGACCACAGGGGATCGCACGCTCGCCACAGGACCCAAGGTCTTTCACCGTCCCGTCACCGACATCACCACGACACCCCAGGGATGGCCGGCATTCACAGATGCACGTCGCTACAACAACCTCTATAGCGCCCACCGCGCCTTCACCTCCAAGGCACCGCCTTAGGGTTTTTAGGACCCCTCGTGTTGGGAGTATGCCCTAGAGGTTATCATAGAGATGATTTTATTGCCTTGTATCCATAACATATTATGAGTCCATGGAATATCTATTAAAGACAACTTATATCGATTAGCAATTATGTCAATTATTTGTGAAACTCTTTTACTTGAATGGTTATTCTAGAATGGTCCCTGATCGGAGTTTATGTTAGGACGCACATGAATATTAGATCAGCATATTATTAGTTGATGACTATTTTTCACAAGTCATAGACATAGAGATGTCAAACTAATAATGTGGGCACATGTGTGACATGTAGGCTGGACTGACCCAACGTGAGATGTTGTTATTGTCTTGATTCATATCATGTACGTTATGTCCTTAGACCTGAGATTGTTGTATATACTTAAGATGTGAAATGACCTACTTAGAGACTATCAAATGCTACTCCGTAACTGGGTAGTTATAAAGGTGGTCTTCAGGTTTGTCAAGAAACATGCTGTGAGACATAGACAATCAAGATGGAATTTGCCCCTCTCTATGTGAGAGAGATATCAATGGAACACTCTAATGATTGGATCAACAAATGCATAGCCGTGCTTAGGTTAAGTGTTAACCTATGAGTTGGACCAAATATCGTGTGGCAAAAGGAATAACATGTATATGGTTTGTGGTGGTTCGTTTGATTTGATCTTTGCGTACACATAGGAGTTGACACGTCTTGCTAGAGACCGCTATCAACTAATGGCCAAGTAGGAGTACTCGGGCCACGTCTGCGTGTGCATGAACCCATAGGGTCGCACGCTTAAGGGGCTGGAAGCCTAATTCGGGTTGGACCCGAATTTGACTAGGCTTAGGGTTTTCTAATTGGGCCTCCCACTTGGGGCTGATTAGAGGCGCCTATATAAGAGAGGGAGGGGGACGCGGCCAGGTTATTCACGCCATTGGGCAGCCACCGTCAACCCTCCACACTCACGCCTACTGCTCCTCGCGGACCTAGCAGTCCGGAGGCGCAACGCTTCCTCTCCGTACGTGTGGGAAACCTTGGAGGTGCTGCATCTGGAGCACAAGGACGAACCGCACGAGAGGGACGATCTGCGAGCGGACGGTGGACGTGACGGACGACTACGCAACTGCACGGCACTGCTACGATGCGTTCGACTACATCGAGTCGCTTCTGCTGCACCTGCGCGTCTAGTGGTAATTGCGTAACCTGTAACTAGCAGTAGATCCTGGTTTATGAGGTCAAAATTTTGATTTTATGGCTAGCGTAGCACCATCATAACCCTACACCTCAGCCTCCACTTGACCCTATAAAAGAGAAGGCGGAGGGTTCTCTAGGCAAGGGGCAACGAGACAGAGATTTTCTCCACTTCCGAGATCAACATCTCAAGCAACACTCCATTTTCCTCTTTTCTTGAGACTTGGGACCGGCTCCCTCTCTCACAGCTTGTAACCCCTACACAAGCACTTCGGTGCAAGGAAATACAATACTCTCCCCCCGCTGGACATAGGGCCTTCTTTGCCCGAACCAGGATAAACCCCCGTGTATTCTCTTTGCATCACCATCCGGATTAGGGAGCACGCAGCACAAATTCACTCATCGATCTAGGGCCCTCCCGGGTCCGAACATCGACAATTGGCGCGCCAGGTAAGGGTCCGCTGCGTGCCAACATTGCTTTCCCGCCATTCTTCCGGATGGCTGACCCTGAACGTCCACTTCCGTTCGCCACGGTGATCTGGTTTGGGAGTTTGAAGTTCATGTCCCTTGGCTATGGCTATGACATGGTCCTCCTCCCACCCAGACACCCAACCGACCATGACCACGAGCTCTCCCAGCCTGGGGGAGCGCTGTGCCGGTACCACCATTCTCACCGGGCTCGTGCAGCCAGGCGACGGCATGCCCAGCGTAGCCACCACCATCGCCTCGTGGAGAGTGACGGTGTGCCCCATTCTGGCGCTCCTTAGCTAGCCGCCAACGCAAAATCTCTCAATGAGGACCTACGTAGGATGAGCTTGGCTGCGGGTAAGGTGCCGGTGGGGCATCCTGTCATCCCACCGTTCGGCGCGGCGCCTCTAGCCGGATCAGGATCGATTTCCCCGACAGCGGGGATAATGCCGCCATGGACATTCCCGTATGGGCTGAACATGGCTACCCAGGGGTATGCTTCCTCCATAAGCACCAACATGGGCGTTTACGAGGAGCTCCCTGGGCACCATCTACTTTCCGCTCTCAACCTCGTGGCATCCACGCCAGCTTCCGAGTACCTGGACTCTACGGAGACCCCTGGTACGGAGCTCCATGCGATCGCCTCCCGCCGCTATGACTCCATGAATCGATGACCCCACATGCATCTGTCGTACTATTACTTCGGCGCCCCCGACTCCGACTCTGCCGATGATAGCTACGATCTGACTCGCGAGTGCTTCCATATTGATGGGACTATCGCGTCGGATTCGGAAGTAGAGGCGGCTGTTGGAGGAGGGAACGCCACACCATCTCACGCTGCGCTCCCTCGTGCATGGGACGAAGCCCAACTTCTTGAAGCAGACCAGGGAGCATAACTCGTGCAGATTCAAGAACTACAGGCCAAGCTCGATGAGGAACGAGAGCGCCTGTGCCTACTTCAGCAGACCCTCGAGCGGGAGTGCGCGGCGCGCGCACGTGGTGGAGGAGCTCAAGAGAGAGCCCGCGACGACAATCGTCGCATCATCGAGGAACCGGCGGGCGAACCCCCAGTCTTCAACCGAGCCAGCCAGAACGTTGTCGCCGCCGCCATGCTTCTCCGCAATATGCCTGAGCCATCTACACCCGAGGCCCGCCAGGCCCACGATGAGATTCGAGGTCTCCGCGAGACTACGGCCATGTAGCAAGCCAAGAGTTCCGCCTCGAGTCACCGCGGGCTTGCCTCGGAGCAGCCTGCGGAGCCCTCCCGACATGAGAAAGAGGCATCGGTTCATCCCGAGCCCGCACCACAAGGGAACAAGGCAGCCTCTGTCCGTGAGCACGTCATCGACAACCGTGAGCCCTGAGACGCCCGTGACGACATCAACGAACGCCGCAAGCGCAGAAGCGGTGACGGTGCATCTTGAGGCTACCATGAACATAGGGGCAGGCGTTACGATAGCACGGAGGATCGCAGTCCATCCCCCGAGCCGCCGGGCCCTCGAGTCTTTAGCAAGACCATTCGTAGGACCCAGCTTCCGATCCGGTTTCGCCCTCTGACGACTCTCACCAAGTATAACGGTGAGACCAAACCCGAACTTTGGCTCGCTAATTTCTGCTTGGCTTGTTAGTTGGGCGGGGCCACCGATGACCGAGTCATCATCCGACAGCTTCCCCTGTTCCTATCAAACACCGCTCGAGCATGGCTTGAGGACCTCCCACCTCAACAGATCCACAACTGGAACGACTTGGAAAGGGTGTTCGAAGGGAACTTCAAAGGGACCTACGTACGCCCCGGTAACTCTTGGGACCTCAGGAGCTGTAAACAGAAGCCGGGCAAGTCCCTCTATGACTATATCCGGCGTTTCTCTAAACAACGCACTGAGCTTCCCAACATCACCAACTCCGACATCATCATGGCTTTTCTCTCTGGAACCACCTGCAAGGAGCTGGTTCGAGAGTTAGGCCGCAACACCCCCACCACTGCCAACGAGCTGATGGACATCGTCACCAACTATGCCACCGGCGAGGAGGCAGTTGGTGCCATCTTTGGTGGCGACCAGGACAAGGGGAAGTGATGAAAGTACAGGCCCGATCTTCCGAGAGGTAACCGGTAAGTTCGACTTGTGGAGATCTCGACGTTGGCGATCCGGCTTCAAATCAGACACGATTCGAACCCTGCAACCGTTACACCACAGCTCCGTTGGTTATCAACCAAGCACAACTTGATTGACCTCGCCAAGAAGACTTTTCCTGCAAGCGAATCGAAGAACACAAGTAAGAAGGTAAAAACACGCAATCTGAAATTGCAAATATGAATGATGCGAATATCAATATAGGGTTCAAGAACTCGGTTCCAAAGGACTAATCGACACAGTGGAGGAGATCAAGAACAGGGGCCCTGGATCACTGTAAAAGGATTTGTCACCACAGTTACAATGAACGATTCAGTTTCTCGGTGGAAAACTAAACTCTAAACAAAACCCCAATTGTCTAGCAGCGGTGGCGGCTGTTTTTATAGTCTAAGACTCGACCTAGGGTTGAGGACAGCCAGGGGTTGGGCGCCCACAACTTGGGCTTAAGGCCCGACACGATACATGGCCAAGTTGGCCCAAATAGGTGACGCAGCACCTTGCCGTGGTCACACAGAATGATCCACGGACCTTCTGGAGCTGGGACTAGATCCAAAACGACGGCATCGTCGTCCCCTTTCCAACGCATCCAAGAACGCCCCGTTTCGATGTCGTATGAAAGAGTTATGACCGAAACAGTGACGACATGTCTGCTGAATCCGAGGGTGACGTGGCAGCTGAGTTGGGGACGAATTGCAACTTGGAGAAGACCATAGCATCGGTGTGTCCAGCGTGGCGATGTCCTCATCATCCTCCCCTTCTTGAATTAGAGTCGTCCTCGACTCCATCTTGGCGATGTCCTCATCATCCCCTCCTTCTAGAATTGGAGTCGCCCTCGACTTCATCCCATCATCAGCGAACTCCTGCAAAAGGTTAGTGACAGCAGGCAATGCACCAGACATAATAGGTTGACAAAACATAGTATAACATGGTGCATCAGGATTATCACATAACTCAGCAGTAGCAGAAGTTGTAGCAAGAAAAGTACCTCCTTTTAACTTAATCCCATTATTTTTAGCAATGTCAGTTGGAGGTTTATTTTTAATCTCTTTAGCATGTTTAATAATTTCCATAGGAGACAAAGGCAGCAATGTAATTTTCTTATCCTTATGTACGATAGTGTATGTATTAGTTCTACCATGGTGTATAGCATCATTATCAAATTCCCATGGACGACCTAACAAAATAGAACAAGCTTGCATAGGGACAACATCAAAATCAGCAGTATCATGATAAGAACCTGTGAAAAAGCTAATGCGTGCTGATTTAGTTACCTTAGTCTTACCACTATTATTGAACCATTGAAGTTTATATGGATACGAATGTTGTCGTGTGGTCAAGCCAAGCTTCTCAACCAAATCTGAACTCACCAAGTTATTGCAACTTCCGCTATCAATGATAGTGAGAACACGACAACCCTGCACAATGAAATACATGTGGAACAAATTGTTTCGTTGGATCTTCATGTCATCTTCATGTCCCACACGTGTACTTAACACACGCTGCACAAGAAGGCTAGGGTAATCCACGGCAGCAGCCACAGAGTCAATGATGATAGCCTCCTTGTCTTGATCACCCTCGGTGGAATCTGCATCAATGTTAGCAGCAAGGGCTAAATCATCTTCAACATCACTAGTACTTACATATCCATCCTCGGTAGCAATGAAAGCACGACGACTGGGGCAATCCTTCATGACATGTCCCATGCCTTTGCATCGGTGGCAAATGATTTTAGCGCTGGACGAGGAGGAGCTAGTAGAAACACCTGGAGTGGCACCTTTCTTCTGCACATCAGACAATTTACTTACCCCATGTGGTGCAACAGAAAGCTTGGGCGTCTCCGGCTCAGAGCGCTGCTGAAAATTCCTTCCATTGTTAGACCGGAAAGGCTGGTGTTGTTTGCGGCCGTGTACTTCACGTTCTGCCTTAATAGCAAGATGATACAATTGGGAAAAATTGCGCCATTCTTTGTAATCAAGTATGTTCTGGATATCATGGTTTAGACCACCAAAAAATCTAGCACTAGCATCATTATCATCTTCATTTATACCACAACGGGCTAAACCAATAAGCAATTCTTGATAGTAAGCTTCTACTCCTTTATCACCTTGTTTTAAAGTTTGCAGTTTTAAACGTAAATCACGTTGGTAATAAGGAGGAACAAAACGAGATTTCATACGTTGCTTTAAAACATTCCAAGTTTGAGGCACAGCAGCAGCATTATTAGCATTGCAAAGATCACTCCACCAGAACAAAGCAAAATTAGTAAACTCACTAGTAGCAAGTCTAACTCTATGCTCAGCAGGAACATTATGAGAATCAAATTTTTGTTGAACAGCAAGCTCCCAATCTAAATAAGCCTCTGGATCTACATTACCAGCAAAAGGAGGAAGGCTAAATTTAATTTTAGCAAAAGAATCATTATTACCATGATTATTACCTCCCATACCGTGACGGTTGAAGTTGAGGCGGCGACGGGCATAACCGTCAGCATTCACATCCGCATCGTCATCACCAAAATCATCCGCATCGTCATCAATAGCACGATGAGGTGGAGGACGTTGCTCGAGTTGTTCAATACGGGTGACCAGATTGTTCACATTGCGCGTCAGCTCGGTCATAAGATTGCGTTGTTCAGTCATGAACGTTGTAAGCTCGCCCTTGGACACGCAATCATTGAAGTCCGTCGGAGATCCTGCCATGGTTCGAAGATAGAAAAAGACAACACCAAAGTATTATCCCTATCAACTAAAAGGAACCAAGTGGTGGTGGTGGTGAAAGTGGAATGCAAAATCACAAGCGGCTTACCACCGTCTTGCCTGTATTCTTACCAACGCCAAACAAAAGCAAAACCAACGTGGCGAAGCAATCTGTTGTTAAGCGTGGGTAACAGTTGCAAGATGAACCTGTGCTGACAGAAGAATATGTGGAGCTATGGGTAGGCACACAATATGACAGCAAGGATTAGCAATTATCGAAAGCAGATTAGCGATTGTTCAATTCAGATCCAAAGTACAAATCACAGCTGCTGGCTAAGACGTGTCGAGACGTAGCGCAACCAGGTGAAAACAAAGGATGATGGAAAGAACGCACAGAACAAGCAAATAACCGAATTTTTCCTTTTTCCTGAATTTTTCCCTGATTTTCCCAAAAGGCACTAGTAGGAATCAAACTTTTTTATTTTTTCACTATTTTTTTTATATTTTTCTCTGAACAAGGATCACAAAAGATGCAACCACAAAAATTGGCACCGACAACTGAGGTGGGATGTGGTCTACAGAAAAATAGCACGTTCTCTGAAAAGCGTGCAAAAGCTTTGATAATTTTTTTTCTTTATTTTCCTGATTTTTTTTGGCAATTTTGACGAAACCAAACAGGGTGAAGCCAAGTTTAGGTCGGCTCCAAATGGAGTCAAGAAGCTGCTGTAAAAATTTCAGATTTTTCTGATAAACGAGCGAAAAGTTATGCCTGTTTTACCGAAGGTATCTCAAGTTATGTTTTGACTGGAGGCACAACACGAAAGCGGCAGTTAGGGCAAAGCGTCCCTAAATTCCAACACCGATCACAAGATCGTCCCTGTGATTCCAACAGCGACAGTAGGTATGCGCCTGATGATGTAAGAGGGCTGCGATGCAGGCAAAATAAGAGCGGCTTGCAACCTATCTAGGGTTTGCGCGGCGGCGAGAAATCACATAAGGCGGTTAGCGGGGCAAGTCGAGTAATGTGGTGGCTTCGACTTGTTGTTTGGGAACGGTGGATGGGATAGCGGCGGAAATCAAAAATCACAGCAACGGGCGATTGAACGACGACCACGAACACAATCCTAAACCAGCAACAAGACTCGACCACGGACACAAACTCAACAACGCGAATCTGAAACGAAATTGCAAAGGCACAAAGGGTGATAGGACAGCGGAAATTGAAATATTTTTTTGGGCTTTTTGTGGACTCTAGGTAATGAACAAATATGAATCTAAGGCAAACGAGAATATACCTCCGGCTACTGCTGACCACAAGAAGCCTCGAGGCCCCCGCGGTAGGGGCATCTTTGACAAAATGCTCAAGGAACCGTGTCCCTACCACAAGGGACCCACAAACCACAACCTCGAGGACTGCCACATGCTCTGAAAATACTTCGAAAGCCTGGGCATCAAGAAAGACGACAAGAAGGATGACCCCAAGGAAAAGAACAGTGACAAGGATGAGGGGTTTCCCGAGATCCATGACTGCTTTATGATCTACGGAGGACCCTCGACGCGCCTCTCCACGCGCCAGCGCAAGCGGGAGCGTCGAGAGATCTTCTCTGTGCAACTCGCGACCCCTCCTCTTCCTTGACTGGTCCGAAACGGCCATCACGTTCGATCGTGGTGACCATTCGGAATATGTCCCCAATCCTAGGGTGTACCCGCTCATCGTCGATCCCATCATCGCCAATACGCACCTCACCAAGGTGCTCATGGACGGAGGTAGCAGACTGAAAGTCCTATGTTTGGTGTTGGCAATTAGTGACAATGCCTAAGTACTAACCACATATGCATAAGAATGTGTGTAGCTATGATGTGGTTGGTGCAATGATATGGTGAAGCAAGGATCAAGCAATGGTGATGTGATCAAGTGCTTACCATGGTGGAGTTGGAACAAGGTGCAACAAGTGATGATCAAGGCAAAGGTATCATGTAGGGATTTTCATTTTGCATCCAAGACACCATAGAGGGTGTGGATGGCTTAGGATCGATAGCCATACTATAAAGAGGGGAATTTTTGGGGCTATTGATCACTTAAGTGCCACTAGATGAAAATTCATTTGCATATGCATTTAGATCTAGTGGAGAGCTAACCTAACGCCTCAAAAATGACTGTGAAAATGCTAATACACATGCACATGATGTTGTACACTTGGTGATGTTAGCACATTTGCGAAGGCGGTGGAGTTTGAGCGGTAGAGAGGGGTTTGGGGTCCTCTCTCCCTCCCGCCGAGCTTGCGAGGCGGGATTCAACGCTTTTCGGGAAATGAAACGCCTATTTTCTACTACGCCGGACGTGAAGAAATGAAGGCGAATGGAGGTCACAGAGGTGACCGGATGCCGAACCGGACGCGGTCTCAGCGTAACCGGACGCGTCCGGTCAGTGTTAGCGAGCAGCGTGAGGGGCAGCTAGGGTTTCTAACCGGAGCGTCCGACGCCTCACGGGACCGGTGCGTCCGGTCAACATGGCGCGGAGCTGCTTCTAACCACGTGGTGTAGGGGGACACAACGGGGACTAGCGTGCCAGCAAGCACGTGAACCTCGGGATAAATCATCGTGTCTTCACTTCGTTGATTGTGATTGATTTGTCTCGGTGGATTGGTTATCTTGAATATCATCACTTGGAATTATTGATTGGTTGGCTCAATTCATCGCCCCTCGGTGAAATATTTCTTACCCTACTCTTGTATTATATTTCAAGTACTTAGTTGTTTTCTCTAGTGCTTAGTAGCTTGAGTAGAGTAGCCTTCTAGTTTTCCTCTTGCGGTTTGACTTGTGCGGTTGAGTGATATATATATTAGAATTGTCTTTTGGATAGGTGGCTTGCAACACTCTATAGGCTAGGCAAAACTCACTTCTCGCTATTTTTCATTGCTAATTAAATTGTCTAGCACTTTTTGTAGAAAGTTTTATTAGGCTATTCACCCGCCCTCTAGCCATCAAGACCTTTCACAGACTCAGCATTATCTACATCCAGACCCTCGACCTCCTGGGGATCAAGAGGATGCAGCTCCGACCCAGCGTCGGGGGCTTCCATGGAGTTGTGCCAGGGAGACGAGCAGAGCCCATCGAGCGGATCGACCTACCCATCTGCTTTGGCACCCCCTCCAACTTTAGGAAGGAGACCCTCACATTCGAGGTGGTTGGGTTCCACAGGACCGACCATGCCATCCTTGGGCGTCCCTGCTACGCCAAATTCATGGCAGTCCCCAACTACACCTACCTCAAGCTCAAGATGTCGGGCCCTAAGGGTGTCATCACCGTCGGGCCCTCCTACGAGCATGCCTACGAGTGCGACGTGGAGTGCATCAAGCACGGAGAGGCCATCGTTGAGTCAGCAACCTTGGCTGCAGACCTCGATGGTTTGGCCAAGGAGATCCCCGACCCTAAGCGCCACGCCAGCAACTTCGAGCCTACAGAAGACGTCAAGCTCGTACCCCTCGACCCGACCAGCTCGGATGGGAAGGTGTTGAAAGTCAGGACCACCCTCGATCCCAAATAGGAAGCAGTGCTCATCGACTTTCTCCACGCGAATGCCGACGTATTCACGTGGAGTCCCTCGGATATGTCGGGCATACCCAGGGAAGTCACCGAGCACGCCTTGGAGATTTGGGCTGGCTCCAAACCGATGAAGCAATGCTTGCGCTGCTTCGACGAGGAGAAGTGCAAGGTCATCGGTGAGGAGATTCACAAGCTTTTAGAGGCCGGATTCATCAAGGAGGTTCACCATCCCGAGTGGCTAGCTAATCCTGTACTAGTTAAGAAAAAGAGTGGGAAATGGAGGATGTGTGTAGACTATACTAGTTTAAATAAAGCATGTCTAAAAGTTCTCTTTCCTTTGCCATGCATTGATCAAATCGTCGATTCTACTGCGGGATGTGAAACTCTATCGTTCCTAGATGCATATTTCGGCTACCACCAGATTAAAATGGAGTCCGATCAGCTCGTGACTTCATTCATCACCCCGTTCGGCATGTATTGCTACGTTACTATGCCCTTCGATCTCCGGAACGCAGGGGCTACGTACCAACGATGCATGCAACACGTTTTTGAGAAACACATCGGGCCAACCGTCAAGGCCTATGTTGATGACATCGTGGTCAAATCCAAGAGGGTCAACAACCTGGTTGATGACCTTGATATCGCGTTCAAATGCCTTAAGGAGAAGAACATCAAACTCAATCCCGAGAAATGTGTCTTCGGCGTTCCTCGAGGCATGCTCTTAGGGTTCATCGTTTCCAAGCGTGGCATCGAGGCCAACCCGGAAAAAATCTCCGAGATCACCAAAATGGGCCCCATCCGAGATCTAAAGGTTGTACAGAAGGTCACGGGCTGCCTTGCGGCCCTCAGTCGCTTCATCTCGTGCCTCGGCGAGAAAGCGCTCCCTCTGTATCGTCTCCTGAAGAAATTAGAACACTTCTCGTGGACCCTCGAGGCTGAAGAAGCTCTTACCAAGTTCAAGGCAATGTTGTCCAACCCTTCGATCCTTGTCCCACCGGCCATAGGGGAACCCCTCTTGCTCTACGTTGCCGCGACGACACAAGTGGTCAGCACGGCCGTAGTCGTCGAGAGGGCGGAGGAAGGACACGCCTTACCCATTCAGAGGCCAGTCTACTTCATCAGCGAAGTACTCTCGGAGACCAAGGTTCGCTACCCGCAAATTCAGAAGCTGCTATACGCCATCGTGTTGACACGGCGCAAGCTCCGACACTACTTCGAGGGCCACCCGGTGACCGTGGTCTCTTCTTTCCCTCTAGGGGAGATCGTCCAGAACCAGGAGGCCTCGGGAAGGATAGCCAAGTGGGCGGTCGAGCTCATGGGCGAGACCCTCTCTTATGCGCCACGCAAAGCAATCAAATCCCAGGTGCTGGCAGATTTTCTAGCGGAGTGGACCGATACCCAACTGCCTCCTGCTCAGATTCAGGCCGAGCTGTGGACCATGTACTTCGATGGGTCATTGATGAAAATAGGAGCGGGCGCTGGCTTGCTCTTCATCTCGCCCCTCAGAGTTCACATGCGCTACGTGATCCGACTCCACTTCGCTGCCTCCAACAATGTAGCTGAGTACGAGGCCCTCATTAACGGCTTGCGCATCGCCATCAAGCTCAGAGTTTGACACCTCGACGTTCGTGGTGATTCCTAGCTCATGATCGACCAGGTCATGAAGGACTCAAGCTGCCACGATCCTAAGATGGAAGCCTACTACAAGGAGGTGCGGCGCCTTGAGGACAAGTTCCACGGCCTCGAGCTCAACCACATCACGCGAAGATACAATGAGGCTGCCGATGAACTCGCGAAAATCACGTCTAGTCGAACCACGATTCCACCTGACGTTTTCTCGAGGGACCTTCATGAACCTTTCGTCGACAGAGCGACAGAGGGGGTCGACAGTCTGTCACTCGACCCCCCACCTAAGGCAGAGGCCCCCTCGACCGGGGCTGACGTCATGCAGATGGAAGGCTCGCCACCACCAACTGACCTCGAGCCCGACTGGCGCATTCCATACCTCCACTGTCTCATTTGAGGAGAGCTCCCTTCGGATAAGACCGAGGCTCGACGGATCACTCGCCGAGCCAAGACCTTTGTGATATACAGCAATGACAAGGAGCTTTATTAATGTAGCCCCATGGGCATCCTATAGCGTTGTATCACAGTCGAGGAAGGCAGGAATCTACTCAGAGATCTACACTCGGGGGCTTGCAGTCATCACGCGGCGCCTCGAACCCTCGTCGGAAACGCGTTCCGGCAGGGCTTCTATTGGCCAACCGTGGTCTCCGACGCCATTAAGCTGGTACACTCCTGCAAAGGATGCCAGTACTATGCAAGGCAGACCCATCTCCCGGCTCATGCCCTGCAAACTATCCCCATCACATGGCCATTCGCAGTTTGGAGGCTCGACTTGGTCGGACCCTTCAAGAAAACGACCGGGGGCTTCACCCACTTGCTCGTCGCCGTTGACAAATTTTCCATGTGGATCGTGGCCCAACCCGTCACCAACATCAGGTCAGAGCAAGCCACGCTGTTCTTCACTGACATCATCCATCGCTTCGGGGTTCCCAACTGCATCATCACGGACGATGACACCCAGTTCACCGGCAAGAGGTTCTTGGATTTCTATGACAACCATCACATCCGTGTGCTCTAGTCAGCTGTAGCTCATCCAAAGACAAATGGCCAAGTAGAACGTGTCAATGGCATGGTTTTACAAGGCCTAAAGCAGAGAATCTTTGATAAATTGAACAAACATGGCAAGAAATGGGCTGCCGAGCTCCCCTCAGTCCTATGGAGCCTAAGAACAACACCGAGTCGAGCCATGGGGTTCACTCCATTTTTCTTGGTTTATGGGTCCAAGGCTGTACTTTCAACCGACTTAGAGTATGGATCCTCGAGGCTGAAAGCCTACAATGAACAAAGTAATGATGCCGCAAGAGAGAACGCCATCGACCAGCTCGAGGAGGCTCGAGATATAGCCTTACTGCACTCTACAAGATACCAGCAGAATCTCTGACGCTATCACGACAAGCACGTGCGCAATCGAGACCTCCATGTTGGTGACTTGGTGCTTCGGCAAAACCAGAACAACAAGGGACGACACAAGATCACCCCACCGTGGGAAGGTCCTTACATTGTTGCAGAGGTGTTGAAGCCCGGGACTTACAAGCTATCAAACGACAAGGGCAAGACCTTCACCAACGCGTGGAACATCGAATAGCTACGTCGCTTTTACCCCTAGAGCCTCGAGGCTTTGTACCTTTTTTCTCAGTTACATGAATGAATAAAGAGTACATCCATGTTCAAAAGCGTTCTTTCATAAAAACAGGTAGGCTCCACCCTGCTTTCACAGAGTCGAACCTCCCTCGAGGGCTGGAAAGGGGGGGGAACCCCCTGTGTCCCTAAAAAACTCGCATTTTTCAAAAACTTTTACATAGTCAATGAAGCCGCGAGAGCACCCTAAGGCTCAAGGGCTGTCGAGCCATGAGATCGCCTACGCATCCACGCTAACGGTACCTCCACTCACTCCCCCGCACCAAGGGGTGCAACCGCATGCTAAGAAGACCTAGTAAAAGCTCAAGATTTCGAAAAATCAACGTCTAACGTTCCTATACACTTCGATGCGAGTTCTTACATAGTCGACGAGGCTGCAGAGGCATCCTAAGGACAAGGGGTTGTCGAGCCACGAGACCACCTACGCCTCCGGGCTACGGTATCTCCACTCGCACCCCACGCCAAGGGGTGCAACCACGCGCCAAGAAGACCGCGTAAGAACATGATTCGAACGAAAAGGGAATGAAAGACTCGAACAAAAAAAAGACATTTAGTACATATTTACATCTAAATGTTTTAAGGCGCCTAGGGCCATGATGGTACGAGTCACGAACAAAAACTAACTTATTACATGGGCCTTCATGCCTAGATTTGGCTCACAGGCCCTCATCATCAGCAGGCGGGAGCACCTCGTCCTCAAACAGCCTCGCGAGTCGACCCTCAGGCTCTTCCGCAGCCTCGATCAGCCCCAGGCAGGCCGTCTCGTTCTCCTCCTCAGTCTTGCTCAGGTCGGAGGTGAAGCCATCAGCAACGAGGCCCATGTCGTACTCGAAGCCGGAGCGGACGACCGCTAGGGCCCTCTTCACGCCATGGTACAACGCGCCCACACCTTCTTGTGTACGAGGTTGCCCAGCGCCGTCATCCAGCGCACAAAGGAGTTCCCCGGCGCGTCCTCCTCGATGTCAGCATCGGGCACGACCCCCAGGCAGTCACACACCATGGTGATGGCGCCCTGGAGCAGCTGGTTCTGCCCGACCTCGGCCTCAAGGAGGGCTTGAAATGAGGTGGCATTCGCCTAGGCCTCGCGCTACTGCTTCTCCAGCTCTAAAACAAGAGATCGAGTTAGCAAAAACACAGGAGTCCAAGGTCAAGGTCAGAGTTCAGAAAAAACTTACCCTCAACATGGGTCTGCCAGCCCATAATCTGATCGCGTAGCTCGCCGTGCGCCTTCTCAGCCGCCCGAAAAGCCTCGTCCTTGTCATGGACGGTCACCCTCAGCATCTTGATCTCCCGACCGGTGCCCGAGAGAGCCTCGTCCCTCTCTCAAATGGTCTCCTTCAATGTCTCGACCTCCTTGGTCAAGGTCCCGACGCAGGCGGACGCAGCCCGATCTGCACGTTGAGGGCATCGCGCTGGCCGCTGACGAGAGCAATGTCCACCTCGAGCTCCTTCACTCGTGCCAATAGCGGCGTAAGGTCCTCATGAGATTTGGCTGCCTCCTCTTGAGCCTTGGTCGCATCTTCATGGGCTTTGGCCGCAGCTTCCCAAGCCTGCGCTGCCTCTTCCTTAAGCGCTGCGTGGACGACGCGAAGCTCATCCGCCTCGGCGCTCTTCTCGGACAACCGCTTGTTGGCGTCCTCGACCAGAGCCCATTGGCGAGGAAGCGCCGCCCACACACCGCTCTCGTGGTGGATAAATAACAACTTGCGGTGCGACCGCTCCTTGAGCTCCTAGTCACAGTCAAAACCAAAATCAGAACCAAGGGGAAAAGGGGGTCGAGCCAACTAAAATATCAAGACAAACGCAACCTACCCCGAAGGCCCCCGACATGTGCTAGACCAGGGTATCTGCGACCATCCGCAAAGACTATACGGAGTGCTTGCGGAGCCCCTCGGCATACTCCCAGTACTTCACCTCGTCCTTGTCGTCCAGGACGAAGAAGGGTTCGACGTCAGGATTGGCCGCATCCCTGAACTCGAGGGGCGAGCGACCCCAGCGTGGGAGTTCCTCCGCCTGCATGAGCGCCATCTCCACGAAGTTAGGCCACCCGACGGACGCCTCCGCCATGTCATCATCTGGCGCCGCGGAGGTCCTAGGCTGATCTGAGGCGTTGACCATCTCGACGTCCGCCTTCTGCTTCCCCTTATCAGATGGTGTATCATCAGAAGTGTGGTCGATCACGGTCAGCATCAGCCCTTGGGGCGGAAGTAGCCCCCCGCCTGTCGGCGCCTCCGCCTGCGCATTGGGCGGCGGCATGGCCACCTCCCGCTCTGCCTTCGCCACCGGCTTCTCTGACTAGCTCAGCTCATGCTGCTTCGCCTCCGGCTGCGGCTGCGACGGCTGCTCTTGCTGCCGTTGCTACTGCTGCTGCTGTTGCGGCTCCTCCTACTCCGTTTGCAGCTCCGGTTGCTCCTCCTCCTTCCCCAAATCTTGCGGGGTCTCCACCACCACTTTCATCTCTTTAACATCCGCCTGCCCCACATCGTGGGCGGATGTTTCGGCCCTGCTGGCCTCGACGGTCTCTGGGGTCCCCTTGGTCGACCCCGGCTCTTGCCTACCACTTCTAGACCCGTCGAGCCTGGTAGCACCTGGGGTTGTCTCGACCTGCTACGTTTCCTGAGTGGCGTCTCCAACTCTGGCGCCCTCCTGAGCGCTCGCACCTACCTTGGCGGCGGCCTCTTTCGCCTTGAGCCACTCCCTGGCAGCCTGGCACCTTGCGACCCAGGCGGCGGCGTTAGCCGGCGTCCGCATCATCAGAGCAGCGCCAGCCTTGAGCGCCTTGGCGGGTGTCATGACCACCGGCTCCGCCTTGCACTTACGGCTGCACAACGAACAAGTACGTCAGAACGAGAAGCAAAATAAGCTTGTTAGAAAGATGAAGCAAAGCACTTACCTGGACATGGGGATCAGGGGCTTCGCCCCCGGCTTCCCTGAACCACTCGAGGGCTCCTACGACGGCCCCTCCGTCGAGCCTTTGGTCAGCCCGGCGCTCCTCGAAGCCTTGGCTAACGAGGCCTCTAGGGTCCTCTTCGCCGTCGAGACTGTTTGGCCTCTAGTCCTCACGCTTGACGACGACGGCCTGGTCTCAGGCGTCGGCGTCATAGCCCTGCCCGCCAACAAGGTCCGAGGTGACCGGGCACGTGGGTGTGGTGCCACCGACGTTGACAGTGGGACCATAGGCTCGGCAGATCCCCTTTCCGAGTGCCCCTCACGGGCCCTCCCTTCTGCTCGTTCTTCCTCCCCTTCGACGGGCGATGAGGCTGCCCTCAACGCCTGGGAGGTCGACCCCCCACCGACGGGCTCCTACAGGGACCGCACGTCAGGAAGGATCCCCTTTCCGAGGGCCCCTCACGGGCCCTCCCTTCTGCTCGTTCCTCCTCCCCCTCGACGAGCGCTGAGGCTGCCCTCGATGCCTGGGAGGTCGATCCCCCGCTAACGGGCTCTTACAGGGACCGCACGTTAGGAAGGTCAGCAAGGGTAGTTGTGGTGTCGTACCGTGACTCGGCATCATCATCATCATCATCGTCGTTGTCATCGCCCTCCTCCTCCGAGGCCGTCTTAGAGGGGGACTCCTCCTCAGAGAGATCCTCGAGCCTTTGCTTGCGATGGCGCTTTATCAACGCCTCACGCTTGAGGATCTTCCTGTTACGCCGCTTCTTCGTGGCATCTTTCTCCTTTTTCTCTTGGGCTGCAGAGAAGCGTCTCACCTGTTGAGCCGCACGATCCTCCGGGACCGGTGGTGGCGAGTCTTTAACTGTCGTCAGATCCTGCACGAAAACCTCGATGGGCTAAATCAAGAAAACCAGGGAGGAAAAGGACACGAGGCCAGCAAGACGATACTTACCAGAGGCTCAAATCCCTGGTTGGGTCACATCGGGACCCTATCTATGTCCTCCTGCTTGAAGCCGCCGATCACCCACCGAGCGCGTCGGACGACCTCGTCGAGGGGGAGGGTCTCGTGTGACATCCAGCTCCCCTCCAATGAGACACCTGGTTCCATCTGGTCCATCCGCAGTCGACGCTGCATCAGGGGCAGGACCCTCCGACGGTGGAACGCAGCAGCCACCATGCCCGCGGTCAGCCCGTGCAGATGGAGCCTCCTTAGTGCATCGAGGAGTGGCTGCAGCTTTGGCTGATCTTCCTCGACGATGTCGTACGCTCAGTTCTCCCTCCAGGACATCAGGACCTGGCCGAAGAAGCGAGGCAGGTGGTCATCGTCGTTACGCAGGTAGAACCAGCCGTCGTGCCACCCGCTGTTCGACGAGATGAGCTAGGCCAGGATGTATAGATCACCTCGACCCGCCCGCACCTGGATAGTGCAGCTTCCAGCGTGCACCACCCACCGCACTCCCTTCTCGCCCGTCTTCTTGGCAAAATGCTCCGCCTTGAAGAGGTGGAGCCACAGCTTCCAGTGGGGCTCGACCCCCAAGTACCCCTCACAGACGGCCGCAAAAATGGCGGCCTGTGAGATGGAATTGGGGGCGAGATGATGGAGCTCCACCCCGTAATAATGCGGGATGGCCTGCATGAATCGGCTCGGCGGCACCCCGAGCCCCCTCTCGTGGAAGGCGACGAAGTTGACCACGTAGCCCTCCGGAGGCGCCGGTTCCCGGTGGTTGGTCGGTGGAACCCTCCACTCTGGCAGATCTCGGCTGGTCCTCGGACAGAGGAGACCATCGCGCATGAGCTCCTGTAGCTTCTTCTCCGTCACCGAGGAACAAATCCATGGATCCGCAGGGAGGACTGGGCTCTTTCCCGCCATGGATGCAGGGAATGGATGACGGTGGCAAAGGAAGGAGAGGGCAGTTGCAAAAGGCTAGGAAGGAACGAATGAAGTCCTAGGCTCCGTATTTATACCCCTGCGTAAGGCCAACGGGCGGATCCGACGAAGAGGCAAGTAAGGTTTCCGCATTTAATGCCCTTACCTAACCGCTCCCTTGAAACCCGCACGCACAGGCACGTGTCAGCCGCTCACTGCGCCGCCCACTTCCGCGCCATTTCCACTTTCCTCCTAAAAAGACGCGCCCCAACGAGCGGGAAAGGAGGCTCACAGGCGGACACTTCCAGGCGAAGGAACCATGGGCTCCGAGCCCACTTCAAACCTCGAGGGTTCGAAAGCTGGCCCTTGACCGGGGTTCGACAGCTGCCCTCGAGTAAACAGAGTTAGGGATGACTGAGGGCGGGCCCATACAAGGCCAGGGCTCGAGCCGCTTTCTCAAGACGCCCTCGGACATATTCGAGGTTAAAGGAGAAGTCGGTGGTGGAATCCCCTCAGAGGGAGGCATCGAGCCCTCGGATCCTATCGAACGAAGCCGAGATCCACACAACTCTTTGGCACTTTTGGAGAGCGCCTCCGCGGTCGCCAGCCGAACCCTATCGAACGGGGCATGGGCTCCCACTTGAATTTCCCGCTAGCAGCTCACCAGAAATCGTCAGAACTCACCCATCAGGGGTAGTACGGCGTTCTTCCTCCTCCTCCTTACCTAAAAGATGCGTAAGGGTCGTACGATTAAGACGGGCAAGACCCAGATCGACCTCACGCATGCGAGGCTCTGGGGCTTGCCCACAATAAGCTAGCCTCGACGAGAGAGGACCAAACGCGCTTCGGGGGATCAAACGCAGGAGTATCCCTCAACATAACATATCTAAATCCCTCGAAGGAGTCACCCACTCCTCTGAGGCCTCGGGGGCTACACCCGGTGGGTGCGCTCGTACGCACCCACCGGAGAGCGACGACGCTACGACTCCAGTTCATAACTCGCTGAGCCTCGGCGAGAGTGTCCACACTCGTGCAAAGGCTCGGGGGCTACTGTTGGGTACCTGAATTAGGGGTACCCAAAACCAACGATTAAAAGGAGCAAATCCCTGAGGAATCCGCGCCCTGAAACCCCCTAAAAAATTGTATCAAGGCACCACCTACATGGATACACCGAGCTCGGCCTGCATACGTGTGAAGACACCGGGCATCCTCGACTGCGTTCTGATTCGCACGAGGCCCGCTCGACGGGAGGTCTCAACCTCAGAAAATCTCCGACTCGCATGACCTGGGGTCGGGTCGGTCGACCCCCCCCCCCCCTCATCCACCTACTCACTGACAAGGCATTCAATGCAATCACTTCCACCAACGTGGCTACAGCGCCAACGGCGTGGGAGCAGTACCCATGTCTAATCCTACTTTTTACTACCTATCCCGGGATGGATGATAAAAAAGTTGTCACTATTCACACCACGTCGAGCACTATTCTACCGTCGATGCCCCTCGACGCACAAGACGACAACCACCGCGCCCGGGTTTTCTGGGGCTCAATATTATCCGTTCCTCGTCGACCCCCTCAGCCAAGTCCCAACCAGGCCTCAAGCGCCGCCGGTCAACAAAAGAACAGCGCCCGCACGTCGACCACAGGGGATCGCATGCTCGCCACAGGACCCAGGGTCTTTCACCGTCACGTCACTGACGTCACCACGACACCCCAGGGATGGTCGGCATTCACAGATGCACGTCGCTATAGCAACCTCTACAACGCCCACCGTGCCTTCACCTCCAAGGCACCGCCTTAGGGTTTTTAGGACCTCTCGGCCTCCACTTGACTCTATAAAAGAGAAGGCAGAGGGTTCTCTAGGCAAGGGGCAACGGGACAGAGATTTTCTCCACTTCTGAGATCAACATCTCAAGCAACACTCTATTTTTCTCTTTTCTTGAGACTTGGGACCGGCTTCCTCTCTCACAGCTTGTAACCCCTACATAATCACTTCGGTGCAAGGAAATACAATACTCTCCCCCCCGCTGGACGTAGGGCCTTCTTTGCCCGAACTAGGATAAACCTCTGTGTATTCTCTTTGCATCACCATCCGGATTAGGGAGCACACAACACAAATTCACTCGTCGGTCTAGGGTCCTCCCGGGTCCGAACACCGACACCTTGGCTCACGCGTAGCTTCCTTACCGACTCAACTGCACATCATATGTGACAAAGTCCTGGACACTCTCCTTTTGAATTCATCCGCGAGGGACCTTTAGTCCCGGGTGGAAGACCTTTAGTCCGGGTTGGTGTTACCAACCAGGACACCAGGACTAAAGGATGGCTTTCCCAAGTGGTGTTACCAACCGAGATAAAAGAGTCTTCGGTATATGTAAAATTTAGACCCGGGACTAATGCTCACTTTAGTCCCAAACCCCCAGACAACCGAGACTAAAGGGCTCGAACGGAAAGTCGTGCTCCTGTCTAAAAGTTGATTTATTGATAGACTGAGAGACATATCATTATGAGACAGAATACAGATCCAAAGTATGCAGGCAGAACCACAGAAGGCAGATCCAAAACATGTTGCATTTAAGGCTTTTCTCCACTTTATTTACTATGACTTATTCATATCCAAAACACTATGTAGCATCTTTTCCTTTTAGGCCCCGGTCCCATAACTAACAGGAGTTTATAGTCGAATTGAGCCTTCAGCCCTCTTCATATATGGCACTCCCACTCCTATGCTGCTCTTCTGTCTTCTCTATCCTAGCCTCCTAGGAGAGGAGAGAAAATTGAGGGGGTCATAACTACTCATAAGCAGGGGGGTTGGACTTTGGTGAGTTTGAGCTAGCTCTACCAGGTCCGACTTTCTCCCTCCTCTCATCTCCATTCCAAACACACAAGGCTATTTAGCATATATACGTTCTAGTAGTAAGAGTGCAAAGGACACACTAGGTAGTCACAGCAGAGATTTCAGACGATATGGCTCTCGCCACCCTGCTGCTCCCCTCGTCCGGCTCTACGGCCACCAAGGCTGGCACCGGCGACCACCTCACCGACAGCCGGCGGCATGACCACCACCACCACCACGGGAGCAAGCGCAAGAAGAAGCCACCGCCATCACCGCAACCGTCGCTCCCGTCGTCGGCGCCAAGAACCCCGCCAGCAGGCGCACGAAGCCACCGCGTCGTCATGGCCGCGTCCTCCTCCTCGTCGTCGTCCAGAAAGAGCCCCATGGTCCCCGCGGCGGCGGCGGGCAAGAACAACCACCACGCCCAGTACCAGCAGCGCCGAGGCCACCAGCAGCCGACGACGAAGGCCGCGGCGTCGTCCTCCTCCTCGTCCTGGGAGCAGGTGAAGAGCCTGCTGAGCTGCCGGAGCGCGACGGCGGCGGCGCGCGTGCACGACCCATCGGCGCCCTCGGCGCTGGCGCGGCTCCGCGGCGCCGGCGGCGCTGGGACGTGCGGCGCCTCGCTCTGCGCCATGCGCGACGTCGTCGACGCCGCCTCCTCCGCCGCGTCCGCGTCCGATACGGCCCCGCTGAACCGCCGCCGCGCGCACCGCGGCGCCGGCTCGTCCTCCTCCGCTGCCTCCGGCGCCGGCAACAGCAGCCACCACTCTTCCCTGCGGGCGCGGGGCCTCTCCGGCTGCTACGAGTGCCGCGCCATCAACGTGGAGCCCATGTCCAGGTCCGTCCGTCCGTCCGCCCAGCTAGCAGCTACTTCTGCTTAATTAATTTTGTGATTGATGATTAGTAAGCTTTTAAGCTGGATGATGATTAAGGTAATCATGATGTCGTGATTGCGCCAAAGCTAACCGTGATTAATGGACGATTAATGATCACCAGGCGGTACCCGAGGCCGAGGGAGCTGTGCGCGTGCCCGCAGTGCGGCTAGGTGTTCACCAAGGCCGACACCTTGGAGCATCACCAGGCCATTCGCCATGCAGGTATGGCAGCCTAGCCTCTCCTTCCACTGCTCTACTACTCATCCAGATTTTTTTTTCTTTTTGGTGAAATTGATTCCTCTGTTTCTGTGCATATATATGAAATTTTTGCCATCGATTTTCGTGGAATAATCTACTAGTAGTATTTTCTTTTCTTTTACATTGATATATGTGGGTGAGTACGGTATTATTATATATAAGTATTACAAGTATAGTGGCTTGAATGAATATAGTATATACATTCCCACACAGCAACTTTATTGCAAACGCATGCAACACGGGAATTTCACCCAAAGGTAAAGTAAAGGCGATACGTGTGGACCTTCCTTTTCTTTAACATGACTTTAATGCTGTTCATGGGGACGAAACGAAAGACTTGGGTAGCTAGCTACAGATCTGTGAGGTACTGGCTAGCTAGTGTCGGCGCCTCTGGTTAATTACTACGGTTTTGTTAACTGTTAACCATGGTTAAGTTGTTCTGCCATGGTACTACTACTACTTCATTGTCATCATCTAATTGAATAAATAAAAATAGTTACCACTCCACTACTACTATACTAGCTAGTGCGAGATTAAATAGTTCATTATCAGGGGATTATATATAATCTCTCTTGGCACATCTATCCATGTGAGTGAAGTGGAGGTACTTAGAAGCAGGGGGAGGAGACAAACAGAAAGGCCAGGGAAGATGCTGCTCTGCTCATCTAAGTTATTACATGCCATACCATGCCCCCGGCCGGCCTGCTTCCTTTTCATCTTTTTCTTTGTCTTTTGTGGTTTACAAGCAAGCAACAGGGCACTGTGTGTGTTGCTGTGTATTCTCCCCAAAGCATCTACACACTTGTTTATGCATGCATGTAACTGGATCACATCAAAATAAAAAAAATCATCAATTCATGCATGGTCCAGCACAACCAATACAGAAGTTGCTTGCATGCACAAGCACAAGGTAGTGCGTGGCTGATGAGCCGAGGTGAGGCTCTCACTCTCAGTGCATTAATCATGCAGCTAGCCAGCAGGGTGCATGCATGCCTTTGGGCTTGTATATATGGGCCTGGTTTAGTTTCCAATTTCTACCTTAAATTCTACTATGCAAAAAGAAGATTCCCATTACATCAAAATACCGGTACATGCATGGAGTACTAAATGTAGATGAAATTAAAAACTAATTACACAGTTTTGTTGTACTTTGTGAGACGAACATTTTGAGCCTAATTAGTCAAAGTTTGGACAATTTTTACTAAATACAAACGAAATGCTACAGTGCACATTTATTGCGCACTGTTCCAACTCGGGTGTCCCAAATCCGGAACTAAACACGGCCATCAACAGCAATAATCACATGTATGACATGACTAACAAACACATGCATATAGTATAGTAATGGACATGAACAGCTTGTGGTACAGTAGTTGACATAGTATCCATCCATCCATCTTCACAACTGAACTGAATTTATAATGGTTTGTGTAGAGCACTGTAGGCCGCATGCAGCAAGCTGGAAAATGAATGAGTTGGGTCATGATGAGAAAAAAGACATATCAAGTATGGGGCTTGCATTGCATTTGCATGCATGCATGTGTGTATAATGTACTGTACCGCTGTACATGCTTTTTAAGAAAAAGGATCACAGGACGAGGACGATTGAAAGCCAGGCATTTCGCTCAAACGCCATGAATATGCCATGCCAATGCCATGGCTTGTCGTCCAAAGATGCCGTCCGTCCATCTCGGCACCGTACCCGTACGACCTGCATAGATTTCAGGGAGCATTCATTGCACTCTGTCTGTCGTCCACTGTCAAGGGCATGCCTGCAGATCGATTAGCCATTCCTAATACTAATACAGTAGAGCTAATGGCCATCACATGCCTGCTATGCATCTGCAGTGTCTGAGCTGGGGCCGGAGGACTCGGGTCGCAACATCGTGGAGATCATCTTCAAGTCGAGCTGGCAGAAGCGGGACCACCGCTCCATCTGCCACATCGACCGCATCCTCAAGGTCCACAACGCGCCGCGCACCGTCGCCCGCTTCGAGGCCTACCGCGACGCCGTCCGCTCCCGCTGCCGCGCCGTCGTGGCGGCCCGGGCCGCCGCCGACGGCAACGAGCTGCTCAGGTTCCACTCCGCGCCGCTCGCGTGCGCGCTCGGCCTCAGCGGCGCCACCGCCCTCTGCTGCGCTGGTGGTGGTGATGCCGCCGACGCGTCCGCCGCCGCCACCGCTTCGCCCTGCGGCGTGTGCACGGCCATCCGGCACGGGTTCGCGCCGTGGGTGGGCGCGCACCCGCTCGGCGTGCGCACCACGGCCAGCAGCGGCCGCGCGCACGACTGCGGCTCATCATCGGCTTCATCGTCGTCGGTGCAGCAGCAGCCCCACCAGCTGGCGAGCGACGTTAACGCCCCTGCCGCATGCCGCGCCATGCTGGTGTGCCGCGTCATTGCTGGCCGCGTCCGCCGCGACGGCGACGGCGACGGCGCCACGTCGTCCGCTGCCGACGAGGATCCGGAAGGCCCGTTCGACTCGGTGGCCGGCGAGGACGCCTCCAGCAGCAGCGTGTACGGGAACCTCGAGGAGCTCTTCGTGGCCAACCCCAGGGCCATCCTGCCCTGCTTCGTCGTCATCTACCGCGTCCTTGATTAATTCTTGATAGCTTCAGCCAAACACATGCATCATCACGTCCATCGTCTAATGCATGCATGCTTCTTAATTTTTCTCTCTCGATCCCCGTCCTGCTAGTTCCTTCTCATATATACGTACATCTGCATCTGTAGAAACGATAATGAATGGTCATGTCGTTAATTTTCTTCTTTTTATTTTTTTTGTCAATCAACTAATTAATACTCAACTCATATATAAGTATGCCATATATAGTATTATGCCATGTATTTGTACTACTCTAGCCCTTGTTTAGATACCCAAATTCACCCCCAAATTCCACTATGCAAAAAGAAGATTCCCCATCACATCAAAATGTCGGCACATATATGGAGTACTAAATATAGATGAAATCAAAAACTAATTGCACAGTTTTGTTGTACTTTGCGAGACGAATATTTTAAGCCTAATTAATCAATATTTGGACAATTATTACCAAATAAAAACAAAATTGCTACAGTGTGACGGGACATTTACTATGCAAAATTTGGTTCCCAAATTTGGGATCTAAGCAAGGCCCTACTCCTGCTATGCTATATGATAAAGAAGGATGATAAGTTGCTAGAATTCATAGCTCGATCAATGTGATTGCCCCAATTTTCCGATTTCTCATTGCACGGCACTTGCACATGCATTGAGTAGTTGGCCAAGTGCTCAAGTCAACGGCTGCAGTAGCCATCAACTGTACTACTACTGTTGGTGCATGCATGCATGAAGCAGGATCAGGTGACTAGCCAGTTTCAGATCCATCCACAGACAGGCAGAATCTCACTGGCCTCTTTGGAAAGTGCTGCTCATGTTGATGTGGCTGGTTTTGTTGCTCAGATCCATCCACGAGCTGGTCAACCATGCACATGTGTGCTGGATCTCAAGAAACGTCTACACGGCATCCCTCATCTTCAATCCCCCTCTCATTTTCTATCAAGGAGAAAGAAAATCTGACAGGAAAAAGACACACTTTGTTTGTCTGCTCTGTTCTGATGTTCATCTAGCCTATTGGTTCAGACAAACCTTGAGCCACTGAAATGGTGGATCTGATAAGAAGGCTATATATATTTATCATGCAAGCTAGGTTGTTAACATGACAAACCCTTGCTTGTTTGCATGTAATTGTTTTTATACATAGGTATCTGCATTAAATAATGTGCTGGACAATAACAATCAAGTTTGATGGTTTTGTCAGATGAGACATGTCAGCCTAATGTTAGGAGATGCTCAAATATAGTATGTCCTAGAAGCATATATAGAATCTCTCTAGATAACACTAAGCAGTGGGTACCTACACACCAACCAAATGGACAGTTAATAAGAGGTCAAAATAAAGCCCAAGGTCTAGATCAATGGGCGCTATCATCTGTCATGTGCAGTATCTCCACTTGATGATGCACTTGTCATGTTAATTGTAGTAGCAAGTTTAGTCAAATGGTCATGCTGCGCACATGAAGCCTGTATCATTGACTAAGCAAGGTATCTCTAGATACTTCATACATTTTATTGTGGATTCAGATTGTAGTATATATTCACTTCACATGTAAATCATTGTTCCATTGTCCATTTTGCATATAGAAACTAATGGGGTTTTCCATTTTATTTGGGCCATCTTTATTGGATGGTATAACTTAAATAGTTCACTTAATCTAGCTAGGAGTTCAGAGAAACTATTGTGTTTTGATTTTTTAAATAAATAATGGATATACATTTGTACCTATATCATGTCAAGATTTTCTATATAACTTATTAGGACAGGCCATATGTAATATCATCTCAACAACTGAATATTAACAGCACAACAGATTGTGGCGGAAAAGACATAATAATTAGTATGCGCATATATTGGGACCGCGTGCTGTTTTCTTGTAGTCCAACAAAGAATTAGAAAAAAAAGAGCAGTGAAAGTATAACCATGTGTTTGACAAATAAGAATCATGTTTGTTAGACTTCTTAGATGAGACATGTCAGCCCAATGTTAGGAAATGCCCAAATATATATGTCGGACAATCTTGTAATGAATGTGTCCAAATAATACTAAGTAGTAATTAACCAAACCGACAGTCAAAAGTTCAAAAGCCCTTACTATTATCCTACTCGTTGATCTAGGTTCAATTAGCATGTCCTAAACATGAATACAGGAGGGTACATACACAACCAGATCCACCACATGTACAAAAGGATTGTGTCATGTGCAGCAACTCCACTTGATGAGGTGGTTATATATGTTAACTATACATGTTTACTGAAATAATAACGGTCCTTGGCATGATCTATATAGTTTACTAAATAATCAGCTCTCTGCATATCTTAGACATTACTAAATCAGTATTTATATGTTCAATCTTTACTTTGGTTGCATTTGCAAAGCATAGAGATTTTGCTCCCTGTACCAATGTGGTTGTTCCATTTTGGCCTCTTCAGATGGTATATATAGTTTGAACATTCATTTCATCTTGGGGTCTGGAGAAATTACCATGTCTTGAATATTGCTTCAAATGAATGATTTTTACAGCTTTCTGAATTTACCTCTTAAACTGTATGCAATGTTGATATTGCAGCGAATGGAGTATTTATCAATTTTATCTTAATGACCCAACTATACAGTGGGTGGTTGAGATTTGAGAAACAAACACAAGAGTAATATGTGAATACAACTTGTTGACCATGTGTTCTTTTTCTTGTCCAAAACATCAAACTACAAAATTGAAGAAAACATGACTACACAGTATGTTCAATTTATTGGTGTTTGAAAAAAATATGTTTATAGATAATGTTCATAACAATCTCAAAAATAAATATTTTTATAATTACTAAACCGGACTCAACTCCGTTGCCATGCATGCATAGTTTACTTTGAAAATTTGGCTTTCAAATTGTAAATGCAAAAAATGTAATACATGGATATATATAAATCCAACTAAAAAAGTATCTGAACACTTTAGCCTATCAATCCCAAAAAAATATATGGATTCAAATCCATAAATAGACAGGCAAAATGTCAGTAGCCATTTTGAGGGATTTTAATGGCTGTTTTTTTTTCAAAATTATTAGTATTATCTATCATTGACAATGTCAGTCACATGTGCTGGATATCAAGAGAACACTAAATCGTCATATCTTTTTCAAAAAGGAATTGAAAAAAATCTAGGATGGAAAAATCTGACAGGAAAAGGACACACTTTATTTGTCTTGTAGCCTGGTGTTAGGATTGGTTTAAAGAAGTGCAAGAGCTAAGACAAACCTTGAGTCCTGGAAATAGCTAGTGGGTGTTTTTCAAGGCTATTTGTTGGTCATGTGAGGTTGTTGTTGTGTCCAACCTTTTTTTCACATGTCCAATACGGGCTGCACTCTTCGGCGGAGAAAACGGGCCAACCAGGGCCCAAGAGGGCGTGCCGCCACCGCAGTCGCTGTGTCAACTGGGCCTCGCGGCCTGCCCTAGGCTAGGCGCGCACCCAAGGAAGGAGGCGCCACGAGCGCCGTTGCCAGTTCCGCCGTCGTCATCGTCAATTACTATATCGAGTCCTAGTTGAGTTTGGAAAGAGTTGGTTAAGTTAGGAGAGTTAAGATTGTTAGATGGAAAGGAGAATCCAAATCCTATAAGGATCTCCTGAGTTGCTTAGGAATCAAGTCTCGCTAGGACTATAAATACTAGCGGCATTTAATTGTTGCGATCAAGAAGAGAATAGCCGAAAGACCTTTATCCTCTCCTCTCTCTCTCTCCTTCTTCTTCCCCACGCGACGTCCTCCTCTCTTCTCCTCCCCAGCGCCGCTGCCCTTGCCCAAACCCTAGCCGCTACGCCATAGCACACCGCCGCAACCTCCTCCACCATAGCCGCCAGCCCCTAGGGTACCCCTGCGACAAGCCTGTTACACTTTTGTTTGTTATTAACTCCTAATTGTACATTTAGGCATATGCTATAGATTAGTGTGCTAGACAATAAAAATAACATATTATTGGCTTACTTATATGAGACATGTCAGACTAATGTTAGGAGATGACTGCCCAAATACTTATATATATGTCCTGCAAGCATATACGGAATCTGTCGATACTGTTGTAGACTTGTAGTTGGCGACCAAACCGACAGTTACAATGTCAATGAGCCTGCATTTCCAAAACACCCAGATCGAACACATAAGACCAAGTATGGTACCATGTGCAGTATCTTCACTTGATGATATAATGCAACCAAAAGGTATGGTACCATTGACTGGACTACAGTATCGATGGGAACTTCAGACACAAAGCTAAAAGCAAACTTTATATATATCGAAGGCTTAAAATTCTCACAAGCCACTGTTTGTCTCAAACTAATAAAGGAGGTTGTTCCTTTTTGGTTCTGTTTTCATAGTATGATTATCATAGGAAAAATCAAATTCTCTCATGCTTCGACGAACAAGACTGACTCTGTCATATCCTTTCATTCTCTATCCACATTGTGACTAAGGCAGTACACACTCTAGTCACAAATATGTGATATTTTGGATAAGATCTGATCAAAATTTTGAAACCGTGAAAGTACTAATAAATTTGAATCTAGGTGTAAACGACATTTCGTACCATAAACATACATTACTTTGATTATTAAATGTTTCTGTTGACACGCTAAAATGTGCCGGCATAGAGATTGGGTTGCACCATCAAGTTCTTAATATCAGGAGCATACTGGAAAATATTTGGTGCAACAAAATTCCAGGCGCAAAGCAAAAAAGGAGAAGGAGACGGCGCCTGCCCGAGCTGAATTGGCCAGGCCGGTTTGTCTGTTTTGGCCCTGGCTGGCCCTTGCGTCAGCCCGAGGAAACTGGCCAGGCCGGTCTTCCTGCTGTGTCTAAACTGAGTTGGTTTCCAAATCGTTTTAGATCTATTTTCGATGTAGGAATCTTAGAGAATGTGTTTTGGACTGGTTTTCTACTCTATATAAACAAGAGGACCACGACCGATTGAGTATTCCAAACTTTCAATCGTAAAAAACACAACACATACCCTTTTTTGCCTAACTTTCTTTCAACATTACTGTTCATTATGCCTTCCGGTGAATTTTGTGGTGTTCTAGATGGTCTTGCCAACCCTAGAGCAATCTGACATGCTCCTCCCCGATGGGTCTTTCCGAGAGGACCAAACAAAGAACGCGCTCAATATCACCTAACCGACCCCTCAGTCGGTTTCACCGATCCACTGCATTTTTGCTGAAGGTTGTTTGGAACATCGGACGTGCTAGTCCTGTGATCCAAATCAGTGTAAACAGTTTCCAAAACATATAAAGTTTATTTTCTTAAAAAAATAAAATATGTCTAATATTTTATAAGTTCTCCCTGTCGAACTCATTAACTACTCGGGTCCTCTGCCCCATGCATGGTCCGGCACATCAGCGTAAAACTCGTGTGGTCGTGGAGAGAGATATCTGCAGATCCGAATGGTCCTCCATAGTGTCACAGCAGTACGTGTATCGATCATGTCTGCCTGTGAATCTTCAGTGCGATTTTTGGCACCACAAACCCTGCATGAGGTGCAATGAATCCACCATAAATGGCACACAGACTAATGGCATGGAAAATAAAAAATGGGGATGCAGCAAACATGTGTTATGAACGACGTATAGAAATATGAAGTAAACGAAATCGATCACAATGGAGGCACACGATTTACGTGGAAAACCCTTCAATGCGAAGGGGAAAAACCACGGGCACCAGCCGGCAACAATCTCACTATCTCAAGAGTTTGGGGTTACACGCCTATGGCGGCTTACAAGAGAATCAAGTCTCCACGAAACCCTACGCTCCGGCCCAAGCCTCCAGCGACGGGCCTCCGCTTCGCTTCGTCAGAAGCGCGGCCAATATCCTAAAGTGAATTTGGAACAACTCCAATAAACTCCACCATAAGACAAATTCATCTTGTATCATAAATCAACCCTTCATCCTGAACACAACAAAGATAGAAAACCACTGGTGCCAACAATAGTCTCTTGGACTATCCAATTAAACCAACTAAGCTTGAGCACAACTCAAACTTAGCAACAGGAACAGACTTTGTCATCATATCAGCAGGATTATTATGAGTACTAATCTTGCATAAATTCAGCTTACCTTCTTCAATCACATCACGTACAAAATGATACTTGATATCTATGTGCTTAGTTCTCTCATGGAACATCTGATCTTTAGTGAGGTAAATTACACTTTGACTGTCACAGTGCAAACTTATGCAAGATTCAACTCCACAAAGCTCAGCGTACAAACATTTCAGCCAAATTAATTCTTTGCACGCTTCACAAATAGCAATATATTCTGCTACAGTAGTAGACAAAGCAACAACAGACTGTAAAGTAGCCCTCCAACTCACAGCACAACTGCCAACAGTAAACACATAACCAGTAAGTGATCTTTGCTTGTCCAGATCAGCAGCATAATTAGAATCCACATAACCAATAAGACCCTTATCAGTTCTTCTAAACTTTAAACAGGAATCTATTGTGCCTCTGAGGTACCTGAAAATCCACTGAACTGCCCTCCAATATTCTTTGCCAGGATTAGACATATATCTACTAACAAGACTCATAGCATATGACAAATCTGGACGAGAGCAAACCATGGCATACATCAAAGACCCAACAGCACTAGAATAAGGAACCCTTGACATGTACTCAATCTCTGCATCTGTACTAGGACACTGAGCAGCAGACAACTTAAAGTGAGGTGCAATAGGGGTACTAACAGCCTTAGCATTTTGCATGTTGAAACGCTGAAGAACTTTCTTGATATAATTTTGTTGACTAAGAAATAGCAAACCAGATTTTCTGTCTCTACTAATTTCCATACCAAGAATTTTCTTAGCACTACCAAGATCTTTCATATCAAACTCACTACTCAACAGCTTCTTTAACTTAGCGATTTCAATCTTATTCTTGGCAGCAATCAACATATTATCAACATATAACAACAAATATATAGGTGATCTATTAACATGCTTGATGTAAACACAGCTATCATATTTAGATCTTTTAAAATTATGTGACAACATAAATGAATCAAACCTCTTGTTCCACTAACGAGGAGACTATTTCAAACCATACAAGGATCGCTTCAACTTGCACACATATTTTTTCTTGCCAGGCACTATGAACCCTTCCGGTTGGTCCATGTATATGTCCTCCTCAAGCTCTCCATGCAAAAACGTAGTCTTCACATCTAACTGCTCAAGCTCAAGATCATGTGAAGCAACAATATTAAGGAAAGTACGAATTGAACTGTGTTTTACCACTGGAGAGAACACATCATTATAGTCAACACCCGGAATTTGACTATAGCCTTTAGCAACTAACCTTGCCTTATACTTTGGAGGCTCGCTTGGAGATAAACCCTCCTTTCTCTTGAAGATCCATTTGCAGCTGATGGTCTTCTTTTTCTTAGGCAAAGGTACAACCTCCCATGTACCGTTCTTCTCAAGAGACTGCATCTCCTCATGCATAGTAGAAATCCAATTCTCACTATCACAACAACGAACAACTTCTTTATAGGTTGCTGGCTCATGAACATTCTCCACCTGTTCAGCACAACTCAAAGCATAGTAAGACAAATTACATTCTTCAATGAGACGTTTAGGAGGTGCAACTGTCCTTTTTTACTTGCGTTGAGCAATAGGTAAATCCTCCTCTAGCTGCAAAATAGGAGGAGTTTGCGGAACATCATCATGAGCATCATTCTCAGCAACATCATTATCATGGTTATCCGGCTCATCAACAGGCTCCACCTGCACACCTGTATCATCATCAACATGCTCCACCTGCATGCGCATATGCTGCAGCTCTTTTTCTGGAACATGATCTGAGGGCAAACTGTTAGTAAACATCACAGATTCATTGAATACAACACTCCTGCTCATAAAAGTCTTTCCTGTTTCAGGATTCCACAATTTATAGCCTTTGACTCCTGAACTATAACCAAGGAAAATACACTTAACAACTCTAGGCTCTAATTTTCTATTATCAACATGAGCATAAGCAGTGCATCCAAAAACTTTCGACTGTGAATAATCAGCAGGCGTACCAGACCATACCTCAATGGGAGTTTTCTTATTTAGTGGAATAGAAGGCGACCTATTTATCAAGTAACAAGCAGTATTAGCAGCTTCAGCCCAAAAACGCTTGCTCATCCTTGCATTAGACAGCATGCAACGGGCCCTGGATATGATGGTCCTATTCATACGTTCGGCCACACCATTCTGTTGTGGAGTATGAGGTATGGTGTGATGCCTAACAATGCCTTCCTGTCTGCAATAATCATTAAAGGCATGCGAACAAAATTCTCCACCATTATCAGTACGAAGCAATTTTAACTTTCTTTCAGTTTGCCTTTCTATCATTACTTTCCAGTTCTTAAAAGCAGCAAAAGTATCATCTTTATGTTTCAGAAAATAAGGCCAAACCCCTTCTAGAGTAGTCATTAATAATTGTAAGCATATAACGAGCACCACCAAGTGAGGGCTTCTTAGAAGGACCCCATAAATCAGCATGAACATAATCAAGAGTACCTTTAGTGGTGTAAACAGAAGTGTTGAAGTGTACCCTTTTATGCTTCCCGAAAATGCAATGCTCACAAAACTTGATTTTACTCGAAGTGCAGCCATCCAGCAGGTTTCTCTTCATCAATTCTGCCATACCATGGTGACTTATATGTCCCAAACGCATGTGCCAAAGGTTAGTTTTACTAGGTTCATCATTAGTAACAACAGCAACAGCGGAATCATAACCAGGTAAAGTACACCCTCTAAGGACATATAACTTTGTAGAATTAAGATCACCTTTCAAGCAGACAAGAGAACCTTTTGATACCTTTAGAACGCCATCTGAACCGGAATATTTGTAACCTTCTGCATCAAGCGTGCTCAATGAGATAAGATTTCTAGACATCCCTGGTATATACCTGACGTTTTTCAGCGCGCGTGTCATGCCATCATCAGTCTTGATCTGAACTGATCCAATCCCCACGATGTCATATGGGTTATCATCTCTCATCCGCACAACATCCCCTTTCTTCACAGGCTTATACGAACTAAACCAATTTCTGTTAGTGCAAATATGAAATGAACATGCGGAATCAAGAATCCATTCATCATGACCAGCAACACAACCAGCAAATACTACCAGACAATCTCCAGAATCATCATCAGAAGCAGCAGCAGCAATAGAGACCTTACCAGCCGACTTGTTTTTTCTCTTCTCCTTATTCTGTACTTTTCTGCAATCCTCAACATTATGATTTGTCAGCTTGCAATAAACACAGAACTTTTTATTACCAGGCGGCTTGGACTTTGAACGGCCTCTCCTTTCGTAGCTCTTTTCATTTGAGGGTCTGTTTTCAGTTCTGCCTCTCACATGCAAAGCTTCGCCCTTTGAGGACGACGTCACGTCATTCTGCACCATGACTTTCATCTTCTCCCTAGACTAGAGAGCCTCATAAACTTCCTTTAGGGTTAGTTCATCTCGGCTCAAAAGTATGGTGTCACGAAAATTTGTATACAAATTTGGCAAAGAACATAATAGTAAAAGACCTAAGTCCTCATCATCATACTTCACCTCCATCGACACTAGGTCGGCCACGATCTTCTTGAATTCAGCGATGTGGGTCATCACCGAATCCTCCTCCTTCATCTTCAGAGTGAACAACTTCATCTTCATCTGCATCTTACTGGTTAGATCCTTGGACATACAGATCGATTCCAGTTTCAACCATAGTTCTGCAGCAGTTTTCTCTGTCAAACACTCCTGCAAAATATCATTATGAAGATGTAACTGAATTAGGGTGAGCACCTTCTGATCCTTGCGGGTCTCCTCAGAAGTCCACTCGGCCTTCCTCTTGCCGAAATTATCCAGCGCCTCATCATAGTCATGAGTCTGCGCTAGAATCCCCCGCATCTTGACTTGCCATATCGAGAACCGCGTGTCGTAGTTTAGCAGCGGAAGATCGAACTTCATCGACGTCGTCATGAACCCTAACAGCAACCAAAGCTCCGATACCACTTGTTATGGACGACGTATAGAAATATGAAGTAAACGAAATCAATCACAGCGGAGACACACGATTTATGTGGAAAACCCCTTCAATGCGAAGGGGAAAAACCATGGGCACCGGCCGGCAATAATCTCACTATCTCAAGAGTTTGGGGTTACACGCCTGTGGCGGCTTACAAGAGAATCAAGTCTCCACAAAACCCTAACAAGGGCATATATACCGTACCGCGGGGGGCTCCGCCCCCCCCCCCCCCGCACCCCCCCATGTGTGAACTGGGGCGCGGCCTGATGGGCCGGCTTCAGACTCCGCTACGCTCCTGCCCAAGCCTCTGCCGATGGGCCTCCGCTTCGCTTCATCAGAAGCCCGGCCAATATCCTGAAGTGAATTTGAAACAACTCCACCAACATGGCATGGCTACATCAAGTACTAATAACTCCTATATATGCGGATTTTCGATCAAGGTTGTCGGTCCGAGATCCATGTAGGATCTCAACTGATTACTGCTCATGCATGAGAGATTGACAATTTCCCGCGTGGTCACAATCTTGTCCAATAATTGTACATGGCCTTAATTTTGTGTGGAAAATGCAATGTGAAATATCAAACATATGTATGAGGAGATGTATATGGTGTGTCTCTCTCGTTTTCACTTGGGATCCATCACTAGTACCTTCCCCCCTGAAAAGATCAGACAAGAACACTCTAAGTGATGTCTGAGTTTAATACTTTAATTATGTTTATGTCTATGTTTAAATTTAGCTGGCACAAGAAAAATACAAACAGAGTGCTTTGTGCCAGGCATGCTGCCATATGCTGTCTACTTGCCACACAATTCAGTAGTATCTTCAGCACTGTATGATAGTATATGTTTTGCCACTTGTTCCGATGCCTTCACTTCGTGATTGCAGAATAATGGCCCCCGTAGATCCATGTTGCCTGGCAACAGGAAGGTGTGTTGGATCGAGGCTTGTACTGACACCATGTTCCTGACTGCATTGCTTGGAAGAATCCCTTGGATTCTTTATCTTTTCGGGGGGCACACTTTGGGTGAGGATAAAGTGTTGTTGCTTGAAGAATCCTGGACTGCATTGTTGGCCAGTTATTGCTGATCGATTTCCTTCAGCAGATAGGCCATCATCTTCTTAATTGAAAATTCTAAATTTTTGGAAAAAGAAGGGGGTACTTTCTGAAAGGAAGTATGGACATAAAGGATGATATGGTCAATTTCAAAAAGACCTTTATTTAGATAATAAAAGCATTATGCATTCAGTTGTGTTGTATGGTCATTTATTTGGAGGTTCTCTTGTTCTGCAAATTATTTTGGTCATCACCTGTGCTGATTGCTAGTTGGTGGTGGTTGAATGACAGGGAAAGTTCCTTGTAGTCTGAATTCTGTTTGTGTGCTTCAACCCTTTTGTGGATTATACAAATTAAGGAATGCCTACACTTTTCAGTGTCGTTATGGTCACTTTAGAGAACAATTAATTAGCACAACAACCGGCACTAAATTTGATTTGTTGACCCTAAGTGACACGTTAGGGCTCCACTGACAAACCATGGTGACCCTGCCCAGAAGTTTCTTTCTGATATATGCCCACGTATGAATATATATTACTATATTTGATCTTAGCCTACGCTTAGAAAGGTATGAAAGCTACTGGGCATTGCGTCCCGTTTATATAGCACTGGACCACTGACCTTTCTCTACCTGTCTGGGCCGAAATTTATAACCACAGCCAGCAGGCCGTACTGAATTGCAGGGGGCAAGTTGTTTCAGATCCATGCAAAAGACAAGCACTGGCCTCTCTCACTTTCTAAATGTTGATGGCTGGTGCCTTGCTAGAATTTTATCATCGCTCTGTTAACAAGGTCTATCACATGATGTGAACTAACAACTAGTTGGCTAATTAGCACAACAATAGTTTTTGTCTTTCTCAATTTTCATAGAATGGAAAAATCTAACAGAAAAACGGCACACTGCTTAGCTCAACTAGCCTGAGTTGAAACAAAACATGGAGCCCCAGAAATCTAGATGTCATTGCTTACTCCCTCCGTCATAGAAAACATTAGCAATATTTGTATCTCCAAATAAATTTATTATAAAAATATATTCAACGATCTATCTAATAGTACTAATTATATACCAAAAACATTAATATCTTTTTAGTTTGTAAGATCCTTGCTAAGATTAATCCTCACTAATAATGCAAGACTTGATTGACCAAATGTTTACATTCATTTGATTGGGATGCGCCAAGCCTTGGCTATAGTGCAACACCTAGGCGACACTTGAGGGTCTTAGTGGCCAGCCACTACGGTGCATCCTCTACCACAAAAAGATAAATTTAATATCAATATCAAAGTAGATAATGACCCACGTATATCAGATAAACTGAAAAGAACTGATATTACACTTGATCTTAGCACAAGACTCAGAAAGGTATGAATTACAACGAACAACCGCATCTCATTTTATAGGCCTTGTTTGGATCCTTTCGACTAATAACTGGCTAGCTAAACTTTAGCCCTTGAGGATCCAAACAGAAGGATAATGAGTGGGTTAAAGCTTAGACAAAACCCTAACTAGTTGTTAGTTCACTAGTTCATATAACCCAACTATCAGGAGCTAATAACTAGTTCTAGTTTATAAAACCCAACAATTAGTTCAGAACCGAAACAGATATAGACTAACAACTAGTTGGCTAATTTTTAGACATGGCTAACAATTAGTCCTAGTCCAGTCAAACAGGGCTGGTACTTTAAACAACTTGTGTTTATGTGCGTGTGGGTATCTGGTGGGCCGAATTTGTAATCAGTCCCAATCACATTAGAGGGAGGCCCATATGCTATAGGAAACAATTACAACTGATATCAAGGTTGTCTCACCTAGCCATCGCCACTTTCAACTTACTTGCGAGCCACTTATTTTTATCTGGTTTGAAACATTGGGCCATTATATTGGACCAAATCACTGCCAGAGCTAGTAAATTGGTAGTGATGATTCCGCTCAAAAAAAAATTGGTATTGATGATGTGGCATCAAATGTGTGCATTAGGCTAGTACAGTACCAAGTTGGCATCCTTCCGTAATTTCATCTGACCTCTTCTCTCGTGCCACTCTCGTAGAAAACACGCATCTACCCTACAGTTGAAACATTATCAATATCCACCGTACCCATGTGTTTCTTTCTTTCTTTTTTCTTTTTGAAAATCCCAACTTCTCTTGTCACTAGCGTAGAAAAGATTTTCGAAAAAGAATATTTTTATTTTCAAATAAAGACGTGCAAACTTTACGCATCTAACCAATATCAACGTTAATTGCAGTTTACAGAAGTGGTCGGTGTGCCTTCTTCCCAAAATGAATTAATTAACAGATGCGAGACCTTAGAAACCAGAACAGAATCAATTAGCAGAAACGAGCACCTCAGGGAGCCAAAAAATCAAAAAAAATATTAAATGCTTCTCAATCTCAAGACTCAAATCCACAACCTACTACTTAGCAATAATAACACCTCCTTATCACTGCACCACATCCTAAATTGTGAGTATATATGCGATTCTATTTTGTTGAAATATTTCATGATCTTGTATTAAATATTTTGGCTACAAAATTAACTCAAATGAAAAAAGTTTCAGCTACAAAATTTTAAATGTTATCAAGCACAACAACTTCGATATGATGTGTCTCCATCTGAAATTGTTTGAAAATTTTAAAATCTTGAATCTTAAAATATGTGAATTTAAAACAAATAGACACACTAAAAAACTTATCAACAAGAAACATGTAAATCAGGTTTGACCACTACAACTTTAATATTGACTATGTAAACTGTCACGGTCCTTTATAATTTCTAAATTTTGAAATTCAAAATCAGCGAACTTAAAACCAAGGTTTTAAATCTCCGGCTAAAGGTATTTTGCGGATGGCCTCTAAAACAGCTATAGCAGAGGCTAAATGGGGCTATAGCGGGCTATAGCCGTTAAGTTCTATATAAACACAAATAACTTGATCAGCCTCAAACATATATAGCCAGCTATAGCGACAACTATAGCCGAAGATTACAACTTTACTTAAAACACATATTTGAAATTTTAAACGACTTCAAATAAAATAAATTCAACTACAAAGTTGTAGATTGTATTGGGAACTACAACTTTAATATAGATGCGAAGCAAAATGTGATGAAGGCGGGAAATATAGATTTTACTGCTACTATGCCAACCTCGATTATATTTCGTGGAGCTAATTTATCCAAGGAAAAGAAATTATGCCAATTTAAGAAGCCACCGGGTATACGAAGCAAGTTGACGATTGGCTCCAATTTTATTGACGTGAGTTGCTAGTGGCTTCGTTTGGTTAGGAAGGCTAAATATGGTGATTAGCAATGTAGCTGTATTATTTTAGTATATTTCCTTTTAGATGAAGTCGTAGCTAGCATGCCAAGTTTGCTTCCTTTTATAATTTTGGTTTAGGTCACGTGTGTGTCGGAGTTATGTGTACGAGTCATAGTTGGAGTCAATTAGATGGTCATGGTGTCTGCGTGCACTTGTTTGAGCCAAACCTGGTTCTGGCCTCGTGGAGTCCAGAGTGCCTGAGTTCACATTAATAAAAGGCCAGGGTCGGCATGTAAGGAAGATCAGACTTGTTTTATCATGTGTTTCGCTGTCGAGCCGTCGCTCCAGAAACCCTAGGTGGTGATTCCATCTATTATCAAGAATTGAAGCTGATCCTTGCGAGGATTTGTGTGGAGTGCGTGATCGAGTTGCTACGGCTCGGGTGCGTCACTTGGAATTCTCGGAGTTCCCCATTTTCTAATCGGAGTTCGTCGTGACCTCGGGTGGAAGAATTATTCTAGGATTGGTTTGCATCTTGTGTAAGCCGAATCCATCTCTCACTGATATTGCTGCTGGATTAATACCTGGCGGCCGTGGTCAAGTGTTCTGCTTCTTGCTGCTCATGTGTCAGTGTCAGGTGTGAGGATAAATTGATAGTGCTATCTGATCGTGTTCCTATTGGAAGTCTAAATTACTGCTAGTCTGTTCATTACGAGACTTGTCCATACTGCTGTCACATACTATTCAATATCTGACAATTGTTCAGTTGTCATTCGTGTGGGACAAGAACAACTGAATTTCTATTGTGCTAGTTATTTTAGAACAAAAATTTAGAAAATTCATAATCCAGTTTAACTTGCACCGTGAAAGATCGAGAAAATATTCGGGCATCGCAGGCGTGTCTTCGTCAGTTTAGACCACATCAACATCCAATTGTTTGAAAATTCTAAATTTCAAAATCAATGGATTTAAAACAATATTTTAGGACCATAAGGCCCAGTTTAGAATGGAAATTTCTCATAGGAATTTCATAGGAAAACAATTTCTTTGGTTGACAGAAACTACGTGATGCTGGGATCAAAGGCAGTGGCGGAGGCATGAATATCCAGGTGTGACAGGTTTATAAAAGTTAAACATGTGTAATGTAGCTATCAACTATGCATACCTACTAGAACCTCAATGCCCACATCATCGTGGTCTCGGAGCTCTTCGTCTTCTTGCTGTCCAGCAACGTCATCTACAGACCGAGCTGAGTTGGAGCTACTAGCGCTAAATGCTTTGGCAAAAATACTCTTCAAATATGTATAAAAAATGGTCGTGTTCGTTTGTCTTATAATCCGTATTTTTCAACTTATTTTTTAACCGAAACAATGTTTTTCTCTTATAACAAATCAACGGTTTTTCAGCGAAGCGAATGGGCTCAATCACAAGAAAAAAAGACAAACAATAAATTAATAATTGAACTATTGATTATTAAACCTAAAAGCTACATCCGTGTGTCCTTTCATCACATATTTGATCTTCTTCTTTGGTGCCATCGTTGCACAGCGGACTAGCGGAGCCATAGGCCACAGCCGTCGTCCACCTGGCCGGTGAAGTCGCCACGCCGCTGTCCGCCGGCCGGCCATCGCTCGAGTCGTCGGGCTGTCGTTAGCCGGCCACCGCGTCCGTGTCGAGTTTTCGCATCGCTGCGGCGCTGTCTTTGCACACTCTACGCCCTAATGCCCTGATCGGATTCGAATACGAAGAGACGGCGAGCAGACAAGCAGTCTAGAAGTTAGTCTCTATTCAATCAGGACGCCATTAGCTTCCTCCGTCCTGAACTTCTGGTAATTGAGGCCCATCAAGGGGAGCCCATCAGGCCACAAGCGCATATGCAGTTATGCACCAGGCTGGATTGGCGTATGTATTTTATGTGTATTTATTACTGGTATATATAATATACATGCATTTAGTATTTTTTACAAGTTTTAGGTATGGCAGAGGCCAAGCCTTGCCAAATACCTGCCTCCGACCCTTTCAAAGGAATGAATTGTTGTGGCTGGGTGTCCTTCACAAAACACAGGAATGAGAACATCTGCTCCGACTCAAATTATTCGTGGAAATAAGAGGAACACGCATGCGACTAAAATGAGGTTGAGGCATGGGAAGCTAGATAAAGGTCCCGTTTGGTTGCCTCTATTTTTTTTAACACACGTCACATCGAATGTTGCGGCACATGCATAGAGTACTAAATATAGACTAATTACATGTATATCGGCACAGATTAAAAGTAATTTACGAGACGAATCTATTAAGCCTAATTAGTCCATGATTGGACACTAATTACCAAATAAGACGAAAGTACTACAATACATGTTAAAGTTTAACTGGGCAAGCCAAACACCCCCAAAGTGGTTGAATCGAAGCCCAAAGCGCCACTGTCTTACATTTAGATTGAGCTATATACCGGCGCAGGGCTGAGCGTGCGCTACAACTGCATGCTTATCATCAGTTCATCACCTTCCGAGTTCTGAGCAAGCAGTCAGCCGCAACTCACAGAAGATGGCAGAGTAGAAGCCGAATTCGCAGAGGAGAGCATGACATGGGAGAGAAGAATATGAGCAGTGAACGAAGGGATAAAAATGGACCGTGAGATTCTTCTAGGCCGCTTCAAATGATTTCCAATAATTCATGGACCGTATGATTAACAGTCTGTATCATTTCAAGGTTTATCTTAAAAGAAATGCTAAATGACCCTTTGACTATTCATTTCCAATTCAATATTTACTTTTTCGTTCCCATGTCCCAATTCATGTGCTTTTTTCAGTCCTCTGTTTTACTCATGTGTTACCTTTGTACTCCTATATTTTCTCATTTTTCTACGTTTCTCAATCCTCAGTTCCAAAACAAGCACTTATAAACAATTTCAAATAAAAAACTTCTCAACTACAAAGTTGTAGATTACGTTGAGAGCTACGATTTCAATATACATGTATATCGAAATGATAGCTCTCGACACGATTTACAACTTATAGTTAAAAAGCTTTTGATTTGAAGTTGTTTATGTCGACAGAACCATAGAATTTTCTAAGGAAAGTGATGTTCCCCGACCATTTTGATTCTCAACTCTAGGGAGACCCAACTTTAGGGACACATATGAAGAACTAACGATTCATCTCTGGATTCAACTATTTCGGAGAAAGACATTTAGAATGACTCTTTGTTAATAGTGATTTTTATAGTGTCAGAGATATGGGCAAGGGGTACCTGCACGCCCCGTATATGTGACCGTCGCCAAGCTATCGGCCCAACAGTCATCAAGGGAGAGGCCCGTGAGGGCTGACGCCATCGACCAATGTGGAGATCAAGGCAAATCAAGGCGAACGTTTCTGGACGATAGCTAGGATCTTTCTGTTTGTGCATATCGTGTAACAAACTAGAAAAAAACAATCTGTTAGCCCGATCGCCCTCTCTATAACCTTACCTCTCCTGCCTATATAAAGGAGGGTAGGGACCTCGGGCTTGTGATCTAGATTATCCATCTTCCACCTATTCCATCTACACGTAGCTAGGAGCAACCGCCCCTGTAATTGAGCATATGAATACAAGAGCAGCCGCACCACTGGAGTAGGGATTAGCGCGCACCGCGCCCTGAACAAGTATAAATATCTGTGTCTCGTGCGCTACCATTTGATTCTGTCTATGCAATCACGTTGCTGGATATTGCTGGACCAAAACAATCCGATAGTTGGCGGGCCAGGTAGGGGCCTTTCGCATGCAGACTAATCTTTTTGTTTCAGATGGGAGTCATCTTCAACATCGGCGACGAACCGGAACAGGAGCAGCCGGGCAAGAGGATCACCTTCGGCAAGCTCAACTTCATCGCCGACCAATTCGGGGACCTGTGCCTTCAGGAACCCAAGCCGGCCGAAGAAGGAGAATAGTCCCTCCAGATCCGTGCTTTCGCCGCCAGGCTAGGGGAGGCTGTGGACGTCGGACCGAACTCTCTCGCGGTATACCTGAAGCGCTACGCTCATCTTTTTGTCGAAGATGGGCGAGAAGGTGAGATCGTCCCCACTTTCCACATTAGCAAAACCATGGATCTCGACTCTGTCTCAGATCCGATACCCATACCTCACCGCCATGCCCCCCAATCTTCGACAAGATCAGGGCGTACAACGACAGCCCATGGCGAGACACTCTCACAGGCTGCGGTGGAACCCACCAAACGTCCCACGGAGGAACACCAGCTGCAGGAACCGATAGACCGAGACAACGTCGAGACACCCCCGATCAGCAAGGTTGGTGAGATGATGCCGATGTATCCGGACTCATCGATCCAGAGGCTTTCCGCCATTTTCTCTACAGTTGCGACCAGCTACTTGAGAACTTAGACTCTGACGATGACGAATCCATCCCACGTGCATCGGGCACTAACACCAAATCATCACCGGACAAGCAACCGAAGCACAAACAGTCCCCACTGTTGAAAGGGTAAGACCTTTCCTTAACTGGAAAGGGTAACGGGGCAGCGCAGTCGATTGCTCGAGCACTGACCCTGCTTTAGGATATTCCCGATCCACTTAAACACTTGCATCTGGCGGCCAATGGCGCGGGTAAGAGGGGGATATCATCCATCCCTCGGTGAGAAGGGAACCCCCATTAGCCAATTGATTACCAAGCAGAATCACTCGAGGGGAGCGCCCGTACAACCAGGGGCACCTCCCAAACCAAGCAAGGCCGAAAACTCTAAGAGTTGGCCTACACGCATAACTACGCGGCTGCACCAGTCGTCTGTTATGTTCTTCCCTGCCAAAGGATCTGATCACTCCTGACTCATTTGTTGTCCAGGATCGGATCTAAACGGATCTCCCACCTTTGACAAAGAGGTTACCCTCAAGCGAGACTAACACTGAAGGGTCACAAGGAGGTAAACAATGGCATCACCTTCCTTAGCCTTGAATCCAACGGCGACTCCCACCCCCGAGGATGCAGCCTGGCAGCAAGAACTCAGAACAACAGGACGACAGTTGACCATAGTCAGTTATGTCTAATTCACCTCTATTAATTCATGTTTTTCTCGTTGCATTACATTCTGTGAGAATTCACATATATCCATTTGATGCGAATGTGTATTGATACCTCCTGGGCACCTCGAGGAGGATATCCCCAAATCACTCAGGGGCTGACTGTATCAGACTGACCCAGTTACGAACATCTGTAGTTGTTATGATCAAGGGTTACACTAACTTGCCATTATGATCAGGGAACTACAGAGGCTGTCCTACGGACCGCACACCTGCTTCCCTTTTTCTTTTCGCCGATCGAAGTCTCATAGGCCTTGAAATGGTATAAGTGACTTAATAGGACCTTGTGTGGACTCTACCAAGACATTTCATTCTAGTCGAATAATCCCCAGGTAGTTAGTCTAAAAGCTTAAACCAGCATCAAACACTAAAGGCAAAGAAAGAGAAGAAACTAAAAGGTGTGCAGGCTATACCGAACAAAAGCTTGCTTTAGGCAACATCATTCCACTCCAAACAAGTCAGGTGAACCAACCGAATTTGATCGAAAATCACTACGAATCAAAGCTCCACGCTTTTTCCCCAGATTGAGTAAAGCCTTGGTCCCACGTGACAAATACCTTCAAGAACCTCGACCCTATAAGTATCACGAGATATTTGTGGGTCATGAAGCTAATATCGGTGTAGCTACGCTAACCGATCAGCATGCCACCTGAAGTGCGACAATAACCAGTTGAATGATGTTCGAGCAAAACACTCAGGGGCTATGCGCTCATGACAATACTTGTCACAGAATCAAGCATGATCTCGAGATGTCGACTACCCTATGGGTTCATGACGATTGTGATGTGACTCCAACCCTCGGGTGCACCACGCTACCTACCCGAGCGTTCAGGGGCTACATACTCCTAAAGGGGTACATCGAATAACTGCAAAGAGAATCTGACTTGCAGAGACATCGAATAACTGCAAAGCCTGAACTTTATTACACCTTCTTTTACAAAGAGGTACATAATCTACTCCTAAAGGGGAGCGTCCTTGATGACCTATTCCACGTCAACAACGGCGGCAATCGCCTTAGCATAATCACTTAACTCGGCAATCAACCGGCAGATGCCGATGTCGTCGGGAATCTCGTTTGCCGTCAGGAACCTAGGTGCCACCTCACGCAGATCCATCTTATGACTAAGATAGATATGAGCCGCGGTCAAGGCTCCTGTGGCCCCATGGTGGACTCCATGAGCCACCACCTCCCGGATCTATGTTAGGAGGCATCAGAGCCGATCGGAATGCTCATCCCTGCTGGTAGCACAATCATAACGGCGGCGATCACCGCATAATGAAGCGCCAAGTGATGCTCACTATTGGACTGTACCAGGGCAACGGAGGAGCGTGCCAAGGTGACCGCATTATTCCGCTCGCGGGCAGCCTCCACCAACTGCCCGACCAGACCCTCGCTGGCCTATCACAACTCTGCCACCTTGGCTTGCGCGGTGGCCAATTGCTCCCTAACACCAGGGGAGAAAAAAGGAAAAACTCATAACCGCCCCATCTAGATCGGGTAAAACCCGAAGAAGGCGAAATCCAACTTACCGGCGAGCTCTGCCTGGGCTACTGTTGTCGCGGCCTTGGCCTCACTGGCCTCCTCATTCGTGACATCAAGTGCCACCCTCATGATCGAGGTATACTCTTGTTGCTATTTCTTAACACATATAGAAATAATCCGCAAGCATACGAAATTACCATTGTAGCATTTCACCCAAAAATATTCAAGGTATCATATTTTCCACAGAGAACGGAGGTACTCTTCTAGCTAGTTCATCTAAGGACAACACAGTGGTAGAGTTGACAGAGGTAGAGATAGATTCCTATGGTTTAGAGTCTAAGGATAGATAAGCTCTACTATTACTTGCTTACTTCAGGCACCGGGTAGCACCTGGTCTGCCAAGTGAGCCCGACCTGTAGCTCTACGTCATACTCAGACATGGGGATTATGAGGGACAGACAGGGTTGTCACCACCTACCGTCTACCCCTCAACCGTGGAGTACAAGACAAACGAAGGTAGCCTCTAGCCTAGCACCATGTCTACATTATCGACTACTACTCTAGCGCACTAGTAAGGGTTATCTGTCTTTTCAGGGCTCTTCTACTAGAGCATCCGCCATGGGGATGGATGACGAACCCTCAAACAAATAAGAGTATAGCTTAACTACTCAAAGATTTTATAACCAAAAGAATCACGAACACTCACTTAGCGGGAGAACCCATTGAAGTAAGACCATGCTCGCCGAGTTACAAGTTGGGGAGACACTGACAAGTCTGGTGCTTCCACGAGCTCTCCCTCACATCTATCCTTTACAACTCTAGCTAGCTACTAGGGCCTGGTAATGCTCTAACTCAAGTGAGGTGTGCTCTTCTTCCTTGATGTGTGTTGTGTAATGAGGAGGGGTGTGGCCTCCTTTTATAGGTGGAGAGGAGGAACAGAGGCCACTCAATCCTTTGCATGCCTCCATGCGTTGAGCCAGTGGAGCAAAGGGACGTCGGTGTGAGAACTATTTTTGGACGAAGCCTGGTCTCCACCGCCTTTGCATGTCGCCCAGGAACCGACATATGAAGGGGTGGCAGAGAGGCACTGGTGGGTGGTCGGGCGATCCCAGGGGTCGGCTGCCCCCTGACCAGGCCCTCTCGCCACCGCTTTCTCGTGGTGAACTCTGAAGTGGGCCTGGGTCGCTCTTCAGTCAGAACGTTGCCTGGATGCTTTGATTTGATGGACTTTTTCTATTTATTCCTTTGCGCAAATCAGCATCGGGAAGCGCCTTTTGATGTATTCTCCCATGTATTTGTGTATGTCCTGCAAAATAATAATCTCTAAATACATGTGGAACTTGGTTAATGGTAAATGCGTATGTGTTTAAGATTGTTAATTTCTCCCCCCTTTTTATGTCTTAATTGGCGGTCAAATTTGGTCATTAAGGACCACCAACAAGCTCCCCCACACTTAGTCCTATGCTCGTCCTCGAGCAAAGCTTAGAGATAAAAGTAATCATGAGCATAACATCCTAAGATATATGGCTTACATAAAAGTTATTCCAATACATTCCTTGCACAAGTGGGATATGTGGCTTTAGCTAACATGTTTCCTTGGGTTGTTGAAAAGTGGAACAGTTCTTGAAATAAAGTCCTCTTCCCAATTTCACATCTTAGCAACTTGAAGTTTTGAAAGTTTTCTTAAGAAAAAGCATAGTTCACTTTATACTCCTCAAATGACACTCTTAAATCACTCAATGGTGTATAAATCCTTATGAAGGCATAGCAATGTTTTGCCTTCTTTTGTTTTCTCCTATGTGTAAAAAGGTTTATGTGGAGCTTTTAGGTAGGGATAAACAAGATAGCACACTTGTATTGCATATGTTGTAAAGTCAAATCGAGGATTCAAGGAGACATCAACTCACTTGGCAGAACTCTTGCGGACATCAATTGCCTTCAGCATTGACCCAATCAGGGAATGCATCTATGTGGCCTCTAAGAGCATCTCTAGCAGAGCCCCTACTTGGGACCTCATCCTACTTTTGAGGGCCGAAGTCTAAAAAAACTCACTCCAGCAGAGCCTCTACTAGAGCTCTCAAATTTGAGGGGGCCCTCAGATCTTTCCTCTGACCCTCAGTCCTAGGGGCTCTTGCCCAAACCCTCAAATCACGGTTAGTGCTGGTTCAGACATACAAGTTAATTGTTTTGTTTGACTTTATGTTGATGACTATGTTATTTGATTTGCAAAAATACTATGGACTATGTTGTGATCGACTATCATTAAATTTAGACCAAATTTGTGTTTTAATTTAAATTTGAATATTTATATTTTTCATTTATAATTTTACATATGGTGCTTTTATTGTTATAGTTTAAATAAATTATTATATAGTGTGATGTTCTCAAATACATATGCATGTAGCGCATGAGAAAATAGAAGCAGTTGAGAAGTAGGGGCCCTGTTTTGGGGGCTTCTGCTGGAGTTCAGTCCAGAAAACAAGGCTATCAAAAGTAGGGGGCAACCCTCAAGTGAAAAGTAGGGGTCTTGTTTTGAGAGCTATTGCTGGAGATGATCTAAGAGAGTTGGTGGGAATTTTTTTGACATCTATCCACACGTAGCACCACTACAGCGCAAATAGGGTGAGGAGCAAGATCAACACGTAGGAAGAGGAATCTGTGGTGTAGAGAGTTGAAAAGGCTTACCTAGGCCAAGGAGCCAGTGGGGGCTTATCACGGATGGGGTTGAACGACGGCGTAAGAGCGGAAGCAAAAACGGATGGTGCGAACGACGGCCTAGGAGCGAGATGTAACACCCTAAAATTCGCTCTTTTCAAAATAGATGCAAAGTAATTTAATTTTGTATTCCAGTGCCCATGAAAACATAGGAAAATAATAATTTTCACTAAAATAAAATTTATCAAAGAGTTTAGCAACATGTTTGAGCATTCATGCCGTTGCATTTGATTTATTAAGCTGAGTGGTTTGATTCAAAACTAAAAACGATTCAAGTTTACTTTTGAAAAGGTTTAAAGATATTTTTTGAAAAAAATGAAAAGAAAAAAATAATAGATGTATTGTGTCTATTGGCTAGAGCGAACAATCGGCCGCACCCCCTAACATATATATGGGTCTACCTGGTCTTCGGCAAGATTACAGTATTAGAGTCCTATATACACGGAGGCTAGAATAAAATATTCGTCCTACAATCCTTAGTTTGCTTGGCCATGCAAAAGAATACAAAATCTTATGGATTCCGGTATTGTTACGACTTCCTTTTTCCTTGACCGGGCTAACCAGTTAATCACTCTTTCCATCTCAGAGATTTACACCTCAAACTCATCCACGAACCAGCAAAACGAAGCGTCAGGGAATATCGTGGAAAATCTGTTTATCCTGGCTCTTTACCATAAATACTGTGCGAACCTCAATCCATGAATCACGTACAAAATCCTTTTCGCACGACCCAGCCTGATACGTGATGGTCTGGCATGTTGCTTGCTTGCTTTTCTTCTTTTCTTTATATATATAATACGTGTACCCTCCAGCATTAGGTCCCTATCCAGCATCAAGTAGCATCCGATCGACCCAGCTCCATATACCCTTGCAATTGTACCAAAAACAGATTCGAGCTCCCGTCCATGGCGCCGCCTTCTGCCCTTGCTTTGCCCGACTGCCGTGCTAGGTCTCAACTGCTGAAGAGCTTCGCGTCAAGGAAAGCCCGCTGCCGCTCCGTCGAGCCGTACGTCGTCATCCGTCGAAGCCGCCGCAGCCGTTTTCTTCGTTCGCCGCTCTTTTGCCGACTTCGTCAAGCAGACGAGCTCCACATTGAGGTGACGAAGCGACTCACGCTCTTTGTTTCCCCCTTTTGCTCTCCGTTGCTCACAGCTTGCCGCCGAACGTGCAGCACGCCTTCGTCCGTCCCGTCAAGCTGCACGACGTCTGCATCTCGTCTCCTGCGAAACAGCCCTAGGTGAGCTCGCGGTTGTCCACTCTATCTCCCGTTATTTTTGTTTTGTCCAATGGCGCTCGGAATCGTCATCTGGACGATCGCCGGCGAGCTCCTCGTCGCCGGCCATGGTGTGCCGTCGTGCTGCCTCCTATAGCAGCCAGCCCCTCTCTCTCTTATGCTCTCTATTGAATTTCCTCCGTCCAGATCGAGATCAACCGCCGAGATTAGAAGGTACCCCTTCGTGGCTATTTTGTTAAAGAGACCCCTCGTTTTCCTGTATTTTTGCCCGCTGTCCCTGGCTCAGTTCAAAAATCCTGATTTTGACTTATTTTAATTTAAAATAAGTTCGCAGTATTTACGAAACTGCCATCAGCAGCTTATAAATGGCATATCTTCCTCATTTTAACTCTAATTTGATCCGTTCAAATTTCGTTAGGTTCGCAATTACGAGATATTCATGTTGGTACTACTGTTCAGTATATTTTCAACTTTTAAATTTCGATGGTTAGAATTAATTTATTATTTTACTATAGAAAATCTTGTTTAATTCGTATCTTTTCTGTTTTAGCTCCGATTTGCGTGCAGTTCGTGTCTGTGTGATCATAGCGACACGTAGAATCATTTCACAAACTTTTCATCTTGTTTTGCAATTGTTGGTGTCATGGATAAGTTTGTGGCCGTTTTCCTTTAGAAAAATAAAACTTGAAATACAATAGAAATACATATATATATATATATATATATATATATATATATATATATATATATATATATATATATATATATATATATATATATATATATATATATATATATATATATACATAGGATGATCATGAAACGTCTGTCACTGCACTCACATGCAAGCATCTAGAGCGAGTGCAGAATGCAAGTGCAGTCTTGCCAGGCTTGGAGAGCAGAGCGTATAACGTATACGTCCATGATTAACAAGCCCATTCAAATTGTGTTAGACTCGATCCATTCTTTCTGTTTTGTATTTTTGCTAAGGTGAGATGTATATTAGCAACTACGCTGAACATGCTAGCTGTTTTCGAATTTTGTATTAAATACCAATTTGATTAATACGCATACAACAAGCTTTTCAAATTAAAAGCAACATAAGGTTACACTTCGATGTTTGTGCGTAAATATTAATATGATTAATTAACAATATAAATATGTTTTAAAATTGCAAATTTTCAGGTTGAACACCCATCATATAATTTAAATAGATGCTCACACAAATAAATTTATCCTTTGGAAATTTATAGTTTAAACTACCTTAGATAGTACGTCGATATTTGTTTATGAATATATCCACATAGTTTTATTTTATTTAAACAAATCAAGCCGATAGTCTTTTATACCTCTTTCAGTAAATGTATGTATCTCTTTCACCATAGCTCAGATTAGCGTGTTTTCGCGTTTATGTGTTCGTAGCAACGCGTAGGTTAGTTTTCAAATTTCTTTAATTGTTTGGTGTACTGTTCTAATTGTATCTCTTGTTTGCTTCGTGTATGTTTGTCTAGATGCTTGTGTGGTACTTTATAATCATGTCCAGTCGGTGAGATTTACGTGAAGATTCAAGAAGCTATTAATTGAAGATTTGGATCAGAGAAAGGATCTTAATTTAAGGCAAGTATAGCATGGGATCTTTCTTATTTCCTATTCACCTTTAATACACTTAATTCATGTGCATGTGTCTACCTTGTTACCACTAAGGATATCCTAGTTTTTGTATCTTGTACCTGACGCCCATGGGACATTGTATTGGGTAGTATTTATGCTAGTGCTCAAGATAAATAACCATGATCTGTAACTTGACTAATGGTATATGTAATAAACGTTTAAAAGATACTTTATAGCAACATGGCTCAAGAGGGCTAGAGCATATTGGGTTATTTTTATGGTGCTCTAGTTTCTCTCTATAAGGACTCATCTGTAAGCGAACATACGGGACTTACAGTACAACTGTGAGGGCTATATGGCTCTGGCTTTAGTCAAGTATGAGGACCTTTTCTAGCTTGTTAGTGGTTACCTTTTGGCGTAAGAATGGCTTGACGAATCGGGTATAGTGCGGCCTCTGTCCTTATGTGTATAAGCTGTGTGTCATTGTGCCATATGGAAGGGGGCTCTACATCTGTTTGCCGAGTGAATCTAATGGCCCTAACATGTTAGACGAACCTTTGAAAGACTTCATAGTGAACCCTGCCGACCTTCCTTGGAAGTGGGTCAAGAGATTAGCTACCTCGGGCGAAAGGGTAAATCAAGACTCACAGTGAAAGTGTACAACCTCTGCAGAGTGTAAAACTGTTATAACAGCCGTGCTCACGGTCACGAGTGGCCTTGGACCCTTACAGAATAAATGATGAACACTGATGATAATGATAATACTGATGATATTGATGCTCACTAATGATTATTGTTTCTTGCTATACGTTATTCACGTTTACATGATCATGAGGTTATTTGGGCTTATGGTAAACTTGTTGCTACTCAATTGCTAAAAGATGACTCACTAAAAGCTAATCGCAGTAAACCAGTGTCAACCTTTTGAGCCTCATGAACCCTATGATATATTTGTTGAGTTCGACATGGACTCACCCTTGCTATTTCCCCCACATCTCAGGAAGGGTACCATATTGCTAGATTCTGGAATTGTTAGGCTTGTGATCAACCAGTCAGTTTGTTCCTGGAGTGAAGTCTACACCCGGTGTTCGGAGTTGTCTTTCCGCTGTGTTGCTCTCTGAGGTTATATCTTATACTATTGCATTATGTTTATTAAGCATTTGTCTCTTGATATTACACTTATCTGTGGCTATATGTGAGATTTGACTTCTTTATTTCACATATAGTGTATGTCTGGTTTTGTCCTTAAAACCGGGTGTGACACGCGAGCAGAAATCCACGGAGCCGACGCCACATCGTGAATCTTTCCCTGGGGAGGCATCGCAGGAGCAATGAAGCCGAGAGTTCCGGGGCAAGGAGCCGCGTGTAGAGGAGGCCGCCGCCGCTCGTCTCCGCGCATCGCCGCCACACTGGAGGAGGCCGCTTTCCCCACGCTGCCGCACTGGAGGAGGCTGCTTTCCCCACGCCGCCGTATCTGCTGCTCACCTCCGCATTGCCGTAGAAATCCGGCCATCTACGGAGAAGGGAGATCGGGGGAGATCGAGAGCGATGGACGCAAAGAGAATTATGAGTTTGAGCGAATAAAAATCTTCGCGTCCGAGGCCACGCTCCCTGGTAGCTCGACGCTCCTGCTCTCCGTCGCTGCCTGTGGGGTCGTGTGGAGGCAGGGTCCACCCACCAGTGACGACGCTCGCCTTCTGTGTGCTACAACCGCTCGGTTGTTCAAGCAAACGCCCTCGCGAGAGCCCTGCCACGCGTCGATGGGTGAGGACGTCTGCGGCCCCGTGAAACGCTCTCGTGCGAGGAATCCATAGTAGTCTTTAAGGAACCTGATGTGTTTGCCAGTGTAATTCAATCATCCAGAAAATCGCAAAAAAAATTAACCTGTGGGGATTCAAACCTGGGAGCACTTAAAACGAGGAGTAGCAGCCATAACCATTGAATTATAACCACGCTTGTGTTTGGTAGTGTAGTGTTTGTTTATATAAAATATTGCAGTTGTTAGTGTAATTCACTCGGGAAAAAACGAGCCGGACCAAAAAAAAAAGGAGCCTGTAGGGACATAATCTAGGATAGCTCATACCAGAAGCAGCCGCCTCAACCACTAAGGTACGATGGCGCTTGTACTACGTGGTGTAGTATATGTTTTTTCCCCAACTTCTCATTTTTGCCAGCTTCTGGCACGTAGGCAGCCCACTCTCTCTGGCTCGTAACCTTGAGTAGGCAGCCTAACGGCTCCCATGCAAGCCGCAACAATCCAGGCCCAACAGCCATGGCCCAGCGAGGTAGCCGACGTGCGCAGCCACTAGCTAATTCTGTAAAAAAAAAAATGAAGCGCCAAAATAAAAAAATAATAAAAAAAAAGCGCTCCCACCAGGTATCGACCATGAGCCTTCAGGCTGAGTCCTTACCCTTACGCACCTAACCACCGAAGGACAATTCCATCTGTGACAGATGATGGCCAACTTTATTAAGTAGTAATAGACAAATGTATGTATGTATAAATACCACATGCAAATGCATATGGTCCATTCGATGTCGTAAGCTGCTCAAACTTTCTATCAAGCTTGTGCGTGCCACGGGATAAGGAAACGTTAAGTTTTAGATTTTCCGGAGGTGCTTTGCTATTTTCTTTCATTTAAATGAATTTCTGCGCGGTTGGACACCGTAATTGTAGGTTGAACTGAGGCTACCCCAGAAATGATCTGAAACGGTGCTAGGTTTGTACACTAGGTCTCACATGCCCTAGGGAACCAGTTTTGGAGGAGGGTAGATGGTAAAATATCTTAATTTCAAGGCCTAAATTGTCCACCTTTCTCAATTTTAGCAATAAATAAATTCAGTAATTACCTAATTTAATCAGAAAATTTTAATATTCAGCGTGGGGCCATGCTCTAGGCCTTCATGCATGCAGAAAAAGTTTCAAGCCATTTTGACACCAACATATTGTACATGCTCCACAAAGTCCATGTGCCATTTCAAAGAATCTGACTACAACTGATGGGTCTCCTTTGTGACTTGTCCGTTCTTATGTCGTAAGCTGCTCAACCTTTTTATCAAGCTTGTGCATACCACGGGATGAGGAAAACACTAAGTTTTATATTTACCGGATATGCTTTGCTATTTTCTTTCATTTAAATGAATTTCTACACGGCGGGACGTCGTAATTGTAGGTCAAACTGAGGCTACCTCAGAAACGATCCGGAACCGTGCAAAATTTCTACATTAGGTCTCGCATGCTCCAGGGAACCAATTTTGATGGATGCGGATGGTAAAATATCTTATTTAGCAATAAATAAATTTAGTAATTGCCTAATTTGATCAGAAAAATCTAAGACTCGATGTGGGGCCATGCTCTAGGCCTTCATGCATGCCGAAAAAATTTCAAGTCATTTCGACACCGGTGTATTCTACATACTTCACAAAGGCCATGCGCCATTATGAAGAACCCTGACTACAAGTGATGGGTATCCACGTGACTCGTCTGTTTCGATGTCGCAAGTTGGTCAAACTTACTTTATTTGATATGACATGTAGTCTAGTTTTAAGATGTGAGGTCAAATGGAACAAAATTCAAGTTCGAGTAACCCCCCAACAAAAGACTTTATTTTTCACTAATTTTTAGGATGTGAGGTCAAATGGAACATGTCTTCTTGTATAATTTATTTGATATGACATATAGTCTAGTTCATGTTAATTAAAAATGTGTTTGGACGCATAGAGATCATCAAGACAAAATTATTATATTATGATTTGCATTTATATGTGTTTGGACGCATAGAGTTCATGTTAAGGGAGAATTAAATGTATTTTGGCTAGTAAAGAAAAGAAAAAAGAAAAACCTAAAATCAGCCCAACAGCCCAATAGCCCACCGGCCCGCAATTTTCTAACCGTTGATTCTCGAGCGGATGAATGAAAATGAGCTGAGATCCACCTTCTGCGTATAAAACCACCAAACCCTAGCTCATCTTCCCAGTCTCCTATCTCATTCACGCATGAGTGGGCGCAGCCAAGGCTGCCCACGTTGCCGCCTCCACCCCACCCGACGCTAGCAGCCGCCCCCATCCCTCCCCATCTCGTTGCTCTCCCATTCCAATCTTCTTCCATGGCAGCCCTCCATTCCTCCTGGCCTCTTGGGCTCGGCGGATCCGGTCCTCAGAGTGGCGGATCCAGCTGGCGGCACAATGTAGAAGGCGGATCTCGTGGGGCGGCCATCCTATGGGGAGGCTGTGGCACGAGGCGGCGGCGCTCTAGAGGACCGCAGAGGCAGTGTTCGAAGAGGCCACGTCATGTGGTGCTCGGAGAGGCCGCGACGTGTGGTGCTCGAAGAGGCCGCGGTGCGCGGCGGCGGCGCTCGCAGAGGCCGTGACCCCGGGCCTCGCTAGGAGCCCTAGCTCGGTGCGACGGCACCGGTGGTTGGGCAGCGGAGGAGGTCAACGCGGCCGCGAGCCCTCCACCCCTCCTCTCATGGTCGGCAGCAGATTCCCCATTCACGAGGCTGGCAGTGGATTCTCCATCTTCCTCCTTGTCGTCCCTTCCTCCTCACTCTTCCTCTTCGCAGGCCAGATCTGGCGAGCCCATGTGCGGGGGCTGCTGGTGGCAGATCGACGTGGAGGACGAAGTGGTGGTGCCTAGATCGACGTCGACGCCAACTTTGGTGCTGTTCTTGTTCGGTCCAGTGCTTGCTGGTCCACTTCTCAGCGGGGACTGCTGCAGGTTGACTACTAGCTTTGTTATTCTCAATTCTGAGCATAGATTTGTACTAATTAATTTAAAGCTAAATCTAATATGAAGCTCATTTTTTTCTTGTTAAGTTTGTGCAAATCTTGGCTCCGAATGAATGTCTACTTAGGATTGACTAATGATTAACTAGTTTGTTGTTTTTAAGAGGCATATGTGCATCGGATAGCCGTGTATCATTGTACTAACTGGTAGCCGTGTACCATGCACATGCAGAAAGCAAACAACCACTAATATTTATTTTTTCTGGGTGTGCAGGGTGATGAAGATCTGTAACATTGCTTAAGAAGTGCAGCACTGTGGATCTTGATGGTAAGCCCATGAACAAAGAGCTAGTTGGGATGATGTTTTAACTTCTTGCTAGTAGGAATACTATTTAGTCTGATCTGTAATCCTGTATGTGATGACTCAAAATTAATCTATAGCTGTATGTGTTTGCTCAATTACAAATGACAGTTGCAGGCTCACCCGTGTCTTCGTTGTGTCCATTTTGATCTTCTGATGACCTGTGTAGTGCTATTATTGCTTAAAATAAAATGTAATTTAGCAAAATCAGGTTCTTTTTCTCAATAAAACACTATTGAGGACTGAATTGATACAGATTTTACATTGTTTCAGTAATGCTAGTTATTGTCTCTGGTACATCTTATATATTTTTTTCAGTACGATAACATGAATTAAGCTATTTAATCACATTGTGTTTGTTATTTGTTTTGCTGGTGTTTCAGAAGTGTACTCGTCTTAGCAAATTTCCACGCGCATTGCATTGTATTTAGGTTCTGTGAACCGTAGGCTTTCTAAATACGTGTTCTGCAAAGATCAAAGATTTTGTGATTGAAATAAGTGATGTTATAGGATCAACTATATACATGTACAAGCTTCATCCAAATTACTGATCTTTTTCCTTTGTGCATTGCTGGCAGCAGACATAGGCAGGTTCCCTAGACCTGTAGCTCCTCCATGCTCTATTTCTTTTCAGTTCACTAGACCTGTAGCTCCTCCATGAATTACTTACCGTCCTATTAGATTTGGATTCTCAATATTTTCTTCTTTTACAATTCATGGACAGGTTCCGAGCCTAACTACCTTGGTGATGACATGGATGGAGAGGACAAGATGTTGGTGCTTCCTAATTTAGAAGAATTAAAATTTATGCATTTGTGTTTGTTGTTGTTATTATTATTATTATTATTATTATTATTATTATTATTATTATTATTATTATTATTATTATTATTATTATTATTATAGTTGATGTACTTCTCATCAGATGGAATGCATATATGAATATGGATTTTTTTGCAAATTGATATCAGTTGGAATGCATATATGAACACGTGTTTTTTATGTTTGCAAATTGTGTTGTCTAGTTGGCCTAATAAAAAGCTACGTGGGTTGTGGCCCAAATAAGATTTGGGTCAGCCCTAGACAGCATAAATTTTGGGTGGGTTCAAAATAGCATAAAAAGATCTGCACTGGCAAAAAAAAACCTTGCGTGGGCTCAGCCTGAACGTGTTACGTTGGGCCAGAATCAATATAAAACAGTCATGGGCCAAAAAGAAGTTTCAAAACAAGAAATGAGCTAGGCCAAAATTGAGCCTCAATAATGGGCTTAGCCCACTATAAGGCTGCTTGTTGCATGGGCTTGGTGTAAGGAATTGTGACTTAAAATCAAATGTCATAAAATTTTGTGACTTCAAAACCAACATCATAAATTTGTGACACCAACATCTAAACGACATAAAATCATGATTTAAGGCGCATGGTTTTTGACGCAAGCTTTTTCGTCAATCGAGTGTCATAAATGTTAACCTATGACATAAATTGCACATATTATGACATTAACAAAATGACATAAACCAAGACATCTCTTGTAGTGCTAAGTTGGTCGCCTTTGTAAATCAATATGATTAATAGAGGCAGGCACCTTAGGACACTCGTCTTTGGGGGGTGTTTAGATGCAAAAAATTTTGGAATTTTGCTATTGTAGCACTTTCGTTTGTATTTGGCAGTTAGTGTCTAATCATGGACTAATTAGGCTCAAAAGATTCGTCTCGTGATTTACAACCAAACTGTGTAATTAGTTATTTCTTTTACCTACATTAAGTGTTCCATGCATGCGTCTAAAGATTGATGTGATGGAGAGGGAGTGTAAAAATTTGGAATTTGGAAATGAAGTAAACACTACGGGAATCAGGCGCTTTGCCGAGTGTCCAGGACACTCGGCAAAGAGTACACGGCAAAAAATTCGTCGGCAAAGACCTCTTTGCCGAGTGTTTTTTGTCGGGCACTCGGCAAAGGCTTTGCCGAGTGCCACGACAGCACTCGGCAAAGAAAAGTTGCCGTGACGGGGGAGATAACGTTAACGGGTGCTTTGCCGAGTGTCCCACAGGTGGACACTCGGCAAAGATTTTTTTTTAAAAAAAATTCTTTGCCGAGTGTCCCACAGCCCAGCACTCGGCAAAGAAAAAAAAATTTTGAAAAATTCTTTGCCGAGTGCCCTCTGAGTGGCACTCGGCAAAGAAAAAAAATTAAAAAAAATTCTTTGCCGAGTGCCCTCTGGATGGCACTCGGCAAAGAAAACAAATTTTGTTTTTTTGAAAATTCTTTGCCGAGTGGCACTCGGCAAAGAAAAAAAAATTTAAAAAATTCTTTGCCGAGTGTCCTATGACTGGCACTCGGCAAAGAAATTTTTTTTTTTGAAAATTCTTTGCCGAGTGTCCTATGGCTAGCACTCGGCAAAGAAAACAGTTTTTTTTTTGAAATTCTTTGCCGAGTGTCTTCTGCTTGACACTCGGCAAAGCAAAAAAAAATTTAAAAATTCTTTGTCGAGTGCCCTCTTTCCTGGCACTCGGCGAAGCTGGGAAATTTACAAAATTGGCTTGCTTTTCCCAGCTTTGCCGAGTATTTTTGTGATTGCACTCGGCAAAGGCTTCCTTTGCCGAGTGTTACACTCGGCAAAGTGACCATAACCGTCCCATTTTTTAAAAATTTTTACATTTCATCGCAACAAAAATAATATTTCACATATATATCAAATTCATCACATATATCTCACATACATCACAACATATATATCAAATTCATCACATATATCTCACATACATCACAACATATATAACATAAGTGCATCGTAAGTCCAAATAGCTAACACAAGTTCATCACAAGTCCAAATAACTAACACTAGTGCATCACAAGTCCATCACCAAGTGAACAACAACTAGAAAGACAACTACCCAGATCCCCAAGCTCCCCACTGAGACTGTGGTGTACCATGAACTGGATCATTTGAGGGCCCGAGAGGTGGATTATTTGAACCCGCCGATTGAGGCTGCACAAAGGAGAAGACATTGCATATGTGAGACAATGATCCACTAGGCTACAAGTAGTATTACGGTTTGGCCCTAAGCATGAACATACAAACTTAAACAATCATATTTATACTTACAGGAGTAGCATGCCCTAAAGGTAGAGGTGGCGGTGAAACGAATAGCGAAGCTGGCGGAGCTACACCCGTCTTTTGCCCAAGAGCTTGCATGTACTGGAGAACCTCCGCCATCTGCTGTTGCTGCCTCTGCTCCATCGCAATGCGCTGGGCCTCCATAGCCTCCATCCTCTGGCGATCGGCCTCCCGTAGGGCCTCCAATTGCTCGATCTGGGTCTGCAATATTTCACCACAATGTTTAAACAATACAAAGCTAAGATATATAAATATCAATGTATGACGAATAAAACCACCACCTTCTTGATTGGGCACGAGAGCATCTATCTGAGCATGAATCTCGGCACTAGTCATCATTTGCGGTGGAGGGTCTTTCACTACGACACCTTTCATAAAGTTCTTGATGTCTTGTCTGAATGGATGGTCAAGAGGGGGGAATTGACGATGTTTGTCGAACGACGAATACTTACCACCCTTCTGTAACCAAATGAACCTCAGACGTTCCTTGCATATTGGACATGGAAACTTTCCATGAACACACCAGGCGCAGAATATCCCATAGGCCAGGAAGTCATGCAGAGAGTAGTGGTACCAAACGTACATTTTGAAGCTTATCTTTGTAGCTCGGTCATATGTCCATACGCCTTCCTCCCAAGCACTGACCAATTCATCAATCACAGGCTCCATGTACACACCCATATTACTCCCTGGGTGTCCAGGAATTATCAATGACAAGAATATATTCTGTCTTTGAAAGCATACGCCGGGGGGGAGATTGAGGGGGATAATGAACATGGGCCAACATGTGTATGGGGCAGCCATCAATCCATAAGGATTGAACCCATATGTTGCCAGCGTAACATATACATTACGAGCCTCATCTGCTTTCTCATGATAAATGCAATCAAAGCGGGTCCATGCTTCACCATCAGATGGATGTACCAGTTTGTCAGCATTGTATCGCTTTCCCTTTTTGTGCCATGTCATCTGTTTCACGGATTCCTCGGTCATGTATAGCCGTTGGATCCTCGGTACGAACGGGAGGTACCATAGGATCTTCACAGGGATCGTAAGCTGCCTCTTCTGGCCATCACCAGAGTCTACCACTAGGTACCTGGATGATTTACACTTTGGACAGTAATTTGCATCCTTGTGTTCTTTTCTAAATAGGACGCACCCCTTCGGACAAACATGTATCTGATCATATGGCATCTTGAGTGCACGAAGGAGTTTCTGTGACTCGTACATGCTCTTTGGCAGAATGTGGCCATCCGGAAGCAGGCTGCCAATCACGGTCAACATACTATCGAAGTGTTCTCGACTCATGCTATACTCAGACTTCAACCCCATTAAACGTCCAATGGCATCCAGTTGAGAAACTGTTGTCTGGTCGTGAAGGGGTTTCTGTGCTGAAGACATCATATCATAAAACGCCTTTGCCGTTTCCTCCATCTCCTCCTCCGTACGTCCTTTAGTGTATTGTGTTTCATGAAAGTCATCTAACATATCTGCTACCCCGGCAGCAGGATCAAAATCCTCGACGCGGGGTCTCACCACCTCCTCTCTTAGACGATGGGCTTCACCATGGTGGACCCACCGAGTATAGTCCGGTGTAAATCCATTCTTCAAAAGATGTTTCATATCCACCTTATTTTTCCTTTTTCTATTTGCACATCTCTTGCAGGGACACAAAACTAGAAACACTCCTTTAGCAGACTCGCCAAATGCTAGTTCCAAGAAATCATTGGTCTTCATTATCCATTCAGTGGTGAAATCACTCTGACTTGAGTGACCCGTGTACATCCACTCACGGTCATCCATCCTCTAACATATATACCAGCGAGCAAAGTAATCATCAATTGCAGCTACATGTCGTTCGTACTATCTAATAGGTAAGGATAGGTCCTAATCCCACCCGCGGATGCGTAGATGAGGTTACTTTCCATGCTCTACTCCTATCGGAGACAGAATTTTGGCAGCACCTCCCCGTTGTTCTCCCGATACACGTCCTAGCAGGGAGAGTGTGTATCCAGAGAACAACAGGGAGATGATGCCGAAACCCTGTCTCGAATCGGAGCAGACCAAGGAAACTAACTCATCTACGCATCCACGGGCTGTCCAAAATACGTGGACAATCCGAAATAGATACGGTCATAGATATATAAAGATCTGCATACCAATAACTGTATCTCTTTCGAACGGGAGACGCCTAACCGAGTTACGCGAGCTACGACTATGATAAGGAAAGAGGTTATACCTAGGGTGCCGGTGGAGTCAGGATAGCGGAGCCGTGGCGAGTCGGTGCAGTGGCGAGGCGACGCGGTGCAGGCAGACCCGCAAAACCGAGGAAGACGATCGACGTACTCCGACTCCGCTTCAACGGGCTCTTCTCTGCAAAAAAAAAGAAAGAAAAATAATACTGTTAATTAAAAATTTCGGCAGAACCTCCCCTACACGGGAAGTTTTGAATACCTGCAAAAAACAACGGCACGATGGCCGACATTCACATATGACAACTCGATGGCCGACATCCACATACAACGGCTCGATGGCCGATATCCACATACAACGGCTCAATGTCCAAAAACCACATACAACGACAACACATACAACAACAATTACTACTGACATGACTATTTCACGCATTACACGAATTACATAAAAAAGGAATGAACGAACCTAGTGTGTGCTCGTCGGCGTTGCGGCGGCACGGCGGCGCGGTCGCGCGGAGGCGCGGCCGTGCAGGGCAAGCGGCACGGGCGGCCGGCGCGGCTCGGTGGGCGGGCGCGGCGCGGGGCGAGCCGGGCGCAGAGCGGGCCGGGGCGGCGCGGCGCGGGCGGCGCTGCCGGCTTGGCGCGGCGCAGCGCGGGGCGGCGCGGCCGGCGCGGCTCGGTGGGCGGGCGCGGCGCGGAGCGGGGCGGGGCGGCGCGGCGTGCGGCGGCCGGCGCGGAGCCTCGGGCGGGCGGGCGGCCGGTCTTTAAGTATAAAAGCATACTTTGCCGAGTGCCCGTGATTCGGCACTCGGCAAAGATTTTATTTTTTAAAAAAAATGCTTTGCCGAGTGCCAGATCGACGGCACTCGGCAAATTTTTTTTTGCCAACAATTTTTTTTAAAATTTTCAGATTTTTTTTTAAAATTTCTTTGCTGATGCCAGATCGCTGGCACTCGGCAAAGATTTTTTTTTCAAATTTTTTTTTAAAATTTTCAGATTTTTTTAAAATTTCTTTGCCGAGTGCCAGATCGCCGGCACTCGGCAAAGATTTTTTTTTTGCCAAAATTTTTTAAAAAATTTTCAGATTTTTTTAAAATTTCTTTACCGAGTGCCAGATCACCGGCACTCGGCAAAGATTTTTTTTTGCCAAATTTTTTTTTTAAAGTTTCAGATTTTTTTTAAAAATTTCTTTGCCAAGTGCCAGATCGCCGGCACTCGGCAAAGTTTTTAATTTTTTTCTTTAAAATTCTTTGCCGAGTGCCAGGATGCTGGCACTCGGCAAAGAATTTTTTTTTTTGCACTCAAATTTTTTACAGCCCTAATATAATATTAGGAGCTACATTTTAAATTTTGATATATTTTTTATGTTTTTTGCTGCACTTAGTTAATTTGTATCATTTACTTGAATTTTTTCGTAAAAAGCAAATTTGAACCGTAGGTGCATGGAATAATGGAATTTAGCCATTCAAAAAATTATATTCATGCTTTTGAGTGTATTATGAGGCGCTATCTAGGAACACACCCGAAATTTCGAACATCATGTTCACGGAACATGGGCACCGACTTGCGGGCGATTTGTTTTTAAATTCTATTAAATACAAACGAAGTCCGTAAATCACAAAAATTGCCAAGATGTCATGATATCGTATGTAGATGCTATGATAAAAAATTAAGAATGTTTCGAGGAAGTTGTGACGTACGTTGCTTGAAACCCAGACATCTCCACATGTGTTATCACAATATCACATGTGGTTTGTCTGGGTTTCAAGCAACGTACGTCACAACTTCCTCAAAACATTCTTAATTTTTTATCATAGCCTCTACATGCGATATCATGATATCTCGGTAATTTTTATGATTTTCGGACTTCGTTTGTATTTAATAGAATTTAAAAACAAATCGCCCGCAAGTCGGTGCTCATGTTTCGTGAACATGATGTTTGAAATTTCGGGTGTGTTCCTAGATAGCGCCTCATAATACACTCAAAAGCATGAATATAATTTTTTGAATGGCTAAATTCCATTATTCCATGCACCTACGGTTCAAATTTGCTTTTTACGAAAAAATTCAAGTAAATGATACAAATTAACTAAGTGCAGCAAAAAACATAAAAAATGTACCAAATTTTAAAATCTAGCTCCTAATACTATAGTAGGGCTTGACAAAAAAATTAGGTGCAAAAAGAAAAAAAAATTAAATTCTTTGTCGAGTGCCAAGATTCTGACACTCGGCAAAGAAATTCTTTGCCGAGTATCAGATTTCTGGCACTCGGCAAAGTAATAAAAAAAAACTTTGCCAAGTGCCTAACAGCAGGCACTCGGCAAAGGATCACCGTTCGAGCTCACCGTTTGTGAGTACGTCTTTGTCGAGTGTAAATCTTTGCCGAGAGCTGGACACTTGGCAAAGAATTCTTTGCCGAATGTATTTCTTTGCTGAGTGCCCGGCACTAGGCAAAGCGATCTTTGCCGAGTGTCTTACTTTGCCGAGAGCGGCACTCGGCAAAGAGCCTCTTTGCCGAGTGCCCGATATTTGGCACTCGACAAAGCATATGACACTCGGCAAAGATGATGTTTCTGGTAGTGAAACAAGGCCTTTGTAAATCGATCGAAGACGCGACCACCTTAGGACGCATCTTTAAAAGATTTTTAGAGATGAATATTTTCCTGGAGGCCATTTGACCACTTACAAAGGTAGTCTCTAGATGTGTCCGACCCTATTAATCAGTGAGGCTGACACCGACCCTAAAACCGTTTTTATGGTAGTGTTGACCCTAAAATCCTTTAGGTCCCGTTCGGTTAGCAGGGAATGAGTCCCTGGAAAAAATCCAGGCGGAACAATAGGCTTAATTTGTATATGGAAGCAAATCTGGAATGAATCCTGGGCCAGGAAGGAGCTAACCGAATGAGCCCTCGCATGGAACAAAGCCAGGAACCATTCCGGCTGGAGGAAGCTTATACATATTAGACATGTAATCTGGGTTGGATTAGTTCCAGGCCACGGTTCCTGAACCGAAGCGGCCCTAAAACATAATGGAACGTTCTTCACAACGCCGTCAATATATTTAGACTTTTGTGCACTAGCAAAAGCATATATATTCCACGTAACCACTACACATGTGATGTACCTCTGTAAAGTTTTACATGCTCATGACAAGTTGAGGTTATTTTTACACGACGCCACGACACGAAGCACATGCATGATCGATGCATCCACCCACTACACCTAGCTAGCTACCAACTCTTTGTCACGCATATACATACACAGCCATCCACCACATGTACAAACACCAACCTGGACATGATTTCACCTAATTCTGATTCACATGGCACGTGCTGCCGCCGGCCGCCGCCGCCGTGGTCGCTTCCACGGCGGTGGCCGGGATGACAACGCCGGCCGCCGACCGCTTCAGGAACTCGATACAGTCGTCCACCGCCTCGCTCCGGTACGAGTCCGTGTACGCCACTGACGCCGCCGCCGGGCTCACGCGAGCGGCCGCTCTAGACGGCGTCGCCGCCGCCGCCGCCGGCCGTCGCATCGTCGTCGTTACTGAGGCGCCCTTGGTCGTTGTCGCCGTAGACGCAGCCGACAGCATCGCAAGATGCAGCATGACGTCCCGGACACGGTCCAGCATAGACACCTGCGTCGCAGCGGCTCCCCGTCGGGATCGCCGGCCACCGGCGCCGCCGCGCAGCCTCGGGATGCACGTCACTGTTGCCTCCTTCAGGTTCAGGGGCTCGGCCTGTAGGTTCATGTTGGACAGATCTCTCTATACTTTGTGCAACCCTCTGTTACTTCTTTGGGCACACACAGTACTAGCTTTAGCTCTTGTTGGACCCCCTTTGCCGAGTTTGATGGGCTTTATATACATGGAAGAGAAAAGGCACTTGGTCATTCCTGTACCTGTCAGCACTGTATTTTAGCAAGATAACTAAAAAAAACATGTCGAAGCTACGCAACTTGGTGATTCACATGTTGCATGCAGAGCAAGGCCGGGCAGAACAACGGCCAGCACTGCTGAATATCTTTCAGTTGCATGATTGATTGTACAGACAACTAGGCTTCTCTGTATCTGCACCATATAATAAAAATGCTACATCCATCCCCCCCCCCCCCCCCCCCCAAAAAAAACAAAACATTCTATGATTTAAATTTTGTCCAACAAAATGATATTCTTGACACTTAATGGAACAAATTTACATGAAATCAACCCTCCTCATGTCTAACTGCAAGCCTCCGCAACTCTTTAAAACTAAGGTCATGTTTGAATCCGATGATCTAAAGTTTAGTTGACTAAAGTTAAGAGCTAAATTGTAGACCACATTGGAATGCTTGTATAGTCTAATAAATGAATTATCTTTTTGTGTTGACTAAACTTTGATTTAGAGACCACTTTAGACCACATGTTTGGAGCCTCAAGAGCTAAAGTAGTAGTCTAAGTTTTAGCTGTTAAACTCTAGATTATAGCTAGTTGCCACTTCCTATGATGCAAACATCGAAGAAAATACAAGCCAAAAACAACAACCAATATAATTGGACACAAAAGACCCCCAAAGGACATCCTTCTTATGACCATGATATCGCTCTTTAACTAAATGGAATATTTGACGATATATGTACAGTGTACTGAATAAACATGCAGGAATCACTCATCTCCCTGGATTATATGCAACACAAAATAACTTTGCATAGACTGCTTAGTTGGTGACTTAACTTCTAGAAGATTTGGTTCGATCGACAATCATTCAAAGGAAGATCAAGACCTACAAGATTCTTATACAACACTAGTGTGCGAAATTTGTTTTCAACAAAAACTGTCTTATGCATGACCATCTGATGGAAGCTGCCAAAGCAGTGAGCCACGACAGCCCTATTTGCAGGATTTGATTCCTGACATTCAGCAATTTGACCCCCAATTATCAGGCCGACCACCCAACTAACTAAGCCATCAACCTTAGAAGATAAGAGGAGCTATCTTGATCTTATTCTACTGCTTAGGCGGTTGTTAGAGATTAGATTCCCCAAATCTGAAAAGCAGGGGAGATTCAGCAAGTAGAAAAGCCATTTAATTATTATATTCCAGAGAAGGAAAAAACATTGTTTTCTCATTACAGAGGAGACATATGATCCTCATTGTATCGGAAGGCATGGTACCGGTAGGCAGCGTGATGTGTAAATAATTAATAATAAAGGGCATAATAAGAAGTCAAAAGTATTCGATATAGGGCTGTCGTGAGAAATTTTGAGTTCTCTCTCTGATATCATATTTTCACACTTAGGATTTGTTTGGATCATAGCCAGATTATTATAATCTCGATTATGCATAGCCAGATTATTATAATCTCGATTATGCTTGAGATTATAATAGTTATGATTCTAAATTATAATAATCAAAGTCTTTAGATTCCTAGATTACAGTAATTAGTTAAAGTGAGAAATTTTTATCTTACCCGCCCCGGGACACGCCGCATACACTTGTTTGCTGCCACAATCGATGGCTGCCAGCGCTCACCACTCCAGGTGCTGCCCTGCCAAAGGAAAGAGGAGGACACGCTGCTAGTAGCACACTGCTGATGGCCCTGCGCCTTGCTACCTCATGCCGCCAGCCACGCCTTGCTGCCCCTCGCCACCTGTCGCACTGTGTAGTTTCAGATCTCGCAAAGAGAAAAGACAAGAGGAGAGGGAAGGAGGTAGGGACTGATGCAGGGTACTCCCTCCATCCCTAACTATCGCCGTTGGTGTGATATTTAATCAAAGTTGTTTCTCAGAAAACGAAAACGATAGATATTTAGGGGTAGGGGAGTATTGGCCAAGAGAGAAGAGCACCCAAGCGGCCACGTGGGTAGTTTCAGGTTATGTGGGATGGTTTCTGGGAGTATTGGCCAAGAGAGAAGAGCACCCAAGTGGCCACGTGGGTAGTTTCAGGTTATGTGGGATGGTTTCTAGAGCAGCATGACTAGTGCCCTAACGTCCGGATGAACGTGCACGGCTATTCTGCTTCCCGCACGTAGCGAGCGGACGACCACCACCTCCGTGGGCATTCGCGCAACCGTTGGCCCACACGGGCCGCCACCTCCGCAGGCATTCGCGCGCTCATCGCCTCATCGGGTAGTGTTCCCCACCGAGTCGTGGCGAGACGGAGGGAAGGGAAGGGAAGGGAGGGGAGGGGAGGGAGAGGAGTGGAGAGGAGAGGAGATGAGAAGGCGAGGCGTGAGGCTGGAGTCGAAGCCCTGCGGCAAGCTATTGTCTACCAGCCATCAGCGTTGTTGTAACATGTGCAACACCCTGATTTTTTTTAAACATCCAGATGAAACGTTTGCAACAAACGTCTGTAGACAAATAAAACACTTGAAATATGCGTCTGAAACATTTGCCAAAACATATGAAAAAGTACTTGAAAAGTTATTGCAAAACATATGCAACATCGAGATAGCAACACCCAAAATAAACACTCTTACAACATGTTTCCGAAAAACAAATGAAACATTTTGAACACACGCTTGCAACACGCGTACATAACCATTGCAACATATGGAACATTCCGATCTATTTTTGCAACATTGATGTGAAACACATGCAACACACCTCTGAAACATCTAAAACACTTGAAACATATGGTTGCAACATGCTCTTTTAGCACAATGTCACCTGGGACGAATGGAGGCCTCGTCGTTGCGAAGCTCAAAATTGGTAGTGGCGCATGGAGCTCGCCGGTGCCCAAGTGGAGGCACTGCGCCACCCTGGGCGAGCACCTGACGAGGTCACGAGCACCCTGGGCGAGCACGGCGTCCTAGGCAAGCACCTGCGCGAGGCCACGAATACCCTGGCGAGCTCGGCGGCTTGCTCGACGAGCACCCTAGCGAGTACCCCCCTGGGCGAGCACCCTTGGCTGGCGAGCAGCCTGCTGGGCGAGCACCTCTGGGTTGAGATATTTTTTAAAAGGGGCGCTGACGGGAGCGAGCGGACAACGCCGTAGCGAGTGGGAAGTCGTGTCCGTCCATCCAGACGTCGTCCTCGATAGAGCATTATGGTTTCTAGAGAGAGTTTGTTCGTGACATAATTGCTATAGAAATCAGCAAGTAATTTTAGGGTTAAGACTACCCTTATGACCTTATATAAACTTTTTTTACCATTTACGGATAAGCAGTTGCCAAAATTATCTTATAATGGTCAATTTTCTCTTCACTGGCATGGATATACAATGTGGATCTGCAGTTCCACATGCTGAGACTACATCCGATTGCTAGGCTAGTAAGGATAGGGCTTATCAGTAGTTTCTATAGCTTAGGACATCGTATGAAAGAAACTATTCTTCTCGATGCAGCTTTTCTATCTAGAGTCAAAATAAAAATCCAACCAATCTTCTCTCCCGTACTCGGGTCCTCTGCGCCATGAACCGTGCACAGGGAGGCGAGGGAGGGAGACGCACTAGCTCGGTACGGTGCGCGGCCATGAATCTGTGTGTAGGTAGGCTCACTCGCTTGGAGGGCTGGGTGAACGCGGAGTAGGCCGAGGGGAGAAAGACACGCAAGCTCGGCGGGGTGGGCAGACGCGGCGCAAGCTCCCCGGTGGCGGTTGGCGGTGACCACGAGGGCAGCTGAGCAAGGGCCGCACTGACAAGCTACAGATCACCGACGGCATCTGCACGATGGGCTCCTGCGGTGCAGGGCCGTGGCACCACAGGAGCACTCATGCGGCTGGCCACCTCCTCCATGTCGACGGCAAGAGGGCACCAATGAGCGAAAAGGGTCACTGACGGCATCTGCGCTATGGGCTATCAGGGCACTGGATCTGGAGGGAGCCCATAGTCTCTTGGCCCTATTGGTTTCTGACTCCATATGATTTATGAATTTAAATGCCTATAGAACAATAGAATGAAACAATGCATTGGGGATTGTTATCTGTGTTTCATTATATTGCATTCTATATCTGACTTGGCATTTTTACTGTTAGTAGAGATTGGCCTAACAGTAATATGTCCCTTAACTTAAGGTTGCCAAAAACGCAAGTTGCCTTCGTGTGGTTGTGTATGTTTAGGTGGTAGTCATAGACGATTGAGCAAATTTCAGAGAACTACAAGTACCTATGCCAATTTAACATAGAACCATGGGTTCTATAACATTTTTCACAAGACCACCATAGAACACAGAACCATAGCTTATATGTCTTTTTTCTCCACTGAACGAGAAACAAAACAGATCTGGTTTGGCCCAGATGATATGAATGCTTGATAGAATGTTGAGGTTCTGAGTTTGAATATCTGAAACACATATTTTCTTTTATTTTTATTGTTGTCGGTTCGTGACTAATCCGGCAGTGATATCAAGCCCGTGATGCATGAATATGTAGTAGTGGTTGTTCTTCCTTAAAATATGCTTTCTGAGTGACATTACTCAAAAGAATGTAACCTACTATCAATCTAACCTACTCATCATGTTAGTTGAGAGGGACTTCCAAGTTGTTACCTCATGATTATGTCTCCATGAGGAAGAGAAACAAAAACTGGTTTTGTGTTATATGCACCATGTAACTGCATAAAAGATCCGATTTGGTTTTCGTAATTGAGTGACAACATTAATGGACTAACATATTTCACATGAGATGAAAGTGTAGGTTTACTCCACAAATTAATGGTGTTGAGCAACATGGAGAGCCATGGAGAGGAGGTGGCTTGGACATGTGATTCAAAGGCTCAACCTGAGAGGAGATGATGAATGGAGATGAAAGCAAAATGCAAGCCAAAGACATATGAATATGTTTTGCTTTCACCGGTCTAAGATGGGTAGAGAAGTGATTGACCAAATTTAAAGTAGATAGTTGTACTGTACGAGCATTATAATCATATAAATTTTATATTTATTCATTAGCATCTTGTATACTGTTTTTTCTGATACTGCCAAAACTTTTAGAAGGATATGGAGTAGTACATGCAAATGACAATACATATAAACCATGCTAGCAACATCTGGACTTTTTTTTTTGACATAGTGGACTGAATCGCATCTGTTCATGGCCGGCTGCATGGGTAAGCCAAGCTTGGCCCACGAAAGCCCAATAAGGAAGCTCCAGGTCTCCTACGGCTTTATGTGTTCCACTGTTGGTTTTGTGCACGGTTCCTCAATTATATGACTGATGAAGATAGAGTTTGGATTTTCCTCTAGATATATATAGTGTTAGTATTTATTCATCGGCATTGTGTTATACTAGTTTTCTTTTTCTGATACTACAAAAACTTCTAGACAATGGATACAGAGTTGTTCCCTACACAGAGGTCCATGAATGGTCAATCGTCTTCCGTCACAAAGTAAACAACACCTATCGAGCCGCCGCTCCTAGGTCCTCAGCGTCGCCACGCCTCTGCTTAGGGCCCCTCTTCTTTCTTTCTCTCCGGTGCATCTGTCGGAGGTAAGAAGGAGAGAGGATCCATCTCTCTTTTTCGTAGTTTTATACCCAGTTTGTTTAGGGTTTGGCCAAATAAATCTACCGACGAAATCAGATGATTTTCGATTGGGATCATGTTTCCTGCGATAACTTCAGTGATTGCCACGACGAGATCACTGTTGCAGGTGTCGATTTCATCGGCAGGCGACCAATTTGTGGTCTTTATCTGCAAGGGGAGGGGTGCTTCTCGGAGCCCCTACAAGGACAGTAACCCTGGGTCATCGATCTCATCATCAATGGTCACAGAGAAGAATTTAAGGTATCGAAGTGATGAATATGCATCCTATGCCATACCAGATGCGTTTTGGACTAGTTCTGAAGCGTTGAATCTTGTGGTATGTCTAATGTTTTGGGTTTGTCGTTGGATTCAGCATAAGGTGGCTCTACGTTTGTGGGAAGTCATTAGGGAAGAAGACGATGGAAGAATTTGGATAGAATATTATATTTTTTTATTTTAGATTTTTTTCATGTGTAATTCGAGGATTAACTATGCCAAGATTTAATATAAGTCCCTCTTCCCTTAAAAAAAAGTTGTTCCCCACACATCGCATGCAAATAAATGACAATACATATATACAAGTATCGACGGACAAGGCGAGGTGCATTGCACCTGTCTTTAGGGCGTAAAAATAGAAATTGTCCTCCGTTAGACTACTATGTTCTTGTCCCCCTACATGTACAGATGTTCGGCTTCCCTTAAATTCGTGATGTTTTTTTTATGTGTGCTGGTGGTGGTTATGGGTATCTGAAAGTTTAATACAGTAGAGAAAATCATGACACGCTCCATTTCGATGAATCTGCGGTGCGCTAGCTGTTAACTACTAAGTACTACTTGACAAAGAGTGCGTCAGCTTAATTTCAATCTAGTACTTAAAGCTAGTATATATAGTATGTATGTTCCAAGGGTACTTAACAGAAAGCCAAGAAATATATATGAAGTGCAGTCAAGAAAAAGATGGCTGCGATGCCGGTGATGTCTAAAAAGAATCATTTGTGTTTATGACATTGAAGACCTTTGCATTTAGGCCTCTTTTTAGTTTTTCCCAATCCTTTTCCCCAAACACCTGGTGATCATATCGAACTATTTTTGTAGCACGTAAGCTAACAGGAACAGAGGAATCGATCAGTTCAATCCCAACTTCTAGTGCTAAAGGTTATGTTCAATAGTGCAGAATGGTTTCTGATCTGATGATTTCTCTATTGAGATTTATGTACCCATCACACAATTCACTGTACAAGTTCATGCACTCTAAACAGGTATCGCGTTAGTGGACTTAAACATTTGTATCAGATGAAGTTTGCCTTTGCATTGATTTTTCAGATCAAGCAACACCAGACATCTGTTGCTAACCAAAGGATAGTAAAGATTAACTAGCATATTATTCTAGCGAATAGGTTCATAAAGGGATGGATTAAAAACCAGTATCCACAAACTAAAGTTACTTCCCCACATCCAACCGCAAGTTGCGCTACTTTAACTAAATTAACATACATCCACAGTAGGATTTTATCTTCAAGCATGTTTCTTTAGTTCATCTACATGTTAGATGTTTCTAAAGATCCCAACAAGAGCAATGGATCGTCGACGATGTCAATTAGTAGTAGCGACGTGACCACCTGCTCCATGATCAAAGTGATAATAATTATAGCATACTACTGAATAATTCACATCTATGAAAAGAAAAGTAGTATCAGTATAGACCATTCGTCTTGTTTCAGAAAATTGCATTGGTGTAGGATTATCCACTGACGATACAGTTACAATTATCCACCTAGCTAGATTGGGATTACCACCTTTCAGACGACAGCATCAGTCAGGATGTGGTTTCTTTCAATTTAGATCTGCACTACTCATCTCAAAATTGCACAGATCATGGTAATAATGTTTCTAATTTGTCAGCATGCTGCAAAAAGAACTAGAGTACTAATTAATAATTAATACAGGTTTTCTTGTATGGTATGATTTCAAACCGAACGATTCAGTTGGTGAAAAACTCAAAAATAAACTTCTATTTCTTATGGAACGAAAAAGCAAGCATGTGTTAATTACTTAGGAAGGGCCCCTAACTAATTGGTGATGATTACTGCACATGGAACCTTGTACCTTAAAACCTTTGTATTTCAAAAGACACACACACACACACACACCAGTCCTCATTAAAATTGTTGTGACCCATCCCCATCACACTCCAACAACTGAAAGTACTACACAAAACAGCACTACATTTTTTTGTCACTAATTATATACTATTACACGCACCATTGGGCACTTGTACATATATATATATAGGAGACCATGGATCAGTGGACACCTGTGTGTAGCTAAGCTAGCTAGCAACCTTAGCTTGCAACTCAAGACCAGATCACCACCATTAGCTAGACCAAATCGCCCTTCACTTAGCTTGGTTTAGTACCAAACGCATGCAATTAACATTTGAGGCCGGCTGCAAGTAGCTGCTAGCAACACCAACAACAATGTCCAGGCTGCAAGCTAAGAGCTTTAGGAAGAAATCATCTCACAGCCACAACAACAGGGCGCCGAGGAGGTGGCCGTCCAGGCTGGTGGACGGCTTCAGGAGGATGCTGGTGGGGCTCTTCTCCTTCCCGCCGCGGCCGCCCAAGGTGACCTTCTCCATCGACGAGCACCGTGCCGGTGCAGGGGTAGCAGGAGGAGGAGGCGGCGGCGGTGGCGACGCGTCCAAGCGGTCGTCGTGGAGCAGCTCGAACCTGCACCCGCTGAACGCGCACTACGACGAGGCCATTGCCGACTGCGTCGAGTTCTTCAACAAGTCCGCCAGGGTCGACCTCAGGTCAAGGCCACACTTTTGATAATCCGGCCCGCAGGCCGGCTGCCAATTATTGTGATCTGTCGATCTGCTTAATCTAGTGATCGATGTTTAGGTAGTTCCATCCCATCGTCGTCTCTGCTGCACTTCATCGATCTTCTCCAAAGTAAAAGATCAATTTTGGATCCCATAAGTCCTTAGTCCAATCCGAATCTAAGGTATACCAAACAGGTTCTGTATGTAGATGACGTTGTGCATGTGCATCGATGTGTGTATGTATATATTTCTCTCTGTGTACGTCTGCTCAAGATTAATAATCAGATCATGGTCGTTGCATGTGATCTTCTCTTTATATCACGAAAATATGCCCACCCTTGCTACATAGAGACATATTTTTTATTTATTTAATGCAACACCAATGAATTGGATTTACCATTTCTTATAAAATATAATAGGGGTTGCTACGGTACTTTCCAAATAACTATGAACTGTTCATCTATACTACATATTCTCTCTTAGATGGTAATAGAATAAATATATATTTATGTAACTATTTTATTTTAGAAAGTAGACAAACTAGTTGTCATGGACAGGGTAAGATATAGTAGGAGACGTCCAGACTGTTAGCGGGCTAATTTATTAGGACGGGCCTAGGCTCAGCCATTATAGATTAGATCTAAAAGGAGTAGTAGGGGATATGGGCTCTATTGATAAAGAGGCTCAAAGCCCATTAATATTCTTGTAAGCCCTATATATATGCGGGAAGGTCCATCAATAGAAAGCAAGTTTAGGATTAACGGCAGGACTAGCTCCCGGATGTCCGGATGGATGCCCGTGGCTACTCTGTTCTCACGCATAGTGAGCGGAGGATGCAGACCTCAGCTTGCTGCAGTGCCACCACACGGGCATCGCGTCGCTATTGGCCCACCTGAGGCCACCGCCTCCGTGGGCGCCTGTAGCTAGTCAGGTATGGTTTCCTCGCCGAGCTCGAACTACCGCAACAAGGAGATGGAGGAAAGGGAGGGGAGGGAGAGGAGGGCGAGGCGCATCATGCGAGAAAGGCCGTTATAACACCAGCCACTGGCGCCATTGCGACATGTGCAACACCAGAGTCAAAAAACAGGTGCAATACTAGATTACTTTTGAAACATGCTTATATAGCCACTGCAACATGTGTAACACCAAGATCTACTTTTGAAACATCCAGACAAAAACATTTGTGACAAACGTCTGAAACACTTAAAACATGCTTGTATAGCCATTACAACATGTGCAACACCAAGCTCTACTTTTAAAACATCTAGATGAAAACATTTGCGACATATGTCTGAAACACGTGAAACACTTGAAACATAGGTTTGCAACATGCGTATATTATCATTGCAACACATACAACATCCCAGATCTACTTTTACGACATCTAGATGAAACACTTGAAACATAACTTTGAAATGTCTGAAACACTTGAAACATAGTGTTCGCTGGGTGAGGATTGGAATGGCAACGGTGGAGAAGGAGGTGGCCGAGGAGGGCCGCCACCTAGAGGGGCCCTGCGAGGAGCGCCATCTCTCCTAGGCTGCCCTCACACCGTGCGCTGCTATAGCACCCTCGCCACCGCTGACAGCACGAACCCATTGGAGCCGACCGGCCAGGTAGCGACGGCGTGGGGACAGATGCGGCCATGCCTGTGTGGGTGGGGGTGGCGGTGGCGGTGAGGGAGGAGATGGGAGGCGCGGCGTGGGATGGGGGAGCCAAGCGTCACGGGCGGAATGGGGCATGAGCAAGTGAATGGTGAGGCAACAACAGCGTCGAGGGCGGGATGGGCCTTGAGCGAGTGATGGGTGAAGGTAGCCACTAGCGGAGTGGGGCGCGGCGTTCAGGCGGGGACGGGGATGGAGACGCAGTGGGGAGTAGAACGAGTGGACAAGGATTTTGTTTTTGCGGAAGCACGTCCGAATGGGAGTCATGAGACGGACGTCCTTATCGTATCATTATCATAGGACTAATTCCTAATCTCTTCTCCTCCCTCGATCTTCTCTTCTATTGCCGCCATCTCTCTGTTCCTTCCCCGATGCCAACTCCCTCTCTCATAGCTGCGCCTACCAGCTGTGGCCGTCGCCGCCCTGCTGCTGCCGCCACTGCTCCCTATGCTCGTGCCCTTAGCCGCCCCTGCCGCAGCCGCCTCAGCTAGGCCCTAGCAGCCCGAGAAAAAGGCATGTGACAACTTGGTCTTCAGAGCCACGTTGTGATCCATCTCCATGGAGGATATTTGCAGCGTCATCGATCTGGACGAAGGAATTGGACAATTTTTTTTAGAGGCATCAAAAGTGCCTACCTTCAGCAAAGGACAGAACTCCGGAGACTCCAATCTACGTGCCACCACTTAGAAGGGGATTGTTGCCGACACCTCCACCAGATCAGATCTTAACCGGACTGGTGAAACCGCTGCCACCACTCAACCTCCTACAACAGTACCACCACCACACCGACAAGTAGATTCAGAAACAAGATCAACATCAACAAAAACAGCAACAGAACATCCGCAAATTGACTTTCCCGAAGTACAATTGGAACAAGGACTAATCAGGTGTCTATATAGATGCGGAAATATTTTTTTAACCCAAAATACCAGAGAGGAGGATCAGACACAGCTGGCAGCATTTCACTTGCAAGGGCAAGCTTCTTACATTGGCCCTGTTCGTTTCTCTTATAAGCCGTACTTTTTCAGCCAACGAACTATGTTTTTCCCTCACAACAAATCAGTGAACAGTACTTTCAGCCATGGCTTTTCAGCCAAGCGAACAGGGCCATTGTTCATTAGATTAGAACAGGAATCTGACACACTATCATGGTCACAATTTGCTACGAACATTAGTAAACGCTTTGGTCCACACTCTCATCACAACCACTTGGGCCAACTCTCAAGCACACGATAGACGCAATCTAACAAAGGTGACACGCCTCTCTGCCACTCAACAAGTAATGTTATACACAGGATTGGCATCTACTTTGGGTACTGGATATTGAAATACAACAACCTCCAGACTTGGAAACAACAATAGCTCTTGCTCGCATACTACAACTAGACAAATATCTAGACGCTACACCCCTGGAGCCATCTCAACCGATTCCGGAGATATAGTCTATATCTCCTTACATGCAGTCACAGGGATCAAAACTTGCTAATCAGTGTCATATTTATGTGATGGATACACATATATGTTTATTACAGTATCAGTATTGTTCAAAGGTCCATAAGCAGTGTGCTTTCCATTAACACTAGGCATGTATATAAAAAAAATTAAAATGAAAGCAGGCTCTGACATGCATGGATACATGCATATATGCATGTATTGAATATTGGATCAAAACGCCACGTCATCGTGGCAGCTGCTGCTGCTCTTCTTCCTCCGCATGAAGAGCGCGCCCACCAGCGGGATGAGCGGCTTCTTCTTCTTCTTCCTTCCCTCCTCCGCCATCGCCTTGGCGGCCTCGTGCCCGACCGACATCTGCCTCTGGAACCGCGGCTCCCGGTAGTAATGCGGCTGCGGCTGGTGGGGCTGTTGGGGCGGCGCGCGGTGCAGCTCCATCACCCCGTCCGGCAACGGCGGCGCGCGGCATGCGGCGGCGGTGGCGGCGACCGTCGGCGGGTCGGCGAACGTCACGTACCTCTTCTTCTGGAGCTCGCCTCCACCGGCAGCTGCGATGCCGTCGGCGGAGACCCGTGGCGGCGCCGCCAGCTGCTGCTTCTCGTCATCAATGAAGTGGAGGCCGTCGTCGACCTCGAGGTCGATGACCTTGGCTCCGGCCTCCTCGTCCTCGCGCGCCTTGAGCCTCTGGAGTTCCCTCATGGCGTGGCTGAGCTCCTCCTGTAGGGTCTGGATGCACCCTGCCATCTTCTGCTTCTCCTCTCGCTCCTTCTCCAGCTTCTGCTTCGCCTCCTCCAGCTCCGTGGTTACTGGTGGCAGGGGGCGTGGCGTAGCGGTGGTGACCGCGCCGGCGGCGACGCTCACGGCGTGGTGGTTGGGTCTTGTTGCCGCCACTCGATTCTGTGCAGTCGATCGAGTATGCTAGGGAATGGAAATGCATGGGAGCATATATATGTATTAAAATAAAACAAAATGAACTCAATTATCAGTGACAGCTAGTATTTTTTCCGATTAACTGAACATAAGCAAAATAATGCATAAGAACTGATAGTGAAAATTTTTATGACGGACGAATATCAGATATGAATTCTATGAAAAGTGAATCAATATCGTAAGTTTCCATGTTTATCCTACTACTCTATAAAGTAGAGCATACTATATATCACTTTTGGTGCAAATTAATTAATATAGGTAACTGAATAACTGATGCTACCAGGTCCCGTCCATGGCCATAATAATGTTATTATTAGAATATATGCATAAGCGACGAAAGGCTAACTTTATATGCTAGTGATGATTAGGGCACCTAATCGCAGCACACAATTGCCATCATCAAAGTAATGGAGGATGTAGGCAGATGGAGTACACCTTTTATAGCTTCCTTAATTCAGGTGCAAGCTAGGAACATATCTTAACAGTCTTGACGCATGCATGCACTTTAAAATTTTCAATCTGCATATATAGGGCTGCCACTAGCTAGTACTTTACTGTGACCAAAAGTGATTCCAAGTGTTGTGAAATAGATAGCAGGGTTCTGGAAGGTATATCATCAACATGCATGTATCTTTGCTGATTAGTGGGCGAGTTAGTAGGAAGGAGATGCATGCTTACAACAAAGGAACATGTATGGTAAAGAAGTCTATGCTGCTTTTGAAGCACCTTTTTTTCTTGGCCCTGAAGAAAGGAATAGATAGTGATGATGCATTTTTGACATCCTGGTAGCTAGCTATATATATCCGACCTTTTTTACATCTATCAACTCAGGAGACCAAGTTAAGACAAACATGAAAACTACTTATTTCCAAATATATATTCTTCTATTATATATGTACAAATAATATAATCCATAAGATTAATTATCTTCTGACTAAGATATAAAGCAAACATATATATAATTGCAGCGCCTCTTCAACATTGATGTGTCTGATTAAGGTATATTACATCCGTTTGTTTTTACGAGGCATATATATTAGGATTTGAAAAGGTCAAACTTCATAAAATTTCTCCAACAATTAGTTAAATTATGTGCATGCTTTTTTTACCAAATAAAAGTGTTGCATGCATGCTTAGTGCATAAAGTTATTATATAAACATATTTATATTTCAAATATCTTTTTGAGTCTGTGTATCTAGCAACCATGTGTTTCATGGAGTTCCAACACATGAATTTTTTTTTGCCATAGGATGAGGATCCAACAACCTCCACCCTTCTTCTATCTCCAGCCTCCAGCCTTCTTCTTCCTCTAGACAATCACAAATCACTGATCACAGATCATAAGAAACAATTTTTTCTATGAAAGGACAAATCACAGATCGCAGAGAAGGAGGAGGAGAGGCCTACTGGAGCCGGATCCGCCGCCACCGCTGCCGGCTCGAGCGCGGGGAGGCGCGCCGGGTGCGGGGGAGGCACGCGTCCGGTTGCCATCGCCATTGCGGTGGGGCTCGCCGGCGCTAGGGAGAGAGAGGGAGGGAGGAGCTTGGGGGAGAGAGAGAGCGAGATGCGTGCGTCGCCACGAGGCCACGAGGGAGGAGCGTTGGGGAGGGGCGTCACTTGGTTTGGGCCCTCACATCAGAGGCACAAGAAAACCGTGTGTTTATGAGTCCTAAAACACACGGGTGGTGTTTAGCATTTCCGTATAGGATATAGTATCAACATTTAAGACTCGCCTACAAGAAACCAACGGAGGTACTAGTAGCTTAGTAATGATCTTAAAATATTAAAGAACTACTCTTAGTGATCAGAAGAGGCTAGCTAGCTAGCAAGTAGTAACTAGCTAGTATCATATGACTGTGTCACGGATCGATCAGGCTACACACACTCCTGCATGCATATTGGTAAATAATGCAAGAGACTCGATAGGAAGTTAAATTTACTGGGTTGTCTGGTTCAACTTAAGTGAAGAGGAAGAGAACGTGCTTATAGTTAGCTATATTACGTACCTCGCTGACGGAGAGTGGTCGCCGTCCAGCGGAGAGCTCCCCGGCGAGGACCCTCTCGCCGAAGAGGACGACGGCCTCCTTGACGGACCGGAACGGCGCCCTGGTGTCGATCTCCGCCCGGCCGACTACCACCACCTCGCCGCGGCCACCGCCGCCGCGGCCGCCGATGACTTCTCCTCCTCCTCCTCCTACCATGTTGCTGCTGGAGTCTAGCTGTAGTAGCTACCGCGGTCCAACTGAATCGATCGGTCGGTCGGTCGCCGGAGACGATATTTATATATGTATGTGTGCGAATAAGGCCAGCCAGCAGACTAGCTATAGGACAAGACAAGACAAAACAACCGATGGATCGATGGGTTTGATCGATGGACGATCGTAGTGGGAATGTAGTTGCAATGGACGTCGTCGTCGTCGATCGTTGGAGCTAGACCGCTAGAGAGAGCTAGGTCAGCATGCATGTAGTATGTACAGACGCTACAGCTAGCTTAAGAGATAGATGTTGCGCTGGATGAGTTGTGGATGGTAAGTTGTATCAGCCAGCCGCACCCGCATGCATGTGGTGCTGGCTGCTAGCTGCTGGGCTTATTGCCGTATGGTGAGCGAGGTGTGTGGGTTCTTTGCTTCGCGTCCACTGCACTATATTCCCTCTTGCTGCATGCATGGGCATGGACATGGCCCCGCTTGCCGATGGACGAGTCCTGATCCATGGGTCTTGCCGACCACACCGTACTAGCTACCCTTTTCGCACACAACACTACTGCAGCTAGCATACGTACACATACACACAACTGACTAACGCCCGCAGCATGCATGGTAGGTACGGTGTAGCTTGCTATCTAGCCAACTTTGGAAGCTAGTTCATTCCCACACGTATGTGCATTATATTTTGTATGCGTGCATCACAGAGAAAAGGAGACCAAAAGGGATCTACGCGTACATATATATAGCATATATGTGGAATGGAGGCGACGTGCTGTGGACGTGATAATATAAGCGACAAGGACGGATCACCACTCACCAGCGGCCTCCAACTCGATAGGTCACTCATTCATCGCTCCGTCCAGCTCGGTTTGGTCGTTATAAACCCGTAGGGCGTGGTGTGTGTCTAAGTAAAAGATGGATATATTTTGTTTTTAGTTTGTTAGATTTCCTGTGAAGTGATGGAATCTATCTACTTGGAAGTCCGATTTGACCAGCCTCTTGATTCTCTGTTTGATATAAGATTTAAAAAATGATCTGATCTCACCTCGATATCACGTCAATAAGACATTTTTTCGCGATCGTGCACCTAAGCACGTTTTTCATTTTTTCATTAAGAGGACAGAGTTACAATGACACAACCACGAGAGAACCCTCGTAGCGCAGAGTTTTACAAATCAAGCACTACCAAGAAAGTAGCCAAGCAACCCAACAAATGAACCCAATACAATAAGAGAAAGAAAAGGCTGTAGAAGAGGATCCTCCACCTCAAACCTAATCGACTGGCCTGCATATAAGGAAAAATACATCAACGCAAGGTTGCCAACAAAGACGATGAAGCCGTGGTGGGAAAGCATCCACCGAGAGTAGAGGAGACAAGCATCTGGCACCATGGCGGCAAAGCATCCACTAAAGACGACATGGAGCAACAAATTATCTGCAAGAGACACAAGACAACGGCAAAGTATCCATAAGGGGGCCATCATGCAATCAACAGCAAAGCATCTGCCTGAGAGGGGAGATCGTAGCGACATCAGCGGCAAAGTTCCACTGTAGCAGCAGTGACAGCAAATCATCTGTCAAGGAGAGCACAAGCGGCCAAGTATCTGCTGCGAAGAACCGAACGGCGGCTGCGACAACACCAAACACCAGGGTTGGACAGGACAATGCGAAGAGTAAGTTGAAGCATAAGCAAGCACAACACAGCAAGGAGGCACTCCAACGAGAGGAGCAGGACGGCAGTAGAGAGGTGCTCTAACAAAGCCTTCAAGACGGGGATGACATGTCACCCTGGGCAAATTACCCGCTACCCAATACCCGAACCCGAACTATCCGGACCCGAATTACCCAATTGCTACTTCAGATAGTGATTCCAGATACCCGAAATTAGTTTGGGTAATTCGGGTAGCACTGCCCGGTACCCGAATTACCCATTTTACCCGATCTTTTTAAAGCCCATCAACTACGCAGGAGCTTACACAGGCACACAGGCTAGCAACGCAGCCAACTCCAGGCTCCAGCCGAGACCGAGCGGGCGAGCGGTAGCGGCCCCCAGATCACCACGACTCCACTCCCCAAATCCCCCTACGCCCCCATCTGAACCCTACCCGAACGCGATTGAGCCCCCGACATATGTTGTTTTTTCTGAATATCGGGTAGCTTGGGAATACCCGAACCCGAACCCGAATTATCGGGTACCCGAAATTTTGGGTAGTGGTATTTCGGGGCTGAAATCGGGTAATATTTTTCATTACCCAAATTTCTTATTACCCGAACTACCCGACCCAAAAAATTCGGGTAACCCGAACGCCCAGGGTGAATGACATCTGCAGACTTCAACAAAGTCGGGAGAAGGGCACGAGGACTTTCATCCTAAAGCTTGCCCCATTGACTCACGCGATGACTCGACGACGCCTCTAAGAAGGTATATGGCATAGGTCGCGCCACCGCCGTCGACCCATAGCAAGAAGCCAGGCAGGGATTTCACCTAGAAACTATTCCACCACAGACAAAAGGGGAGCCACCCCATGCACAAGACTGTGCAGCACCTGCATGGCCCCAGCCACGGGCATGGGGTCCAGGACACTAGGAGCACGATGTCAAGGAGGGTCCAAGGCCCGCTCGATCGTGATGCTAGAGCCACACCTGTAGACGTCGCCGCCGGGGGTTTCCTTGGCACCCTTGAGGCAACAGCACGCCGATGACCCCAGATGAAGCACCGTGGAGGCATGCTTCATGCCAGACGGGCGTGAACATGAGACGCCGAGGCTTCGGATGAAGCCTAGCGTCAGGCTCGCCCAGATCTGCTCGTTGCACAACCGAGACGAGCGTGTCTGGGAGCTCCAAGGCAGGGAAGTCACGAATGAGCTTGTATGGAGAAGCGCGCGGGGCGCCTGATAGGCCTGCCACCTCCACATACCATGACACCCAGAGCAGCGGGTCTGAGGTTGCCTCACCACCACAGGCCACCCGCGCCACTAGATCCTTATAGAGTGATCAAAGTGATACTATTTGTGAATTCATATCTGCTGGAGACATTGCAAAGTGAAAGTCTTCCGAGAGCAATCAACAAAAAGGTATTAAAAATATTTTCCAAGTGTTTGGCAAGAAACCTAGAGAGATCTCTAAACAATGGCCGATACAAGTATCGCCCTTAGAACAAATTTGGCCAATGTATACATTGTCCTTAGATGCTAGATAGCCGATGAGTTAGACATCATCACTATTTGATTAGTGCTTTTATGTTTTCGGGTTCATGCTTCATTCACCTAAAAATAGGAGGGCATATGTTGACACGCAAAAATGTGCCAACATAGAATGTGGGTTAGACCATCGAGTTTCTGACATCAAGGACGTGCCGGAAAATATTTGGAACAACACAATTCAAAGCGCCAAGTCAAAAAGGAGAAAAAGAAAGAAGATGGCACTGCCCCTAGCCAAACCGGCCTGGCCGGTTGCCAAACCGACTTGACCATTTCCACTACTCCCAAACTGGCCAGGCCGGTTTTTGCTGTTGTGCCCTGGCCGACCCCCTGCACAGGGCCGAGGAAACCATGGTCAGGCCAGTTTGCCTGCTGAAAGTCCCTAGTTTGGTTTTGGCTAATTGATGAAACATAGGACTAACCTTTTGTATCTAAGTGGATGATTTAGATAAAGGTGGTCATTGAATATGAGACATGACATTGACTTATATGACCAAAAATGGTGAAGACCAAGATGAGGCTTGGCTCGATGGACCGGTTGTGAAGGTGAAGGGCAAGTCGAGGCTTCGAAGCGAAGAACCATGCGATGGTAAAGCTTGAGCAAGACTTGACGCCGACGGACCGATGCAACGATGAAGAGCAAGTGAAGTCAAGGTCGATGGATCGAGACGGTCATGTGATGATATGAAGTGGATCATATCATTTGGAGAAACAAAATGGGCTCAAGGCAAAGGTATAACCATAGGGCCATTTTGTTTTACACTCAAGACACCATAGAGGGTGTGAGTGGTTTAGGGTCGATAGCCGAACTATTAAGAGGGGAAGTCTTATCGGTTATTCGACACACGGGTGCCACTAGGTGAATTCATGAAGTGCATTGCATGTAGGGCCTAGTGAGCTAACTGGAAAACCTTTGAAAATGATTGAGAAAAAGCTAACACACAAGCACATGGAAATGTACACTTGTTGGTGTTGGCACATTTGCAAAGGTGGCATTGGTCGCGCTGTGGTTTGCGGGTAGAGAGGGGTTTGGGTTCCTCTCTCCCTCCCGCCGAGCGTGCGAGCGCGGAATTCAGGCGATTTCGGGGAAATAAAATACCTATTTTTCACTACGTCGGAAGTCGGAAAAGAAACTGAGGCGAACGGAGGTCACAAAGGTGACCGGACGCTGCACCGGACGCGGTCATGGTTTGACCGGACGCGTCCGGTCAGTACAGCGTAGCAGTCAGGCGCACGGGCTAGGGTTTGTAACCGGCGCGTCCGGTCACTCGCAGGACCGGAGCGTCCGGTCGGGCACCTAGAGGAACAGTGCGTGGCGAAGGGCTGAGCGGACGCGTGGCGCGTCCGGTCACACGCGATCGGACGCGTCCGGTCGCGAAGGGTGCTTACTGGACTCCAACCGGACGCTGGCTCTGTCGTGTCCGGTCGTTGCGTGGAGCGCGTCCGGTCGATGCGTCGCGTGCGCAGGCGCTGTGCGATCGGCGCGTTCGGTCGTTTGAGCTGCGCGTCCGATCATCGTGTTTGACCGTTGGCGCGTAGTGACCATTGGAAGATCTGGCAGCCGTGTTTGAATTCGAGGGACACGTGGACGGCGCAGGGTGACCGGACGCGGTGAAGCGCGTCCGGTCAGTTTCGATCGGCGCGTCCAGTCGTCCTGAAAAACACTCAGTGGAGTGGCAACGGCTCTATTTGTATGGGATGCTTATAAATACTCGTTGGCCGGCCCTTAGGGAGGTCTCTTGGCATTTCTAACACTCTTGTGCATCCTTTGAGCTAAAGCTTCTCCTCCCACTCATCTCTCTTGCTTGATCGCAAATCAAAAGTGAGATTGAGTGATCCCAAAGTGCATTGCATAGCTTGAGGGCATCTAGTGGCACTTGTGGGTGGTTTAGCCAGTGGATTTCTTGTTACTCTTGGAGAGTACCGCTCCTAGCTGGCTTGGAGATTGTTGGAGGCGTTGGCAAGAGAAGGTGATTGTTCTTGACCACCTCCGGTTGATTGTGAGAGGATCTTGTGCTTTCCTCGGCGGGACGCCAAAAGCAACTCTAGTGGAATGCGCGTGTCATTGAGTTACCTCACTTGAGAGTGGTGTCTTGCGGTGCCTTGCGGGGCGTGCCTTGAGGGGCAAGTGACTTGAGGGTCACACCGGAAAACCATCTAAGTGTTGGTCGACACAACCGGTGACGTAGCTTGTCGGTGCACAAGTGAACACCGGGTGAACAAAAATATTGTGTCTCTTGTCTCCCGGTGATTGGTCTTCATATTGTATTATTGTCAATATTGATTGTTTGTATATCATCTTGGTGATTGGCAACATCTTCACTCCACCGTCGGTATAAGAATCACAATCCTCTCTCTTGCACTTACTTTTACTAGATTATCTTGTGTAGCTCTAGTGGTAGCTTTGCTAGTAGTGTTGTTAGCTTGTTCTCTAGTGTAAAATTAGTGACATAGCTCTTGTGTGAACTAGAGATCATAATCTACTAGACTTATGGATAGGAGGCTTGCATCACAACCTTTGGCTAAGCAAAACTCGCTTTACGTCATTTGTTTTTCTAACAAGTTTGCTTAGTGTCATTTGTAGAATTTTTTATAGGCTATTCACCCCCCTCTAGCCATCTAGGACCTTACACCTGCCCTAGTTCGAACCGATTTGTTTCCAACACTACTACAGAAATACTTTTTCGAGGCGGGCAAAATGGATTTACCGAGGCGGGCATCACAACCGCCTCGGCCAAAAGGTCACAGTAAATCATCCTTTACCGAGGCAGTTAAAATGCCACCTCGGTAAATCAAATAAAAAGAAAAAAAAGAAAAAGCCTAGACCCAACCCTAACCGGGCCTAGATCTGGGCTGCCGCTGCCAGGGGCGCAGGCCCCACGCCGCCACAGCCGGATCCGCTGCTGGATCTATGTACCACCGCTCCTCACCGGTCGAAGATGCTCGTCGTCGGTCGAAGATGCTCGCCGCCGCCTAGATCCAGCCACCAGCAACAGATCTGGCCACCACGGGCGCAGATCCGGCCACCACGGGCGGATCCAGCCACACGGCGCCGGCTCTGTGCACGAGTGGGGAGAAGAAGGCAGCGATGACGACCTGCGGCGTGCACTGCTACTCGCACGTGGATGGCGATCGACTGCTGACATTGGTGCAACACCTAGTGGTGCCCTTCAACGGCCGCAATGAGGACGACGTCATGGGCGCGGAGGTCTAGGTGGCGGCGGGAGTGCAGGACTCAAACCGTGGCATGTCGAGGAGGCAAAGGTCGCTCATCCTGGCCGTGTCGTGCTCTGCACGCCGTGGTGGGGTAGGAGCGCCACTGTCACGGAGAAGGAGTGCCGCCGTGCTCCATGCTCCGACCGCTGCGCGCCATGGAGAGTAGGGGAGAGGGCGTCAAGCTGGGGAGGGTAGGGTAGGGAGCGCCGCTGGGATGGAGAGGGTAGGGGAAGGGACGGGGCGCCGCCGGATGGAGGGGAGGGGAGAGGGTGTTGGACTGGGAGAGGGGAGGGGAGGGGGCGGCGGGCTTTTTTCTAGGTGCAGTGGAGATGAAGGGAGTGACGGCTGAGTGAGGAAGAAACAAGTGAAACCCTAATTCCCCTTCTTTATATATATGAACCCGATAGTTTATTGGATTGGGCTTTTTTCTGGGCCTAGGGAATAGAGGCCCACCTGGGAAAATGGTCTGATTTTCCCAAGTGGGCCTCTTATAAGGCCCGCCTCAGTAAATCAATTTTACAAGGCGGTTGACTATGACCGTCTCGGTTAATAAAAAATGATCGCCTCGGTTAATCCTAGCCAGTAACCGAGGCGGTTTAAAAGTCTGCCCGTCTCAAGACCAATTTTAAAACGCCTCGCAAAATATTTTTTGTAGTAGTGCAAATTGGTTTTGAATCTATTTTTGGTGTGAGAAACTTGGAGAACGCGTTTTGAACTTGTTTACTACTAGGATAAGATCACCTCTCTATATAAAAATGAGAGGATCATAGCCAATTAAGGATCTCAACTCCCAATCATAAAAAATACAACACATACCCTATTTTGCCTTACTTTTTATCTACCTTACTATTCGTCATGACTCCTGGCTAGATTTGGCGGTGTTCTAGGTGGCCTTGCCAACCCTAGGACACCCTTCCATGTGCTCCTCCCCGATGGGTCTTCCCGAGAGGTGTTCGGAAGTCTACCACGTGGGGCTCAACATCGGCCTAACCGGTCTCTAGACCGGTTTCATCGACCATTGTGTTTGTTGTTGCAATATAGGTTGTTTAAAACCTCAGGCGTGCTAGCCTTGCTGGTGCATGACCCAATTGGCATCAACAATCGGGTAAAACCTGTTCGGTAGTCGGGTTGCGGGTACACATTGCTATTTCTAGTTTGGGGCCGGTTGCCATGACACAGCGATGGGTCATGGTGGCCCGGCGATGCGACGAGGTAGGTGTTGGGATGCTGCAATGCGAATAACAAGAATGTTTATGTGAATAGGAGAGGGCAAGGTTAAGATAGTGGCCATGTGAGGCATGAAGCGGTGAGACTACGTTATTACCATCGAACACTGATGGTGGAAAAGAAGCATAGGATGGTGGTCCGGTGTTGGAGAGATGCACTAGGACTATAGATGAGCATTCAAGCCCACGATCCACTGGCATCGGGCTAGGCATGGCACATCGTGCCACGCTGGGTGTGCCGAGCTAGGCTTCGTGCCTGGCCATCGGCCCAGGCACGACACTATGAGCTCTTTTTTGTGCCGGCCCGGCCAAAAAGCATGCCATAGCGCCCAACAGGTCGGGCCAACTCGAGGCCCACTGAATGTAGACAAAGAGAGAGGCCGAAGGGGAGATCGGGAGGGCGGGAGCAGCTACGTAAGCTGTAGAGGTGCCGGTGAGCTCGCCCATGGGGTGCTTGACACCCGATTCGTCCGGGTGAGCAGAAGTGAGTGGGGCGGAGCTCGGATTGGTGTCCCCAAGGCCGGTGCGTTCACACACGAGGAAGCCACGGCGCAGTTGTGGCCGTATGGAGGTGAGGAGCCTCTAGCGAGGATAGGTGAGGACGCGAGGAAGCATAATGCGCGAGCGGGAGCCGGGCGCTGATCGAGCGGAGGAACCGAGGAAGCCGCGTCGGCTAGAAAAAAATAGGGTTTTGGAACATAGGAGTAGGTATACACACATATATGATAGCGGGCCTTCACTGGGCCGTGCCCCGCATGCCTGGGGTGCGGCCCTGTGCATTAGGTTGGACCAGCTTGGGCCCGCACAATGCGCGGACAGCGACGTGCTTTGGACTAGGCCATTGGGCTGCGGGCGGCATGCTCACCTATAACTATGACAGTACCTAAGAAAGACAGGAGAGAGAAGTCAAACGCAACATAAGGTGTTGCCAAAAAAACGCAACATAAGGGGTACCTCCCTCTGCTATTGGTCATTAAAACGTTTAAACAGAACAAATTTTTGCCACAGCTCACCTAAGGATGGCCACGGGTACATACCGATGGGTATTACCACCCATACTCGCACCTGCTATATGATATTTTACCAGTCGGGTTACTCATATATGCACGCGGGTAGAAAAACTCACCCATATCTGTACCCGCACGAGTAATATTACCCAGCGGGTTACCTGTATATGCACGCGGGTAGAAAAACTCACCCATACCCGTACCTAAGAACACACCCGAGCATGGCAGGACTATTAGTATTCAGTAATTCAAACAATTTGTAAGCTATAGCTTGATACGTGCACAAAAGCAATGAGTCCGACAAATCTAACACAAGAGACACTTCGAGCATGGATCTAGCATGAAACACGCAACCAGAAAACTAATTTGACCCAAATCGACTCAATCCTGTTCACCCTTGTCATCAGGGAGGCATGAATCCATGAACGGAGACAACATGAATGCTTGTAGTTCAATCTATCGCTGTTGGACAGTTGGGCTAGGATGACTAAATGAGTGGAGTTGTGCCTCCGAGGAATGGTGAGTAGAGGATGAGGTCCACGGCCGCGGTTGTGGTCGGCTGCTTGCTGTGGCGTTGCCGGTTAGACTGTTGGGGAGGAGTGGGGTTGTGGGAGCATGCTGGAGTTTCCTGATGCGAGGGCCATGGAAGCAAGGAGGCGGGCGTCAAGGTGCTGATCTGGTGGTTGGCACCGCTCGGTGTTGCGTGCTGCTGTGTGGGGCTGTGCGCGATGCGCGTGGCGTGGCACCGCCGATGTTGTGCGAGCGTGAGACGGCTGGGAGGAAGGGAGGGAGAGATTAGAATAGGGCTAGGGTTATAAGATGAGCTGGCCATTATATACGTCAGTAGGTTTTAGTTGGGCTGGCCCAAATACTTGTGTTGTACGGGCCAAATTCATTAGGATAGCTAGTCGTATATGTGGGTATTCATTACCCACATGTAGACAGGTATGGGTAGTATAAGCCCACGCTCGCACCTGCACCCGTCTACCTGATGGGTAGAGGATTTCATTCGGTAACATACTCACTGGTAGAAAAACTCATCCATACCCGCCTCTTTATCGGGTAAAACCCATCGGGTACTCAGATTTTAGGTGCCCATTGTCATCTTTACTCACCTCATCGGTCATCATCTCAGGTATGCAAGGGCACATACAGTAAGGTCACGCAGGTGGTCGTAACGCCAAGACAGCTCAGTGTATTCTGACGTGGGAGAGAGAGAACAAACGAAAGTGAACGAGCTTGTCGCTGCAGCCACGACGATCGCTTGCACTATTCTCCAGCTGTAGGTCCCGCCACTACACCAAGCTGTGAGAGAAAACTAGGACAGGGAAATAAGCTTGCGTGCCATATATAAATTAAAAATTATATTTAGAACCGAAAAAGAGCCTAGATTGTTGTATGACTTGTTTCATATTCTATTCTGCTGATGACTCACCTTGGTTTATAGCCAGGCTTATTAAACCTGACATGTTTCGTGGTCGTGAGTGGCACGCCAAGCACGCCTGCACAAAAAAAAAAGCACGCCTGCACACGTCCGCTAACTAGTCAAGGTCAAGGGGACGCGCGCCCTCCTTATCTCACTCACCTCCATGTGGGTCCCGTTCCCGTCGGTCGGAACCGACGACTGGTATGGTAAGCTGGTTTGGCTTCAGCATGTGAGAGAGCGCTTCAGTCGCTGTCGCTGCGCGTCATTCCCCTCCCCCTCCTTCCACCCCGCAAAACCCCGCGTCGGCCCCGGAGGCGAATAGGGGCGACTAGGGTTTCGGCCGCCGGCGACACGCCGCCGCTCGAGGCACCTCCGCCACCGGATCCCGGCACCCACGCTACGCCGTCCGCCTTTGCCGCCCCTCCCCGGGTCACCGCCGGTGCGCTCCGCGGACACCCGACGCACATCGTCCGCCCCGTCACCAGCACATCCGCGTCGGCACAGGGTTGCTTAGGGTTTGGGGTTTCGGGTGCTGGAGCCAAATCCCACCGCCGCCGCTCGCGCAGGAGGGCTCGAGCTCGCGGGGTTCCCCTCCTCCTCCGCTCCGGTCTCCGGGTAAGAGGTTCCCCTCCCTGCTCCTGGATGCCGCGCGCTCCTCGATTCGGCCCGTTTCGCCCGATTTACTGCGTGGTCTCGAGCAATGCTGCCGGTTTAGAGGTGCTTCCTTCTCGTATTTCCGCTTGATTCAACGCGCGAATTTTATTTTAGTTGTGTTAGGGCGCGGTTCTGGGTTTCAAATTGTGCGCTGCGCGCACCTGTGCGGCCGATTTTGCAGACTCGAGCATTTGAACGCTCAAATGTTGGGGGGATAGCACCTGGCCACCTGTATTTCCGCTTGCCTCGGTGCGCGATGTCAGCTGTGTTGGGGCGCGGTTATGGGGTTCAAATGTCTGCTTCGGAGGAGGCGTGTGCATCTGTGATTCAAATTTTCGGGCATTTCGAGGAAGAAATGTTTGTGTGTGTGTGTGGGGGGGGGGGGGGGGGGTGGTGGTGGGGGAATCACCAGTATGGTTGGTCTTGCACGAATGCTGCGTTCTGTGTCTGTGCACCTCGAGTGCTATAGCTGCGAAAAATTGGTTAATGCCTAAGCTCTCTTGTACATACTGGATGGTGTAGATCACAAGAGAAAGTGATGCCAGTGTTTGTTCAGGTATGCAAGTTGTGGCATGAACCACTGGCTTCTTCTAGTCAGGGTTTATTAGGGTTGTTCAGTTCTAGATGTGCTTATGTTTGCCTTTTAGGGTGCCTGCATCTAGTTGAAGGGTGATGCCTAGGTGAGCTTGTAGGAAAATATTTCTGGCCCATGGTTGTTCATTTTACTTAGCTTGGTGACCAATCCAATTCATGTGGTATCAATCAGCCCTTGAAACTGTATTATCAGTCAAAAACTAACCCCCACAGTTTTTCTGGTGTAAATGAGTATGTTTATTCCAAACACAGACCCTTTTAACTATAAAACATGTTGCCTTCATTTGAAAATTGCGACTACCAATTAATGTTTCGTGTCTGATTTTGTGGTTTCTTTATGTTTGTTGTTAATCAGTACTTATAGTTTGGTTGCAACATCTGATGTCAGGATTGTGAAATACTGAAATTCATTTTCTTGCATCTGTGGTTTGCAGAAATTCCTTGATTAACTTGTTTATATTCTCTTATTGTCGATTTCAGCTGGAAGTTGTCAAGGAAACTTGTTCTACGGTGTTCTTCTCTTGCATGAGTCAGTTGTTTTGAGGTATACGTCATAATAACAATGCAAACACGAAAAAAGGGTGCTGCAAAAAATGCAGCTGGGGATCGTGCCAATCCCAAGACAAGTAGGCCATCCAGAAGGGCAACTCAATCGTCAGTGGCTGAAAAGAAAGTAACTGATCTCATCACATCTTCCAAGAAGCAGAGACCTGGTAAAGTTCCATCTTCCATATGAAATTGTTTATTTTCATATGCTGTGAATCCCCCCTCCCCACTGGATGGTTTGTATTGTAATAGGAAGAAAAGGCATATTTTATTTACTTGAACACAGAAAAGGCACATTTATTATCTGCATTATCAGATGAACTAGTAACAAACTTATTATATTCTATACAATGTAGTTAATTTATAGAAACTTTGATTGATATGTTCTATTCTTATCATATTTAATCTGTAGTATGATATTGTTAACTTGACATTACATCTTGTGTACAAACCTTTTCTTTAAATCATCTTGTGTCCAATCTGAAGAAAGCCATTGTCCTACAAGTACTTATTACCCTCTAATTATTTTGACACTGCTTTGGAAAAAAGGTTGGTTTTTACTCATCATTGAATTGTTGTTGTAGGTGTCTCTGCTGCCTCTCTGGTTGCAAATATTTGCTTTTGTGCTCAAATGTTACTTCCGATGTTCTATCGCTAAGTTCATTTACTATTAGGATGGGAGCATTGACTCGATCTGATTGCTACAATTGTGTTGTTGTTACCATGCAGTTGGCGTCACTTCCAAGAAGCATTCTATAGGAGGAAGGAAGCTGTTAGTTTCATGTGATACAACTGATGCTGAAAATGATGCACCTCAGGTGGCCCATAGCATCCCCCCTGATCTGCAGGTAATTGGCTAAATTTAGACAGTTAACCTTTTTTCTGCCGTATTTCTGTTACTTAATATCTGTGGTGTTAATTTCTTCCAAGCAAAACTGAAGGGAAGAGAGATGCTGATAGTTTGGTGGTTGTTGTGTGTGTAGTTTGCTATCCTTCTTTTAGTCAGGTGTTAGATAAGTATCAGCCAAGTATGAGTTGCTCATTTTGGGCCAACTGTGTTAGATCACCTTATGTTAGGTTTTTGTTTTTACCAAGAAATACACAGTAGACTTTCTTTTGTCTTATGTTATTTATTAGCATGCATACTCATGCTTTTCTATTTATATTTCCGGGCCCAGCATTCTGATGGTGTTGCAGATGATCGTCCCAATGATTCCATATTCTCTCCAACATACCATCATCACAAGGAAGGTGGTCTGAATAACCTATCGAAAGGTATAGAGATAATAAATTGTCCGATTTGTTGCCCCTTATCCTTTTTTGGTACATGGAGACCATTTTAATGTTTTAATATTTTTTGCTAAGATTAAATGTATTTTCAGGCAGAACCTTTTTCATTGCTAACTGTTTATGTTGAGAAATTAAACGCCCACATCTTAGTATTTTAAATTGTTTTACTTTGTTGAAATTAATTCTTCTAGGCAGTCACTTCTGTATGACCTTGTCTTGCTGGTATATTATATGAGGCGCTAAACATCTTAAACAAAATGCTTTCAATTAAATATCAACCGGTGGTTCTTTCTGTTAGGCACCATTGTATGAGAGTTGTTTGACATAAGACTGATTTTCTCCGTTCATTAATTGGGTGGAGCAAACAGATAAAACATTGGTAGTTTTTTTAGATGGCAGCGCCTTTATAACATATAATGATAATTTGGAGACACCACTTGAAAAAAAAAAATTAGTTCTGTTTTGGTTGTTTATCGTCATTTTGGAAGTTTCATGTTGTTGCAGTTGTTTGGGTTAGTTCTATTACAATACTAAATTTCTTATGCAGTCTTTCTGAACAGTTTTGCACTCTGGCTGTCATATTGTAGTATTTCACTGATGCTTGACTCATAATGATTTTATTTCCCTGTTTTTCCTTTCTCCTGAGTAATTCACTTCTGGAAGGATACTTGGAGAACAATTTAGAAAAAATTTCTTTTAAAGAAATATATTTTTATGTGAGGATTTCGTGGTGGGAAATTTGTAACTGGTTTCAATTGCAATCTCGATCTTATATGTTCACTTGAACATTTGGATACGTTGATCTTCCTAGAAGTTTAGAACTTTTAAGTGTTACACTCTGCTTATTCATTCATTGCTGCTTGTTGATTTGTTTGTGTTTTCTCATGGCTGGTTTCATGGTGTCACTGTGTTTTTAAACCATATACCTAAATAATCTTTTGGTAGTGCTGTTGACGGTTGGTGCATCATTCATGCTGTTTGCATGTCCTGTTACTGTGTCTGTGCTATTCATTTCCCGTTTTCATTCCTTGTTACTTCATTTCTTGATTATTGATCATGCAGGCTTAGAAGAACAAACAACACATGTTCATGGTAGTAAGGAAGCTAGCCTAAAATCTGGGTCAAACCTTGCATGTAACACTCGTGATGGGATAAATGACCATTCTTGCACACTAAATTTGCATTCAGCTGGGCAAAGCGCATTGCTTGAAGTGGATGAGTACAGTGAACTGGGAAACCTTTCCTCGGAAGTGTCAGCAATATATCTTGCTATGCAGCAGTCTAAGTTGGAGTGCATTGATGAACAGAGTCAAGATTCTACCTCAACAGAAGGTTATGGTGAAGCTGAGGAGACTGAAGAGTATGATGATTTTGACCCGTACTCTTTTATCAAAGATTTACCTGATTTATCTGTGGTGGTCCCCAAGTTTCGCCCTGTTCTCCTGCCAAAGCAGACCCGGAGTTGTCCTACGATGACTCTTGTACTTGATCTGGATGGTATGAACTATTGGCTATATACACACTTAACAGTCTTCAATACTGCATTTAATAGCCTTTTATATCCATTTCTACAAGACTGCAACCAAAGCTGCTTATTCATGTTATTTTGTTGTTCAAAACTGCAGAATGTCTGCTGCCTCTAGAATGCATAAGTTCAAAGCATGAATCCATCTATCTAAGACTACTAATTGGTGATAGAATGGAACTAGCAAGTACTGGTCTAATTTTGTTGTGTCTTAGAACATTTTTCCTGCAACTAGGGGCTGGTATGTGTTGTAACAAGATGACCTCCAGTACTCCACATGTTGGCTAAATCTAGTAGAACAGAAGGCGGATATTGTTTTTTTAGACTGATGGATTTGTACCATGACTATATTACTATCATGGTTTTTCAGAACTCAGATTCAACATGGACGTAGATCTTGGTTGTTTGATGTAGACTAGATTGCTTGTTGTATGGCAGTAATCCTGCACTTAGTAGTTCCCAGAAACTTGCCTAGAACCATGCTTTGGACCAAAGCATCGAATTTACTTCACTTTCTCTTGTCTGGGCTCTTTTACTGCCAGTTGGATATAAGTTTTAAAGTATCATTCGTTTCCCACATTGATGTTAATTTCGTGTTTGTCTTGCTACATGCAGAGACACTTGTGCATTCAACTCTTGAACACTGTGAGGATGCTGATTTCACATTTCCAGTCCATTTTAACTTCAGAGAGCACACAATCTATGTTAGATGCCGCCCCTATCTCAAGGAATTCTTGGAGAGGGTTGCCAGCATGTTTGAGACAATTATTTTCACTGCTAGTCAAAGCATTTATGCGGAGCAACTTCTCAATGTTCTTGATCCCAAAAGAAAGTTGTTCCGCCACCGTGTTTATCGTGAATCTTGTGTCTATGTGGAGGGAAACTACATGAAGGATCTGACAGTACTTGGACGTGACTTAACTCGTGTAATGATTGTTGATAATTCTCCGCAGGTATGCACTATTGTATCTTTTTCCCTCTTTTGCAGAGGATTCTTTTCCATTCGGCCTTCATTCAAAGGAGCATCTTTATTTTACCCAGCCTGGTAGGGGCCATTTGTTTTCACCACTGACATGCATATGTTTTACCCTTATCATTAGCATTTTCATTCAGTGCCTACAATGTCCTTGAATTTTTTGGTTGGAATCATTCAGTGTTCACATGCTATGAAAGAATAATGAATTGGTGGGAAATGCTTGCACGTCGTGGTTCATCTTGGGCATTGCATAGCTTCTCAGAATTATTGGGATAGCTAATATAAACAGATAAGTAGTATCTTATTGAAAAAATAAGTAGAATCTTATTTTTACTGTTCCCTGGATAGAGGCCAGTCCCTGGGAGCATTTGATGACAAATCATCTTCAGACCTGCGAGATGCTGGAGATGCTGAGCGTTAGTGTCTTTAGCAGTAGCAGGACCTTTTGTAGTTCTGAGCGTGAGTGTCTTTAGCAGTAGCATCATTGATCTTTTGGATCATGCGCAGCTGTTATCAGTGCATCTGCATTATTCCTGTTGAATTAGCTTATAGTTGTTGGCTGGTTGGGTTTTGGGAGGATTTGAATGTAAAGCTGCTTTCCTTGGTGCAGGCCTTTGGATTCCAGTTGGACAATGGCATTCCTATAGAAAGCTGGTTTGATGATCCCAATGATACGGAGCTGCTGAAATTGCTCTCGTTCTTAGAAAGCTTGGTGGGCGTTGAAGACGTCCGGCCTTATATAGCAAGGAAGTTCAACCTAAGGGAGAAGGTAGCCACCACGTCTTCTCCCGCAATAGACATGCAGATGTGATCTGTCCAATGCTGCCGGGATTATTCCGGTGTCAAAGGTGGCCATGGTGATAAATGTAGGAACGGAGCTGCTATGGTGAATCTGTTGAATGTAGCATGTCAGGATCCCCGGGCTCTCTGCATTGTTGTATGTTTGCCCCGACTGCAATGTACAATTTGCTGCCGTTGGGCAGTTGTAGACTTCACTTACATTTTGTTGGTCCAGTTGACATGTGATGGCCTAGTTACATATTCTGTCAACATGTTAATATCATGTAGGTTGGTTGATGTAGGAGGGAACCAGATCGAAGATGCCCCTGCATTGGCTGCGACATGTGTGAAAGACGACTGAGCAATCCTGAGAGGCTGAGACAGTGCAGATGGCACTATGAGGTCCTCAGAGCAGAAGAGCCATGAATGGCACGAATGGTTTCGTTTGCTATAGGCTGGCCTTTTTTTTTGTTTTAAGAGGGAAGGCCTGGTTTGCTGGTTTGAGGAATACAGATGGGCCATTAGGTTCAATAGTTCTCAAGCTGGGCTCACGAGTGTTTCGTACCACAACAAAGGAAAACCTCCATTCTAACTAAATCATCACCGGTTTCAAAAAAAAAAAAATCATCACCTCCTCCTTAAAAAAAAACCTAAATCATCACCACAATCTGATTTTCCTCTTCAAACTATAAAATCAAAAATTTTGCTCTGAACTCTGGAATTGTTTAAATTAGCTCCTACCTTGGTTTGGAGTAGTTTTGAAAGCGGCTTTGTCCCCTCTTTTTTAGTTACTAGGTAAATACCCGTGCGTTGCAACGGAAACACATAACACCAAGATAACATATGCATGAGCGTGGGTTGTATTGTTATCTAAAATAGATATTACAATCATAATGTTCCAATCAATATTACATAAGTCTTCACGAAAGATGGATAGTTAAAATATAACTTTAAATTTGAATGCAAAACTAAATCATCAACTTCAATTGTCGCATCAATTCAGGGCTACGATACGCGATAGATAAGCTCGCACTTCTTTAGGAATCAAGTGCTATGGAAAGATAATCATAACAAGTTTGTGTTTCACAATACATATTTTACAATCTATTCTGCAATTAAGAATCTAATCTATCAATAGTTCGACTAAGAGAACGTGCTTTGCACGAACACCAAGCTGTAGTTGGTCACCAATCAATGATGATCTAGAAGATTTTCTAGTCCAAGATGCGGTGTCTGACTTTTTGCAGCTGAAGCATGCAGATGGCTAAGTTTGTTAATTTATAAAGTTAAAGTACCATTGATATTATCTTGAAAAAAATATGTATCGACATGTAATGCATTACCTCTTTTATAGAGTTAGAACCTCTTTATATACAATATTCTTTGTGAATATATCATTTGTTGTTTTCTTCTTCCCCTTCCCTTTTCGTTTCCCCTTGTTCACGTCCTTCTCAGCTGCCGGCACAGCTAGGATCCTAATGTTGGATCTTGTTATTGCTCTTGATAGCGCCACATACTGGCCATGCGAGAACACTGGTTCCGGCAAGTATATCCCAACGTTAAGGATAGTTTGCCCCTGTGACTTGTTAACGGTCATCGCGAAACTGAGCCGGATAGGAAACTGCTTTCGCTTAAATTGGAAAGGGAACATCTCATCGTCCGACGGGCATAAGGGTATACGAGGCAGAAAAACCCGCTTTCCAGCGTGCTGTCCCAACACAATTTCCCTCGGGAGAATTGGGTAGAAGGCCTCAGAAAAAACTGCGTTTAGGTTTTGGGCCCTTTTTTCGAATTTGTTTGGAAGGCCTCGAAACAAAATTTTGTTAGCTAGAAGGCCTTCTGTCCGTTTTGGGCGGTTGACGGTGTTAAGTAGGGGGTAAAAAGACGATTTTGCCCCTGGGTCAAAAAAAATAAAAAATATGATTTCTATTATTTATAGTATTTTGAGTATATGTATATATTTAAATTATTCAATATATAATAACATATATATATATATATATATATATATATATATATATATATATATATATATATATATATATATATATATATATATTCAGCATATCCACAAAAATATATCTCACATTACAGCATCACACACACACGCACACACACGCACACGCACACGCACACGCACACGCGCGTATAATCCACTCTCAAATAACACATATATCCAATCTCACATAAATAAGGTCACACAAATCACCATAGTTCAGTTCGCAAATTACCATAGTATAGTTGTCACATACATAAGGTCACACGAAAGTGGCACATACATAGAGCGAATACATATTGATCTCACATGAAAATGGTCACATTGGTCTCACATACATGGAGAGAATACATCACAAATCACAACTAACAGAAAGTCCTGTGGGTTGCCTCTGGAGTGAATAGAACGTGGGGGTAAATTCGTCATTTCGCGTTTGCTACAGTGGCTCAACTAACACATTCCTCCAACAGAGCTAACAGAAGGCCTTCTGGCTAACAAAATTTTGTTTCGAGGCCTTCTAGACAAATTAAAAAAAAAAGGGTCCAAAACCTAAATGAAGTTTTTTCTGAGGCCTTCTGCCTAATTCTCCCATTTCCCAACACTGAAATGCACATCCATTAATTAAAATGAGAAAATAGAATGTTCCATGCAGAGGACTAACTTGTTTCTGTTACAGTAGCCATATCCACTGCTAATTCAGAAACGCAAAGACACAAAGTACCAAACTACAGAGTATTGGGCTGCAATGCAGAGTTGCAGACAGGACATGCACAGCACCAATCAGCTCAAAATTAAAATATATCCTAGGTGCTATTAATCAGTATTCAATACCTTAACTTACAAAGAAGTTGCCTCTTGCAAGACAAGGCGCAAATTTTTTGAAAGCTGCAAACAAATTTTAGAAACAAAATGGATCCTCAGCTAGGTACTAATGCGATTAAGCATCAGCCAAAGCCACCAAGCACTATCATGATCTAACTTGAACTCTGTTACTGAACACCATACTTGCATAGTTTGAATATGAAGTTATCATGCAAATATACTTGCGACATAACACCTAAGAAAGGCAAAACAAAGCAGGACACATACTCCAATCTAGAAAGGCCTATCCCCTCGCATGAATATCCTCTAGTCTAGTCCTCCACAGCACACGCATCAAGTCATAAACAGCACATGACAATGCTGCTATTGACTGACCCTCTGGCGAGCTTAACGGCTCCAAATTAAAATCTCAAAGCAAACAGAAGCACAACAGCAACAGTCTTAGACATTGATACACTACTTCGTCAGTAGATATATTAACTAAACAATCAAACATCGAGGTCCACGCAATAAAAACTTGAGATAGAATTCAGCTGAGTAAGCAGAAAACATATCGTTGTAGTTCCTCAAGGAGACATCAACACAACTCGATTGCATTCTTCAAGTTCAGTAGTGAAACTATGTAGAACTCGATTGCATTCTTCAAGTTCAGTAGTGAAACTATGTAGAACTCGATTGCATTCTTCAAGTTCAGTAGTACACAGAAAATATATATGCAGTGCAGCGTGCATTGGACATATAAGTGGTGTAACGGAACCGTCCAAATTATAAGAGCACAAGTACAAAAACAATCACCGAAGTGATCAAATTCTCGCACTTGAGCCCATATAACTCCGGTAGTCCAATGAAATCGCGAGGGATTTCAAACCAACCAACATACAAGCCAAGATCATAGTGATTCAACATAACAAGTCACATGTTACAACCATTTCACAAGTAGTTCAATATACATCGGAGCTGAACATAGTTATTACAACTTAAGTTCAAAAGTAGCGGAAGCAAAGTAATTTGAAACTAACAACACCATTATTTAAAATACATGCCAGTACGAAGGTCGACTTCCCACAAAAGCATGAGAGAGAAGATAACTCAGAAGGATCTGCCCGTGATCACACTCCGCCTCTACGGCAGGAGTCAACCAACTCTTGCAGCCATCATGATACATCACAACCTGCAACAAGTGGAGATAAAACCCTGAGTACGAGAAGGTACTCAGCTAGACTTACCCGTCATAAACCAGAAATAAAGTGACACCAAGGATCATGCAAGGCTGATATAAAGTGGGCTAGCTTGACATCATTTTGCATAAAAGCTTATTATGGATAAGTAATCATTAATGCTTAAGCATCAAGTTAATTATCATTAACCTGTCCTCTATATTAGAACCTGTACTAGAGCACTCACTTTATTAGGAGCAAACAATATTAACCATAGCAGGTATAAATTAAGGCAACCTTTCCATCGTTATCCAATTAACCATCCATTCAATTTAATGGAATCTACGTTGCCGCTGCTCAAGTCAAGTGCTCACTAACCGGGAGCGACGGCGATTCGAATCGAATTCCTATCCAGCTGGAGGGGTATTTCTAACACTCACCGCGCTGGCCCCTGCCAGGGTCGCACAAGCCACCTTTCGTATGATTCAGGAATCGCGGGTCCGAATGATGTCGCGACCCCAAGGGCGACACTCTGCCAGGTGATAGGGACTCTAACCCCCCCTGGTCTCACGCCAATGTCCCCAAGCACATCCTTTCTCTCCTCCAAGAAGCAACCTACCATTCGATTCCCGGCCTGAACCATATTACTCGGCTTCGCGGTCGGAACGACTTATCCGGCCAACTAAGTGTTAGACTGCGTTCAACATGACTCAAGGACGTACAGCGAATCGGTCCTTAAATGACTCAGACGGGGATAGATCCACACCCAAGACCTCCATGCCTTGTTGCTTCACTATCGTCATCCCGCCCGGTCTCATTTCATTTTATTAACACATGGTTCCATTCCACGATAGCAAATATAGCCAACCGTGCCATATATGAATACCCCTACATCTCGCAGATGACAGGAAATCACCTGACTTCTACCGCTTAAAGCAGGGCTAAGCATCTACTCGATCCTAGTCTATGTAGGATTAAGGGATTCATATATCTGGACAAGGATTGATATAATGCAGCAAGAGTTTCCAACCAACTCCTATCACCTAATGCAACAATACTTATAACATATATAGAATTAATTGCTTTGAAGATAGGAGGCTTAGAATGCTCCGGGGCTTGCCTGGGATCCGACTCAAGTTAGAGTATGTCAGAAGAAACTCGCTTGGCGAGCATTCCCTCATTCTAGCACTTGTTCGATCCTTCCATCTTCGGGATGGATCCACCAAACATCATCTTCTGGTTAGCTCCACATCATGTCCTTCACGTGTTTTAGCTAGCGTACCTAAATGAGGTGCAACAATGCATATGTATGAATGCATAGAAGTGCAATAAACAAAGTAATCAAGCAAGCATACCAAAGTTCACATAAGCACCTAGAGCTAGTTAACTTAATCCTCACTAAGGCATAATATAGAAGATGGCAAGCACATCAATCAAGCCACAAGTCTCATGAGATCACAGGGTACTAACCCAAGTACAATCAAAGATATGAGTCACACTTCAACACACTAGCATGACAAAGTTAATCAAAGCAATAGAACTGGAATCTGCCACTTTCTGGACAACAGAACAGCAGTTGAGAAAATTAATCATAACTGGAGATCTACAACTCCAAAAGATGTGCAATAAGACATTCTAGAAAGCTTATGAAATTGTATACAATTCATTTAATATCACCTAAGCCTGATTCCCAAGTTTAATAGGTCGAAAAGATGAAACTACAGAATCTGGTCTGCTCCAAACAGAGAGCAACCAAATCTGGGACCAGACTTTAAACAGCTATAACTCAAAAACTACTTAGCCAATTGACACCAAATTTTAACAGAAGCTAGATACATGAATTATCTACAACTTTTGTATAAACAAGTTTCCCAGAAAACATCATTAACATGGGGTAATTTCTATTGCCCCCAGAACTGTCCAGAAACTAATAATTGCAAGAAATAATTATTAACATATGTTGCAAACATATAATTGGACCAACCCAACTTTACCAACATATTCCACATGACTAATGAACACCAGAAAACATAGGGTCACCATCTAAATAAATTCTTTTAATACATTTCTTAATTTATTTAGATAATTAGGTGGAATTATGAACACCTATCAAAAGTGCACAATAAATTCTACCAAAATTACAGTGGCCTACATATCCTCTCAATAGTCTACTGTATAAATTTCACTCCATTTGCATAAGTATAGCAACCTCTATGAAAAAGACAAGTTTCTAAAGCAAGAAATCATGTGAGAGCAGGATAAACCAATAACTCACTCATACTTCATCCAATACTCCTGAAATTTTTACCACACATCAACCATCACATGAGTAGCATGCCATAAAAATTTCACTTCATTTGGAGCCCTAGATATGTAGTTATGAAAAATAACAAATTCAACTAGCATTAAAACCCTACTGCACAAATATGTTTTTGCAGCTAAAACTTTAAACTAAAACATGCCATCTTATAGATCTACTGCATAGAAAATTTCACAAGGATTCCAAAAAGTCCACATTTTCTATTTTACGAATTTCCTATGAATTACTATGATTTTTTCAAACTTCCAGCCGATTTAAAACAAATAGGTCCCTCGGGGTACTATTCACTTGAGTCAATGACAATGCAGTTAGGCCCTTCCCTCTAGTCGAATTTGAGGACGAAGCCCTTGGTCGGAAATCAGAGCAGAGGATGGCCGGACTCGTGGCTCCGGCCGTTGGGGGCCATGCCGGCGTCGGGGAAGTGGCGGTGGAGCACCAGGGAGCTGGCGCGCACGCGTAGGGCTGCTCCGCTCGGCCCGAGGTGGCCCGTAGTGTCCTGTCCACGGAGACAGGCAGCTGCAGCGACTGCTGCTCCGGCGGTGGTGCTTTCCGGCGCCTTGTTGACTGGAGGAAGGCGCGGGGGAGGAGCCGATGCCCGGCGAGAAGCTGTCGGGAGCAGCGGGGAAGGCCAGCCAGGCTTGGCCATGACCAGGCGTGGCCTTGGCTCGGCCGGCTGCGGCCTGCGGCTGCCTGACCGCGGCGGCCTGCGGCAGGTCACGCGTGCGGTGCCTTAGCTCGACTCGATGATAGGGCAGCGGCCTGCATGGTGAGGAGGGAGGTGCAGCGAGCGACGAGCCAGGGTGGAGGAGGGAGTGGTGATGGAGGGGAGCAGCGGCGGTAGCGCAGCAGCGACAGCGAGCTCTGCTCGCGTCCATGGCTGATGGCCGTGGCGCAAGGAGAGAGGCGAGGGAGAGCGAGTGAGAGAGAGCGCTGGGGAGTGGGGAGCTCGGCTCCACCTCTGTATGGCGTTGGGGAGTGGGGCGCGTGGCAAAGGAAGGGCAAGGTGGCGAGCGCGGGGCGAGCACGCGAGGCACGCGGCGGAAGCTGTCTGCTCCGGTCGGCACGGCACTGTTACAGCTGAAAATTCAATTTTCAATACCACCTCAAATGTACAACTGAACATCGTTTTTCTCCACTTCGTAACTCTCTAACCGGTTGATGATTTGTTCCACTGATTACACCGTTGTGTAGAGCTACACGCATACTACAACTTTGATTAAGGGACCTAGGATTGATTCGGCCTGGTTTGCAAACTAAAAATCACCAAAGGCAGGTACATGGAAACGGAAATCGCGAATTTCAGTCATTCCAGACTTAGCCGATTTTCGAAGCTTCAAAACAGCACTGGATTCAGTTTCGTGGGCTCGATTTGACCAAGCTATGTACTGAATTAGCTCTGTGACATTAAACAAATTTTGTTCCCCATGATATGTTCTACAACTTTTATTTAAGGATCAAGGTCTGTATCAGCTTGTGTTGCAAGATATAAAGCTCCAAAGTAAGGTACATGAAACTGAAATTCGACCCCAACACTTAGAAATTTTCAGGATGGCTAACAGCAGGGAATTTCTGGGTTGTTAGACATTTTTGGACATGTTGTGCACCTTTTCAAGATTTGTCACCTTTACAACTTTTGTTCCTTATAAAATTTTCTACAACTTTGCTAAAGGGTGCACAGCCATACAAAGTTGTTAAGTCACACTTTTGAAATGATCAAACAAAAGTGTTTCAGGGTCCATACATGGTCAACCATCACTTAGAAGCACAATTAGGCAAAATGATCAACATGAACATTGTTCCATTATGTGTCCTAAGTGTAGTTAAGGTGTTGTAGAGGCCAAACATACCCACCATGCATAGGTTGCACAAAAGTGTAGGCCTCACATGCCTTGAAACATAGAACTCAAGTGAAATGCTAGTCATTTCATGTGGTTGTTTCAAGATACATGCTACACATGTTCCACTAGGGTGTTCCACATGTGTCCAAGATGTGTTGCACATATTGCATTTGTATGTTGCACAACACTAGTTCCCATGGGATGTAAGGCAGGTTTTAGTTATAATCCAAACAAGCATCTAACTTATCATTTCATGTGACTTTTTGATTCCAAACTTTATGAAACTTTTCCAGGGATCAATATAGATAGGTACCAAGGTGAGACACATGAAGATGTGGCAATAACACCATCCAAACATATATCTTTGAAAATGGCCTATATGTAAAGCAATGATGCAGCATCCCACTTTAAGTTAGGCTCATCTCCATAGGTTGACATTGACATTGTCATTTCCACTTAATCTATCATGTTTGAGCTCAAACCCATTGCCTAATTGGTGATAAACACCTGGGGTGTTACAGCCCTCCCCCCTTAAAAGAATCGTGTCCCGAGATTCGGAATGGAAGACCTTTTAAGGAAGAGAGTCACGTTGTCTAGTTCCCAACATGTGCTATAGCATTCAACTACAAAGCTTCAACATCGGTGAACAATTTGGTCAAAGGCACTTTCTGATACTTACTCTTCATGGTAAAACTTATCTGAAGAATTTCCTTCATTGACTTCCATGAAGCATTGTTGTTTTGGGAGGAATCCAAGATAGCCGTACTACATTCTTAGTGTACGGAGATCATTTGGTCCATGAGTGAACCACTCACAAGTATCTGACTCACTAATGAGCACAACATAGGCCATATGAACTTGACATTAGACCGAAATATTCAGAAGTATACTCGTTGAAATGGCTCTATGTTCACACGGTTTTGAAAAGCAGTTCTCTACCAAAATGGCTTGAGTACAACTTTCCAAAAGGGTGAGATCATAGACGACAAACATTCTCTGAGGTTATATGGTACAAACTAACCAATAGACAAGGTCTATAATGGTCGTAAACGTTCATTCATTTAGACACCAACCAATGGAAAACTACTTTGGGTTCCATGTGTGCAGTTCTCTTTCTTTGATGACAATATTGTATTATCTGAGTCGGTCGAGAGATTAGTGAATGTGATAGCTGACTTTGTCGGCTTCGTATTTCTGCCAAATGTTACCTAAGAAGATTCTTTTATCCAAAGACAACAATTATCTGGGTTGAATCAGGTGCAACCTCTTTGGTAAAAACATTTATAAGGTACCAAAGTATGTCATCATTGGAAAAATCACTACTAAAGAAAGATGTAGTGAGGCCTTAAGGACAACAAAAGTTGTAAATATTCACTTAACCGCGGGGAGGAGTCTACCACCAAGCGGTCGAGTAAAATTTTCCTTTGTGACTTAGTTGCACTGTAAGTTGAGTTGACTGGCAGCATAACAACTTTGTCAGGCCAACTTTCACCTGAGGCTTCCTTTTTAGGATCAAACAGCAGCTCTAAGGTGGGAAATCGGTTGTTTGACACTTTTCAAATTGCTTTTGATACGCGATGGTATACATTGATTTGTAGAAACCAAGGCTGCTTGTACTTTGTTGATACGAGAACGCAAAAGCAACGAAAGAGTGTAAACTAGTATCTTTGGGACCTCAAAAGGGCATCCAGTAGCAGATCTCGACCATTAATTTATATACCAATCCGATGATGCACACGCTTTGAACTTGCGGTTTACTTTTGCAAGGCAAAATGCGTACTTCGCCTGGAGGACATTCCTACAAGAATAAGGAACCGTTTCTGAATATTCCTCAATACTTTATCCAATAGAGTTCTGAACAAAACCATTTGTGGCACCTAAGGGCACAAGGATGGTGATCGAAACTAGGGTATGCTTTCTCTAATTCTTCACTTTAGTTGATAGAACACTTTGCACTATCTGTGTGATTGTCCAAGATAGAATTGACTTGATCACAATGGCTCTAGAAGATAGAATATCACTCAAGTTGTTGGCTAGTTGATTAACTTCTTGTTGGTTATTGCTCTGTAAGACATAGCCTTCGTAGCTGCCAAAGAGTCGTTACCTAGCTGGAGATTAACCTTCCTATTGGTAACTAATCAGTTGTTTCTTAACACTAAAAAGTTCCAAATCTTCACTCTTGACCACAACAACTGTGGTTGATGCAGAATAGATGGTTGCCATCAAAGTTAGCAAATACGAAGTTATTCTAGAGATGGTTGATTTCGACGGTATGGCCATTATGCATACAAAGGTTAAAACTTGCATAATGTGACGATCGAGTCTTATCCAACGGATGACTTGTCCAACAGTAAGTGTGGTGTGTCCTTTTTATCCAATAGAGATGAGATACTTGCTTACTAGATGACGTTCGTCAATACGAGAACAACTAAGTAGAGTCACTTGTCTACCACCTCTTGTAGTATGTTAATGTTTATGTCGGTGACCTGTTCTTCAAAGATTATCCTTTATATAACTTCAGAAGGAAACTCCACTACTTTCGGTCTAAGATATGGATCTTACGATACGATATGGAGAGATAACCAAGAAAGGAACACGAGAAAATAACACATCGACTGTCATTTGATAATGAATCATGACTAGAAACCGTGATACCAGCGCGTGCCAAGCAGCCAGCCATGTGTCTGCAGCCACAGGAGGCCCTTGGTTTCGTCGCGGCACCATCAGTGACTACTCATAACACCATTACTAAACGCACAACGAAAGTGAAATTTCAAGTGGCACCAATGGGCTGTAAGAGCAAGCGCCATACAAGGAGGGATAGCAAGCAAAGGTAGTCACAAGGTTTGGAATCAATAGGGAAGCTATTCGCAGATCAAAATATAGCACAAGAAAACATCGCGCAATTGCCAGGGATAACTAAGCAAGAGACTCTTGCTTAAATTCTACGTACGACTTGTGTCCACCGAAGTGAGTTCCAGATAAAAGATTAATAGAAGATTCATTCATGTTGGGCAACAACATGAGATTAAGACTGATAAACATCTCGAGACTGAGAAGGTTGGGGACGGATTAAGTAAATTTCAAGGGCGAAAACCGATATGTAGTCATAGATTGAGTTGATAAGGTAGATGCACGAATTTGCAAGCAAGCGATTTTGAGGCCATAGCAAAAAGACGTTTCGTCGCATTAGCTAACCTTTGGGAGAGGCAACCGGGAGGTCCAACATAAATTTAGGTGCGGTCTCCACAACTGGCAACGTACGAACCATGGTCAAAGGCTAGCGTTGATGAAAGTTAACTTGGTGGGTCAGTCGATAAGGGTCTTCCCAAAGAGGGTTGCAAAACATCCACGGCTTACGCAAACATATAGGAGAACTAAACTTTTGGACTTTCGGTCAAGCAAAGGCATGGATATAAACATTCAAGGGATAATCACCACGTCTACAGGCTCAGGCTCCTAAGAGAGAGAACCTAATTGAAGACAACAACCAAATAATTACGTAACGTGAACGTTGTTCTAGGATAAAGCTATGCGACACTCGTATGCTCACCGAAGACAAACGAGGTGACAACTAGGGCACTACCTAGATAACAAGCATACATACAACATCACAGTCAAGCAGACATTTGGAGAAAATTCAAACAATGGGCTTAAGCAACCAATGCAAAGCACAAGACTCACCCAAAATAAGCATTTATCTCAAGCATGAACTAACTACAAGTTTAGTCCAAACAAACGTTAATTAAGGAGGCCAACTTAGCAGGTGCCCAGAATCTGGACAGCAGCACAATAGTTACTTGTTTCTACCATAACTGAGGTTATGGATATCCCACAAAGGTGATCCTAGACTTTCTAGATAGCTTAGGAAAATGACTACACTTTAGTTATTCATACCAAAATCAAATTCATAGGTTAACATGACCAAAAATGCTAATGTTTCAGATCTGTACCAATATGGACAGAAAATTGACAGGAACTTCAAAAAATGCATAACTGGAGTTCTAGAGACACAACAAGGCTGAGCCTTAACTTTATGTAAAGCTTATTAAGTTGTCTATAACTTTCTTATTATCATATTAAGATGATTCTATACCTAACAAGGCCAAACAAGACAAAGAAAACATCTCTGCCCAGATTTGGACAGATTCTGTCATTCCACTTTGCAAGCCCATAAGTAGAGATTTAGACCACCACAATTAGTGCTATAGGACATTTTGGAAAGCTTAGAAAAAGTACTACACTTCTTCTATTATCTCCAAGACCTGATTCCCTATGCACCCAGCTCAAACAAACCAAACCTTCAGATCTATTCAGAACATTAGCAAACCTGACCGTAAACTTTTAAAATTCAGAACTCTCAAACCATAAGACCTAGGGTCATGAAATTTTAGGACAATCTAGAAAAGTAAGTTAGCTACAACTTTGGTATTCTCCATAACTACAAAACACACAATGATGGCCACGAAAGCATTACTACAACAGAAACCGCTTTAGCAGCCAACGTTTAATAAGCAAAACAAAATTTGCCTTTGTTCTACTTAACAAGAGAGCACACAGACATATCATCCTAGTAGCTCTAAACATTTTTACCTTAGACCAACACCAATTTAATTCATTCATGAAAATTCACTTTACTTAAGTGAGGTCTAAAACATTTTCAAAAACTTGTATGACAGCATATCCACTACTTGGCTAACTAGAGGGCCTCTATAGGTTCACGCATGTAACCACAACTATTTCTAGCAAGGCTAAACACACACACTTTTCTCAAGCACTTTCTATTCAAGTAACATTGAACAAGGCATTCATGTCTAACTCCACACAAGGAAGATACTACATAAAATCAATCACAAGTTACTTAATATCGGACAAGGGTGAGAGGAGCATAGTCATGCATAAAAGAACAATCATGAAGATGCATGCTTCGTCCCATTCGTCCTCACAAGATTGCCAACCTAAGGTGGCGATCACGTTCTATGTCGGTGGCATAACACGCACTCTCTCGATATATAGCTAGTCGATAGCTACATTCGACTTACGCATTCGTGGTTAGCGTACCTGCAGAAAAGTTTCATTGCAGCCCAACAATTCCCAATATAGCACACAATAAAAACAGAGAAGTAAAATTCTAAGTACTCCCATGTACATATACCCCCGTATATATACATGTAGCACCAAAACTACCCGAATCATCAATCACCCACAATTAAGTACCTTCATATATATATGTGTGTAACATGTAAATAATCCAGTAACCAAAACTAGCTCTCCCCTAGACCGCAGGTTGTACGGTCATGCTCTCACAACTCACACTTACCTGAGCGTAGGTGCGACGTTGCATAAAAGTAAACTAGCAACATATATGGCTATTTCATATATGAAGGCTACCTCTAATCTAACACACCGAGTAGCATAGTGTGGGAGAGTTATCACACATACATACCTTGGCAAGGGCGTAGATGCATAAATGAAAACCCCCAAGTTAGTACTTACATAAGCCACCTAATAATCCTTATATGGGCATAAGGAAATTGACCACTGGCATACTTAGGTTTAAAATTCAGTTTTCACAAACCTATATATAGCTATAAGTTGATAAAACTGATTTTTTTTAAAACAAAACCTTTGTTTTAAATACACATATGACATGTTTAATGTTGAATCTTGCTCCGATACCAGCTGTAACGGAACCGTCCAAATTATAAGAGCACAAGTACAAAAACAATCGCCGAAGTGATCAAATTCTCGCACTTGAGCCCATATAACTCCGGTAGTCCAATGAAATCGCGAGGGATTTCAAACCAACCAACATATAAGCCAAGATCGTAGTGATTCAACATAACAAGTCACATGTTACAACCATTTCACAAGTAGTTCAATATACATCGGAGTTGAACATAGTTATTACAACTTAAGTTCAAAAGTAGCGGAAGCAAAGTAATTTGAAACTAACAACACCATTATTTAAAATACATGCCAGTACGAAGGTCGACTTCCCACAAAAGCATGAGAGAGAAGATAACTCAGAAGGATCTGCCCGTGATCACACTCCGCCTCTACGGCAGGAGTCAACCAACTCTTGCAGCCATCATGATACATCACAACCTGCAACAAGTGGGGATAAAACCCTAAGTACGAGAAGGTACTCAGCTAGACTTACCCGTCATAAACCAGAAATAAAGTGACACCAAGGATCATGCAAGGCTGATATAAAGTGGGCTAGCTTGACATCATTTTGCATAAAAGCTTATTATGGATAAGTAATCATTAATGCTTAAGCATCAAGTTAATTATCATTAACCTGTCCTCTATATTAGAACCTGTACTAGAGCACTCACTTTATTAGGAGCAAACAATATTAACCATAGCAGGTATAAATTGAGGCAACCTTTCCATCGTTATCCAATTAACCATCCGTTCAATTTAATGGAATCTACGTTGCCGCTGCTCAAGTCAAGTGCTCACTAACCGGGAGCGACGGCGATTCGAATCGAATTCCTATCCAGCTGGAGGGGTATTTCTAACACTCACCGCGCTGGCCCCTGGCAGGGTCGCACAAGCCACCTTTCATATGATTCAGGAATCGCGGGTCCGAATGATGTCGCGACCCCAAGGGCGACACTCTGCCAGGTGATAGGGACTCTAACCCCCCCTTGGTCTCACGCCAATGTCCCCAAGCACATCCTTTCTCTCCTCCAAGAAGCAACCTACCATTCGATTCCCGGCCTGAACCATATTACTCGGCTTCGCGGTCGGAACGACTTATCCGGCCAACTAAGTGTTAGACTGTGTTCAACATGACTCAAGGACGTACAGCGAATCGGTCCTTAAATGACTCAGACGGGGATAGATCCACACCCAAGACCTCCATGCCTTGTTGCTTCACTATCGTCATCCCGCCCGGTCTCATTTCATTTTATTAACACATGGTTCCATTCCACGATAGCAAATATAGCCAACCGTGCCATATATGAATACCCCTACATCTCGCAGGTGACAGGAAATCACCTGACTTCTACCGCTTAAAGCAGGGCTAAGCATCTACTCGATCCTAGTCTATGTAGGATTCAGGGATTCATATATCTGGACAAGGATTGATATAATGCAGCAAGAGTTTCCAACCAACTCCTATCACCTAATGCAACAATACTTATAACATATATAGAATTAATTGCTTTGAAGATAGGAGGCTTAGAATGCTCTGGGGCTTGCCTAGGATCCGACTCAAGTTAGAGTATGTCAGAAGAAACTCGCTTGGCGAGCATTCCCTCATTCTAGCACTTGTCCGATCCTTCCATCTTCGGGATGGATCCACCAAACATCATCTTCTGGTTAGCTCCACATCATGTCCTTCACGTGTTTTAGCTAACGTACCTAAATGAGGTGCAACAATGCATATGTATGAATGCATAGAAGTGCAATAAACAAAGTAATCAAGCAAGCATACCAAAGTTCACATAAGCACCTAGAGCTAGTTAACTTAATCCGTTGTGTAGAGCTACACGCATACTACAACTTTGATTAAGGGACCTAGGATTGATTCGGCCTGGTTTGCAAACTAAAAATCACCAAAGGCAGGTACATGGAAACGGAAATCGCGAATTTCAGTCATTCCAGACTTAGCCGATTTTCGAAGCTTCAAAACAGCACTGGATTTAGTTTCGTGGGCTCGATTTGACCAAGCTAGGTACTGAATTAGCTCTGTGACATTAAACAAATTTTGTTCCCCATGATATGTTCTACAACTTTTATTTAAGGATCAAGGTCTGTATCAGCTTGTGTTGCAAGATATAAAGCTCCAAAGTAAGGTACATGAAACTGAAATTCGACCCCAACACTTAGAAATTTTCAGGATGACTAACAGCAGGGAATTTCTGGGTTGTTAGACATTTTTGGACATGTTGTGCACCTTTTCAAGATTTGTCACCTTTACAACTTTTGTTCCTTATAAAATTTTCTACAACTTTGCTAAAGGGTGCACAGCCATACAAAGTTGTTAAGTCACACTTTTGAAATGATCAAACAAAAGTGTTTCAGGGTCCATACATGGTCAACCATCACTTAGAAGCACAATTAGGCAAAATGATCAACATGAACATTGTTCCATTATGTGTCCTAAGTGTAGTTAAGGTGTTGTAGAGGCCAAACATACCCACCATGCATAGGTTGCACAAAAGTGTAGGCCTCACATGCCTTGAAACATAGAACTCAAGTGAAATGCTATAGTCATTTCATGTGGTTGTTTCAAGATACATGCTACACATGTTCCACTAGGGTGTTCCACATGTGTCCAAGATGTGTTGCACATATTGCATTTGTATGTTGCACAACACTAGTTCCCATGGGATGTAAGGCAGGTTTTAGTTATAATCCAAACAAGCATCTAACTTATCATTTCATGTGACTTTTTGATTCCAAACTTTATGAAACTTTTCCAGGGATCAATATAGATAGGTACCAAGGTGAGACACATGAAGATGTGGCAATAACACCATCCAAACATATATCTTTGAAAATGGCCTATATGTAAAGCAATGATGCAGCATCCCACTTTAAGTTAGGCTCATCTCCATAGGTTGACATTGACATTGTCATTTCCACTTAATCTATCATGTTTGAGCTCAAACCCATTGCCTAATTGGTGATAAACACATGGGGTGTTACAAGTGGTCCTCTATATTATTAGCAAACTGGAAACATGAATAAATGGCAATGCTTTAATTCCTTCAAACTAATTCCTTTCCTCTCATCTCAGCTCAATGCAACAACTCATGTGTTAGATGGAACATTTCAGATAAAGCTAACAAGGTCAAACACGTTGGTAAGGAAGGCGAGCTTACCGTGCCGAGGTCCGCGCAGCGGGCTTCACCGGCATCGTTCGCGGCAAATCGCAGCGATTGATTGTCCTCCCTCTGTACGTGCCGCGCCCTCACCACTGCGGCCGCCGATTCTCGAAGTTGCTGTACGTGCCGTGCCCTCACCGCTGCGGCCGCCGATTCTCGAAGTTGCGGTTGAAAAGCAGTATGAACCTGCAAAAGAAATACATAATTAGGAAGGTTATAGCAAGCTGGATGTCCTACAGTTTTCATCACACATGCACCATATCCCTTACTCTGCTATGCCAAAGAAATAGATAAATTCAGTATTGCTGCTGCAGGAACCCTAGTCGAGCAAAGTTCAGTAGAACTAACAAATAGCAAAACAGAGCAAGGAAGTGAACAGAGATAATAAGCCGCTAACGAATCATAATAAATAACTCCATACTGACCAACATACTTTGCTTGCTTCCGTACACAAAATTTAATAAAGCAAAGCCTATGCATCCATACACACTGAGTTTGAAAGCATTTAGAATGATTGTCAGGATATATGCTCATCAGTATCGTTCTATAGATTCCAAAAAATCATTCACTTGATGACGCATAGTAATATGGTTGAGCAGCTAATGGGTGATTTTTTTTAACATAGATCGGGTTCTGCAGATTCCAAAAATTGCAAAAAAAAAGGGATCCGAGAATACGGCAACAAGCTGCTCCTCCCTCTTCATTCAGCATATGCAGAGCATGGTCGCACAGTAATCTTCTAACCATAATTAATCGGAAAGCTAACAAGGTCAAACACGTTGGTAAGGAAGGCGAGCTTATCGTGCCGAGGTCCGCGCAGCGGGCTTCACCAGCGTCGTTTGCGGCAAATCGCGGCGATCGATTGTCCTCGCTCTGTACGTGCCGCGCCCTCCATAATGGCATAAATGCAAGGCAATTATAATCAAGTTTGACATTTTTCTACCCAGAGTTTTACTGAATTTTTTGAAAGGTCAAAATACATGTCACCAGCAATTGCGACTAATACTATGAGCATACTAATTAGGATGGAACATTACTTTATATGGCGTTGCTTACTGTGGAACAAGGACTCATGCAACACTAATTGAAATAGTTCTCCTAAAAACAGAAAAGAAAAATATACCAGATAAGACTACGATCTATTGTCATAAATACAGTTTGTTTAGTAAGCAGCTGAACAGCCTGAGCAGATGAATAACTCCCTTGTCTGATTTGCATGACTTGTACGTTGCCTACATTGTCTGATTAATAGTTGAAAGATCTGAGGCTTCTAACTGCATCACCTCGCATATATATATACTAACCATAATAGCATTGGTCTTCTTTTTTTTCCGGCACGGACGGACCGATTTTCATTTACCCAAGAGCAATGAAATTATAAAAGTTTAACAATCCATAGTGCGTGTTTAATCAGAGCTAACCAAACTGCCAGTTGTACTGAACTCCCAGGGTTCAGACAAAAGGCAACCAAAACCACCAAAACCCAATAGCATTAGTATAAACTTTGCCCGTGATGACTCACAAGATGAATGCCATATAATTGCAAGAGCTGAGGCTTCAAACATGGTCTTAATTTATCTTCACCACAATGTAGGTGACATGCAAGTCATTGCCTGAAGAGCCTGGAGCATTAGCTCAGAGTTTCAGACAACAAAAATCACAATGTATAGACCTAACGAGTAATCTCCTAAACCTAACGAGTTCCGGATAAAGTAATATCATCACTGGTAGAAAAATAAACGCCACAGTTCATCAAGGAAAAAAATAGCAAGAAGTTAATATCATCACTGGGAACAGAATAGGAATCAAATTTTTTTCCCCAATCGTCATACGGACCCCATCACCAGAAATATCCAGGAAGAGAATGGAGGGGAGAACCAGGGGGGACTCACCAGGCGCTGGGGCCGCGGCGGTCCGGGACGCCGGTTTCCGGTGATGGGGCGGTCGACCTGGGAGCCGTCGGAGCTGGGGCAAGGCAGCCGCCGTCGATCCGCCGTCTGAGACCTCGCCTCTCACCGGCGGCCGTCGGGGCTAGGGCAAGGGAGGGACGATGGCGGCAGGCTCGGCTCCTTCTCCTTCTCGGCTTGGCGACGGCGGTTTGCGACTTGCGGATCCGCACCTCCCTTTTACCGAGCGCGGATTGGGGGGAGCCAGGAATCGCGGATGCGAGGGGAAGCCGGGTCACGGTTTGGGGGAGGGAGTCGAGCCGGGTCGCACGCGGGGGAGGAGGCGAGCGAGCGTTCGGGTCGTAGGCCGGTGGACGATTCTGTTATGTATTTTTTAGTTGCAGACACTAGCAAATATGCCCGTGCGTTGTAATGAAAAAAAAACCTATTAAATATTAATAGAAAATGAAGAGAATGTTACAACTTACATATCTATTTATGTTTTATTTACCTTTTATTAAGTCTATATTAATTAAAATACAATCTTGATGGTCTTTTTTCTCTTGTTGTAAGGCATAGAAATATTTACTTGTAAATATATCATATATACACCTTTAATTTTCATACTATCCATATGTTGATAGAGTTAAATATCAATCCCATGCCTTTCTTTGAGGACCCATAAAATATGTAATCCTATATCTGTTTGACGTCGATAAGGTTGTCATCGTGTCAAGGATTAATCTTGATTATGATGAAGACCTCGATTTCCTTATGGTATCTCTAATCGAGGACTGCACTGATATATGATACATGTATAACAAACTGCTCATGATTTTAGATCTAGCTTAATTAGTTAGACCATTAGCCAATCTAGGTTATAATAAAACTAAGTTTTATTTGTAATTTAAACTATATCACCAATTTGACGATGGTAATATTTGTTTATTAGAGATGGGTGAACCGATCAAGGGTTTAAAGATTCATAATTTTATATTTATATTATAGTTTATTATCTTTATATATAAGAAAAACTGGAAAGAAAAAATGGAATAAAAACAGAAAATAAAGTTGTGCGGAGGGAATGCACCAATGACGCACAGACTCGGTGACTGAGCACGTGAGAAAACGAGAAAAAATACGGGGGCAAAAAAAAAAAAAAATGGACGGACGGAAACGACATCGGCTCGGTTGCGGGCTTATGGCGGACGTTGCGGAAGACGAAGGATGCAGGACCAAACCGAGTCATAGTTGGGCCGAAAGCCACCGATTATGGGCTGGACAAACTGAATACAATACAGATAGGGACCCGGACAGGAACCGACTGGAACGGAAAAAAGAATACACAAGAATACAGGATACGGGACGAACAGGCAGAAAAAAAAGTACAGTAGAAATTTTGCCTCTTTATTATTAGGGATAGAAAAAATTCGGTAAATACTTAGTAAGATTTTTAAACCACAAAATATCTAGGTCTTCAAATTTTTTTTAAAAATCTTGTAGATACATTGGGATATGAAAAAATAAAAAATATTCAAAGTTCATGAAAATATTCTAGATGTTTTAAAAAATAGATTTAGCTCTAGAAAAATAGAAAAATTACAAAATAAATCTAGAAAAATTCTGAGAACATTCTAATTGATATGAAACGTGTCTTGACAAAATTTTCAACAAAAAATAATATGCAACCAACACGCTCATATTTTTGCCATGCAAAATTTGTAAAACATGTTTATATATTGATTGAAAAAAGTCTACTTAACCCCTCTAACTATTAGCGGTTGTCTACTTTATCCTCTCACCTATAAAACTAGGTACTACCTCCTAAAGTATTGAAAACCATCTAAATAATCCCTAAGTCGCTTTTGAAGGCGGTTTTGCTGACATGGCGTATTACGTGGGTGCTAATATGGCTGTGAGTCATTAAACAGCAGAAAAAAGTTGACATAACCCCCTTATATAACAAGGTTTGGCTACATAACGCCCTCAACTTTTAAACCTGATATTATAGCTCTTAAAGCATCTAATACTATTGAAGGGACCCCCAGTTGGTTTTGTAGGGCCGTTTTGACACTATATCCTGCCACACTGGCCTAACTACCCATGCTTGTTGTATTCCTCTCCTTACTCTTTCCAGGCTTTCCCATTGCTCGATGAGAAGCACGCGACCTCATATCTCCTGCTCCAATTCATGGCACTCCCTAACGACATTGAGCTCATGCACCGCACTTATGCCCTTGCCATTTGCCCCCTCCCACATCCTTGGTTGCTCTCGCTTTCTCCTCCTATGGCTATCTCAAAAGCTGACGAACCAAACATGCAACAAAAGGGGGTGAATACAAAAGTATTCTGAAGAACTAGTCAAAAGCACAATTCTACAATCACTCATCATTGCCCCTATGTAACATTTAATCCTTTATTGATTAGGTAACTATATACATGTACTAATAGAGAATGTGGAAAGGGAGAGCTTGCATGTTGACCTGGACAATAAAATGCTAGTGGTTTTTAATTGCATGTGATAGTGTACTGTTGAGGTGGACAGCTTGCATGTTGAGATACATCACTAGTAGTACGATTTAGGATTATAAGAGATATAGATATAGATATAAGTATAATGGTGTGCTGGCGTCGATGGTTTGCATGCCAAGATATAATTTTCATGGGGTCTAAGATTATAAGAGGTATAGATATAGATATGTGCCACTCTTGCAATCAGACTATGTCATTCCAATAGCTTGTTCCCAACCAATGCCCTTCTCAAAGACAAATTGAGGGGGTTAGCATTAAGAGCCTTTGCTACTACCGCCTATTTTCTATGCACAATACTAAATAAAACTTCAGAGCTTTGGGAGCCAACCATTTATCTTCTCAGATTTGTGTCCTATTGTTAAGGTGGAACTTTCCTAGATTTAGGAATTGGTCTTTAACCCCATCAAACCCACCCAAAAACGGGAAACTCCAAGACACTTCTCAATGGCTTATTGTCTTATTTTCAGAGCTTGAGGAGGCAACCGTTTACCTTTCCAAAATTTGATTTTGTGTTCCATTGTTAAGGTGGAACTTTCCTAAATTTAGCAATTGGACTTTGATCCCATCAAACTCACTGATAAATGTGAAACTCTAGCATGCTTCTAAATTGGCTTATTTTCTTATTTTTACGGTATTTATTCCTTAGCAAAATTTTCCATATTCCTTATTCATTTTAAAGCTTAAAAAGCCATTTACTTAACATGCACTTGTTTTTGTAAAATCCAGATTTGGTGTACCTAAACCTCCTTGTTCCTTTGGCTGACACAAAATATACCACTTAACTAGCCTATATTTCTTCTTATGTTGTTCTTTTCGCCAGAAGAATCTCAATATGTCATTGTCAATCTTTTTAAGAACTCCCTTGGGATTTCAAAAAATGACAACATGAACATGAGTAAACGGGATAGAACGAAATTAATTAGCACGAGAGTACCCCAAACAATAGGTGTTTACCCTACCACTACTTAATTTCCTCTCAAAACTATCCTCGATCGATTTCTAGTCTTTGTTGTCCAATTGTCTAGAGATAATAGGATTCCCAAATAGTGAAAAGGGTAAGAACCAATATTACTGCCAAAGAGTTGTGAATATTGTTCCTCAAACTCTTTCATTTGCGTGTCATTTCATTAAAAAGAAAGAAATACAGAGAGACAAGAGTCTACTGTAAGAGTCCAAGTACAAGGGAGAAAAACTAACTCCCGCACCTAACACTAAAAAACAAGAAAACTAAAAGGAAAAACACCCTAGCATACTAAAACAGCACACATCAAGCCTGTGTGCTTAGCCGCTGAAGAAACATCTCATTAAGAGCAGAGGTTCCAGCCATGCACCACATAGCACTCTGGTTAGCCACAACTTGTAGAACCAATTTGACATTTGGAGGAGCTCCTTCAAACACACAAGCATTGTGATGCTTCCATATTTCCCAAGCGACCAAGATGATTAAAAAATTTGGCTATTTTCCCATCTTTTTATCAAATCCCTTGATTTTTTTGGCACCACCAATTGGAAAAACGAGACTCTCCAGGCTGAGGAGCAATAGTTAGTAAACCAAGTCTACTCAAGATCAGAGTCCAGACCTTCTGAGAGAAGATGCAAGATACAAGGATATGCCGAATCGACTCCTCTGGTTTGATCACATAAGGGGTAGGCCGAAGGGTGGGGTAACCCAGTTTGGCCAGCCAATCAGCCATCCAAAACGGCTATTGATGGCTAGACAGATAAAAAAAATTGCACTTTAATGGAGCCCAACTCCTCTAGATCCTTTTTCAGGGAGAAAATCAGATGGTTGATAGGAAAAAAGTAGCATAGTATGGCTTAATAGAATAGATGCTAGATTGTGTTAGCTTCCAACGAAATTGATCGGGAGTATCTTATTGCAAAAATACCCCATCAAAAAAACCCAGATTTGCAAATATTCAATAAAGACCTGATCCCTGTTCGTTTCGCTAAAATTTGGCTTATGCCAATTTGTTGTGAAAGGAAAACACTATTTGTTCGCTGAAAAGTACTGCTGAAGTAGCGCTGAAGAACAGGGCTGAACATATAGAGCGCCTTTGATGTCCTTCATCCATCCACGATTGTTGAGGGCCTGCGCAACTGTCCTAGTTTTATTATTTTCTTAGGAACCAAACTGTACATGTTTGGGGCAAGTTCAACCATAGTCTTTTCTTGTAACCAACAATCCTTCTAGAATTTTATAGATTATCCACTACCCAAAATAGAGACAACAAAAACAACATAAAAAAGGGCTCGGGCATTCTGCAGAACTTGAATAGGTAGTCTAGCCCAAGGTTCAATTTAAGACCTGGCAATTGTTCAAAGGCGTGAAGCAACAATTTCATGTTCTTTTTGCATATGTTGAATAGACATATCGTCTTCAAACAAACATGGAATTATACTCCCTTTATCTGACCTCCTTCCATAGGTCTAGCAAAGAAGATAGCTAACATATAATGATATAAACTGTATATTAAAAAGAATTGGTGAGAGTGGATCATCCTCTCTAAGCCAAAGGCCTTTTCTAGTTTGGAAGTAAGGTCTCATTTGATCATTTATTTTGATACCCACATTACCTTCTTGGACATAAGCTTTGATCTGGTCAAACCATGTTGGGTGAAACCCCTTCATTCACAATGTTTGTTATAAAATCACCTTAGGACATTTTTGAGTGTCAACACATAACTTATCTACCACTACCTTAGTTTTTATACACCAAAATTAAATCCCTCCATCAGCCATGTCATCACTTCGTCCAAGCCGCATGATGCCCATGGCATCTCCATCTGTCGGCTGCCAGGGACACAAAAAATCAGCCTCCAGAATCGCCTAGCTACATCAGTCCGCTGTCATGTCAGTGACACGAAACTCCAGAACCAGAACCACCACCGAGCAAAAAAAAAGAGAGGAAAAGAAGACGAAGAATACACCGCATCCACGCGCGCTCCGCTTCACTCGACCTTCGCGGACTCTGCTGCCGCCCCCGACGGCTGTCGCGGCCCCCGGGACAACCTTGACTGCTGCCGCTGCCGTGGAATGTAGCACTTCGCCGGAACCCTCCGGTGGCCGGGATCCGCCGTGACCGCGGAATGTAGCACCTCGCCATCATCACCGTGCCGCCGTAAGCCCACCACCCGCTTCAGGTTGTGCATGCACGAGTCTAGCTTGGTTCTGGTGCCAGCCGCGGGTCCTGCTCCCAATGCGCTGCACGTCACCGCCCGGTCGGCCAAGTTGTTGGAACGGGTGGTGACCACCGAGTTCTCGATCTTGGAGCTGGCTTAAAGTCGGTCCGGCTCATTACCACGAGCCTGCGCTCCCACAGGTCCCAGGTCCACCGAAGCTGACAACATATAAGGCACATAGGCCTTACTCAACCCAAAAGATTAGCCTGATAGGATGGACTGACGCCCACCTTATATGTTGTGCTCTCCCACCATCGATGTCCGATGTGAGACTAAACCCCAACAATCTCCCCTTAGTCACACATCGGGGTGCCCCCGCCAATGTGACCCTTCGAAGATTGGACGGAGCTCATTTGCTCGACACACGAGCCTTTGCTCCCTTGGTTTAGATTTCTGACCTCGGGGGCTACCTTGAAGCCGGCCCAGTTCGTTACCATGTGAATGCGCTCCCACAGGTCCCAGGTCCACCGGAGCTGACAACATATAAGGCCCATGAGCCTTACTCAACCCAAAAGACTAGCCTGATAGGATGGACTGCCCCCCCAACTTATATGTTGTGCTCCCCCACCATTGATGTTCGATGTGGGACTAAACCCCAACACAAGTCACCACCCCCGGCCAAGACTCCCCACGCGCGCGCCCCTCCACGTGCAGGAGCACAATCGGCCATGGGATTGCCCGATTGCCACAAGGAAGAAGAAAGCACTTTGTAAAACCCCCCTCCCTTTTTTTTCTTTTTTCTATTCTCTGAGTCTTATTATTCTTATATACCAGTAACAAATCTTTTTTTTCCGCGTGCGGGATTACCTTCTAGTTTCTATATAACCCATAATGCAGTAGAGCTACAAATACTAACCAACAACATTCTTATTGTTGTCATTCCACCATCTCTCTACAGACTCAAATTGAGTTCCTAATTGTTTATCCACCATGAAGGTGGACCGTGACGATTAAGAAGAGGTTTTAATTAGGGAATATAGGGCCTCCTTTGCTTCTTCCCACTCTATGGGCATGTAAGCATTGTTGTAAAGAGGTGACGGGTTTTGAGTTGCCCAATTTTTTTTTTGCGATACTTTTTTTTTTTGTGATACTTGAGTTGCCCAATTGGTGGGGCTGAGAAATAATTTGGATGAGTGTCCATATAATTCATAATGGTAAGAGCAATCTTGATGTAGTTTGATATGCAGCACTTAATGTGAATGTATCACATAAAGCGTAATTGTATATTTAGTGTTCGAATAATAACTTCCATACAATATGTTAAGTTGGCAATTGCAAGTCTCCAACATTTTCTACCACTGTCGTTTGCTTTATCAGAATATTCCATTAAAATTTTATATTTCAATGTACATATTTTGAAATTGACATTAGGCATACATTATATATATAGCTTAAAGAATGACAATCATTTCTACTTTATAATATAACTTGCCTACAAAAAGTTCTTTTAGATGTGTTATGACTCGCTTAAGCCATGCCAAATAGAACTGTAGGAGTTGCACACCACATGTTGGTTGAGAGCTGCCAACCATTTGGTCAACCAGATCACAACAAGGGAATTAAATAATTAAAATCACATGGGTGGAGATGCTTGGCCACGGGCATCCGAGCCATCTGGACGCAGCGCGCCACTCCGCTTGCTGCCATGGCCTCCTCCCATCGCGCGCCCCACCCATAAGCGCTCTCTCCAGTACGTGCGCCACCCGCCCGGTTGAGCCAAGGCTGGTGCTGCCGGTGCTGGTGCTCGCGTGCCGCCGCTCGCTGTCGGATCCCACCCTGACGAATGGAATCGACCGGCCCCGGCCTCTCCCTCCCATATGTTGGAAATGTATGTTTTATGTATTTCAGATGTTTTATAGGTATGTTGCAATTGTTACATATGAATGTTATAAAAGTAGATCGGGATGTTGCACATGTTGCATATTTTGAAAGTGTTTTAGAGGTATGCTGCAAACGCTTGTTCAAAATGTTTCATCTATTTTGGAGAAATGTTGCAGCAAGTGATTTATCTGGATATTGCATATGTTTCACACACATGTTGCAAGTATTTCATCTGGATGTCACACATGTGTTACACGCATGTTGCAAGTGTTTTTTCTGGATGTTGTATATGTTTCACACATATATTGGCAACAATATGTTTCAAATGTTTCATCAGCGTCAGACGTATATTACATCCAAGTGTTTCATGTTGTAAGTATTTCACGAGGGCACGGTGAGTGATCGGTGCACGGCCCAGCCGTTGGGGGATAGGACATGACGAGCTAGGGGCCGTCTCCTAGACCCGTCGTGGAGAGAGAGGAGAGGAGGGGGTTAGAGGGAAGGAGCGGTGGGCGCAGTGTCGAGGGTAGGGTACATGCGCTGTGGGGCAGCGGCGAGGCGGATGGGGACGGGCTGTGCAGCCGTCCAAACGTGAGGAGCGGTCGGCGTTGCGTCGAGGGCAGGGTGCGTGTGCGAGTCAGAGCGAGGCAGACGGAGGTGGGGTGCGGGGGCATCTAGATGCTCGCGTCTGTCCGGACGTCTGGGTGCTAGCCACGCCCTTTACTTATTAATCGAAGGGGTTGGGATACCTATCTTTAATGTGGTTTTACAGGTATGTTGTATGTGAAGCATTTCTTTGTTTGTATTGCATTCCATATAACAAATCAAGTGTACCTTAGGTAGAATTCTGGATACAGCTTACTGCAAACATAAAGGATTTGATGCTATCTATAACCTTTCAGGTAGAAGACAAACATAAGGCATGTGATATAGACAACGCGCTACACACACTACAACCAAGCCTACCACATACAAAAAAAGGTGAACCAAATGGTTGAGAATTCCCCATTTGCTCTCATGGCCAAGGAGAACACCGGGACATGCGTTGACTTCAGGAAGATCATGACAAATCATGAGTCCAAGAAGGGTGCTAACGTCTTTGCCATAAATCAAGCCTTGGTGTTGAATTGTTTAGCTCCAGCAATGCCTAGCAACGTGATCACGTAGATTGATCCAGATGGTCGCACACGAGACACAGAGATTTATACTGGTTCAGGCCCCCGAAAAGCGAGTAAAAGCCATACGTCCAGTTGCTACTTCTTGTATTCGTATGCTCGGTTACAGGGGCTATTGCTCCTAGCTACGAGGTAGACTGGAATGAGGCGATGGAGTCATTGTGGATGTGATTATCGTGGAGTCCTTAACCCTCTTTATATAGGCAGAGGAAGGGTTACAGAGAGGGCGATCGGTGCTATAGATTGGATTCCTAGTTTGTTACAATAGATCAATTCTATCCTACCATAGCTGTGATGGTGGTAGATATCTTTGATACGTCATGATCTCCAAGTTGTAGTTGTGCCTAGTCCTCACAGGCTTCCTCCTCGGTCGTCCTCCGTTGATGGGCCAGATATATGGTTGGTGAGGGTACCCCGGGCCCATATCTCTAATAGTAGCCTCCGCAGGATTTAATGATGGGCTCATAGAGCTATACCATCCTTCGGGTGCCATGGGTCCCTATAACAATTGGGTACCATAGGTCCTGATGAGCACTTCTCGGGTACTGAGATGTTTGAATATAATTAGGAGGTCTCGAGTATCGGGACGACTGTGTGCGTTGTACTAGCTGGCAGTAATGCCTTTCTGAGTTTCGGGATTCCTTCGGGTGGAAGTCACCCACCCGTTTGAATGCATTGCTTGTGTGTCATTGAATCCTATAAAAGATAAGGATAGTGGTGCCTGGGAATTTGAACCGTTCTATTTCCCATGCTTTTACTTTGTGGAACCCTCTTGATGCCTGAGTGCGTTTTTAATGCCAACCACCCACTCCCCCACTACCATCCTTAGGGCGCTTATTTAACAAGGGGGTAGGGTGGCCAATGAGTCTCATCCCTCCTTTCTTCCCCCAATCCCCTAGCCTTAGACTGAGTGCAAGAGTGGCGATTCTGCTTGTGCGCCATGGTTCATGGTGTTTTCCAGCGGTTGCGCTGATGTTGGGAGAAGACTTTCAAGATTGGGTTCCACAGTGGCTTGGCAGCGACCGTTCTCCTTGGGTGTTAGAGGAAGTTCCACGAAGATGGGGAGGCACAATACCATTGGTGGCCCGAGTCGCTGAGGGAACGGCGGCTGGGCTCACCGATGGTCGCACACGGGGCTCTCTAGGTCAGAATATCTATAGTGAATCTAGGAGGGCAAAGAGCGGCTTGCTATTGCTAGGAAACCCTTTGCCCCACAGATCTCAACCTGGGTGCTCTCATGTATCAATTTGGAGGCTTGATGTTGCCAAATCGACACTGTTCTCTCCTCCCGACGCCGCAGAAGATGGCATGGGCCGCCCTCCTCATTAGGCTCCTCCTCCTCTTGGATGTTAGAGGAAGCTCCGCGAAGTGGGACTCCCGAAGGCACCTTCTGAGCGTCGTCCATGCTCATGAAGGTTGAAGGTGAGGTGAGGGTCGCGGTGCGCCTTCATCCGACTTCTACGCTTCACGAGATGTCCATCGCTTGAGTGGCAAAGTTGATCCTGCGCTCAGAAGGTTATCATAACTGTAGTAGTTTCTGATAGATTTTGGTTATTGCGAACCTGGTAATGTAAAATGCAGCAGAGTTTAATCGAAAAAGTATGACTTTGTTGATTTTGAACACTACTACCTGTGTCTCGATTAAATCGGGCGTTTGAAGATTTTCGTTCAGTCAAACCGGCCTTGCATTTTTATGGGCCCCCCTTCCTGACCCGATGGGTAGTTAGTATAACTACAGGTTATGCAGGTGATCCGATTTGAAATTTTACTCCGATCCAGTGTGGCCGTTTGTGGCTCCTGAAGACAGCAATCCCAAATGCTCAAGGATTACTTGTTCGAATAGCGAACACATAAACCTCTGGGGCTGTAGCGTATGCTATTTTTTGAGTTAATAACGGGTAGAATTGGTGAACGTCTGCTATCCAGAAGTGGCAAGACAAAGCCTAACAAGCTAGGGCATGTCTTAAAACTCTTTTTCCAGATTTTAGGAGCTCGTACTTCGGTTGCAGCCAGGGGCTGACCAGTTTTTCAGTTTCCCACAAAGGGGCACAGCTGAAACAAGGTACTTGGAGCCTGTCCAAACATTCTAGAGATTTATGTAGCCTTGAGGCCAAAGGTTTTAGGATCGGATGACGACCCTCCCGATGGCAGGGCTCGACTTTCACAATTTCGAGTCAGAATCACCGACTGCACCAACCGCTTTGGTGGGACCCAAATGTTGGTCCACCTAGTTTCACTAGCAATTTTGGGCCTCTGGCCCAGGGTCCATAAGGGTTTTGACTAGTATTAGCCACCCTTATAAGTTAGCCGAGGGTGGAGATGGTCCGTCTCTTTGCCGCCGCCGACTAAAGCAGTAGTGCTCACTCCTCTGCTTACCTTGACCTAGCAAACATCGTCACATCTAGATCCCACTGCCAGTAGTCGTAGTCATGGCGCCGAGAAAGACACTGGCCAAGAAAACCAAAACCATTAGTTTAGTTGGTGAAGAAGATATGAGCTCGAAGAGCAAGGGGGGACGGAGTCTCGTCCCTAATTCTCTGTGGGAGGTGTCGATGGTGACGGAGGAAGACATCAAGAGCCTGGTGGCTAGAGGATTTGTAGGGTTGAGATAGCGGACTAGAGGGGGGGTAAATAGTCCTTTCTAAAAAATAATCAGGCCGGCTAACCGAAACAAATACGGAATTAACACTATTGGTCTAGCCAAGACTACACACTTCTATCTAAGTTCTCTAGTACCTTAGAAAATATCCTAATTAGGCAACAAGGTGCCAGGTTAGCTAGAGCTCACCTAAACAATTCTAGAAGCAAGGTCACATAAACCTATGCCACTAGTACTTCACGCACGGGGGAGCTCCTACACAACTAGTATGCAAAAGCACAAAGCCTAAGCTCACTAGCAATGCTCAATAACAATGCAACTAATGCCAAATTAGAGAGCACAAATTACTTAGCTACACAAACTAAGCAATGTGACCAACAAGATTACTCAAACCAAATTAGTCATGCAAGAGCTACTTCTATGCTACACAAGCAAGAAGGTAACTAGCAAGCTACCCAAGCACAACTAGTTACAAGGGCAACTACAACAACACAAGAACAAAATATATATGAAGGTAAATACAAGCTTGTGTTGGGGGATTGCAAACCAACGGAAAGAACAAGGTTGACACAATGATTTTTCTCCCGAGGTTCACGTATTTGCCAATACGCTAGTCCCCGTTGTGTCGACCACTCACTTGGTGGTTCGGCAGCTAATTGGCATCACCCGCCAAGCCCACATGTCGGGCACCGCAAGAACCTACCCCAAAAAGTGAGGGTAGCTCAATGACACTCTCTACTAGTGTTGCTCTTCGTGGCTCCCGTGGGGTGAGCACGATACCCCTCACAAATCCTTCTCCGGAGCAACACACAATCTTCTTGCGTGCTTCACGATGGACAACTCGCCACCAAGCCATCTAGGAGGTGGCAACCTCCAAGTGTAACAAGCACCACCGGCTTGCAACTCGAACACCTAGTGCCACTCGATGCAACCTCATGATGCAATCGCACTAGAATCGCTAACTCACTCAATCGGATGAACACTATCAAGCAAGAGTGAGTTAGAGGGCTCCCAAGCACCACCACATAAGCCACCAAGGCTCTAGTGTGCTCAGATACCACCCCAAGGCTAGCCAAGGCTCCTATTTATAACTCCACGAACAAATAGAGCCCTTATCCCTTCATTGCGCAGAAAACGCACTGACCGGACGCGTCCGGTGTAGCGATCAGGCGCGTCCGGTCACCTCCACGCTATCACGGGTCCCCTTCAAATGAATGTACCCGTTGGCACCCAATGGCCCTCTTCTGCGCATGTTGTCAGACATGATCGGACGCATAGTTTGAAAACAATCGGACACACCACAACGCAGGGTCCGGTCAAGTGCAGAGAGCTCCTAGAGCCACTCACACGTGACTGGACGCGTCTTGTATAATCAACCGGATGCACCCCTGCATCAGGTGCTCACCACCACGTGGAACACCTCCTTTGACCAGACATGACGCTCAGCGTTAGGTCACTCGTTGCACTCAGAGTCCGATCACGAAGATTGCATGACCGGACGCGTCAGATTGAATGCGAACAAACGCAACCCAACGTCTGGTCATCCCTGCCTTAGCTGATCACACCGGGGCCAAATACCAGACATGTCCTGTCCAATATCGAATGGGTCCGGTCATGTCTGCGCCTCCTGCCCGAGACAGGCACACCAGATGCATCCGGTCCTAAAGTCGGACGCGTTCGGTCACCCCATGACTAGCGCTTTCAACTCCTTTTCTTCACCAACTTCTTCTCCTTTACAAATGCGCCAACAACACCAAGTGTACAACTTGTGCAAGTGTGTTAGCCTTCCACAAACATTTTTCCCAAAGGAGTTAGTCTCTCAACTTGCCATGCCACTCAATCCTAACACGTATGCAAAGTTAGATCGCTCTAGTGGCACTAGATGACCGATATGCAAACAAGTTTGCTCCTCTTGATAGTACGGCCATCTATCCTAAACCCGTTCATAAACTTCTCTACACACCTATGATCGGTGAAATGAAATACCCTATAAATATACCTTTGCCTTCCGCATTCCATTTCATCTCCTCCATCGTTGATGCAACATATGCACCAACCATATCACAAGTGATATGATCCACTTCATATCATCATGTGACCTTATTGGTTCATCATTCTTGACCTTACTTGCTCTTCACCGTTGCCTTTGTCCATCGGTGCCAAGTCTTGCTCAAGCTTCACCGCCACGCGGTCCATCACTTCAAAGCCTCCAACTCGCCCTTCATGCTTGCAACCAGTCCATCAAGCCAACTCTTGTCTTGATCTTCTCCACCTTAGTCACATGACTCCATGTCATGTCTCATATGCAATGAGCTCCTTGATCACATGTGTGAGCCTTACAACAAATCCAAGCCATCTTACTGTCATGGCATGAGTTGCTCACACAAGTGTACCTATGGACTAATCACCTGTGTATCTCATATTTAAATACATTAGTCCACCTAGGTTATCACTCAATTACCAAAACCAAACTAGGGACCTTTCAATCTCCCCTTTTTTTGGTAATTGATGACAACTCTACAAAGATATGAAAATTAAGCTCAAATGGATTCATGTTGCTTGCCCAAGCGATTTTACCAGGTGTAAATGATTTTGGACAAGTACCACGAACCCAAATTGGTAGTATTAGCTCCCCCTACATATGTGATAGTGTGTTTGGTTTAAAGCTTGCACATATGTATAGATTAGAATTGTGGAGAGTAATTACTACCAAATGATGCTAAGGTGTATAGAATAAACCTTTGAAGCGTGATACCAATCGTATTTGCACCTTTAAGTTCATCCTTTGCACCATGGTTAGCTAGATGTCACTTGGAAACAAAAACACTAGATACCTCATGAGATCAACATTAGAAGCAAGGTACTAGCATTACTTGAAAGACATACCAAGTATCTGGCTATCATCCTATGCATGCTAGTATTCAAATCATCATTCAAGTTCTATAACTAGCATACACCACACAAGCATGCGTATCAAAATTAAAAACTTATGCGATGCAAGCAAACACATGAATATGCACATATCAAATGCAATCAGTCAAAGTTCATGAGCTTGCTCCCCCTACTTGTGTGCTTCTCTTGTTCAAGAATTTTGATCCATCTCTTTTCCTCAATGTTGCTCCCTCTTTGTCCATTGTCCATATCCAACTTCTACTTCTTTGTCCAATCTCTCCCAAAGCTTTTATATCTTTGTACAATCTCTCCCCTTTTGTCATCAATTTCCATAAAAGGTGTGCTTATTGATACAAAGGATTGTGTTGGGGTAGATGGTTGAGGCTTGAATCTTGAATTTTTTTATGGACATTACCAAATATGTTGGAATGACACCACTTGTATAGCTCTTGAGATACCACATATAGGATCTTTGACCTTGATACCAATCGGTAGGACACCTCCCCCTATGTCATAGCATGGGTCATCCACTAGATAAACTTGAGCTCTTATCGGTGAGGGAACTTTCTTCATTGATGATCACTTAATGTTGAGGATCACTTGTGGAACCACCATTTGACATACTAGATACCACTTGTATGATTTCTTCTTGTAGCAATGTGATAATCTAGAAATACCACTTGTAAGATTTGTCAATTATATCCATTTCTTGGACACTTGTCATCTTCATGAGCTTCTATGTTTGACTTGAACTAGATTGATTTTCCTAAGCTTCCAAGTCCGGTTTGAACCCTCTCTAATCTTCTTCACACACATTAAGCGGTTATCTTATCAAGGTTGTACTTGTCACTTGTTGGCAATCCAAAATAAATCAAGTGCTTGGGTTCACTAGCTCAAGAACAAACTCATACACTACCACTAGATTCAAATAATCATTCAAGCAATAGTGGTAGGCTATGAATTTTAAAGATTTTCATTTGTCATGCATGATCCTAAAAAGCATGTACTATATGCACTAACCACATACTAGTAAGGGATGAAATGATCATGCACATTATAATGATACCTTTGTTATGTTGGAGAAGAGGATAGTCACATAGATTCTAGTTCGTTTCTCCAATGTCAACGTGAAGTCCAATTATAAGCTTGGTGAAGACCAATCATCAATGTGAAATCCATTCTTCACCCATATGAACTGAAAACCATTTATGGTCAAGTGCACTTCTTGTTGTGGTTAGCTTGCTTCATCATTTTATCTTTGCTTGCTTGAGAGCACTAAATGTGAGAATACCACTTGAACTATCATGACTTGCTCTCTTTTGAGTGTTGCTTGCTTTCTAGATCAACCCTTTGATTGCTTCAACTAAGCATCTCAAATATTCCTTAGATCACCACTTCCATGTTATCCTTTCAAGTACCACACTTGGTTTACCTACAAAAGGTGGCAAGCCCCTACACTAGGGAGAAGTGACCTCTCTCCAAAGAGCCATCCTTGATACCCAATTGAAAATAGCTTTGTTTGATTGATCTGAGTGATGGACTTAACTTGATGTATAACCTTGAATCCTTCTTTAAGTCTTTTTCTTTCTTCTTGTTTAAGTCCTTTTCTTTCTTCCAAATGATCTCCAATTGTCACTAGAACTTAAACCTTATCTTCATCTTGAGTTTGATCTTGATCTTCCAATTTGAGTACTAAATGTGTGTCACATATACTCCACAATCAAATGACCTTGTACTCATTACTTGTCATGTTTCTAGATCAATTCTAAACCAAACTTAGGTACCTCAACCACTTATAAATATCATTCTAACTTGAGGACCTTTCAATCAAAGTGACTCTAAATCAATCCAATAATTATCACTTTTCTGGTAGATTCTGTACCTTCCAAAGATGTGAATTGATCTCTCAATCTATAGCTCCAATAACTATGAAATTTGGTGGAGATGTTCTCCTATAAGTCTTCTTCTAAGAAAAAATTATTTGAGCTTCATTTGACTTCTAGATTGCTACCATATTTCACATCTTCCCACACTACTACATGCTGAAAATTGCTGCACTATAGCTGACAAGATCTACTCCAAAACTAAAGCATTTCTTATCCAATTCTCATGAAATTCATGCAGCAACTAATACCATAAGTCTAGAGCATGCATACCAAATTTTAGGCCAATCCAAATATATTTGATCACTCAAACTCAGACTTGATCTCAGCTAGCTCAGTTTTTCAAATATAGGACAAATTTCTTCACACGAGCTATTCTTCTTCAAATTGAATCAAACTTGAAACTAACTTGTTTGAATACTTTTACAAGACATAATCCATTCAATCCACTTACTAAAAGTTATCTCATGAACTTATCCAACACAAATCAGTCCAAACTTGATTACTAAGCATTTAATCCATTCAAACATCTCATAGCAAGCAATATATGCATATATATATATATATCCAATTCAATCAACTCATGTGCACCCAAATAAATTAGATCAAAAAAGATATACCTTGGTTAGCTCATGATCATCCATAGCAAGCTTCAACTCACATTATTTGCAAGCCACTAAATATTTCTAATAAATCACCACAACTCAAAATATAGCACTTGTATGTTGTAGCATTTGGACTTCAATTATCTTGACTTGGCATTGGGATAGAATATGCACTAAGCTTCATAACTTGACTCAACTTATGATGTACAATAAGAATTCTATTGAATCAAGCCTCCAATGCCGATGGTACCTACCCAAACTAGTTTGAGTCCTCTCAAGTTAGGTGCAACATACTTAAGCATAGCCTTAGTAGGAGTAGCAGGATGTTTTGCAATAGCTACCAAAAAGGTACCATCACCATCCTTTCTAAGCACTTTATTATCAACAGTTGAGATAGGCTTAGAAGTTTTACCTAGGGAACATGAATTAGCCATGTGTCCCCTTTCCCAGCATGAGTAGCAATTTCTTTTGGTTAGAGCCCTTTCTTCCTTGCTCATGATTTGCTTCTCATTGCCTTGCCTCTTGAGAATTGCTTGAACATTCTTCTCAAGCTTGGTAGGACACTTCGAGGAAAAGTGTCCCGTATCTCCACACTTGAAGCACTTAATGTGAGCATATACTTTCTTCTCATCTTGAGTCTTGCTCATCATCTTGGCATCTTGATCAAGCATTGGATGCCTTGCTCTTCCACCCCTTCTTGTTTTCTTCTTCTTCATCATCAAGTCACCACTATCTTCATGGTTGATCTTGATTTGCTCTTGGGGTGTGTTTTCTTGCTCAACTTGTGGCTTTGGTTGAGGCTCCACTTGTTGCTTTACCAATTGCTTGGTTGGGCACATAGAGGTGAGATGACCCCATGTGCAGCACTTGAAGCTCTTGACATGCTTGAGCCTCTCTTCTTCCTTCATCTTCTTGAGCTTCTCTAAGTTAGGGCAATGATCATGAAGATGACCCACTTCATGGCATCGGTAGCACATGAAATGAGAGAGCTTCTCCTGAGCTTCTTTCTTCATCTTCTTTTCTCTTTTTCTTTCGCCCTTTTGTCATCTTCTTCTTGAAGCCAAGGCCACACTTATCACCATAGTTTCTTTGAGTCTTCAACATGTGCTCAAGGTGACTTTTAAGTTGTAACACTGTCTAACTTGTTGCTCAATTTCTTCACTTCTCTTTTGAGCTCATTGTTCTCCTTCAAAAAGGTTAGTCTCATAAGATATAGAAGTAGAACAAGCATCTAAAAGTGAAGAACATGGCATAGATAATAAATTATTACAAGAGGTGGATACATTCTTCTTGCCTACATCACAAGGGTTAGCAATAATATGTGATTGAACATTTGACTCATGTGATGAGCTCTCACTAGTTTTAATTTTCTCATTAGAAAGCTCTTTAGTGAGAAAAGCATGGTCTTGTACCAAGTTATCATGAGCAAAACTAAGTTCCTCATGAGCCAATGTTAGCTCCTCATGTGAACAAGTAGTAACATAAAGTAGATGCTTTTGTTGTTCAGATGCGTTCTTTAGAAATGAATTTTCATTTTCCAATTTCATTGTTTTAGCTTTCTCATTTTCTAAAGACATGGTCATGCTAGCAAGTCTACTAACAAGTTCATCATATGAATCGACATGATAAACCACATTGGCATTAGATACCTTGGTGTCACCATGTGACATGAAGTAATTTGGTGTAGCGGATGGGCTTGTAGTAGTATCACAATCATGGCCCGAGCATGAACCATCTTCATCACCAACTGTGCTCGAGGTAGAATCATCATTTGCAACACTTGGAAAATCACCATCCATCATGTCAAGTGAACTTATGGTAGATCGATCATCATCATCACTTGACCATGAGGTGGAGCAATCTTCCACAATCACCAAATTGTGGTCATGCTCAACATCCTCATGTGCCTCCTCCTTGGGATCATCCTCCTTGACATTGCCATCATCATCACATGTGGAGGGATCACCGTAGAGGTGGTTGATTGCCTCCGACAACTCATGTGCGGTTCCTTTGCAATCCACCCTATAAAACACTTCTAAACTCAAAGCATCCATTATAAAGCAATAACCATGTGCATCGAGTTCATAGCAAACCCTTTGAGCTTTGGTGAGATTTTTATGATCTAGCACATGAGAGATGCCATTCATAACCATCCACCAAAACTTAGGTCCTTTTGCACGAAAATAATCAAGCATGTGATTTTCCACCGTGCAAATTGAGTGCCATAAAAAATGTGTGAGTCACAATCATCTAGCCCACTAATTGCCATCCTCTTGGGTTGGTGAAGACCACAAATGAGAGACGAAGCTCTGATACCACTTGTAGGGTCGAGATGGCAGACTAGAGAGGGTGAATAGTCCTTTCTAAAAATAATCATGCCGGCTAACCGAAACAAATACAGAATTAACACTATCGGTCTAGCCAATACTACACCCCTATATCTAAGTTCTCTAGTACCTTAGAAAAGATCCTAATTAGGCAACAAGGTGCTGGGCTAGCTAGAGCTCACCTAAACAATTCTAGAAGCAAGGTCACACAAACCTATGCCACTAGTGCTTCAAGCACGGGAGAGCTCCTACATAACTAGTATGCAAAAGCACAAAACCTAAGCTCACTAGCAATGCTCAATAACAAGGTAACTAATGCCAAATTAGAGAGCGCAAATTACTTAGCTACACAAACTAAGCAATATGACTAACAAGGTTACTCAAACCAAATTAGTCATGCAAGAGCAACTTCTATGCTACACAAGCAAGAAGGTAACTAGAAAGCTACATAAGCACAACTAGTTACAAGAGCACCTACAACAACACAAGCACAAAATATATATGAAAGTAAATACAAGCTTGTGTTGGGGGATTGCAAACCAACGGGGAGAACAAGGTTGACATGTTGATTTTTCTCCTGAGGTTCACGTATTTGCCAATACGCTAGTCCCCGTTGTGTCGACTGCTCACTTGGTGGTTCGGCGGATAATTGGCATCACCCGCCAAGCCCGCCCATCGAGCACTACAAGAACCTATCCCAAAAGTGATGGTAGCTCAATGACATGCTCTACTAGTGTTGTTCTTTGCAGCTCCCGCGGGGTGAGCACGATACCCCTCACAAATCCTTCTCTGGAGCAATTGTTGGGCATTCTTAACGTCACTATCAAAAGTAGATAATTTTCTAATTCTGATAACGGCGCCAAAAATGCCAAACCTATCCCTCATGCCACTTAAGCCAAGTTGTCATCCCCAGCATGACATGAGAGACGCGGTATTGAAATATGCAATTGCTCATCAAGATAAATAATAAAAGGGATCTGCAAGCGCACAGATTAATACCGATGTAGCATTTTAACCAGGAAGTATTCCAGGTATCGTTATTTATATTTTTACCACTGGGAAGGGATTTCTAAGTATCATGGTTGATAACAGAATGAGAATATGGAACTGAGTACACATCATTGCATATGTAATCAAGAGTATTTATCAATCTCTTTATACAGGGATAAATGTCACATTGGATAAAGGTAAAGTGATAATGGTGACAAAGATAATTAATCTGATCAGCTAGCCACATATAATAATGATAAGCACCTCAACAGATATTCTAGCAAGTCATTAGCATGGAATTAGGATGAACTACAAAGATATTCCCTAAGTTATTATTAACTATAAAGTCTAGCATATCATAGTTAGTGCAATTATACTTGGCAATCATGGTGAGAAAAGATTATATCCATGCATAGTGAATATTAGCAAGGAAGATGAAGAACATAGCAATCACTCCCCTATAATAGTGTTGCTCTGCCTGCCCTATACACGGGAGGGGGACTATATAAGAATCAACGAAGCTGTCACTATCGCGAACCACCCACCGATCCGGCATATAGGGTGCAATCGCAGATAAATACGGTATAGACACCACGTCTACACAATAATTATCATTCACCCACTGCGCACATGGATAAACGCTATACGATCCTAAGCATGTATATAATTCCAATCTAACTAAGCCAAGCATATAACTATGATAAACTAAGAACAATATAATTGCAAATATAATCAAGTAGAGCAAAGTCATAACCAATATATTGAAATAGAACAAAGTCATATTCATAATATTGAAGAACTAAGATGAACAATTGAAGAACAGAAAAGGAATTACCAAGAATCCTCTTGACAGATCCGGGAACCAATCGAAGATTGACTCCTTCTAGTTCTAATCCTATGTAGCTATGCTAACTAGAGATCTAGTTGATGTGGTGGCTCTAGGGCTTGATCAGAGGCTCTCCTCCTGAATTAGGGTTTGAATAATGAGACAGGGGCCTCTCCTCCAGGGGCAGGGGCCTTGCTTATATAGTCCCTTCGGATGAATCTGGACCGTCGGATCAAACCGACCTTGAACGTACGGTTTTCCTTGATCCTCAAAGGCGGTGGAGCATAATCCGCGAAGTGGAACGTGATTGGCCACCAGGGCAGGGCGGGCGCCCCAAGGACTAGGGCGGGCGCCCTGTCCCGGACTCCGTTCGGTCTCCCGTTCGTTCCCGTGACTTCTGGAGTCTTCTAGATGTAAAATAATCACGTGTTCGGTCTTTATCCCGTCATTAACCCGACATGTGGGCCTTTCTTCCATGTTTCCTGATAACCCCCTGCAGAAATAGAGAAACAGCAAAACTCGTGGAATTCTGTCAGATAAAACCCTAAGTCTAGGTATTGGTTTCATTTGGATCCTTTTCTCTATTTATTTGATAGTTATAATTGATACTTAAGGACCGTCAACAGCAATGCACAATCTTGTTGCGTGCTTCATGACGGAGAACTCGCCACCAAGCCATCTAGGAGGTGGCAACCTTCAAGAGTAATAAGCACCACTGGCTTGCAACTCAAACACCTAGTGCCACTCGACGCAACCTCACGATGCAATCATACTAGAATCACTCACTCACTCAATCGGATGAACACTATCAAGCGAGAGTGAGCTAGAGGGCTCCCAAGCACCATCACATAAGCCACCAAGGCTCTAGTGTGCTCAGCTACTAGTCCAAGGCTGGCCAAGGCCTCTATCTATAACCCCACAAATAAATAGAGCCGTTATCCCTTCACTGCATAGAAAACGCACTAACCAGATGCGTTCGGTCGCAACGTCTGGTCACCTCCATGCTGCCACATGTCCCATTCAAATGAATGTAGCCATTGGCACCCAATGGCTCTCTTCTGTGCATGTTGTCAAACATGATCAGATGCACAACTTGAAAATGATTGGATGCACCACAACGCAGAGTCCGGTCAAGTACAGAGAGCTCCTAGAGACACTCACACGTGAACGGACATGTCTGATATAACCAACTGGACACACCCCTACGTCAGGTGCTCACCATCGTGTAGAATGCCTCCTCTGACCGGATGCAACACTCAGCGTCAGGTCACTCGTTTCACTCAGAGTCCGGTCACAAAGAAAAACAACACCGAGAGGTCTGGGGCATGACCGGATGTGTCAGATTGAATGCGAACGAACGTAGCCCAGCGTCCGGTCATCCCTGCCTCAGCTGATCACACCGGGGCCAAATAACAAACTTGTCCAGTCCCCATATCGGATGAGTCCAGTCACATCTGTGCCTCCTGCCCAAGACAAGCACACCAGACAAGTCCGGCCCCAAAGTCAAACGCGTCCGGTCACCCCATGACCAGCGCTTTCAACTCCTTTTCTTCACCAACTTCTTCTCCTTTGCAAATGTGCCAACACCACCAAGTGTACAACAGCTTTTGCAAGTGTGTTAGCCTTCCACAAATATTTTTCCCAAAGGAGTTAGTCACTCAACTTGCCACGCCACTCGATCCTAACATGTATGCAAAGTTAGATTGCTCAAGTGGCACTATCATGGCATGAGTTGCTCACACAAGTATACCTATGGACTAATGACCTATGTATCTCACATTTAAACACATTAGTCCACCTAGGTTGTCACTCAATTAACAAAACCAAACTAGGGACCTTTCAGGATTTCTGGTGCCATAGGAGCTTTTGGGTTACCCGTGTGCCCTTAGCCAAGACGTCCCTGCCCCCAATTCTAGCAAGATTGTAGTCTTCATTGACTTCTTTTGTAGTGGATTTAGGGTTCTGATCCACTAGTTTGTCTGAGATCTTCTTTGATATCATGACGTGTAGGTACATCACCTGACCCCAAACGAGATTGTACTTCTGGCGATGTTCATTTCCTATTGTGAGGACTTTGTAGGGATTGAACCCCACTAGGCGTTGTTTTGTCACTGCTTCAATGTTCTTCCTCTATCGGACTGAAAGGTCACCGGTAGCCTTTGGATCAAGGCGGCTGATAAATCTACATTCTTTCACATCGATCTCTCTTCCAATATCCTGAATTAGGCGAAGAAGTGGTTCTACATCTATGATTGCTCTGCTCTAGCTTTTCCTACAAGCTCCCCCTCCTCTGCTTGCAACAGAGAGGGAAATTGTGCCTGAGTCTGAACTAGAGGAGGCAGATGAGCTCGAGAGTGACCTGTAGGATTATCAACGAAGAAGAGGGGCTATCAGCTAGGCTTGCCTGGCAGCCTTTTTTAGGAGGTGGATCCAGGCCCTGAGGGAGTGTACGTCCCTGATGAGCAATTCTCCTGACACTGTGAGTCCATTAGGAGAACTCGTTGAGCTGATGACCATGCTTCAGGTGCTTGTCATTACCAACAAGGTGCTAGGTCTAAAATCCTAGCTCACAGGCAAAGACCGTCTGGTGGAGTCCCTCAGTTCGAAGTCAAGAGATGACAAGAGCTCGGTAAGGTGTCAGTTGTGTATGAACAATTGGCACCCTATCTTGATTTCTTGTGTAACTTGCTTCGTCTTGCAGGATCGTCGGAAGTATCACTCTAGGGCCCCTTTGGATAAGGTCTTAGAGAGGGGGATTAGTCATGCCGAGGTGTCCACTAGTAATGGTGAGATGTCTATGCCTTGGGAGGAGTCGAGTGCCATCATCCTTACTCCTCACCCAAGCCGTGCCAACCATGGTGCGTCAAGATCCAGCGTGCAGACGAGGAGGTGCAGGGCTGCCGTGGAGGCAAGAGACACCAAGGAGGGGGAAGGAGCCCCCAAGAGGAAGAAGAAGAGGCAACGCCAAGCGCAGCATCCGTGATGCCAGGTATGTCTGGTGATAGCGACCAGTTATGACCTTAGTTCATGTTTACTTTGGCTTATTTTGAGTTTGTCACAGTGCTAAGGGCTTTGGGGGTCACCTAGGCTAGCCAACAACAAGCTGACAGCTGGGATGGCTTTGGTCATTGATGACTTTGGCCCGAAGGTGGAGTATGTCCCATTCGAGCAAGGTTATGGGACCTCACACAGGCGATTGAAAAAGCCTGCTTTACTAGATGTTCCTAGTGATAAGAACATGTAGGTTTTGATCCCTTCACCTTTTCATTTTGCTGAACAATGAGTTCCTAACAACCATTTGCATTTTGGGTGCAGCTCCTGATCGACGGTCCCATCAACTGAGAGGTTACCCAAGGCAATCGCACTAGATGGTACTAGTGGTATTACAGCTCTAGGAGTTCATCTAAACAAGAGTAAGGATCTGAGTATTTTAGATAAGATTTGGGTCACTAATACCCTCAATGATTTTGTGGCTAGTCTCAACATAGGCACACTACCTTTGAAGGATGCTCGGGAAGATGTTTCTCTAGTGATCCAGGGGGAGCCTGCTGTTGATGGTAGTTAACAACCATTATAAACTATCAACATAACATGTAAAAGGGAACATTTGAGATCACCAACATAGGTCTAGGGACTTAAACTAATGAATTCCACAAGTTTTGGTGAATCTGTGATTTCTGCAGGGTATATCTAGAAAACCATCAAGGAGGACCAACATGTCAGGGTTAATTATGCAATTCCACTGCAAAACGAATATGGGAAGGTTCTAGAGGACTCTAGGAGGCTCTCCACCAAGTGGGGAGGCCAGACACTGACATGTGGGGCTGGCCAGCCTCACCTGCAGGCCGCTTGGCCCCTAGGCCTCCTCCATGCTATGGCGGTTCCCCATTGATTCCTAGGATGCATCTACGTCGTTCTTCAAGTCAGTTTGATCCAAGGGCTCATGTTGCAAGCTCTGGGCTTTATAAGCAGACCCTAGCCCCCTGAGGCATCAAGTCATTTGAGAAGATAGAAACCCTAATCATCCTTAGAGTTCCTCTAGTTTCTAGGGCATAGTTAGTTAGGCTAGGTCTAGAGGGAGGCAAGTAGATATTCGGTTGGATTCCTGATGTTGTCAAGAGCGTGGTTCGGTATAATTTTTGTACCCCTCTCTCTTTTGTATCTGCATTACTTTTATATGCTTAGGTACAATTGTTTGACATTCATATTCATCTTATTCATGTTCAAGGTTGCAATGTTCGTTGTCTACTTTGATTATATACTTAGTATAGCTAGTTTATCATTGTGTTTATGCATAAGTTCATATAGCACTCACCCCAATGTACATAGGGTGGGTGGTCAAGATCATGTAAGCATGGTGCTTATATACTATCTACCAGCGAATACACTCTATATTCCGGGTCATGTGGTAGATCGTGGGTGTGACACTACCGTTGAGTCCTTTGTAGTCCACTCCCCGAATATAGGTCATAGATGTAGGGACCGGTTATGAAGGAAGGGCAAGCTCTGTTCTTAAACTTCCCTAAGTAATGGCCCTTATGCATAGATAGAAATGTGATCTTAGCAATGACTACTAGGTGTAATTGCACTAATCAATGTATGCTTTGACTTGTAATTAAGACTAACTTAGGAATTATTCCTCTAATATTCTACCTAATCATGCTAATGCTATAGATAGGAGTGCTCTGAGTGATTTATCATTATACTTGATCAATGCTTATCATATATATATTTTATCTTATGACTTACCCCTGTTATGAGTAGAGTGATTGGTTATGGTTTATTTCTGCATCAATGTTATAAGTTATCAATACATGTCCAATGCTACACCTTCCCTGTGGTAAAATATAAATAACAATACCTAAAATACTCTCGGGTGAAGGGCTACAATGGTATAATTATCTGTACACTTGCAGAATCCTTTTTATTCTTGTTATATATTCTTCCTAGTCACATGAAATAATAAGATAACTACTTAGTAGCAATGCTAAGTAGTGCCAACAAGCATTTCTGGCACCATCACTGGGGATGACAACCTGGTACTAGTAATGCTAGAGGTGTAGGTAATCAATAGGTGGCTACTAAAACAAGTAACAAATTAATAAATAGCAACAAGTATTTCTAGCGCCGTTGCTAGGGAAGGTAGCTAGCATAGGAAGTATTGATAAACTTATACTAATTGATGTGATTGAAATAACCATTGACCCCTGCTCAAGCAGGATTACCCTTGTTTTGTCTACTTGTGTATCTTATGCAGGGTAATGTATGATCGGTTTTGACCTGCCGATAAACTTGATTAACGATCTAGAAGCGTTACTCAATAGAACTAAGGCTAAACTCAAGAGAGTATTAGCTTTAAGTTCGGAAGACAACCGCATAAGTTGAAGCTTAACACCAGAATTTAAAGCCATGGCTAACAAGACTCTCCGTGAATTATCTGCTCCAACTACATCCAACATCTGCACTGGACCTGCAGTCGATGTTGGAGGCAATGGATTCGAGCTCGAGCCTGCTCTCATCATCATGGTGCAATCCAGCCAGTTTTGTGGAAAGGCACATGAAGATGCTAGTGCACATCTCCAACACTTTCTGGAGATCTGTAGCACTTTCACTATCAAGGGAGTACCCAAGGACGCCATTCTACTATGCCTTTTCCCATTCTCACTCTTGGGGAAGGCAAAACAGTGGTTCTACGCCAACAAAGAGAGAAACACCACATGGGATAACTGCTCCACTACCTTCCTAGCCAAGTTCTTTCCCACAGGCAAGACCAATGCTCTATGTGGGAGAATCTCAAGTTTTCAGCAACATCATGATGAATCTGTCCCTGAGGCATGGGAACACTTTCAAGACTACATAGCAGAATACCCTCATCATGGGATGGAGAATTGGCTACTCATGCAGACTTTCTACCACGGGTTGACCACTAGCACCTGTAAGATAATGGATGCTGCTACTAGAGGTGCTTTCCTATCAATCACCAGCAGAGACGCAACAGCTCTTGTAGAGAAGATGGCCTCCAACCAAAGCTAGAATGAAAAACATACTCAGACTTGCAAGAGAGGTGGAGGTATGCATCAACTCAAGGAGGTAGACATGCTATTTGCCAAGATGGACCTGCTGATGAAGAAGCTCGAAGACCAGGCTAATAAGAAGAAAGAAGTCATGCACATTCATAACTCTCGCAAGACGTGTGAAGTGTGTGGCGACACTGGGTATTTAGGGAGCAACTGCCCTGAAACTCAAGAGGATGTGAACTACATCAACAACAACAACTATCATCCTCAACAGAATCAAGGATGGAATCAATAACAAAGGCCGAACTACCAAGGTAATTACTGTTGATGGTAGATAAGTGTCAATTTTAACCGTCAACGAAACATGAAAAAGGACCTAAAAGCAAATACCACATAGATAAAGGGGGTTTACTGACAGAATTCCACGAGTTTTGGTGAATATCTATTTCTGCAGGGTGTCAGCTGAAAAGAACCAAGGAAGGCCTATATGTCATGTTTACATAGAGAGAAGACCCACGCACGTGAAGGAAGACTCTAGAAGACACGATAAGGCACCGGAACGAACGGGAGGTCGATCTGCCATGGTGGTAGGGCGCCCGCCCTACCTTCTTGGGTGCCCACCCACCTGTAGAGCCAATCAGAGGTGAGCTCGTGGATCCTGTCTCCACCGCCTTTGAGGATGAATAATAATCGTTCATTAAGGTCGATTTGATCCGATGGCTGTGGTGCTTCCTAGAGGGCTATATAAGCAAGGCCCCTGGACCCTGGAGGAGCAATCCTTAGAAACCCTAATTCATTATTTCTAGAGAGGATCAGCTGAGAGGGGTCCCTTGAATGGATCTCCTCTCCAGAGCCTAGCATTCAAGAGAGATTAGCTTTGTAGTCTCTATGTGAGATTAGAGTTCTTCTTCTAGATTGAGAGAGATAGAGTGGAGGGAGAGTTGGAGGAAGCCCAACATGTCGGTGTCTCCTCTCCGGCTTGTACCTGTGGGATCAAGTCTCCCTAACCCGGGGCTTGGTTCTGAGATTCTTCAGTGATTCAACTTCTAATACTAGTAAGTACAATGTTATTATTGTTCTATGGTTTATGAGTTTACTTTATTCTCTTCCGGTTGAGGGTAGAGTAATCATCTATACTGTAAGCGTGGTGCTTGGGCTAGGATACTCGTAGATGCCCCCTGTCTGGCCAGATCCGTGGTAGTAGCGCGGGACGTGACAATTCCGTTACTTCCTTTGTACCCCACATTCCATTAGAAGGATTCGTAGGATTTGTGTGCCAGGGTTAAGCATCCTTTGTGTTGATGCAAAAGTGGATCTGCAAACACAAAGGGCTAATACCTGATTCGATATCCAAAGCGTGCTAGTCGATTTGACCTGTTAATCGACAAGGATGATAACTCGAGTACTTTGGTCCTGACAACAGCGATACGCCCGGAAGCCACGGCCAAGAGGTACTCATGCGGAACTCGAGAATTGCCGAAGGTCGCACTGAAGCGATGCAGCTCGTCGAATCGAAGAGAACTCGTAAAAAGAAAAATACGCAAATTGACGAAGTCGCCGAAAAGTAAGTAGATGCAAATAGGAGTAAAATTGGTTTGATATTGATTGATATATCTATTGCATTGCCCCTCAATCTATATTTATACCCTGATCTAAGGAGACATAACCAAATACGACTAGTACACCAAGTCCATATCTAAGGAAACACGTGACTCTTACATGAATCATACTCTAACAAATATAGAAAAGGAAATCAACTCCTATCTATTTCCCTATCCGCCTCAATTACGATGGAATTCTCATCGACCTCCTTTCCATCGGCATACTTCCTGTTTCATCGGCAGTAGTCTTCAAGCCTTCCTTCATTGGCATCGACAATAACATCTCCAACCTTATCGGCAACGCCTGAGTCTAAATCAACCTTTCCATCGATCACCACCATTCATCGGCAACCATCTTTACAAGCTGATTTTCATCGGCTGTCAGCGTATACAGTAACTTTCCTCCTGCCGATTAGCCGTCTCTGATCATTTTGACATGTGCAAAAAACGGTGTCAACACATGCCCCCCAATTTCGGAGTATAAAACCATTAATGCTCCAAAATTTACTCCAGATAACGTTTGCCTTCGCCCAATTACCGTAACTCATCCTCCAAGCAAAACTTGATCTGTTATCAAATCTAATCAAATCTAGTTCTGATTCACGCACCTCAGTAAATATCGCACAATTTCCAACCATTCTTGCCCCGATTATGGTTAAGATACCGAAACAATAACCAATCGGCAAGATCCTAACATAATAACGCCGCCACTTTTAGAACTAAAATATCCTGTACTGAGATCTCTTCCAAGTCATGATTACTTGCCATCAAATCTTCTGTACAATCCCTTGATTATCGTGCGAATAGTTACCACATCCATCTGAACCACCTCGACCCACACGCGCGCGGCATAGAGATAAGTCCAGAATACCCCTACTCCAAGTGGCCTATAAATAGATTTCTCCGGAACACTCGTCTTCTACCCTCAGACTCCAACCTTTGGCATTCTCTCTTTCCGGCGGTGACTCCGACGAACAACCGCGCGACCTTAACCAAGAAGAACTCCTTCTAGCGTCAACCTTGAATCCCCAGCTCGTGCCCCCATCTTCCTCAAGACAATGGCAATCAACTTCAACATCCCTGCGGTTCGTTCTACTTCCATTACTTTTTACCTTGATTCCTCTGGCCTTTGCGAGTTCATACAGTTGGTAATTTTTCCTTTTTTTCTATTCTTTTGATCCTCCAAACTTAGGAACTACGCAACAAGCTAGTTATTCCAACCGATCAGTCGCACTTTTAATGCCTAGGTCCAATGGGCAACCCAGATCCAACTGATCTAATCAACGTAGAGGTTAACAGAATCCCTTTTAGAGCCCAGAATTTTTCTCTGAATCTATGGAAAGACACATTCCGATCCTGGCCCAAAACCACCAAAGGGTGGAAAGATTGGTATTTGAGGGTCAACAGGTCGATGCAAATACACTGGGCAGAACGGAAGCTAGACCAATGCATTAGGCTATCCATTGCCGATATGCAAAAGAACGAGTCAATGATGATTGCAGCTGCTTACTTCTGGTCAGACACGGCAAACACTTTTATGTTTGGACATGGCCCAGCTACTCCCACACTTGCCGATGTCTACATGCTCACTGGCTTGGACATTTCAACTATCGATGAAGGCTCCATCTATGGCAGGAAACCTAAATATAGGGTGAATACCCGCAACATCGGCGGTTGGACGGGATATATTCAAGAATACCAGAGGACCGGGACAGTTAACCAGAGGGAACATGCCACATTCTTGAATATGTGGTTAGAAAAATTTATCTTCTGTGGTCGATCAGTAGGACCAACCAACGCCTTCCTCCCCGCGGCTAAACTCTTGGCCAATGGTGTAAGGTTCCCTCTTGGCTGATACCTTCTGAGCTCCACTTATCATCTTCTTCATCAAGTGTCTCAGAAACTTTTGCTTGGCGAACCCATCGGCAACTTAGGAGTCCCGTGGTGGTTTATCAACATGTGGCTGAATGCCCATATGCACAAACGCTTGCAATGGGACTTCTTTGCCCAACAATTCCCACAAGAAATTGCTGAAGACCACGTGCTTGGGGATGAGGAATCGGCAACGCGCTCACCCCTCAATTTTGGTGAAGCCATAATTGTCCTCCCTAGAACAGAGGCCAATGAAGACCAGATCGGCAGATTCTTCCAAAGCTTCTACAATGGTCTTTCTCGTGATCATAGGGCCTGGGTACCTTATATTGATGAAGGAAACAGATTCCCCCTTCTTTTCAACTTTGCCGATGACACCCTGAACCAGGATAATGAACTCATGATGGCCATTATTACTCCCAGGGCAATCCCAGTAAACACATTCGGTAGCGGGAAAAACACCAATATCACGTATGAATTTTACAATCCATCAGCAGTATCCCGTCAATTGGCTTTTGGGCAACTGCCAATCAAACTTTGTTTTGCCGATGTGATCAAACCCAGAGAAACAATCACCTGCGGAACAGATTGGAGCAGGGTAGTGCGATTCTCCCCCGATGCCGATACTACAGATGTCGATCTATCCATCTGGACGCCAGCATCTTTCATCACCGAATCATATAAGCAATGGTGGCGAGAGTGGAGGGAACAACTGTTTGCAACATCTGCTCACACATATCGGCACATGATCGACCCTGAATACGCCATTCCCGATGACGCAGTAAGTTTCTTTTAACTCCCTTCTGCTTTTTCCTTTCATATATCGGTAACTAACTTTCTCGTGACAGGTCAACAACCCAGCACCATCTATGAGCAAGAGTGGAAAACCTTCGATCTTCGGCCTGTTTCCCCGATATCACCGATCGGCTACAACGCCCCCACCTTAGCTGCTTTGACTCACTAGAGGACCCGTGCCAAGACCATCACCTCCAAGTCCAAATTGGCTACAGCTAGGGCCACACCATTGGCTGCTGCTACAACCCTGATCAAGGCATTCAAGGTAACAACCCTGTTTATTTCTACTCATGCCGATCACAAACTGTATTAACATTAATCATCAGGGTGTAAGAGCCGCTGCTGGATCGTCATCGGTAATTCCTCCGACATCAAGCACCACTACCTCCGACAAACCTTCAGAGGTATTCCTTTGATTTTACATTTTATCTGTTAAATATCATACCTTACACTTGTTTTGCAGCAACAAATGGGTACATCGGCAAGCGTACCAGATGTTCAAGCTCCACAACCAACAAGTGCCGATGCCCCCCAGCCAGCCGTTGCTGAGGCCCAAGCAAAGCGTAAAGCCTTAACAGATGCTGAGGCACAGCAAAAATGACAGAAGTCCATGCCGACCCCCACATCTGCCCCAACATCTGCAAGCCAGCCAGTCGACGTAACTGAGCAAGTAGTTAATCCTCCTGTACAGAACGTACCATCGGCCATCATACCCCAAGGGCCAACCACCGATGAAGCTACAGAAGATATCCCATCAGCAAGCTCCGCCGATCCTCCACACGGCATACTCCAGGTCGCTCCCTTTAGCCAAGCACAGGAAATTGCCTTGAAACAGGTAAGCCGATTGACCTAGTCGATTTATAATATTCATACCTATCCTTAACTGACTTCTTTTCTTCTTCCCAGGAACAAGACTCCCCAAACAACTTATTTTCCTTTGCTATTGATGTTTCCGATGATGATGGAGAAGAAGCAATCTCTTCCCTGGCACTGGGAACAATATCGGCAAAAATCTACGCCAAGTTAGAAGCTCTCCTGGACTTGTTACAACAGGATACTGCCCAATTGGTAAATGATTTAGATCCTGCAAAGGCCATTTTCAAAACAATCCGTGGCTAGGTTCCTGCCGATATTGAAGAAATACTCTTCCCAGCAGTCCATCTAGAGAGCCGACAATTGCAATACCAACGGGCTGCTCACTGTATTGCCGATAGAGCAGCTCAAGCCCAGCTCAAGGAAGAGATGCTGTAGCTAAAACAGATTGCCGATGAGAAGCACAAGAGTATCGGCAACTTGCAGACCTCGGGTGCCGATCTTAAGCAGAAAATTTTGGATCTATCGGCAAAGAGGACAGCTCTACTAACTGAATTGAAGGAAGTTGAAGCAGCCCTAACTCATGCCAGACAAGAAGAAAGCCAGCTACCCGATGCCATCAAGGCCCTTCAGCAAGAAAGAGACATCCAAGCTCGCAAAGCCTTGGCCATGAAGAAAAAACTCAAGCCTGTGGAGGGTACTGCCGATGAAGACATCAAAGAAATGAAGGAAGCTGACCAGATTCGCCTGCGTGCGATATCGGCTATCCAATCCTTGTTAAACTTGTAAATCTTGTCTATTGCATTGGCACTTTATGAGACATTGACATCCTTGTATGATTCTAGCTGATAGGACTGTTATCGACACTTATACTTTTATGCATCCATCCAGATACTAGGGTAATATTTCTTTAAATATTTTCTATTTAATGCTCTGGGAAACACAACCCCTTCGAGGGTTTCTAGAATATATGTGTTACCAGGAACAGACTGATTTATCTGATATGGACCCTCCCAATTAGGAGACCACTTTCCAAACTTTGAACTTTTAGTCCCAATCGGTAAAATCAATTTCCAGACCAGATCTCCATCGGCAAACTCCTTTACCTTCACCTTCTTGTCATACCATATGGCTATTCTTTTCTTATTTTCTTCGATGCTAACTAAAGCCCTTAACCGATGACCTGCCACATCTTCCAACTCATCCTTCATAAGAGTATCATAATCATCGGCTGTCAGCTGATCTTGAGAACGTATTCGCCTAGAGCCAGTTTTAATTTCCCAAGGCAATACTGTGTCGTGTCCATATACTAACTAATAAGGCGTTACTTTGGTTGCACCATGACATGACATCCGATATGACCACAAGGCTTCATTTAATACTGTATGCCACCTCTTAGGATTTTCTTTAATTTTGCGCTTAATGAGTTTGATGATCCCTTTATTAGAAGCCTCAGCCTGACCATTAGCTTGAGCATAATATAGAGAAGAATTTAAAACTTTAATTCCCATACCTACAGCAAACTCATCAAATTCTCCCGATGTAAACATAGTACCCTGATCGGTACTGATAGTTTGAGGGATACCAAATCGGTAAACAATATGCTCTTTCACAAAATCGATCATATTAGCCGATGTCATTTTTTCAAAGGAATTGCCTCAACCCATTTTGTGAAATAATCGATAGCAACCAGAATAAATTTATGTCCTTTGCTCGATGGCGGATAAATCTGACCGATGAGATCGATAGCCCATCCCCGGAACGGCCAAGGTTTAATTATAGGGTTCATAGCCGATGCAGGCGCTCTTTGAATATTACCAAACTTTTGACACCCCTGACATCCTTTAAAATATTTAAAACAATCTTCAAGAATAGTCAGCCAATAGTATCCATTCCTTCTGATCATCCACTTCATCTTGAAAGCCGATTGATGTGCTCCACACACTCCTTCATGAATTTCACCCATCAAGCTTTTCGATTCATCACTGCTAACACATCTAAGTAAAACTCCATCTATAGTTCGATAATATAATTCATCATCGAGGAGCACATACTTGGTAGCTTGGAACCTTATACGTCTTTCAACCTTTAAATAATCGACAATCTCCTTTCTCCAGTCATCGGTATCGACTGCCGATGTTAGCACTTCCTGAATAGGCTGATACCCTGAAGCATGCTGAGCTAGTCGATTAGCCTCTTCATTATGCAGTCGAGAAATATGTTCAAGACGAAAATCTCTAAACCCTTTCAACAATTGCAAACATCTTTCATAATACGAAATTAAAACTTCACTTCGGCATTCATAAATCCCAGCCAATTGATTTATAACTAGCATAGAATCACCAAAGATTTCAACAGCATCGGCACGTATCTCCTTAAGCAATTCTAACCCTTTTATCAAGGCTTGGTATTCAGCCTGATTGTTTGTCGATGTAGCAACAATTGGCAATGAAAACTCATACTTCCTTCCTTGAGGTGAAATCAACACAATGCCGATACTTTCTCCTTCACCACATGTGGACCCATCGAAGAAAAGTGTCCAAGGAGCAACCTCCAGAGAGTCCACTGTATTACAATGCTGAGTGACAAAATCAGCCATAACCTGCCCCTTAACTGCCTTAGTCGATTCGTAATGCAGGTCAAATTCTGATAATGCTAAAATCCACTTGCCGATTCTACCACTTAATATCGGCATCGACAGCATATACTTGACTACGTCGTCTTTGCATATGACCGTACATTCGGCAGATAACAAATAATTTCTTAATTTGACACAAGAAAAGTATAAACACAGACATAATTTTTCGATGGCCGAATACCTTGTCTCAGCATCCACTAATCTTCTACTCAAATAATAAATAACACATTCTTTCCCTTTAAATTCTTGAATAAGAGCTGAACCGATAACGGTATCATCAGTTGACAAATACAACCTAAAAGGTTTCCCGTGTTGAGGTGGAACTAGCACTGGAGGATTTGTTAAATATTTCTTAATTTAATCTAGGGCTAACTGCTGCTCAGCTCCCCATACAAATTCCTGATCGGCTTTCAATTTAAGTAATGGACTGAAAGCCTTGATCTTACCCGACAAATTAGATATGAATCTTCTAATGAAATTAATCTTACTGATCAAAGATTGCAATCCAGTTTTATTGGCAGGAGCAACCACCTTGTTAATTGCATCAATAGACTTCCTACTGATTTCAATGCCCCGCTGATGCACCATAAAACCCAAGAATTGACCTGTCGATACACCAAATGCACATTTATTAGGATTCATCTTCAATCCATGCTTCCTTGTGCACTCCAGTATCTTTCGTAGATCGGCTAGATGTTTTGTGATATCTCCAGACTTAATCACTACATCATCAATGTAGATCTCCACTAATGTGCCGATGTATTCATGAAAAATAAAGTTCATAGCTCTTTGATAAGTAGAGCCATCATTTTTCAAACCAAACGTCATGACTATCCACTCAAACAATCCCACATGACCTGGATATCTGAAAGCAGTCTTGGGAATATCTTCTTCAGCCATGAATATTTGATTGCAACCTGCATTACCATCCATGAAGCTGATAATTTGATGTCCGGCTGCAGCATCAATCAACAAATCAGCAATCAGCATTGGATAACCATCCATCAGTGTGGCTTTGTTGAGATTCCTGAAATCAATACAAACACGAATTTTCCCATTTTTCTTATAAACAGGAACCACATTAGAAATCCACTCCGCATATCGACACTGCCGAATAAACTTTGCTTCAATTAATTTAGTTATTTCGGCCTTAATGTCAAGAAGTATATTAGGGTTGCATTGGCGCGCTGGCTGCTGATATGGCCGAAATCCAGATTTGATAGGTAACCGATGTTCAACTATCGATCGGTCTAATCCAGGCATTTCAGTATAATCCCAAGCAAAACAATCTTTATATTCCTTTAACAAATTGATTATTTGCTGCTTACACTTGGAATCTAACTTAGCGCTAATAAAAGTAGTCCTTGGCCTATCACCATTACCAATATCTACCTCTACTAAATCATCAGCCGATGTGAACCCCTGACCTAATTTTCCATCATCGGCAAACCTATCCATTAAAACTCCTCCTCAGAACCGATTGCTTGGATCGGTGGAATTTCATATTCAGCAACTCTGAGGAACTCTTTCTCCCAAACTTCTCCTGATATGCATTTGGTTCGCTCATAAGTATCTAATTCTGCCGATGCAATGATATAAGAAGAATCACCAGGGACAACCTCAATCTTATCCCCAATCCACTGTGCGAGACATTGATGCATTGTGGAAGGAACACAACAATTGGCATGAATCCAATCCCTTCCTAGAAGCAGATTGTACGCACCCTTACCATTGATAACAAAGAACGTTGTCGGCAAGGTTTTGCTGCCGATGGTCAACTCAACGCATACTGCCCCCTTAGCTGGTGACACATTGCCTTCAAAATCTTTCAGCATCATATCGGTTTTGGTCAAGTCTTGATCTCCTTTGCCAAGTTTCCGATACATTACATAGGGCATAATATTAATCACAGCTCCTCCATCGATAAGTATCTTAGAAACAGGCTGCCCATCAACTCTGCCTTTTACAAACAAAGCTTTGAGATGCTGTCTCTCGTCATCGGTAGGTTTCTCAAAAACAGCTATCATTAGATCTAGTGCCAGCTGAGCTACTTGATCAGAGAGAACAACTTCTTCCTCATCATCAGAAAGTGCCAGAAACTCCATCGGCAACATAAATACCATATTAACATCTGCCAATGGGCCCTTATCTTTGTGTTTCACCTGCCACTGCCGATGTCTGGGCCTCTCATTGGAAGAGCTTTCCTCTCTGTATAGGTCTTCCTGACGCTCACGCTGCATCCTCCTTTTCTGTGTCTTTGTCAGACCCTCAGGGCACCATTGAGGAAGCTTAGTTTTCCAAACCGGCTGATAACAGGTTCCAGTTGATTCTACACAACGTATATTAGGGTCTCTATAGAATATTTCTTCATCGGGAACTCTTGCGTCTGCCATCTCCTCAAGCTCCCCTTGATTCCTTGGAAAATATCCAGCGCGCTTACCAAGTCTTTCATGTACATTAAGTCTGCCCCCCAGCCGATCGTGTTCTGATCGGCCCATTGATAGATAAACCCTGATTGCCAGGCTGATATTCCCTTCCTAGTCGATTGGCCCCATAATAACCATTGCACTCAAGGCAATTTTCAATAGTTGGCAATTTAATACCTTCTTCCCAGCAATGGATGAAAAACGGGCACCTCCAATGATCTTTATGCCGATACCATTCTTCTCGACGTCTCTCTTCTTGCTGTTGTCGATATCAGTCCCTACGCTGACGCCAACCCTTCTGCTGCCTTCGATGGGTAATCACAATGCTAGGTTGAGGAGGTTTTTTGGAACTACTAATTTCTCCTAGTAGACCCTTACTTTTTGCATCATCGGTAGTTATCCGATGCTGGGGATCCACTGATGCGTTCTTCTCAGAAGCCTCTGATGTCAATACCTTGGTCTTACCCTCGGCATCCAACACATTTGCTGGGAAAGGATGCTGATCGATTTTCATCAGCTTCTGGGTCTTGGAGTTGCCAAACTTAATTCTCCCAGATTCGATGGCCAATTGCAACTGCTGCCTGAATACCTTGCATTCATTTGTACTGTGTGAAGTTGCATTGTGCCATTTGCAGTACAGGATCTTCTTCAGTTCTTCTGCCGATGGAATCACATGATTGGGTGATAGCTTAATTTGACCTTCTTGAAGCAAAAGATCAAATATCCTATCGGCCTTGGTGATGTCAAAGGTAAACTTCTCTGGTTCTTTCTAACCAAAAGGACAAGATATCGGCCTTTTATTCTTAACCCACTCAGCTAAGCCGATAACTGGTTCTTCATCAGAATCAGAGTCTTCCACCTCATCAACAAATGATACCTTTTTGCTCCAATTCTTTTTAGGCTCAAAAACCCTAGTGTCTTGATCAGAGATCCTTTGTATAAGATGACTCAGACTTTCAAACTCCTGAGAAGCATACCTGTCCTTGAGATGTGGCAATAACCCTTGAAAAGCCAAATCGGCAAGCTGCCGATCATCCAGCACCAAGCTGTAGCACTTATTCTTTACATCTCGTAGCCTTTGCACAAAGCTTTCTACCGATTCATCATTACGCTGTCTCAATTTTACCAAATCGGTAAGCTTCTTTTCATGGATTCTAGCAAAGAAATATTTATGAAATTGCTTTTCTAGATCAGCCCAAGTAATAATAGAATTTGGCGGTAATGAAATAAACCATGTGAATGCCGATCCAGACAAAGATGATGAAAATAATCGAACTCTTAATTTATCTCTGCTAGCTGCCTCTTCACATTGAATAATGAAGCGATTGACGTGTTCCATTGTTGATATATCATCTTGCCCAGAGAATTTAGTGAAATATGGTACCTTGTACCGATTTGGGAGAGGAATTAAATCATATGCGGGAGGGTATGGAGTCTGATAAGAATAAGTATTGACCTTGGGCTTTATCCCAAACTGATCCTTCATAATTTCTGCTATCTTATCAGCCCAAAAAGCATCAGCCTCCTGGTGACGAACTGGCTGAATTTCTACAGGAGGTGCCTGCTGATATCCCTCCACGTATCTTTGTGGCCCACGATCTCCAGCAATCGGCATATTTGCCGTTACTTGTGGTCCATTAACCTGCTGGAAAGGATTCATCGGCTGAGCTGCCGATGCTTGATTCTAGAAACCAGCTTGCATATGACCTTGTTGAATCCCTGCAACCTGCTGATTTTGCTGAACTGTTTGTTGAATAGGTAACTGTCCTGACCAACCATTATTAGAACTCATCGGTACAAAACTTACCGATGGCTGGTAATTTGCTGACATTGTTGGATAATTATAACCAGCTTGAGGCATGAACTGAACCCCAGGTTGACTCATAGCAGGGGCTTTCTACTGCATCGGCAGTAAGCTTGCTGATGGACTTGAATTGGGTGTTTGAACCAAAGGCATCTGGAAACCTCCTGGAGTTGGTTGCACAATAGTTGCTGTGGCATATTGAGGCACTTGAGCCATCGGCGAAACAGCCGATGGTATAGGAGCTTTTCCTACTGCATCAAACACTTGAGGTAACCCAGGGTTGAAAGCAGATGACTCCGGAGGCATACCATATCCCCACCAATTAGCAGGAATCTGGCTATTCTGAGACATAGGGCCTGACATAGCTGATGCCGATAGATCTGTATTAAGCTGAACTCGTCCTCCTGGTAGTACTAGATCTGATCGTATCGGTATAGATTGAATATTAGGTAAGCCTACCGATACTGGAGGAGAAGTAACTTCTGTACCCACAACGGCCGAGGGAGCCGATGGAGTATTGATAGATGCCGACTCTGGTTGGTGATAGGCAGGCCCAACGTAATGCGGTGACGCTTGTCCTTCTTTGAGAGTTCGAACCACAACATTATGAATAGTATTGGACAACACATTAGAGTGATTAATCAAAGCATGATTTACTGCAGAATTAACCATCTCTTGAAGTTTACCAGGATTGGAGTCAAAGGTAACCTACCGAGGCAACGACAAATCTTACTTCTGGATGACTTGTCCACTCTTGTTTAGGATAAACGATTTCAGGCAAAGCTGCCTGTATTCTTCTATAGCCTTTTCCATAGCCTGCCTCTGCTCTTCCTTAAGATCTTCTTCTGATACCGCGATGATGTTCCCTGAATCGATCTCGGGATTGAACATATTGATCGGATTGATTGGTCCCACCGAGCGTGCCAAAAGATGTGTTGACGCAAAAGTGGATATGCAAACACAAAGGGCTAATACCCGATTTGATATCCAAAGCATGCCAGTCGATTTGACCTATTAATCGACAAGGATGATAACTCGAGTACTTTGGTCCTGACAACAGCGATACGCCCGGAAGCCACGGCCAAGAGGTACTCACGTGAAACTCGAGAATCACCGAAGGTCGCACTGAAGCGATGCAGCTCGTCGAATCGAAGAGAACTCGTAAAAAGAAAAATACGCAAATTGACGAAGTCGCCGAAAAGTAAGTAGATGCAAATAGGAGTAAAATTGGTTTGATATTGATTGATATATCTATTACATTGCCCCTCAATCTATATTTATACCCTGATCTAAGGAGACATAACCAAATACGACTAGTACACCAAGTCCATATCTAAGGAAACACGTGACTCTTACATGAATCATACTCTAACAAATATAGAAAAGGAAATCAACTCCTATCTATTTCCTTGTCCGCCTCAATTACGATGGAATTCTCATCGACCTCCTTTCCATCGGCATACTTCCTGTTTCATCGGCAGTAGTCTTCAAGCCTTCCTTCATCGGCATCGACAATAACATCTCCAACCTTATCGGCAACGCCTGAGTCTAAATCAACCTTTCCATCGATCACCACCATTCATCGGCAACCATCTTTACAAGCTGATTTTCATCGGCTGTCAGCGTATACAGTAACTTTCCTCCTACCGATTAGCCCTCTCTGATCATTTTGACACGTGCAAAAAACGGTGTCAACACTTTGTGGTGTCTCTTTTTCCTTCGGTACGTCCCCATAGAGCAGTAGTCGCATAGCTTACCATAGGTTAGAACTAGGGTGCCATAGCAGTCTTCTCTATATCCCTTATATCAAAATACCTTGTTTGCAGCTCAGGGGTTAAGCATAGACTGGGTTAGTTATCGCACGTTTTCTCCTAGCGGATAAACAAATACGATACTCTAGAAATATTTCCTGGGTAAAGTGCTCACTGATATCCGTGCGCTTGCAGATTATTTCTCTTTAATTCTTCTGTGTGTATAACAAATATCAACAATTACTAAGGTAACTTTCAAGATAACAATTATAATAATTTCAATCAACCACATTTGAGAGAATTGGTCGCTAGCCAATCTAGACTTATGGATCAAATGACTAAGAAGATAGCTTCTAATGATAAAATTCTAGAGAATATAAGTACTAGAATGGATAATGTTGCTTCTGCCATTAAGAACAAGCATAGTTTTAATAAAATGATAGAATCACAAATAGCTCAACTGGTAGCTGCTGTTCCTCCGTCCGATAAAGGTAACATTCTGGGGCAGCCGAAAGATTTAGAAATAGTAAATCTTGTCGATATTCATAATGCAGCTTTCTACTACACCCAACCATCAGAGGGAAGGTGGATACACTACACCTTTCCCAACAAGAAAGGTGATCTAGGGAGACCTGTCATTCCTATCTCCATTGGATGTCATATCTTCCAAGAAGCTGTCTGTGATTTTAGAGCAAGTGTCGACATCATGCCTAAGGTAATCTATGATAAAATTCTAGGAGATCCTTTGTTGTACATAAATATACGTTTGCAGCTTGCATATCAGTGACTCTGCTACCCCAAAGGAATTCTTGTAACATCCTAAATTTTTCATTATTTCAAAATAGCTAAATATGATTTATTTATGTATTTAAGTGTGCATTCAAATGTAGGAAATAATAAATTTTTGTGAAATTAAATTAATCATAAGGTTAGCAACTTGTTGATGTACCCATGATGCTGCATTTTATTTTATGTGATGAGTGGTTTTATCCAAATGCCAAAAGGAATTGAAAATCAGTTGAAAATGTATTTGGAAAATTGAATTGGAAAATGAAAAGAGAATTCTTTTCACTCTCCTTCACCTCCTTCACCTCCTTCCTATTCGGCCCGTTGGCCCGTTTTCCCCTTGGCCCGCGCGCCTTTCCTTTCCCCTCCTCCCTTCTTTCCTTGCTGGGCCGGCCCAGTCGGCGTGGGCAACCATTGCCCCTTCCCTCTGCCGCTGACGCGCTGGGCCCACTTGTCGGCGCCGTTCCCCAACCTCCAGCCGCCTCTGTTCGGTTGAGCCACAACCGCCGTTCGCCCCGCGCCCACGTTCTCCGCTTCGTGGGAGCGTCTCCCCGCACCTCGGGTCCTTCAAAAGGGGAGCGCGACCCGTCTACGCCTTTCCCTCCTCCAGTTTTCCCTTGCTCCCACTCGCTTGAGCACCCGGAGAACTGCAGCGGTGACCCACTGGAGTGCCGTCCGCCCCACTGCGTCGGTCATCGTCCCCAAGCCGCCTCGACCCCGTTTTTCTACTCGGTGAGCTTTGCCTTGATCTCCTCTTGCTCCCCATGCTTTCAATTTCTTGTTTGGTGGCCTCTAGGGCCGTGTTCGCGAGCTCCAGCGAGCCTCTCTGCGACCGACCATGGCGGGTGCCACTCGGGTTCTTCCCCGGCCGCGCTAAAGACCTAGGCAAGATCGCCTTGTTCCTCTCTCTCTCGGTGCCTCCCGTTTGGTGAGCCATGGCCGCTAGGGCCATTTTCTAGTGCGCCGGCAAGCTCTCTCCGCCGTCGGCCATGGCGAACCCCGCACAGGACGTCCTCCGCCCGAGAAATGTACCCTACCGAATTCGCCTTTGTCCCCGCTTCATCCCAGTGATTTCCAATCCGAAAATGGTTCACCGTAGCGCTTGTTTGGCCAACGCCGGCGAGCTTCTCGCCGTCGGCCATGGCAGCGCCGCCGCAGCTGTCTCCCCCTCCGGCGGCCGCACCCCTTTTCCCCTCCTCCATCTAATCCCCACCGCCCATCACTGGATCAACGGCCAGAATCGGCCAGTACCCCTTCGGGGTCCATTTTTCTAAAGAGACCCCCACATTTCACATATTTGAACCCGCAGTCCTTGATCCATTTGGATAATTCCGAATTTTGATTTATTTAAAATCCAAAAATAGTTTGATCTATTTACAGAATTGCCACTGCAGTAAAACGCTTATAAAATCGTCGTTTTAGCTCCGATTCGACCCGTTCAACTTGCGTTAGTTTTGTAATTTCATAATCTACGCATTAGTGCTACTGTTACATCTATTAGAAGCTTTTGAATTTCTCGATTAAGTCTAGTTTTATAGCTAGCTTTAGGAACCTTTCATAGCTCATAACTTTTGCATTGTAGCTTCGTTTTTTCGTGCATTTCGCGTCGTTGTGATCGTAGTGAGACGTAGATGATTTTGGTAAACATTTTATGCAGTTTTATTTATTGTTGGTGTATTGTTCTAATCGTAGTAATATTTTGCTTGTATGTCTGTTATGGAATGCGTGTTGTACTTCGTGTCGATCGAGTTCAGACGGTGAGGAGTACTTCGGAAACCCGGACACGTACGAGGAGCAGCAAGACCAGCAGCAGTTCGTGAACCAAGGCAAGTATAGCATGGGCCTACCTTGATGTCCTATTCATTATATAATCTACTCATTATGCATGTGTCAAATATTGCTTGACTATAAGGACATCCTAGTCATTGATGACTTGCACCTTGATCCCTATGGGTTTTATTGCACATGGGTAGAATGCTAGTGCTCTAACTAAACATGATCTACACTTTGACTAATGAAATCAATAGATAAACATGATGGTAAGAGTGGAACTATAGGGTGAAGGTGCAAATGATGTTGATCATGTTGCCCTAAACCCTCCGTAAGGACTTATCTGTCGGCAAAAGCTCGGATTGACAGTGCAACCGTGAGAGTCACATGGCTCTGGCTTTAGCTCAGTAATAGGATCTTTTCTAGCTTGTTAGAGGTTACCCGAAAGGATGCAAGAGGGGCTTGCCACTTTGGGTATAGAACTACCTCTGTTCTGATGTGTATAGCCTGCGGGAATTGTGCCATCGAAAGGGGGGGTTCTCTATATCTGCCTGCCAAGGAAACCTCGTGGCCCTAACTTGTTAGAAGAGGCATATGGAAGGCTTCATAGTGTACCTTGCCTGCTCACCTTGGGAGTGTTAGGGGGTCGACGGGCCCCGGGCATATGGGCAACACGACTCACGGGTAAAAGATGCACAACCTCTGCATAGTGTTAAACTGTTATAACAGCCGTGCTCACAGTCACGAGCGGCCCGGAAAACTCACAGAATAAATGGTTACCTGACTAGTGGATGACTTATGACAATGATGATGAGATTATAATGATGATCAATTTCTCTCCTTAATTCTAGTAGGTGATAATGTGGGTTAAGTGGGAGCTTATGCATAACTTGATGATAATTAATAATAAAATCTTGATCTACTAAAAGTGCTAACTGCAGTCAACTGTGTCTATCCTTTTTGAGCCTCATGAATCCTCATACTATACTTGTGGAGTACGAGTGTACTCACACTTGTTATTATTTTGTTTTTTGGGTAACAGATGACAGCTTCTATGAGGATTTCCCTGAAGATTACTAGGTTTGGGTCAACCAGTCAGCCTTCCTTGTGGAGCAGAGACTTCGCTTGAGAGTTGTTATTTACTTTACCGCTTGTTATGTTAAGAACTACGTGATGTAATATCGTGATGTATGTACACATTGATGATACTTCTGTTTATTTGTCGGCTTATGTGTGCGACTATTCCTAGGGCGCACATAAGATGTATGCACTCTATATTGTCCTTTAATTGGAGTGTGACAATTCTAGAAGATGCCATCATTCGAGTGGGACAATCATATGTTCCCATAGACTTTGTGGTTCTGGAAACAGGTGGAGACGAAAGGGCACCCATCATTTTGGGCCGACCTTTCCTGAGCACTGCATGCCATCATCTACTTGGATAGTGCAAAGATCTGTTTCACTATCAAGGACAAGAAGGAGAAGTTCTTGTTCAAGGATCGCATGCTATATTCTCCTACTCATCCACAAAAGACATACCTGCCTGAAGAGACGACAGTAGTGACCAAGAAGAAGAACAACCAAAGACGCAGGAAGAACAAGGCCAGACAGTCGCCAGAAGAGATAGTCAACATGATCAACATGATTCGATCAGAGTACAACCACCTCCTCGCTCCACCATTCCTTGCCAAGAAGGATGATCCTGGTGTACCGACGATCGAGTGTACTATTGGCCAAAGAATCTTCCATAAGACCTTCTACGACATTGGATCGGGGGTCAACATAATGTCCAAGGTAACGTATGAATATTTATTTGGTAATGAACCCTTCTATCCTACATATATGCAGCTACAGATGGTGGACCAATCAATCTAATTCTCGGAGAGCATAGCAAAAGACATCATGGTCAAGATTCAAAAGCACTACGCTCCTGCTGACTTCATGGTCCTAGACATAGGAGAAGAAGAAGATGATACACCCATCATCCTAGGAAGACCGTTCCTTAACACCACCAACGCGATCATCTATGTCAGATCTGGACAAGTCCACTTCTAATTCTCAAGAGAAAAGGTACGCTGTTACTTTAATAGTTACACTACTTATGAGCTGCCGAAGAAGTCCCACTCTAGGAGGAGACATCGATCATCCCATCGTCAAGAAAATCAACCTCCTAACAATGGATGGGAGGATTACGAAGGAGAAGTTGTGAAGAACCAACATCAACCCCGATGGAACGAATGGGACGATGAAGAGCCTAAAGCACCTACTAAGGAAGAATCTACACCACCAAAGTCAAGCCCACAGATCAAAGAGGTATGGAAAGAGAAGGTAACACCATCACTGTCACAAGAGGCACGGTCGTCTGAGTCTCCATCCCTAAGACTAGATGATGCACCTAAGGAATAGACAAGACTAGAAAGAATCTTGTCTGGAGGACTTAAAAAATCTGAACCCTTGCTATGAGGTAATATTGGTAGTTATCCATGTTTACTTTCTAGCACTGCATTAATTATTTTCTCTTTAGCATATTTAATTTTCTGCATTAGCACTGCATTAGAAAATATATATAAAGTACTTCACTACATATCACCATTGTTGCATATTAGGAAAGAAAAATAAAAAGTTTTATTATTCATTTCATTATTGCATCATGTAAATCCTAAGCCCCATGTGAGTAAATCAACGGTGTGTAAAAGCCCATGGGAATATTCACCGTGGTGACATAAAAATAAAAATTACCATGCATACATATTTTCCTTTTTTGCATAATAAAAAATCAGAAAGACATCCTATTAGAATTCTGCCTAAACTTGCAAGGAGAACAAATCCTTGAATGGGTGATCGCTAACCCCTTATCCTAATTCAAGCCTCGAGTTTTTGGTGTTCTTGTTGGAATGTTTTTGCATGATGATACAGATGGTCAAGAGCAAGTTCACACGGTTGACCTCATCTCACTCCACCCAAAGTACATTTTCCTGAATCAACCTCCGGGTGCATAAGATGGACGTCTGCTGGGAAACATGCTTTGAGAAGGATCACTCAACATTCAACAACCAACCACGACAACATCCAGCTTGGGGGAGGAGCATTCCCCATGTATCCAGCTAAGTATTTCTTTCCCTTTTGGCATTACTTTTGAGTTTGCTATAAATTTGCTAAAGAAATAATAAGATGCATAACAAACTAAAACAAAATAAAAATTTATCTTAGCTAGTTATATATATTAGTAAGGTGTGATTTTAAAACATTGAGTCTAGTTTTCTGTTTTTAAGAGTTGAATAAGTAATGGAGTCTGGAGATAAACTCTTGCAATGAAAATGATGAATAGTTGCTCTGTCGTAATTTCTTTCAAGTACCTAGTTTTCAGTCTTGAATTCTTTCAAGTTTTGGATACGACTGTTTTGACATAAGAATTTACTCTGAGCTTAAAACTCGTGGGTAGCATATGCTTGATCTAAGTCTAGGTAATTGATGGATATGATATGAGAAGGTCTGAGCTGTTGTTTATCTTGTTCCTAGTGATACTAGAGTTTTGAAGATTTATCTTTTGAAAACATATAAAATCTTACATGATGAGTTCCTGTTTGACAAAGCTTGAATTCCTACCAGAGCCATATATGATGTTTAGACTAGGAGAACTTCCACTCATATATGCTGCTTCCTTTTGCATTGAGTTTAGTCAAGCCTTGTTGATGCCTTATGAGAGGTTTGTCATGCTCTTAAAATCAAGATCACGTACACAACACCCACATATGCACTACTCCTACACTAGGGGTAGGCGCAAAAATATGCCATTCTATCTAGATCCACTTAAAAATGTTTTACTCCTACACTGGGAGTAAACATAAAAAATATACCCTATAGGATATCCCCAAATAAATGTTCCAATGTTCTTGTTGCTATCTCTCAAAAGTTTTGTTGCAGAAAAGAGGCATGTGGCTATGAAAAGTTATTCATAAAAAAGAAAAAAGAAAGTATTGAAAAAAATGAACAAGTATCCAAGATATCTAAAACAATGGGTACTTCGATGCCCGCCTAAAAAAAGAGAAAAGAGAAAAGAGATGAATAAGATAGCCCATATTTTCTTATAAAGTTATTTTCAAGTTTTGAAAGAGAGATATGTTTTCAAGGAGCATAGTAGAATTAGGTTAGTCACCATATATATCCCTCATACATCCATACATAGGTCCAAATTGATTTGATTGTATGACTTAATTCTCTTTGGATCCGAGGTTTGACTTTACAACATATGTATTGCAAGTATGCTCTTTCATGCTATCTCCACTCCTATGAGCTCCACTATAAGCCTTAGTTGAAGGAAGAGAAAGGCATAATATTATCATTGCCTTGGTGAGGATCCACAAATACCACATATATTGAGAGACTTGAGAGTCTCATACAATCGAAGCTCTGAGTTTTATTTTGAAAACCCATAAAAACCTTGGAATAATGGTTGAGCAAAGAACTTGAGACACAATGCTTGACTTGATTGTTCTGTCTTTCAATAGCGCAAGACCCAAGAGAAGGCTAAGAAGCCCCATGGTTGAAGGTAATATGGGTAAGTTTGAAAGTCAGATCAGTTTATTCTAATCCGGAGGAGAATTTTTATTTGAACGCATGTGTACTTTTGAGGAGTTGCATCAATGTTTTCAAAACCCTTAAACTCCTGATCCAAAATTTGCTGAGTTTAGCTTTGCTAAGGGCCTAGCAAAGGTTAAGCTTGGGGGGGCTTGTTGACGATAGTTAACAACCATTATAAACCATCAACATAACATGTAAAAGGGCACATTTGAGATCACCAACATAGGTCTAGGGACTTAAACTAATGAATTCCATAAGTTTTTATGAATATGTGATTTCTATAGGGTATATCTAGAAAACCATCAAGGAGGACCTACATGTCAGGGTTAATTATGCAATTCTGCTATGAAACCAACATGGGAAGGTTCTAGAGGACTCCAGGAGGCTCTCAACCGAGTAGAGAGGCCAGGCACTGACATGTGGGGCTGGCTGACCCCACCTACAGGCTGCCCAGCCCCTAGGCCCACTGTTGGCCTCCTCCATGCTATGGCAGTTCCCCTACCGACTCCTAGGTTGCATCTATGCCATTCTTCAAGTCAGTTTGATCCAAGGGCTCATGTTCAATCTCTGGGCTATATAAGTAGACCCTAGCCCCCTGAGGCATCAAGTCATTTGAGAAGACAGAAACCCTAATCATCCTTAGAGCTCCTCTAGTTTCTAGGGCATAGCTAGTTAGGCTAGGTCTAGAGGGAGGCAAGCAGATCTTTGCTTGGATTCCTAACGTTGTCAAGAGCGTGGTTTGGTATAATTCTTGTACCCCTCTCTTTTGTATCTCCATTACTTTTATATGCTTAGGTACAATTGTATGACATTCATATTCATCTTATTCATGTTCAAGGTTGCAATGTTCGTTGTCTACTTTGATTATATACTTAGTATAGCTAGTTTATCATTGTGTTTATGCATAAGTTCGTATGACTCACGTCGGGTGTCCTAGCCCTAGAGTGTTGGACTGGTGGTCACACCAGGCAGATGTCACCCTTGATTTGTACTCGGGGTCACACAGTGGATCGGATGGGTCTAGCCCCCAAGTCTTTGGTTGATTCGTTCTGAATGAAGCTAAGACTTATGCCATCTTACTCTTGTAGTATCTTTAGAAGAATTCCTCTGCCAAGTCGGCGTTCATCCGGGAGAGGTTCTCTCGGCCAGGCGATGAAGCGAAGATGTAGATAGCCGAGCTAGAGAGAGGTGGTGGCTTTGAAGCACCATTGGGGTGAGACCCAAGGTGAGGCTCTCGCTAGGATCTTTCTCCTTTGTGTTTGGTGAGGTTTGTAAAACATTTATCGCCTTTTCAATTGTGGGCGAGGCTATTGTCGGGCTATCCTGAGAGAAGGCTGCCTTTCGTGCCTCTGGCTCCGCTTACTGGAGGGAGAGGCAGAAGGGAACACTTGCTCAGGAGGATACAAAAGCTTTAGAAATAGATACAAGGTGTGTTTTGTTTTTTGGCAATGAACCGTGTTACGATTACATGCAAATTTTTTGACTGACACACTTTGTTCGCAGCGGAGTTGACTAAGGTGAGACTCCTTAAGAATGAGCTTACTGAGTGTAAGTTTGATTATGTGAACCTAGAGGCTTTGGCTGCTAAGGCTAAACACCTGCATGCAAAGTCTCTTTCAACCATGGAGGCGAAGAATGTGTCATAGGTCCCTTGAGGACGAGCTCAGGGGTGTAGTCACGGCTGGCCATGCTGCCTGCTAGGCGGCTGATGCTCAGCGGAAAGGGCCTGCCTCTTTGACAGAGGTGGCTTCCTAGCTGAGGGGGATCCCAAGGCGCCTAGAGGAGATTGCCTAGTATGGTTTGTCCACCGAGGCGCACATGGTGCTGGTGACCATCGGGACAATCTACACCAATCTGAACATCGGCTCCATCAGAAGGAAACCTGTTGGCACGGATCCCTTGCTACATAGTCAGATTTAGTAGCAGGCCGTAGAACCTTCCGAGGCCATTATTTGTGATGTAGATGTCTTCGTGATAGTGCAGGGTAGTATTCCTGACTCATTAGAGGATTCGAGCAGCGATTGAGGCCGTCTTGTAATGTGCTACACCTGACTTTATGTACTCTGTCTTTCATTGTCTTTAGTATTTGATGCTGGTTAAGCTTTAGACTAACTACCTAGGGATTATTCAAGCAAAATGAAACACTTTGATCAAGTCCATGCAAGGTCTTGTTAAGACACTTGTACAATTTCAAGGCCTTTGAGACACTGATCGATTGAGAGAAAGTGTGAGTGGCCGGCACGGATGGTTATCATTGTTGCCCCGAGCACGTTGATAAGTTAGTATAACATGTAAACGTGCTAAATAGGAGCATGACAACATCAAAGGTTAGCCCTCGGGTAACTCAGAGAGGTTCTTCGTAAGGTACTCGAGAGATCACAATTTATTCATGTAACAAATAAATGTTCTTTGCAAGATGTAAATGATAACTGAAATAAAAATAAAAGGTCAACATAACCGTGGGTCATCGGCTGCCTTCTCAAGATCCGACGACAAGGACCACAGGGGTCAAAGCCAGTGGCGGGGTTAAGGATAATGGGTCGAGGATGGCAACGGGCTGTTTTTTGTAGACATGAGCTTCTTTCACTACTAGAAATATCCACTTCTATGACGAATAGCTTTCATCATTAAAGGAGCCAAATTCATCATAATTTTAGTTTTATGATGAATTTATGATGAAAAACGGTTTGTCATAAAGTCGTGTCATTCTTGAAATTTTATGATGATTCTAGAAGTTCATCATAGATGTGGATAGATCTATGACAAAAAAACTAAACGTCATAGAACTGCTTTGGCATGTGTGGCAGGAGGCAGCCATGCTGGTGGGTGCTTCCGTTGGAGATGCTTTCCACGTGTACATGCTATAGCAGGTTGCATTAGAGATGGTTCGGGTACGTGTCACCTTCTTATTGCACAATGTGGCCATCTATGGTTTTTGCATGTTTTAGGTTCTTACTAGACCACGTGTCAAGACCCTGTTGTTCCACATGTCAGTTTTCTATTGGCACACATGTCGTGTTGTGGTTGGGTCTGTCAATGGCAAAAAGTGACAGGGCGCTGGGACACACAGCAAGCTGAGAGAAATCACGTGGAGCAGATCCCGAGCTCTCTTCGGGCTTAGGGGGACACTGTACCAGACTAGATGGTTGTGACCTAGGGCATGCCAGTCAATTTGACCCTGCAATTGACAAGGAGACAAGATTGATCAGTAATTTAAGGTGGAACATGCCGGTGTTTGTCCAGACAGTTCTAAATATGCGGCCAAGTGGCCAACGAGATAAGGCTATCAACTAGAGAGTGGATACCCAGCATGTACATGATGCATGATAAGTAGAAGAGCATATCGGTAATTATCAGTTACTCAATTGTATAGATCTAAACAGCCGATGATCATGAAAACATGCATAAAGTATAAAAAGATGGGTATGAAAGCATTTATATTAATCGAGAAACATACTTGCTTTTAACCAAAACAAGAACAGGTAAAAAGCATGTGAACAACCAATATGTATTCTCAGAAGATAGGCTATCGACTAAACAGCTGATTCTAATGAAAGTAGGGTCGTGACATGCAAGCAGTCGACCATTAAACGTGGATAAACCCATATACTTATCAGATCCAATCTACTATCTCTAATAGTGAGGATACGAGCCAGACCAATGCAACTATGATAAAGATAATAGATTAAACCCTCAAAGCATATGAATCTATACACGCTTAACGAAATCATGGAAACATGATACAATCGTGAAAACACAGGCGATCGGCTAAATAGCTAATGCAGATATAGCATGCAGCTAGAGACCATGTTTGGCCATAAGCAAGGCTCGCTACTCGATGATTTCTGATCTATAGTACTAACAGTGGAGGTCAGACCTAACCGATGCAGCTATAATAGCAGTTCTAGACCAGATTTCATCAACTAGCAAGACTTACATAGGGCTAAACACGCCTTAACCACATGCTATCTCCGATCAAGATTGGGTTAAAACGGCTAAGCTAACCGAAACCATCATCAAAGCAAGATGTAAACAGTATGGATCGACTAGACATGTTATAAATAGTGAGAAAACTAGTTATAACAAGATCGATAACTAATCCGTATCAAAATTCGTACGAGATCAGACTTAACCAAGGGCAGCCGTGTGGATTTTGATAAGAATTACAGATAACTATCAGTAATTGCAAGAGATCAGACTTAACCAAGGGTAGTTAACGATAACTAACTTATACCAAGCTTGTAAGAGATAAGACTTAACTGAGGGCAGCCTTACAAACAAAATATAAGTCATGACGGATACTCACAGACAAACCAGAGATCAGACCTAACCGAGGGTAGCCCTACTTGCCGAAGAACTCATCGAGATCTACTCTACTCCTACTCCTAAGGGGTGGCGTAAGCCAAAAAGTAAGGGTACTAGTTTGTATTGATCACTGGAGATGTCTAGTACAATAGCCGGTGTTCAATATTTATACCCAAGGCTTGACTAGAGTCTTGGTCGAGCAAGACTGATCATAAAACTTGGAAAAGAAAACCAAACAACCTAATTTAAGATAACTTTGACTCCAACCTTTCCCTTCTGCGGAGTCCGACGCATTTTTCCTTCTCTCGATCAATTCTATCTTTGCTACCAAGGTCTTATTGAGATGACGACACTATTGAGCTTTAGCCGACCTTGACCAGCGCTTTGATTTAGCCGATTTTGTACTCACCACGGCCCTTTTTGATATATCCTGAAGTATGGGGTCTCACGTAATGAACCAAATTCTGGTGTCAACATATGCCCCTTGTTGGTATATATTAATGCACACAGAATAATCTGCAAGCGCACAAATATTATACCGATGTAGCACTTCACCAGGAGTACCCAGTTTTATATCGAACTTGAGGAAACGTGTGTGAGAATAACCAAATCTAACTTAGCCCAACTTCACAATCAAGGCTAGATAATAGGAGTTTAAAGGAGACTGCTAAGGTATTCTAGTTCTAACTTTGGTAAGCTTTGTCTTCTATTGTTCAATTCTAGGGATATTACTAGAGAAAACATAGGCAGAGTATGTTTTCTATAGTAACAAGGTCCTGCTAGGCCTACTAACGGGACATAGACTACAAAGGATTCAATGAGGCTATAAGAGTCACCCTCGTGAGCTACCACTGATCCGAAAAATAGGGTACATCCATAAGTAACCGAGTCTAAGCACCACGCTTACACTACGAATACTACTTTAATCCAGGAGCTACAAGGATTAAAATACTCAAAAGAGAGTCGCAAACCTAAAGAACAATATGAACAAGATGCTTACTTGAATTAAAAGTCAATTACTAGAGAAATCTCAGAAGCAAGCTCAAGAAGAACTTGATTTTACAAGGGTACAAGCCGTAGAGAGAGCACCGATAGGCTAGGACTCCTCCAAAACTCTTCCCTCTCACTTTATCTCACTATCTCTAATACAAGACTAGATCCTATCGTGGACTAATCTTCTCTTGATTGCTAGCCCTGATCTTGGTGGACATATGGATTAGGGTTTCTGGCTTCTTAGCTCTCAGAATCTAACTTGGCATGCCCTGAGGGGGGTGTAGGTAGGTATATATAGGCTGGAGCATCAATCCTAAACCCTTGGATCAAATCGACTTGAATAAACAGCGGAGATGCAATCCTTAAGGCGGTGGAGAACTGACGTAATAACGAGGGACTACCAGGTGGACCCCACAGGCCGGTCGGACCCACATGTCAGGGTCTCAGGATCCACTTCGGTGATTCACCTTCTGAAGTCTTCTAGAGTCTTCCCATATTGTTTACGCGGTGAAATTCTGTGATTTTCTTTGACGAATAGGTCCTCCTTGGCGGTTTTTAGATTAAATCCTGCTGAAAACACAGATTCACCAAAACTCATGGAATTTATCAGTTTAAACCCCTAAATCTATATTGGTGATCTATTTTAGTCATTTATGCAAGGTAGATTGATGGTTTGTGATGAATGTTAACTACCATTAACAAACTCCTCCACACTTAGGCTTTTACTTGTTCTCGATAAAAAGATGGATTACTTAAGACATAACCTTAGGATATGTCATCAACATAAAACTATTCCCAGTTATTCATGCACTACGGGATTCAAAGTGTCTACCATGAAACTTTGGGCAGTTGAAGAATGGAACAACTTGAAACAGATCACCATCTTCCTTCAATCAAGTCAACTGGAGAAATAGTTTAAGATTTTTGAAAACAAAGCATAGCTTACTCTCCAATCACTCTATATATGTGGTATTTTTGGATCCTTACCAAGGCATTTATGACTTTGCCTTTTTTTACCTACTTCTAAAAAGCTTATGTGGAGCTCAGGTAGGGATGAATATGAAAATATACTTTCGTTGCATATATTGTAAAGTCAAAACAAGGATCCAAGGAGAAAAATATCATACTCTTAGATCAAGATGTGCATGTGTGTGGATATATATATATATATATATATATATATATATATATATATATATATATATATATATATATATATATATATATATTGAAACATGTCTCTCTTGTTTGGAACTTGAAAAACTTTTGCAAGAAAACATGGTATCTTATTCATCTTTCTTTCTCTTTTTTAGACGGGCGCATCTAAGTACCCATTATTTTAGATATCTCGAACACTTGTCCATTTTTTTAATACTTTTTTGTGAATAACTTTTGCATATCCCATGCCTCTTTTTCTGCAGTTGAAACTTTTTAAGAGAGACATTTATAAGAACTTGGAGCATTTATCCTACAAACTTATTTTGTGTCTATTCCCAATATAGGAGTAGAACAATTTTGGGTGGATGGCAAACATGTTGCATACCCCTAGTGTAGGAGCAGCAAATATATATGTAGAGTGTACGTGATATTGATCTTGAGAGCACGATAAGTTTCTCAACAAGGGTCACAAGGTTTGACCAAACTCAACACAATGACAAGTAATATATGTAGAAGTTTCCCTAGTCTATCATATCATGTTTGGCTTTGGTGGGACATTGCTTACCACAAAGGAGAGGTGTAGCTATTCATTTTACTTTTTGAAATAAAATTCTCCAATAACAAGACATCAAGAATCAAGTTCTCATTATTCTACTATATCTCATTCCATAACAACTTAAGTAACATGGGGTCCCTAATAATAAGTTCCCAATAGTAGCAAGACTTCCAAGAAAAGTATTATGTGAGTCTATCCTTAAGTCATGACTGAAATAATCTTTCCTCAGGTTTTAAAGTTGTTTATCAAGTGATTTTTTAATTCGGTTCGAAACAGAAAGCATAACATATGAAAATAGAGTGTATTGGGCTCAAACCTAACCATGGATGAAGTGTGAGGCGAGGCGGTGCTGTGGTGGGCCTGTCAGCCCATATAGGAGGCTGGGCAGCCCACTCTAAGGCCCGCTCGGGTCCAACTTTGGTGAGCGTGGGTTTCATAATTTTTGTGATCAAATTCTGTCTTGTTGTCGTGCTATGTCTCCCCCACACTTGTTTCCTATTTACCTTTATGCACAACACGTGGAGACAAAACACATATATCCAAAAGAAATAGAGAGCAGATAATAATAATATGACTCCATTATTATCATAAGGCACTTTATTACACAAACCAACCTAAACACAAACTTTGACCACTCTAACAATCTGAGCTAAGCGAATAACCTAAACATAATATCTTTAAACACGTGACCTAAATACTCGTGCCTTATTATCGACTACCTAATTCTTACTTCCTCATCTTAGCAACAAAATGATTCAAAGCATTTAAATCTTGTTGCAGACTCTTGCGATAAACGTGTTCTTTGTCGATCCTCTGCTCTAAGGTATAGATAACATCAGAGAGATCTTCAATCTTCTTCTCCAAGAGTGCAATGGTCATTCTCGGACACTTCTCATCACTTTCTGGGAGAGTTGATGGTGCCTTCCTCTTCTTCTCCTTTAGAGGAACAACCTTGATCTGCTCTGGCATAGCTCGGACTCCATCAATGGTTGTTCGTGGGGTGACCGACTTATATTTTGCACATGTGATGTCTCCAAACTTATTGGTCTTGACTCCAGTCAGCACCTTGTGTCCCTTCGGAGGAAGGAGGTTGATCTCCTTTGTCACCTTGATTAGCTTCTGGACGTCTAGATGAGGCTCTTGTTGACGTGGCTTTTCTTCAAGAAGTGGACATGGCAGCGGCAGAGAGATCACTGGACAATGGATGGTTTGGGCAAAGTAAGACTGGCTTGAGCAAATGGGGGTAACTTCTGGAGGGACGATACTCAGCACAAGTGCGTCGGGCTTCTTGCTAAGATCAAAAGCGTAGGGGACGATTTGCTTGTTGGCCATGGGGACTAGAGAGGAGGAGAGCTTTGCTACTGTTGGAGAGAGAAAGCTTTGATGGGATGACTATGGAGGCAGGTAGGGGCTCATTTATATAGGGGGAACAACTTGCAGTAGGGGTCAAGATCTATCCATAAGAGGTCTCGTAATGAAAGAAAAATGAATGCAGCGAAAAACTGTGGGATTCTAACAAGGAAGGATCTAGAAGACACGAGAGAATTGATCGGGCACGAGGAAGATGACAGGTGGGCTGACCGGCCTATAGGTGGGGCAGGCCGGCCCCACACATCATCATCTTGTGCGGGTTTTTCTCATGGCAGTTTCTTATCCCTATCTAATCCTAAAAAGTATATTTATCCGTTACGAAACATAAAGATGATGGCAGTGGTGTAAATCTATGGTAAAATCAGAAAATCTACCTCATCCAAATCCTCAGGTGGTTTTCAGGTTTTAGAAAGATCTTGAGATGGTGGCCATTTATCTTTGTCATTTTGAAGTGTTACCGCTCCATGCGACGAAGTGCTTATCACCTTGAATGGTCCTTCCCATTTGCTCCGAAGTTTTTCGTGCCCAAATAATTTAACCCTAAAATTAAAAAGTAATACCTTATCTCCAGGGTGAACTCCTTCTTGATCCTCTTGTTATGCCATCTTTTGGTTCTCCCCTTGTATATCTTGGCGTTGTGATATGCTTTTTTACGCCATTCGTCAAGCTCAGAGAGTTGCATCTTCCTCTTAGTTCCTGCGGCTTCAAAGTCCATGTTCCATCACTTGATGGCTTAGTGAGCCTTGAATTCTAGCTTAATAGGTAGATGACAGGTCTTCCCATAGTTGGTATGGTGACATTCCAAGTGGTGTTTTATAGGCTGTTCTGTAAGCCCACAATGCATCAGGTAGTCTATCTTTCCATGCAGTCCTCATCTCATTGATCGTCTTATGTAGAATGTTTTTGATTTGTTTATTTGATGTTTCTGCTTGGCCACTTGTCTAAGGGTGGTATGGAGTAGCGACGTTGTGACGGATTCCATGCTTCGATAAGTAGTTGTGAAAGTTCTTGTCAGTGAAGTGAGTTTCTCCATCACTAATCACCATCCTCGTAACTCCGAATCATGAAAATATTGTTTCTTCAAACATTTTCTTGGAGTTCTTCGCATTAGCAGCTCTGCATGACATGGCTTCAACCCACTTGGAGACATAGTCAACTGCCACCAAGATGTATTCACAGTTCTTTGACTTTGGAAATGGTCCCATGTAGTCGATTCCCCAGACATCAAAGAGTTTGATATGAAGGTTGTTGGTGAGTGGAATGGTATCTCTTGAATTGATATTCCCGTGCCTCTGACATGCTCCACACCTCCGAATGAAGTCCTTCGTGTCTTCATACATGGTTGGCCAGAAGAATCCACTTTGCCAGATCTTCGAATGAGTGCAGAATGCGCTATAATGTCCTCCATATGGTGATGAGTGGCATCGTTCAATGATTTTGATGCCTTCTTCCACCGGTACACATCTTCTGAGCAGGCCGTCAGAGCAGACTCTGAAAAGGTATGGTTCATCCCATATGTGGAGACAACTTTCATAGATGAGCTTCCTTTTGTTCTCCCCTAGTGGTACATAACTTGCAACCATAAAATTGACAATATTTGTGTACGAAGGGTCGGATTTCGTGACCTTGAAGAGCATGTCGTCCCGCAGAGAATCGCTGATGGATAGTTCCTGTGAATTCTCAAACTGCATTCTAGACAAGTGATCGGCAACAGAATTTTCTACTCCCTTTTTATCTTTTATTTCTAAGTCAAATTCTTGGAGTAACAAAATTCACTTTATAAGTCTAGGTTTAGCATCTTTCTTAGTGAGCAAGTATTTCAAAATAGTATGATTAGTATAAACAATCACCTTGGCTCCTACTAAATAAGATCTAAACTTATCAATAGCAAAAATAATAGCCAGGAGTTCTTTTTCAGTTGTTGCATAATTAAGTTGAGGTCTTGTCAGAGTTTTGCTAGCACAAGCAATTGCATGATGCTTTTTATCTTTTGTTTGTCCCAAAACTGTCCCCACAGCATAATCACTAGCATCACACATAATTTCAAACGGTAGCGACCAATTAGGAGGTTGAATGATTGGTGCAGAGATGAGTGCTTTCTTAAAAAATATTAGAAGATTTTAAGCGGTTTCAATCTGGCGGCGATATAGTTTTCTGTGGCAGTGAAATCTTCTATTTTCATAGGCAGGCCTACACACACGACTGACGGTACGGTTATAAATATTTGACAGTATAATTTGTTTTTAACTGCATGTACAAAATGGATTTTGTGTATTGATGGTGTCAACATAATTAATTATTACAATATTCCAAGCAACGATTAAGCCAATTGCCTTATAAAAGTAAAACAAACAAAGAAACTACCCAAGTGATATTATATTATGAAACGAAAGATAAAACGATGGACTAGGAAGGGACCTCAAGGTGCAGCTATCCACACCCAGCGATACCTATGCAACAGTGGAGTGTACATATGGGATGGCTCTCAAATGCAGGTCCCACTTTTTGGTCACCCCCATCCCGTATTGCTCAGACATGTCCACCATCTCTGGGTTCACACCTTCAGGAAGAGCCCAGTCAAAGTGGTACAGAAGGTTTGCCAACGCAATCTCCAGAGTGGACGTGGCAAACATGATTGCAGGGCAACGCCGACGGCCAGGTCCGAAGGGCGTGAACTCGAAATCCGTCCCTTTGTAGTCGACATCGCTGTTCTCGAACCTCTCCGGGCAAAATTCTTCAGGGTCTTTCCAGTACCTGGCATCCCTGGAGATTGCAAACGCGTTCACGAGAACCTTGGTGCCTTTGGGAATGTGATAGCCCATGACCTCGCAATCCTCTCTTGACTCGCGGGGGACGAGCAGAGGGTTTGGAGGATGCAGCCTAAGAACCTCCTTGATAACCATTTGTAGGTAGCTGAGCCCAACGAGGTCAGTATTTGTGATGACACCTCGTCGTGATTGACCTAGCACGCTGCGAACCTCCTGTTGTGCCTTCTTCATAGTCTCTGGCTTCTTTATCAGCTCCGACATTGCCCACTCCAGAGTGGATCCTAGGGTTGTAGTGGCACCTCCGAATATATCCTGACAAAAGTAATAATTTATGTGTTACTACATGTACTCTATAAAGATACATGAAAATAGTACCCCGTCATAAAAAAATTCAATTCTAGTTCTAGTGGTCGAAGTCAAACTATCTTAGTTTTGGCTATACTTATATGTATGTACTTCCTCTATCCTAAATTATACGACGTTTTGATATTTCTAGATTCTAGGTCTTATAATTTGGAATGGAGGGAGTAGCTAAATAAATATATGCTACAAAAACATGTTTCATGACGAAATTGTTTGTATTTATTTAATTTCATAGATATTAATATCTTTTTATATAAATTTGACCAACTTAAAATTATTTCACTTAGCACTATTATTTTAAAATGGTATCTTTCATTTGGGACGGAGGGAGTATTTAATATGAACAGATAAATTAAATAAGTCCAAAGAGCTAGAAAGTAGAAACAAAAGTAACGATACTCACAAACATGACAGCGCCTATAATCTCGGAGGTTAGAGGGAAACCAAGTGAGCCCTCCTTCTGCAGCCTGAGAAGCACGCCCAGCAGATCCTCATGGTCGAAGCTGCAGCTGGTGGCCCCATTGCTGGCGCTGGCAGCTTTCCGGCTCTCGATGATGGTCGCGATGATGCGCTGGATGCCGCCGTAACTCCTCAGCAGGCGGCGCTCGCCAACGCTGAGCCACCGCACCAGCCTCGACGACGGGAACAGGTCCACCAGGAAGAACCCCGACACGAGCTCGCTGACCTCGTCGTACCGGCGGATAAAGTCGGACTTCTCCGCGCAGCTGTCGCCGAACATGGCCTTCGCCACGAGGTCCGGCGCGAGTGCTTTCACCTCATCGCTGACGTTGACGACGCCGCCGGCGGCGGCGACGGATCGGATGAGGCGGCCCACCACGTCGGCCCTGATGAACTCGATGCGCTTCACCTGCGCGGTGCTCAGGAGCTCCACCACGACGATCTTCTTCATCTGAATCAAGCGGTCGCCGTAGGGGGCGAAGCCGAGCCCCTTGCCTTTGCAGCCGACGATGTCGATGGTGACGCTGGTCGTCGGCCGGGAGCAGAAGGCGAGGTCATGGGTCTTCATCACCAGCTCCGCCGCCTCGGCGCTGGACACCACCAGCGTCGGGACCTCGCCGAGCCTGAGGAACATGAGCGGGCCGTGCCGGCGGGACAGCTCCATCATCGTGCGGTGTCCGAGGCCGCGCACCACGTGGTGGATGCTGCCGATGATCGGAAGGGTCCATGGCCCCGGCGGCAGTCGCTTCTCGTGCTTGCTCTTGTCGCCGGCTCCGGGCTTATGGAACCAAAGGAGGACAACTACTACGGCCAGGGAAACGGCATATAAGGTGATTATGAGAAGCTCCATTTGCAAATATTGGAATGGAACTCAAGCGTTAACTAACATGCTGGATCAATAGAAGTACCTAAATGTTCCGGATGGACAGCTCAATCATTGGGCCAAATACACACTCCAAGTCTCTGCTGACACCAACAGAATGGCTGCATCAGTGTCTCAAAATTAAAAATGCGTCAAGATTAATTAAGGGCCCTGTTTTTTTTGCTAAAAAACTCAAAAGAGTGTTTCACATCTAATATATCTTAAGGAAAACAAAGGCTAGTACAAACGATGGATAAAAAGACACAAACCGACCTCTAAAACGTATGAGTACATCAAAGACCAAATTGGTCGTCTTCTTCTTTCGGACATCCACCGCCTACCGGAGCTTGCAAAGACAGTGAAGAAAAGGGCCACATGTAAACACCCTCACGAAACATGGTTTTGAAGACTGCAAAATCCACTTGCTGCTGACAATGAGATCTAGTATCCACTGAAAGAACATCGGCTGGAGGAATCCTTTCAGGAACACAGGCTTACAATCCTTCATTATCAAAATAGAGTGTTGAAGATTCTGAACCTTGCGGTAGAACATACCAAAAAGAAGCTAAGATCGTCGCATCGAAAGCCAACCAACTGCTTCCTCTGAAAAGCACACCATCTGCCAAGATTTGAAGAAGATCAACATATCTTACAGGACAAACTCTCGCTGGTCCTTCACTGACGCCAGATCGAACGTCGTTGAGGTAGGGAGAGTCGGAGAGACCTTATTCCAAAGTACCATCGTCGCCATCACCTCATCAATGACACCGGAACCGAACCCTAGACCAATAAGGATTCACAAACCTAATCTAAAACTATGAAGGGAAAAGGGATCGGGTCCCCGCTCCTCTGTCCAACAGCAAGATAGCCGGTTAGGAGAGAAGAGGGGGACCAAGCAGGTTTCTTGGGAGAGGGCAGCTGCGGTGATAGTTGGGAGAGGGCGGCGCATGGATACCGATTGGTAACTACTAAGACCCTGTTTGCTATGGAGGATAGTGCTGCGAAATTACACTAGTGTGTTCTCATTATTTAGTTACTCCCTCCATCTATAAAAGAATGCAATTATGTGATCCATGTCGTTCAAGTTAGCTCGAGTTTGACCACATTTATACCAAATATTATTAGTATTTATGTCTTTAGAAAATTTTATTATGAAAATATATTCTATAACTAATCTAATGGTACTTATTTTGTATCATAAATATTAGTATTTTTTATATAACGTTGGTCAAAGATCAAACTGTTTGGTTTCTCTAAAAACGAGAATTGCATTCTTTTGTGTGGACGGAAGGAGTATTGATGACTATGGTCCAAAAGATCAAGATCGATCGTGCATGTCACTGCAAAAAATGGGCCATATTATTTTTAATAGTATACGCGCACTTTGGCCAAATAATTCAGCAATTCAGTCACGTTCTTATCCTGTACCCTGCAATTCTGTCTGCACAGAAGAACGCCAGAATCTCAAAGATAAAGAAATGTATTTTGGCAGCATTATTGACACAATCTACATAAAAAACAAAAAAAAATAGGACACACATCATCCAGTTATAGAATGCATGCATTTCAGAGAATCTTTACTGAACGAAAACCACTAACCTCTAACTTATTATGATGCATTGCATAGTCATATACATCATCCAGATATTAGCAAGTGGAGTCGACACTTGATGTAAAAAATGGAATCATTCAGATCTATCGTTACGTATCATCATATACAACATGAATAATACAATTAATGTTACAAATATGGATATGAAAAGGAAAAGAAACTATTTTTCTTTATTCAATCAAAAGTAAACTGCTTCACCAACCATTTCTTCACTACCTGTAAGTTCAACAAAGTAACGATTGAGCAAAGATATATATTTAAAAAGACAACAAAACAAGCACTAGTGTTTCAAAGTAATTTAAGACGTTGATAGGTACTACCCTAGATAAGACATTGATGGGTAGAAGCAATTTATTTAGCACAACACTGAAGAAAATAAAACATGAAATTGCAGCATATAGCCACCAAAACATATATGAATTCTTTCATCATGTAAATAATATAGCATCCACTTAAAATGATCAGACCGATGCTGATGAAGCGAAGTACAAGATTACATACAATATGTATTATATTATTTGTAAGTGGACAACCACCGTGTGTGCATGCACATGTCCTTGTCTGATCATGCATGATGAGTCATGAAGATGATACAATTTTTAATACTAGTTATCTTTATCCACAAGCTGCATGTGATTTGTCGTGGGCTCTACACATTAATGATAATTTCTAGCACAAGACATACTTGCTCAATCAAAATTAAAAGCTCATCTAAGAAAAAAAAACTTTTCACCCTTATAAACTATGAATATGTATATTTTTGCAAAAAGAAATATGTGATGTAAAATATTTTTTCCACGCGAAGGCCATCCTCCATTTCCATTTCAGATAAATAGAAATACAAGCGTTTGAAGACATAAAAGAGGGATAGAGAGAAAGAGAGAGAGACAACAATTCCCACACCCACTAGCTTAACCGAACTTTGCCTCGGAGCCAGAAAGCTAGAAACAAAACCTAAGAACGACACAAACATAGAAACAGGTATAACATCGAGACTTATTACAGGTCTTCACCCGCACATGGGTAAGGCTATGAATAGGCTACCAGCAAAATAGACCAAAAGAAACACTAACACCCCAACAGCCTTTTCACATATCAGCCGCGTCATCATCTTCCCCAGCCTTCAAACGCTTCACTCCATCAGCGTTGTTCTTGGTGAGGATCAATCTTGCCGCCACCCTTAGCATAGTGTTGACCCCATTGATGAGCATCTCCTTGTCAACATCAGCATAGAGCCCTCCCCAAAAATGCATTAATGCCCCTGCATGACAAAGAATCTCAACCGGACTTTTGATAGTTTTCCCCTCAAAGCAAGCTCTGTTTCGCGCTTTCCATATGGCCCAACAAATGGCTGAAATCCCCCAGAGATGGAACTTCCTACCACTGGGCAACCATTTGTCGCACCAGTTCCAGCATTGAGATAAGGACAAAGGGATATTATTAGCACCCCAACAGTTGGGCAATGACTCCCCAAATTACTTTAGCAACAGGGCAGGTAAAGAACAGATGGTCAACAGTTTCAGGTTGACTACAGAACATACAGTTTGGGTCCCCCAACCATTTCCTTTTGATCATATTGTCCTTGGTCAGCACAGCATTGTTGGTCATAAGCCAAATGAAGATCTTAATTTTCTGAGGAACTTTCCCCTTCCAAATACTATTATGTGAGTTAGGGAATTGTATAGAGATTTAACTGAGAATTTCCTATTCTTTTCCAATCTCCAGAATACAATGTCTTCAGCGTTCTGAAGCTCAAAATTATGAACATCAGACTGAATCAAATCCCAGCAAATTTGTAACTCATCTGTGAGCCATCTTAAAGGTAATTTGCACACTATCATTTTTCACATCATGTACTGTGACCTCCTTTTGCTCACATAAGATAAAAAGGACAGGAACAATTTTAACCAGGGGCTTATCATAAAGCCAATCATCAGACCAAAATATGGTTTTTCCCATTATTTATCTTGATCCTCCTACCATGCAAATACAAATCCCTAACCTTGAGCAAGTCAGAGGCTTTATGAGACACAGTGAAAACAGTTTTATTATACATATACTTAGCCTGAATGATGTCTTGCCATAAGCCATTTTCCTTCTCTAGCTTCCACCACCACTTGGTGAGAAGACTAGCATTCATTTTCCTCAAATCTTTTATACCTAATCCCCTTTCTTTTTACTCTTGCAGATTTTCACCCACCTGACAAGGTGATATTTTCTTTTAGTACCACCCCTCTGCCAGAAGAAACTCCTCCTGATTTTATCAATTTTATCAGAGATTGTTTTGGGGGCCATGTAAACTGACATTTGGTAAATGGGGGAATTGTTCAGACAAGCACAAATGAGTGTAGCTCTCCCAGCAATGGACATAGTACCTCCCTTCCATATATCTAGTCTTTTGTTACATTTCTCAACAAGATTGGCATACCAGGTTTCTTATGGACAATGCTTTCATAAACTACTCTTTCTATTTATGATAATGTATCTTTATAGATGTACAACTCAAAGTATATACCATCATAAACCATATTGAGGAAGTACATACTGAGTGAAAAAAACTATTTGGGGCAAAGGAATCCAAATACAACACATGAAATTCAAAAGAGATCTTTTACAATGGTTGGGAAAGTACCTCGGTACCTCTAGGTTCTTTCATGTTTTTATAATTTCTAAGTAATTAATTGACAAATATATTATATAGACTATTTTAGTCATGATTTAGAGCTAATACCATGAAACCACCGTTCTCACCTTCTCCTTCCCATCTTCCCATCCGCTGATAACTGCTGTGGTGGACAAGCCCCTTCCCTTCTACATGAGCTTTGGCACTAACGAAGTCCATGCGTGCTGAGGGACTAGATCACTAGATGATGCGCATGAGCAGACGGATGACGAGCAGCTCCCACGACCAAGGCAAGGCCAGCACCGTGTGGATGGGTGACGATGACGAGCAGCTCATGCGGCATGGCTGTGGCGCTATGGCTCTGCCTCGTAGCCGACAGCTTGTTGGTATTTCTTAACGAATGCAGAAGAATCCGCAAGCGTAAGGAATTACCATTATAGCCGTCACCCGGAAGTATTCAGGGTATCGTATTTTCCATAGGGAATGGAGATACTTCTTCTAGCTAATTCGCCCAAGGACAACCCAAGGGTAGAGTTGGTAGAAGGTAAAGAAAGATTCCTACGGCTTTTGGGTCTAAGGATAGCTAAACTCCATCTATACTTGCTTACTTCGGGCACTGGAGATCACCTGGTCTGCCAAGCGATGCCAGCCTGTAGCCCTACACGAGGCAAACGAAGGTAGCCTCTAGCCTAGACACCACGTCTACGCTATCGACTAACTCTAGCGTTGCGCGGGGCGATCCGTCTTTATCAGGAACCCTCTAACTAGAGCACCTGCCACGGGGATGGATGACGAACCCGCAAACAAGTATAGGTAAAGCTTAACCACACAAAAGACACAAAATACTATAAGAACTATGAATACTTACTTAGCCAAGATCCCGTTAAGGAGCCAAGCAGGTGTTCATTGAGGTACAAGCTCGGGGAGACACCGACAAGCCCGGAGCTTCCCCGCTCTCTTCCCTCACATCTCACTTTCTCACTCTAGCTAGCTACTAGGGCATAGCCCTTTGGAAATGAAGCTCAAATGATGTTCTTTCTCCCTTGGAATGCTGCTCAAGTGTAGAGTGTGGTAGCTCTTCTCCCTTGGAAAGTTGTTGTCCAAATGAGAGGGGGAGAGCCTCTATATATAGGTGGAGTGGGGAGGAATGTCCATGGAATATTTCCCCCAAAATGCCCAAAATCGACCTCCACCCGCGTCCAGGTGCATTGAATCTGGCAATCCCCGCATGCAACCGCCTTAGGATGTCGGCACGGGCCATCTGGAGAAGGTTGGGCCCGAGCAGAGCCAACAGGGGCGTGGGTGCGCCTGGGGCACGGCCACCCCTAGGCTGGGTCTCCTTGACTCCAGTTTTGTCTTGTGGGCCTCTTTGATCTTCTGGAGTGGGCCTATGTAGGTATTGTGCTTGTGTTTGGATTTGGGCTTTGGCCTTTTTCTCCCCTCTTGGCTGGGCCCTGATTGGCCAGGTTGTGGGCCTTCCCCTCTGGGCTCATGCCGGGTGTTATATTATAGTATCTTTTGTATACTTTTCGGCACATTTCTTGTATTATCTCGACATTTTCTCCTGCAAGTGATGAATCACCAAAACTTGTGGAACTTTGTTAGTTATAATCCCTATATCTAAGTTTGGTGCTTGTTTTATATAAGAGTTGGCGGTTAAAAGTGTGAGTTAAGAACTGCCAACACAGCTCCAGCTTGTGCGGCGGGTAGCTCACGTGAGGTAGCTGTTGACGGTCACTAACATCAATTATAAACCGTGAACATAACTTGTATAAATATAAAAAGATGATCACCAACATAGATTTAGGGGTTTAAACTAATGAATTCCATGAGCTTTGATGATTTATATAATGCAGGAGGATTTATCCAAAAAACAGTGTCGGGACCACTGTCATACTCTCCAAACAAGCAAACCGACATTAGAAAGAGATTTGACCTGCATCCCCAACACCAGAAGACTCTAGAAGACACTAGAAGGTGACCCTCCGAAGGGGGGCCCACCTGGCATTTAGCCAGGTCGGCAGACCCACCCCCAAGTCAGCCGACCCAAGTGGATCCCACCTGTCAGCGTCCTTCGTAAGTCGGTTTCCCACAGCCATTGAGGTCCAATCTCCGTCGTTGCTTAAGTCGGTTTGATCCGAGGGCTCTGGTTCATCCCACCGGCCTATATAAGCAACCTTGTACCCCCTGAGGAAGAGGCATCCTGAAACACTAATTCATATTTTCTAGTGAGGATCAAGAGAGGGGTCTCATGAAAGGATCAACCTCTCAAGAGCCAACATTCAAGAGAGATTAGTCCTTAGTAGGATCTAGTCTTTAGAAATAGAGAGGTAGAGAGAGGGAAGAGTTTGGAGGAGGTGCTGGCCTGTCGGTGCCCCCTCTACAGCTTGTACCTTGGTGAAAGTCAACCTATGTCTGAGATTTCTCTGGTAATCAACTTCTTATTTCAGTAAGCAACATTGTTCATATTGTTCTCCTGGTTTGCGAGTCTCTTTTGAGTACTTTAATCTATTCGGCTTAGGTTAAAGTATTATTCATAGTGTAAGCATGGCGCTTAGGCTCGAATAACTTGTAGATGCACCCTACTTTCTGGATCAGTGGTAGATTCTTGATTGTGATAGCTACTATATATATGACAATACTCTCTCTCTCTATATATATATATATTTAGTTCGTTGAATCCTCTGTAGTCCACCTCCCATCTGTAGGCCAAGTAGGACCTAGTTGCTAAGCAAAGCATCCTCTGCTGGTGTCTTTTCTTAAGTAATGTCCCCAGATAGAATAGTAGAAGACATAGCTTACTGAGATTAGAACGAGAAGACCTTGGCAATTTCCTCTATACTCTCGACCTTCTTAAGTCTTGTTGCTGCTCCGGGTTAAGTTGGACCATACTTAACCCCACACGTTTCTCTGTGGATACGATATTTAAAACCCTCTGGGTGAAAGCTCCAGTAGTATCCGTGTGCTTGCAGATTTATCTATGTGCGTTAAAATATACCAACAAGCTTTTTAGCGTCATTGCCGGGGAAACGGTTGCTAAGTTAACTTCGAAACTAGCTTAACCTTGTATTATACTTTTATTCTTTTATCTTTTTATCCCTTCATTCTTTTCTTTTCTTTTCTATTATGAATTCTACTCCTATCTATCAATTTGCTAAACCCACGAGCGTGAGCTCTAAGCCACTAGAATCTTTAGAGCCTATCCTAACACTTGGCTATGAGCTACACCTGTGTTTTATAAACATGATTCGGGAACAATCCTTCTCAGGAGAAGGCGATGCAAACCCTTACTTGCACCTACAAGAGTTTGAACAGACCTGTGCATGCTTGCATATCACTGACATGTCAAACAATACCTTAAGATGGAAGCTTTTTCCATTTTCTTTGACGGGAATACCTAAACAGTGGTACAAACTGACCATAGGAAGTATGCAAGGAGACTGGGAGATGTTATGCTCTAAATTTTGCTTCAAATTCTTTCCCATCTCTAGAGTGGCCCACCTCCAAATAGAAGTTCTAACTTCTAAACAACATGAGGAAGAGCCTCTTGATGCATCCTGGGATCGTTTTAATGACCTCATCACCACTGGCCTAGACCTTGCTATTCTAGACCTAATTCTTCTTCAACATTTTTATTTGGGTCTTAGCAAGGATGATGCGCAAGACCTTAATGCAGCCTCTGGAGGATCTTTCCTTTCTTTGTCTGTTAGTGAAGCAAGGCTTGTCCTTGACAAAATCCTTGGATGCACCACCTACACTAGCATTCATGATGAACTCCTAGAGGAAGAGAAGGAATCATCCCCCGAACAAGAAGAGGAAGTTTTGATAGCCAAATCATGACCATTCCAATCCCAAGATTTAGGTATAAGTCCTGAATCATCAATATCCCAAAATCCTCCAAGGGAAGAAGAAATTCCACCTTTGGAAAAACCCTTTTGAATTTAAGGGTAATCTCATTGATTTTGGGAGAACAATGAAACCTCGTCCACATAAGAGACCTCCAAGTGAATATGATCCAACTCCTCTTAAGAAAGGGTCTCTTAGGAAGTGTCCTTATTCCCATATAGGATATTAGGAAGAATTCAAGGATGACATGTCTAGTGATGCCATAGAAGGAGAGCCAAGCCATTTAGAAGTCAATCCTACCTTCTCTCCTTCTATGACTACACTAGATGTCTTATCTGAACCCATCTTTTAACCCATCCTTAACCCCGATGATCCCTCTTATGCTCTCTCTCCTAAGTCTCATGATGACCCTAGAAATCCATTAAGACAACCAAATGATAGGAATCATAAAGACTACAAGGATGGCCAAGAAGAGCAACGACAATAGTAGGAATGTATTAAGAATTGCCTAGAATATACGAAGAATACATATGCCATTGTCAAAGAATGGATGGACAAGGATGAAGCCTTATGGATAGGATCCAAACTTGACTTAGATCCAAATAGTGAGCTTAAATCAATCTCTTCAATGAACATGACTCATCCAAGTTTGGAGGAAGCCTTAGACAAGACCAACCCTAGAGACACCAATCTATGAGAAATCTTGGACAATAAAACATCCGATGAATGTCATAGGCATGGAATGATAGAGACAAACTTGATGCCTATAGACATCCATAAAGAAACACCCTTGGAGTTTGAAAAGGAAGATGACATCAACGATCATGGAAGTTACTTCATGAGCACCTCCGGGTTAAGTTGGACTGTAATTAACCCCACATGTTTCTCTATGGATACGATATTTAAAACCCTTCGGGTGAAAGCTCCAGCAGTATCCATGCGCTTGCGGATTTATCTGTGTGCGTTAAAATATACCAACAATAGCGAGTGCGCACGGTCGTGGTAGCTAGTGCGGATGCGTGGCGTAGAAAACGACGAGTTGGATCCACGGCCGGGCGGCGCACATGGAACATCTGGCAGCAAGGCGGGTGGACAAGCACGTAGGCACTAGCATCAACTGACGTTAGATCATGTTTTTTGTTTCTCCTCTTCTTTCTTAGGGGGTGTGGCATGCTGTCGATGAGATATGGTCGGCAATCTACCGAGGGGTATGCCCAAGGTAGTAGATTGTCGGCAGACAGGTGCGCAAGCTACGAACTAGATGGTGATGCAAGACAAACACAAGGATTTATCTAGGTTCGGCCGCAATGAGGGCGTAATACCTACGTCCTGCGTCAGATTGTATTGCTCTGTATGGAGAGGTGTAATGAGATGTATGACCTATCCTCTATGGGACCCCTTCCTCTCCTTATATCCTCTAGAGGAGGAGGGTTACAAGTAAAGTATCCAATTTGGTACTATTACAATGTCTAGTATACCTTGTAGTCTTGCGGTGCACACCTTGATCTTGTGGGCCAGGTCACCTCGGATGGTGCGGCCCATGTTTACCTATGAGGGTATCCGGGGGTATATCCCCCACAGCTAGTCCCTGAGCACCATGTATTATGAAACAACACGCCGATGACCTTCTTCCGACTAGTGAGGCTTCAGCTTCTGGAGTCTTCAACCACTGAACATACCATCCAAGCAGTTGCTGACGGTCTTTGACCTGTCATGACATCAGCCGACTGGATTTACCAAAGAAGTTGGTTGTTCGAATCATGCATGGTGCTCTTGAGAAAAAGAAAAAGATTTCCTTCCTAGGAAGTGTAGCCACTTAGACTCCTTGGTCGATAAGGAGTGTAAGCCAGAATTCACCGCGAGGTGAAGTGTAGCCACTTAGTCCCCGAGCCTGGTAGTAGGTGACATAGACACGTGGTGCCAGGGTCTAAAGAAAATAAATCCAAAAGCTTGCCAGCCAACATCACCAGCGATGTACGCATCATGCCCCCTGATGTGCCCAAGATCAGCACCCTGATCTGAACAGCATGGAGTAGATTGATAGCGCACTGATGAGACATTGTGATGAGAGCTAGATGAGGAGTCCCCAGCATGACCGGAGACATGGTCAAGCAGCGAGAGCTCAGCGACGAGCCTAACGAGGAGCGACGAGAGCTCGGCGAGGAGTCCCTAGTGTGGCTGGAGACGTGGTCGAGCTGCGAGAGCTCGGCGACAAGCCTGATGAGGAGCGACGAGAGCTCGGCGATGAGCCTGACGAGGAGCGACAAGAGCTCGGCGAGGAGTCCCCAGTGTGGCCGGAGACGTGGTCGAGCTGCGAGAGCTCAGTGACGAGCCTGACGAGGAGCGACGAGAGCTCGGTGAGGAGTCCCCAGCGTGGTTGGAGACGTGGTCGAGCGACGATAGCTCGACGAGGAGTCCCCAGCATGACCGGAGACGTGGTCGAGCGGCGAGAGCTCGACGACGAGCCTGACGAGGAGCGGTGAGAGCTCGACGAGGAGTCCCCAGTGTGGTCAGAGACATGGTTGAGCGATGAGAGCTCGGTGACAATCCTAACAGGGAGCGACGAGAGCTCGGCGAGGAGTCCCCAGTGTGGCCGAAGACGTGGTCGAGCTGTGAGAGCTCGGCGACAAGCCTGATGAGGAGTGAGGAGAGCTCAGCGAGGAGTCCCCAGCATGGCCGGAGATGTGGTCGAGCGGTGAGAGCTCGGCGATGAGCCTGATGTGGAGCGACGAAAGCTCGGTGAAGATCCTGCAATATAAATATGTAGAGCGGTAGTACATGATGTAGGAATATATGAACTCCCAAGAGAATCAGTAATGATGAAATAGTATATGATGCTCAGCAGTCAGTTGCAAATGAGCATGATGTGATAAAGCAACCGGTGCTTTGTAAACATCAGTGTTGATGTGAGGTTTGTGTTTACACTTAGCATCAACCGCCCGAACAGTTAGTATGTAGCTGAGTTTTCAGCCCTAGCTTGCCCACGTTACGCTAAGCACGGAGCCCATGTGCATGTGGATGGCGTCACTAAGGAGCCGCTGCCGACCACCCGTAACGCAAAGGGCAAACGCTCGTGCACGTGTGGGGAGAAGTCGAAGACAGGGCCATCTCTAGAGACATCGAGCGTCAACGTGACTGGTCAGGGATTTGCGTTAAGCATAGATGTATGTCATCTTTAAGATGGTATACATGGACAAACGTTATTTGAAGAATAATAATGACAAGGACATTGTGGAGAAATGTCATAGCGAAAACATGACAAGGACGTTGTGGAGAAATGTCGTAGCGAAAATTGTATTAAATATAAATATTGGAAGTGTACTTAGCTTTAGTCGCGTTGTCTGGTCGGTGGTGATGAAATTGTCCGGCCCTCGAGCTTTCTGATCCGTCATGACGACGGCGTCACAGTTGTCATAGCGCCTTTCCTTGCGGCGATTATTATTGTGACGTGGCAGGTGGTCGGGGCAAGAGGCCGTTGTCGTAGTCGGAGCATGTTGGAACTGCTCTCCTGCCGCTGAAGCCACCGAGTCCGTCGTTGTCGAGTTAATTCTCGATATTAATCCTAGCGAGCTCCAGGGCGATGTTAGCGAAGTAGATTGTGAATGTGGGAGATGTCGTTACATGCAGAAAAATCAATCTATATTAAATATTTGAAGAACAGACTGATCCAATCAACAACGTAGAACGACTCACCCGGGTTTTAGTAGAGAATCCCATCTTGCTCGCCTGGGAAGCTGTACGCACACCCCCTACCTGGCACGCCACTGTCGATGAGATATGGTCGGCAATCCACCGAGGGGTATGCCCAAGGTAGTAGATTGTCAGCAGACAGGTGCGCAAGCTACGAACTAGATGGTGATGCAAGACAAACACAAGGATTTATCCAGGTTCGGCCGCCGTGAGGGCGTAATACCTACGTCCTGCGTCAGATTGTATTGCTCTGTATGGAGAGGTGTAATGAGATGTATGACCTATCCTCTAGGGGACCCCTTCCTCTCCTTGTATACTCTGGAGGAGGATTACAAGCAAAGTATCCGATTTGGTACTATTACAATGTCTAGTACACCTTGTAGTCTTGCGGTGCATGCCTTGATCTTGTGGGCCAGGCTACCCCGGATGGTGCGGCCCATGTATAGCTATGAGGGTATCCGGGGGTATATCCCCCACACATGCATGCCTAGATAAAGTACAGTCATCCATTCTTGATGCCATCGATGTGCCATGGATGTGAGGAAGGAGCAAGCAGTGCACAAATCGTTGGAGGCCGATCATCATCAAACTAGCATGCTTCTCAACGCCACCGGGGTATCACGGCCCAAGATGCTCGCGGCCTTCAGCTCCTTTGCCATGCCGTGATGTATGTGGGCAGTGAGACAGAGATGGGAACCAACCTGAAGAGATCCTAACATATAGGTATGTTAAGTCTCAGGTCCAACGGTTCCCGAATGAAGAAGACCTCCTAACCAACCTCTCTAGGATCGCCCAGGGGCTCGAGGGCTATGCTTATCGGGCATGCTCGTGCGCACCCTCCGGCGAAGAGACCCGACCGAGCCTAACTCGACCGCAACTTCTGCCTGGGGCTCAGGGGCTTCCCCGAGCCATGGGCTCCCAATCTACGACACATCTGGGCCCGGCCCTTGGCTCATGCCCGGCTAACGATGCCATCCAAGGCCCGGGCACAAGAAGACAAGCCCTAGGCTATCGATGCCCGGGGGCTCTCTGGCGCCACTCCCTAGCTGTGCCCCTACCAACTGCTCCTCCGATATGGTCACGTCCAGGGCAAGACACAAGAAGATAGCTTCCTGCAGCCTCCAGGGTCTCCTTCGCCACCAAGAAGACTCTAGAAGGCCTCACCCGGGGAGGCCAGGCCAAGACGACACCATCTGACACATAGGGTGTCAGAACAGAGCAGTCAAACGATGCCCAGGCTTCTTCGGCTCCAAGACACCTCGATGGTCCACGGTGCACCGCTGCAAGCCCCTACTGGACTTTGATGCACGTAGACCATAGACTAGAGCCCACAAACCACCTCACTCCACTCCATTCCATCTGCCTTCGCTCTACACCGAGAGCAAGGCAACCCAGAGAAGGGCACCGAGAGCCCCTCCTCCACCGCATCCTGTTGTCTCCTTCCTCTTCGATGAGGGGGAGACTCCACCAGCGGTGAGGCAACCTTAAGATTAGCACTGAGCTAACCCCCCTACCAAACACTCTTTCTTTACACTCTGTTGTAACCCCCTAGATTTTGGGTGCTCTTGAGTATAAGGATCATCAGCTGCTAGACGTAGGGACTGAATTGGCCCGAACCAGGATAAATCGTTGCGTCTTCTTCGCATGTTCCTTGTGTTCTTGAGTCCACCCGAGCCACCGGAAACCCCGTACTCTGACACCGACTCGAACAACATACTTGCCATGGTTTTGGCCCTACGACAGCTGGTGCACTAGGTAGGAGGCAGCATCAAGTGAGATTCTGGCTCTACGTTGGCTAGAGCCACCCGCCTCATCGCCGGAGTGAGCGGCACAACCCCAGACGACGGTGTTCGCTTCCCTGGTGAGTTCTCTGTCGTGGCCGATGCCTTCACTCCAAGATAGGCCCTCAACTTTGGGAGCCTAGTCTACATCACCAACTGCTACGGTGAGCTTCATCCACTCCACGGGGTTGTGCCAGCGGGCAACGAGCCCACAGTGTTGTACCCTCCGCCAGGATTCTTGGGAGCAGATCTTGAGGTTCTGGCCTGTCAGATCTAGCGTAGTCTGGGCCTAAACCCCACCATGTCGGACTGCCGCCAGATGTTCTACATGCTAGCCAACGTCCACCACTAGATCGCCACTGGTGAGGTGTTCTCACCGTCTGATCGCTTCTGGTACTACCTCCTAAACCTGCCTTTCAGGATACATAACACAGCGGCGTCCTTCCAGCTAGAGCTGGAGCACCTCATTAGTCACAAGGCGCCATGGAGCATCATCCTCTCTGGCGCTGCAGGGACCGACGTCCCCTCGCTCCGCGCCTTCCTCGAGGTCCTCTCAGGGAATGGACCAAAGTATGACTCCGATGACATTGACTACAATGACCCTCCACGCATGTGCTACCACGTCGATGGCGAGGTTCAGCCTAAGGAGGCACCTAGGCTCCCACCGCCAGACCAAAGTCCCCGTAGTCGTATGGCCTACCTTCAGGAGAAGGCAGACCACTTGCGCGCTCAGCAGGTAGACTTGGAGGCCACTGAGGCAGAGCACGAGTGTCAACAGCAGGACTTTGCACGGCAGCAAACCGCGCACCCTCTCGGCGACGACAACGATGCCTGCACGGGGGCTCCCAATGGCCTCTGCTTCCCCCAGCGGCGTACAACATGGCAGCTATTGCTTGTCGCCTGGAAGACATCTCTGACACGCCAGACCCAAAGACCAACGAGTGGCTAAATGAGGTGAAGCAGCTCCTTCGCATCGCCCTCAAGCAGCAGGTGGTGGGGAGCAGCGATGACACCTCCAGTAGCAGCTCCGACCGGCCACGGACCTAGGGCGCCAAGCCTTGGTAGGAGTGAAGACGCGACCTTTCTCCTTGGCGTCTCCCCGTGCAGCACCAGATCAGCGACAACCACAATGTCTGTGACACCATCAAGGCCAGGTGCCATGCTCAGGCACAGTCCCATACCCCTAAGCGATGGGGGTGGGGGCCTGTCCTAGATCACTTTAGCCCCCTGGCGTTCTAGGCAGCGATCCGAGCGGCCCCCTACCCTAGGCATTTTTGGCCACTAACACACATCTCCAAGTACAACGGCGAGACCAACCTGGACCATTGGCTGGAGGACTACTGCCTCACCATGATGGCCAAGGGGTCAGACGATGACTTCACCATCCAGTACCTTCCTCTGCTTCTATCAAGCTCATCTAGGGCTTGGCTTGAGTAGCTTAAGCCCAGCAGCATCCGCTGCAGGGGCGATCTCCGTGTGGTCTTCATCGGCCACTTTTAGGGTACCTACACCTGCCTAGGGAACTCCTAGGATCTCCGCAACTACAAGCAGAGGGCCGACGAGACCCTCCAGGAGTACATTCAAGGCTTCTCTAAGAAATGCAATGAGCTCCCAAACATCACCGACACTGACGTGATCAATGCCTTCATCTGTGGCACGACCTGCGAGGTGCTCGTCCACGCACTCAGTCGTGAGACCCCGCGCACAACGCGGGAGCTCCTGGATGTTGCCACCCAGTACACCACCAGCGAGGAGGCCGTCTAGGCCAACTTCAGCAGGAAAGCCAAGGTTGCTGGCCACCTCAGCGGTAGTGACAATGCTGATGATCCTGCCTCTTCCTAACGATGCCGCGATAGGCGGAACAAGGACCAAAAGCGCCACGGGAAGAAGATGGTCGTCGCGGCCGACCGTGCCGCCAGACCTCAGCCCTGTGGGCGCACTGCATGCCCGAAACACTTTGAGAAGGTGCTCGAGTCCCCCTACCCATTCCACGGGGGGCAGGCGAAGTATCTTCTCAAGGACTGCGCCACCATGAAAGGCTACATCCGTAGCACCCTCGGCCAATAGGGCAAGGCCCAAAAGCCTGCCCTGAAGGCCGGTGACCCGACGGATGGCGCCCAAGAGGAAGAAAATGTGTTCCCCAAGGTCGAGCGCTGCCTCATGATCTTCGAAGGCTCCCAGACGTATGAATCCCGCCGGTAGTGTCGCATCACCGAGCAGGAGATGAACACCACCCACACCCTCGCCGCCTGGACATGGCTCCGATGGTCCCAGACAGCCATCACCTTCGCCCAAGAAGACCATCCTGATCGCATCCCCCATCCAGGGTGCTACCCACTCCTGGTCAACCCGATCGTGGGCACCACGCGCTTCACTAAGGTGCTGATGGACAGGGGCAGCGGCCTCAACATACTCTACGCCACCACCCTCGACAAAGATGGTTATCCCTCAGAGCAGCTTGTGCCCCAGCAAGGCATCGTTCTACGAGATCATGCCAGGGAAGGAAGCCGTGCCCCTTGGGTGCATCCGGCTCAATGTCACCTTCGGCTAGCTAGACAACTTTCACAAGGAGCCACTCACCTTTGAGGTTGTTGACTTCCCTGGTGTCTACCACGGCCTCCTCGGTTGATCGTGCTTCGCCAAGTTCATGGCTATCCCCAACTACACCTACCTCAAGCTCAAGATGCCCGACCCGAAGGGGGTCATCACCGTCGAGGGCAGCTTCGAGCAAGCCCACTACTACGAGCAAGACTATGTCGCCCAAGCGGCTACGCTCATCGCCCTTTGTCCTCCCGATGGCCTCGGTCACGATGCAGGAAGGGCGCCAGTGGAGGAGGAAACCAAGACAACGGCGGTGCTTGACCAACCGAGCATCGACAAGGCAGTCAAGACCTCTGGTGACAGCGGTGGCTCGGCTAGCCCCTCTATCTAGGTGCTTGGCTCCCTAGAAGGGGCTGACCCGATCGAGGTGAGTTCTGACCTTTCCCCATAAGGGAAGGCCATCGCCAAGCCATTCGCCTAGAAGTGACGCTTCCCGAGCTAAGGCCCGCCTGCCGACCTCCCTTGCTAGCCTACCACTCCAACAACAAAAACCAAGATAAGTACCGTCCTTCTGAACCTCTTACTTTGCTTACCTCTATTTGCACTATTTGCTATCTTCCTTGACTCAAGCCATTGCAACGATGGCTCAGCCACACTGGAGGATCGACTGAGCTAACCACTTGCTGACCTTTTCTAAAGGAGGACCACTGCAGAAGGCCCCTGAGTGAGGCAAGGATAGGATGGACGGAGCAGGAGGAGCAGGCAAAAGATTGGCAAGGTGCTAAAGGAGTGGCCCCAGCCATCGCATTACCAGCTATGTCATCTTTCACCTCTCTTGTGTCGATTCTGTTTTCTTTGCAGCTATCTGCGTATCTCCCGATCCTTCATCGGATTGTTCCACCCCATCGCATGCCGGTTTGGGGGCCCCCAGAAGGGGCATCACCAAGGGTTCAAGGCTGGCCCACTGGGCTTCAAGGTCACCTGAAGCAACTAAAAGTGCGAGAGATGTTCGGGAGGTGAGGCCACGCGGCTGTAGCCAGGGCGCCTAGCAGCACCCCGACCATTGTGACAAACGATGTCTGAGTATTGACTTGAGCCACTCGTGGTGACCCAACGAGGGACGCAGCGAGCCCCCGAGTACCAATAGACGGGCTCGGGAACTATACAAGTGGCTCAGTCGGGAAGCCAAGGATCTCCCCTCTAGGGGACATGACCGGGGCACGGAACGACCGTAAACCTCGGATTCTCACGGACTTACCCGCTAGCAGCATGGGCATGACGATCTTGGCCAACGAGGCCATCATCGTAATAGCCCAGCCCAATGAGGGATCAAGTCTTTGAGCATGACTCAAGAGCAAAATGGGATTACACATGAAAGTAACTTCATTTCATTAATTAGGAACGACCCGATTACAATATACGGTGACAAAAACTGCTACAGGATGCAGATTACCAGCACCGTGGCTAGGCACCAGGGAAAGCCCACCGACGACCGGCCATGCAAGTGACCCCACCTCCCCTGAAGGTCGGTCTTCATTGAGACTGAAGGGAGAGGTCGGGGCCTCAAGCCCAGAAGCTTGGCAAGTTGCTCATAGGAGGGGCAGAGCACACTGAGAAGAGGTAGAAACCTCCCAGCCGCTGCTTGGAGACTGGCACCATCCACAGCAGCCCGAGCCCTCCGAAGAGCAACCACGTCCGGCCCAACCGTAGGACTAAAACGCTGCAGCAAGATGCCCGGGCATCCCTGAGCCTCACAGGCGGCCAGAAGCCTGCGGGTGTCCACGCGGCGCCACCTTGCCCTCGACGACGCCACCTCCGGTGACGAAGCTATGGAGGCGACATAAGACCACGGGCCTAGCAGCCCGCTACCCTATGCTGACACGAGAACAACGCCGCACCAGCAGCGAGCAGCCGGATCACTGGCCTGGCCACATTGGCCTATGCCCTGTGGTTCACTAGAGTCCTTCCACCCTTGAAGACGCAATCACCTAGTGGACAACACCAAGCTCACTTGGAGGGAAGCGTCGCACTTCATCGCCACCGCCATCGCCGCCGAAGAAGATGGATCTGAGGAAGAAGAGAGGGGGTCGAAGAAAGGGATTGAAGGTGTCGCGTCCCCTAGGGCCTCCCTTTATAGCTAAAGGTGGTGCGCTGTGAGGTGCTCTGGGCCCTCCGACCAGCCATCAGTGGCTACAAGGAAGCTAGGGAACCGGCTAGGCGTCCCTTCAATCCTAGCAGCACGCCTCCGGGCGGTTACGTGATGACGATCGTGTAGTAAAGGTGGAGTCAGGGACCCGCTGGCAACAAGTCAAGTCCCCACTCCACTTTTTGCCGCGCGCGCCGCCCACTCCACGCATGCCTCCTCCCGGGACTCAGGGGGATCCAGCTCCCCCTAGGCCTACTAGCTATCATCGATGGCTCAGATCCACTCACACCAAGTGCTACGGCTCCTCCTCCACCAGATCTACTACACATGGCCCTGACGTCCCATCTCCCAGACGAGACGGGATAGCACGGGGGTGCGCGTGTGTGTCATAACTCCTCCACCAGGCATGACGGCCTAGACGCCATCAACCGCCTGCGCAAGGCGTCAGCAGACTGGACGCGCCCAGAAGCCGCCCCTTCACTGGCAAGGAGGTCCCACAATGGCCTCGGGGGCTGCCCCGGCTCTCCAAACGGAGCAACCTGACCCCCCGATCAACGGGCGCTCGGGTGGCACATCCCCCAAAAACCAACCAATTCCCTAGAGTTGGGTCGGGAGTCGCTGAGTAGTGGGCCCAATGAGGGCCCCCGTCCAAGCCTCGGCGCGCTCCCACTTCCTTGATCTATGGCCATAGAGGGTCGGCCCCAGAAGGCCGTCTTGAGAGATCAAGACCTGTTATCGCAGCCCATAGAAAGGCATGGAGCTCCAGATGATCAGGCGGCCCTGAGCTAGAGCCCAGCGCTCTTGATCAACTGGCCCACGGCAGGCTCCGATCAGAAAGGAGGGCACCCCTGAGCCTACAATTGGCAACTCCCAGACGAGTTCGCTGAGCTATCGCTCAAGTCAAAGACCCCGTGCAACATGGACTCATGAAGGGATCAGCATCACCTTTGCTCAGCCTCGATAGCCGAGCACCATCCATCACACTGGAGATGAAGGCCCCTAGCAGGGCACAGCACCCTCGCCAGTGGAAGCTGTCCCCGCCAAGGAGGGTTTAGTCACCAGAAGATCGAATTTAGCCCTTCATTGCCATCACGCCAAGTGAGGCCACGAAGGGCTCGGGGGCTCCTGACAAGATCCTAACATACAGGTATGTTAAGCCTTGGGTCCAACGGTTCCCGAACGAAGAAGAACCCCCGACCGACCCCTTTAGGATCACCTGGGGGCTCGGGGGCTAGGCCCATCGGGCACACTCGCGCACACCCTCCGGTGAAGAGACCCGGCCGAGCCTGACTCGACTGCAGCTTCTGCCTGGGGCTCGGGGGCTTCCCCGAGCCTTGGGCTCCTGATCTACGGCAACTCCGGGCCCGACCCTTGGCTCCTGCCCGGCTAACAATGCCAGCCAAGGCCCGAGCACAAGAAGACAAGCCCCAAGCTACCGATGCCCAGGGGCTCCCTGGCGCCGCTCCCTAGGCGTGCCCCTGCCAATTGCTTCTCCGACAGGGTCACATCTGGGGCGTGACATAAGAAGACAAAGCTTCCTACGGCCTCCGGGGGCTTGGCGGCTTCCGAGCCCGCACGTTAGCCCCTGGAGCCAACCTCCTTCGCCACCAAGAAGACTCCAGAAGGTCTCACCCGGGGGAGGCCAATCCAAGCCGACACCCTCTGACACGCAGGGTGTCAGAACAGAGCAGCCGGACGATGCCCAGGCTTCTTCGGCTCCAAGACACCTCAACGGTCTACGGCGCACCGCTGCAAGCCCCTCCTAGACTCCAGCACACATAGACCATAGACTAGAACCCTCAAACTGCCTTGTACCCGACCCATCTCATTATATAAGGGATAAGGTCGGACCTAGAGGGGAGAGGATCCTGATTCGATCACCAGACACTCCACTCCATTCCATCTGCCTCTGCTCTGCACCCAGAGCAAGGCAACCTGGAGAGGGGCACCGAGAGCCCCTCCTCCACCGCATCCCGCCATCTCCTTCCTCTCCAACGAGGGGGAGACTCCACCGGTGGCGAGGCAACCTTAGGATTAGCACCGAGCTAACCCCCTACCAAACTCTCTTCCTTTACACTCTGTTGTAACCCCCAGATTTTGGGTGCTCTTGAGTATAAGGATCATCAGCTGCTAGACGTAGGGATCGAATTGGCCTTAACCAGGATAAATCGTTGTGTCTTCTCTGCGTGTTCCTTATGTTCTTGAGTCCACCCGAGCCATCGGAGACCCCGTACTTGGACACCGACTTGAACAACATGTTTGCCGCGGTTTTGACCCCGCAACACAACCGGCCACGACATTGGTTCAAATTTAGCAAGAGATGACATGGGAAATCTCATTTTTGCCCTTGAATGATAGTACTAAAATGACTGATTTACCCTTATCCAAAAATAAAATATATAATGAAAAATAGATCTTACCCCGCATATTTTGGTACTTGCTCCACCAAATTTGGTACTATCCCCATCACGTAATCTCTCACAAGCTAATAATATAACTAATTAGTACAAGCACGAGAACTAAAGTCATTCTGCCAAATTCTAAAAAATGAGCTTGTGATGCATCACCTTCATCTTTGATAAGATGGCTTTTCTATAGATGGAGCCATATTTGAAAGCCCTAAGATCATCCTGCCATCGTCACTACATACATGTATATTTAGCCAATATATACACGTCTAATGTCTTTATAATTCTTGAAAGAGTGCGTAGAATGAAATTTTGACATAGGGTTAACAGGCACCTTAGTGTATTATTGTGGACATGTTTACCTAGTATATCTACATTTGGCCTTTTTTCTAATTTGCATGCAAATAAAGCAAAAAACTGCTTTGCGCGGCATTTTTTAGAAATTCAGAGCTTCGCAATGATGCAGAAGTTTGAGATAAGGCGCATTGAAAGACATGTCGAGGCAATTGGCACAATGGTCCATCTCTCCAACTGTTGTGTGATTCACGCGCATCACGCGCATATACTCTATTATATATTTGTAAATGGAATGAAATCTTATCAGCTAGCATGCACTTGTCTGTCCGCCGTCTCCTCATACCTAACGCTAATCAATTATTAAAGTGTAGCTGACGTGTGGACCATGAGACATCTGATTTACCATATATGCGGTTAAAATAATGGCAATATATCTGGTGCAAACCAACCTCTCTGTGCAATCGTGCAAACTTCTAATGTAAGCCAAATGATGTTGATCCAAGGGGCGTATAGGGATTGGGTAATTTTGCGCTTAACCGTCCGTTCCTAATCACACTTTTACAAATTCCCCCTCCCACTCCCCCTGCGCCTCTTAGATCAACATCTTATGGCCCAGATTAGAAGTTTGCACGGTTACACGGAGTGGTTGGTTTGCACTAGATACGTTGCCTAAAATAATACGGTAACCCACATATCAGCCAAAACAGTTCACACCACGTCCCGGTCAGGATGGTCCTCATCCAATTTTTTTTCCTAAGGGAGAAATTAATTTTGTCGTTCTCTGCCACGTCGCGTATACAACTACTGCCTCGCTAGGTTGGCCTATAAATAGGGATCCATATACCAATCGTTGTTACAAGTACCATATATCACAACAACCAGCTGTAGAGTCGTAGTATATTTGTAGCTCCATCGTCGATCACCATTAACATGGCCCCGAGCAAGGTTGCTGCTGGAATGAACGGCCAGCAGCAGATGATCAACATCGCTAAGAGCAGCACACTGGTTCCCGCCACTGATGCAGCCGATACGACTGGCCACGACGAGTTTGCGCCCTCTGTATGGGATGATTTCTTCGTCACCTACGTCCCTCCCGTCTCACAGGCATGCAACATACACTGATATATAATAAGAGCAGGCACACTTATTAGATCTCCTGAAATTTAGTTGTTTACTAGTTTATGTTGCCCTTCATTCATCAATTTGTTATATGTTTGCATTATATATTAATGGGCATCTCCATGCATGCGTGCAGGGGTCAGAGCAGTGGATGAGGGAGAGGGCAGAGCTGCTCAAGGGGCAAGTTCGTCACCTGTTCAATGCCAGCTTGGAGGCCTTAGATGTAGCTGATTTGGTGACATATGTCGACACGCTTGAATGTCTTGGCTTAGACAACCACTTCCGCGAGGTCATCGGAGCTGCATTAAATCGAATCCGAGCAGAAGAGCCCGAGTCACACGGCCTACACATTGTTGCACTCCGGTTTCGCCTACTTAGACAGCATGGAATCTGGGTATCTGCAGGTATCTGTTTGGTTTTATTAATTTTCACTGAGATTGATAGATTACAATCACTAAACTGTATGGAAGTAGAGAGAAATTACAATCAATGTTCAATCTTACGAAAAGTTCATTTCATCCTTTTGATCTTTGTTAGAAAGTGGCCTTGTTATTGTATTTTTTTTCTTGCAATTTTTTAGAGATTCACTAAATTGAAATGCATGTTAAGAGTGATGTACTTTAGTTGTCAAGTAATTCTTTCCTATAGTTTTTCTACTTTTTATAGTTAATTAAGACTCTGTGTATAGTTGTCCGGGTTTGGTTCTTATTAGATGAATATTTGAACTTTAAACATGGGAGGACACACCTGCGATAAGATATGTATGCGCTTTAATCACATGTGTTTTGAATCAATAATGTACATGCAGATGTTTTCGACAAGTTCAGAGATCACACGGGCAGTTTTAGCTCGAGCCTTTGCAGTGACCCTAGAGGCCTGTTGAGCTTGTACAATGCAGCTCACATGGCAGTTCCAGGGGAGGTGGTTCTCGATGATGCCATCACCTTTGCGAGGGGCCACCTCATGGACATCAAAGGCAAGGTCAAGTCACCAATATCAGACCAGATCTCACGTGCCCTCGACATTTCCCTCCCAAGGTTCACCAGACGGCTTGAAACCATGCATTATATTACAGAGTATGAGCATGAAGAGGCGCACAACAGCCTGTTACTTGAGCTTGCAAGGCTGAACTTTATCCTTGTGAGAGCCCTTCACCTCAGGGAGTTGAAGGACCTGTCATTGTAAGTCTTCTTACAACAAATATCTCTATATATGCTAAACATTTTTGCCTTTGATGTTTATCAATATATGTGAAAACTAACATGTACATAAGGGCTCATAGGCACTGTGTTGTCAGTATGTTTACATGGTCGAGTTGGTTTTAGGGCATGAACCAATCAAGCCACTTTCCGCATTATTGCCTCCTAACCACATCAGGGTATGTCATGTAGAAATTGTTATTCGAGATGATATAATACAAGTTGGACATGAATGCTTATAAGTATAAAAGAATATGCCCCAAAAAATTATAAAATAATACCATTTTGGACCTAGAGTTTTCTAAAAGGGTCTGTCAGAAAGTATTGCAGAGATTGGATTGTGGCAAAACGGTTATCTTTTCAGTAAGGTACTACCCCATTCAGTGGTCTATCTTTAGATAATAAAAAAATCCAATATTCAAGCACTAGATACAGACACTTAAAGATAGAAAGATGACAAACACATTGATATTCAATACACTTATAATTATGTCCCTCTTACAGTTTAAACTTCAAAATTTTTAAAGAACTGCAAAAAACATTCATGTAGAAACGGTCATTGTTGTGTGTCACATTAGAATCATATCAGCTTCCAGCAAAACAAGAAGTATATCAAGTAGTATCTGGAATTATTTTTCTATTGAAGTACGTGGCAGCATGAGCAATCTCAAACAAATATATATAAATTTATGTGTTATCACATATTTTAATCCTTTATTTAATGTGATTTCTCATAATGTACATGCTGGCAATCATATCATTGTCCACGACAGACAATTTAATCCACTGCAGAACATGCAACATCAGATAATATAGTATAATGTGTTAGCAACAGTATGTTGGTGTGCAAGTTGCGAAGCAGATCAAATTTAAATGTTATGGCAAAAATCATTGACAAAATTAATCATTAGCAGCTGTGAAATGCAGATGGTGGAGGGACCTTTATGACACTGTGAAGCTTAAATACGCTCGGGACCGTATGGTGGAGATCTACTTCTGGACCTGTGGCATGCTGCATGAGGAGGAGTACTCCCTGGCCCGGATGTTTTTTGCCAAGACATTTGGAATGGTGTCACTGATGGACGACACTTTTGATGTTCATGCCACTTTAGAGGAGTGTCACAAGCTCAAAGAAGCTATGCAGAGGTAGGCTGTAATGATCCATAATTTATTTGTCGACCAAATTTAGCTCTGACTCTGTCTTCTTCTTGAGAAACGTTTTGTTATACATCACTCTTAAGGTATATTACTGTCTGTACGCAGATGGGATGATAGTGAGGTCTCTATTCTACCCGAATATCTACGCATGTTGTATATCAAAACCCTTAGCAACTTCAAAGAGTATGAGGATATTTTGGAACCAAACAAGAAGTACCGCATGGCTTACACAAAAGAGGCAGTATGTGCACAGTACTTATGCATGCATATGTATAATATACTCCATCCATTCCAAATTATAAGTCGTTTTGACTTTTTTGATACACCCATTTTGTTATGCATCTAGATATAACGCATGTCTAGATACATAGCAAATTCTATTTACCGAAAAAGTTTAAGCAACTTATAATTTAGAACTGAGGGAGTATATATAATTTTTCCCTCAAAGTACATAATATGTAGCATCTTCTCAATTATTGTGCAGTACAAGTTATGCTCCCAAAATTACCTCCAGGAAGCCATCTGGTCCAACCAGAAGTACCAACCAAGCTTCAAGGAACATGAGGAGTTGTCAATCCTGACATCAGGTCTGCCAATGCTTACGATCCTGACTCTAGTCTGTATTAAGGAACAGCCATATGCATTGGTCGATGCAGAAGCTGGGATATTAATATATTCCCTTTTCAAAAAAAAATGGTGATGAGGCAACCCAGGAGGTGTTTGAATGGGTAAGCAGTGTTCCTGAAATGGTCCGCGCTGGTTCACAGGTCACTCGCTTCCTCAACGATTTGTCTTCTTACAAGGTATATACTCACAGCCTTGCATGATTCAGTACACGATATACTATACATTTTTAGCAAGCATATGCATGTATACTCACCGTATATATACAATAATACATATATATTATGCAGTTGGGGAAGAACAAAAAGGATATGCCTGGCTCTGTGGAGACCTACATGGTAGAGAACGGCTTAACCGGAGAAGAGGCTGCGGCAGCAATCGCTGCACTTCTAGAGAATAGGTGGAGAATATTAAACCAAACAGGCATGGATATAGATCACACACTATTGCCAGCGGCGCAGGTGGTGGTCAACATGGCGAGGGCAAATGAGATCATTTACCTCCACGGAAGGGACGCCTACACCTTCGGTGCTGACCTCAAGGACCTTGTCACCAAACTATTTCTCAAGCAAGTGCCTCTCTAGATAATATTTTAATCACACGACCAAATGGCTAGGACAGTTGTCTTGTTGTATTAAGCTTTATGTTTCATTATGAATGCTTGTGATAAATGACTCATCTATGGATGGTAGTCTAGATGGATATAATTAACTTACAGTGCTCAATGTATCCATGCCAGCATACATATCTTCATCTTAATACTAATTCGAGGCCTCCAACAGAACTTCCACCTTAATTCCCACAAGATGGGCAAGGAAAAAGGATAAATCCTAAAAATTCTCACAATAATCAGAAGCATATTGCCTTTAATTTGGGAGACTCCAATCATCACCATAGTAATAATCATTGGGGCCCACTCGTCATTCGGCCATATCCATCATCTTTAAAATCTAACAAACGTGGGGACGTAGGAGAGGAGGGGAGGAGCATTGGGCACAAGGAGGGGAGTCGTAGCGGGGTCAAGTGCTTCATTGAGAGGAGAGGAGCGGGCATTGGCAAGCTAGGGACAGCATGGGCACTAGGGAGAGGAGCCGTCGCTGGTGAGCTATGGAGAGGACGGATGCTAGGGAGAGCAGCCGCGTGCACGTGCAAGACCAAGGGGCTTCACACGGAGCCACACCAAACCAAAGGGCTTTGGTGTGGACCCGCACCAGTAGTGGCGGCGGCGTGAGAGAGTCAAGACAAAAAAAGGCGTGGGAATGGGTTGGTGCGAAGAAACATTTTCCACAGGAAAAGTAGAGAGCTTTTATCAGCTTGAAGCAACATGTTTGGAGGAGCTTATGGCTTTTCAAGCTTTCTAGGAAAGCAAAACTCCCCCAAATAGGACCTATATTTAATCAGTTTGATTTGGAACTTCTTAGACATTTAGAGAAAATGCTTGTCATGCCTTATCAATTGGCTTGCCTCTTCTTTCATAATTGAATTGTAGAAATGAAGTGAATGTGTCAAGAAAGATCTATTAAAGTAAGAGGGGTGAAAGGGAAGATGCCTCACAATTTGATCTTGTGGACAAGTTATTGGCACATTCGTTTTACCCTGGCATATCCTGCACAAGCAGCATGTAGACCAGTTTGTCGATAACTCCTGCTTCTCTTGAAGTGAAGGCCGATTGAAACGAGCATTGAGGTAAAAGTTAACAGTATGGTGACAATGAAACATTAACATTTTTTTTTATTTCTAGGATACTAACGATCAAGGTTTCACGAGGTGGATGACTGCTCACTCCATCCAGCATTTGGAGGGCATATTCCATTGACATTGCAGTCCAACCAATGAACCAAACATCAAAAAACCAGGGATGGCCATCCATCCAGCCATACACACCATAATCTATCAAACTAGCCATTCAATCACAGTGAGAGATGAAACATAGCCCACATATTGAATGTATGTTGGTCCTTTATGAGCATCTACCACATCCATACTTCTAAAGCTCTAGTATACAAATTGAATGTATGATGGTCCTTTATGACCATCTATGTCTCAAAATAATGCTCACCTAAATTCCATCAACTTTACTGTATGTCCATATTTACAGTAGGGTGCCTCATGCAGCCTACCAAGAATTAGGACATTGTAATACTGCATATTATAGATCTCACTACAACAGTGCATCATTTTAATTAGAAGATCATGTTTAATTTTTTTTTATGTAACAAGCCATGAAAAAGGCTTCTACATTCTGACTTGATGGGACCAAAAGAGCAGTGTTAATAACTTGTCCCGCAATAATGATCAAAACTAGGGTAACAATACATATAGATTCCAACAGTTTGTTATCTGTCCATATGCACATCAACATGCAATTCATGCAGTGCACCAAGAATCATGGCAATCTGCTTGCCATTATTATGTAGTATTATCTACATTAGCAACCAAACTAGCCACAACCCTTACCCACGTGTTCTATCATATCCATCTAGTACCCATGGATATGTGATGGTCCTTTATGAGCGCCTATGACTAACATAGTGCTCACCTGAATTTCATCAACTCTATTGTCAGTCCATATTTACAGCAGGAACACTACTGATGTGACCTACCAAAGAATTAGGACATTGTTATTTAAAGCTGAATGAATTGCAATACCATATGAAAGTCAATATTTACTTTGCAGATTATATTTCTTTCTACCGTACCAGTAGCTTGAGTTTGCAAGTTTGGAAGTGATTTTTTTCTCGAACACGCAGGAGAGCTGCATATCATTGTATATAAAGTTGTTAAAGATGATAGTCAAGAATGAAGAAACAAATCCTGCTAGGTTCTTACCAATCTCCTGGACTGTGAGTGAGTGCGTGGTGGCCCCTTAATGAGCACTTATGACTGAATACTCACCAAAATACCATCAGTAGTATTCTTTGTCCATATTTAAGAAAAACTCAACTCATGCAATCTACCAAGAATTAGGAGATTGCAAATTAAGAACACAAAGAGGTGCATATTTACCATTTACAGGTTATAATTGCAGAACATAATTTTTTTTTCTCAAACACACATAAGAATCGCGTATCAAAAACAAAACTCAACCTGCAGGGGAAAGTCAGCCCCTGCGCCATTGCATTAAGAAGAAACTTCTTGCACGCAGGCCGAGAAACACCTCAAACCTTGCAAAACACATACACCACAAAGACCCAAGTGAGGAGCGCCTTTCTACAAAAAGAACTTGACCACGATCAAACCACAACCAGCTGGCAAAGAGGCTGTGAGGTAAGAAACCCAAGGAGTGCCCCAGCCAGCCCCATAGATGAAGCTCATCACTAGCAAATAACTGAGCTCTAGCAATGCTCAGAGATGCTCCATCAAAGAGATACTGATAACGGTGACACCACAAAGTCAAGACACCAAGAATAATCAGAGAGTTGGTGCCCTCCTGAATTTGACCATTAAAACTACTAGATATCTTTTTCCCCACCAATCATTGAAGGAGTCCTCTCCTAATTGTGGAGCCAAAACTGTAAGCCAACTTTTGCGCAAAAGTTTGAACCAGAATTCATAGGCAGACACACATGATACCAAAAGGTGATTGATGGTTTCATTGGCTTGGTCAGAGTAGGGGCAAGTTGTGGGGTGTGGGAGACCTATCTTAGGAAATGCATACACCAGGACACCAAAAGGCACACTTATGATGGTCTTATACATATATTCTGGGTATCATAGAAAGCCAACATAATTTCTTTATTCCATATCCATATTCGCAGCAAGACTCAACTCATGCATACAGCCTACTCATGCATACAGCCTACCCAGACTTAGTCTTTTTGATAAATTCTAGGTCAGTAAAAACAATTTAGTCTATTTGTTTATGCACATTAGTAAAAAACATCAGGTTTATTTAATAAACCACACATTATCCATTAACTATATATGAACAAAAATATATACACAGTTGCTAAATCAAAAGTAATCATAGATCACACGGTGCAGTATGAGCTTGCCGTGCAACTGTAAATGGAATACATACATGACAAGAGATGTTTGAGCTTTTAACTACTCGCAGATTGCCTTCTTTCTTGCAATATGAAAATTATTTCTTGCTTGCCTTTGTATCTCTTCTGTACTTGAAGCACATGGTCTTGAGTCTTCATGCCTTCAATTCTCTCCTAACTGGTGTGACCCAGTAATCTCTTGATTTCTCCCTTAAAACAGGGTTCAGTTTTTCTTCTGCTTTTGGTTGTATGTTTTTGCTTTTGATGATCACCATGTACTCCTGGTTCATTGGGTTAAACTGGTTCCACACAAAACTTCTTCCTGCCTGAAATTTCGTCGTCCTTCCCTGAACTCAGGTTGCAGAGCTTGCTTTAGTTTCCTTGGCTCTTCCCTAAATCTTTTGCACACTGTTTCCACTAAACTCTGCCTTACTTTCGTCCTCTTCCAGTTTAGCCTACCATTATGAGAGGCATCAAAGAGGCAAAAGATCAGCTAGATGCACAAGCTGGATTACATATTTGTGGGTTATGAAATCCACAATGTTTCTTAATGCAATGATACACAACTCTCCTGCGTGTTTGAGAAAAAAAATGAAATTTACAATGGTCCAACCATGTGTCAGTACTCACTAAGTACCTTTAGTACATTGTTTTCAACAGCCAAAGTGGATATAGAATTTTGAAATCCTCCCCAGCCATTCTCTGTTAGTTCTGGTTTGAACACAAAAGGGAATGATATCAGTAGCAACACAAATACAGAGACAATGCATCCCTTATCAATTTTTTATATGCATTTACCACTTAGTTAAAATGCCTCCATGATAAATGATGGATTTAGCAAAAGGGAAAGTAACAATCCATATGCAGCACAGTGTTACTTGAGATGGAAAGCAAAGCACAGTTTGACCGATGTCATCAAATATAAACTCTACCCTTTGAAATGAACTGTAGACCATGCTGCAAAAAATACTAATTCAATTGATGCAACTGTAAAGCCAATTTAGGTGAGCAAAACAACCAGCACTTAAGATTCGTGATAAATAGACTATTTCATTGTAGAAGTCTATGCGGAGGTAAAATAAGACATGATGAAAACAACAATCAAACGACAAAAAACAACATCTGGAGATGTAATGAGCATACAAAAGGTGACAATTTCTAGTCAAGTGGATAGTGTGGGGCTGATTTCCAAAAGGCACTAAATCAGTAATTTCTTAGTGGTGATGGAGGTATGGTGGATTTGGAAACATAGAAATGTTTGTGTCTTTGAAGGGATCTCACCTAATGTTAATGCTCTCATGCAAGAAATTAGGTATGAAGCAAAATTGTGGTGTATCTGTAGTGTGGTGTCTAGGTTGCTGGTCGAAGTTCCTTGTTTCCCAGCTAGTCACTTATGTAAAAGCATGCTCTACTGAGCTTGTATGAGTCTTCTTAGACTCCTCCTATCTTCCTCTCAGTATAGTGATACACAGCTGTCCTGCGCATTCGAGAAAAATGTAATGCCAAATAAAGAGTTAGGTCATCAGTTGTACATGCATAGAATCTTAAGGCAGCTTGAAGTTACGCTATCACAGCAAAATAAATATGAACCATGTTCATTCTTATCGAAGCAAAAGTAGGCTCAGGAAGGGTAGGTGTGACTGATCATGGAAATCAGAATGAAGAAATTCCAATAGATATAGATTATATAAACCAAAACAGAGAAATTTACTTCACTAATCATGGTAGTACAATGATGGCAGAAACAAACAAACTCAGTTATGGCAAGAACCCAAAACGAAAATAGGAACTAAAACCCTCAAAGAGAAGGGTGAGTTTGCACTGCCATACTAGAATTTCACAACAAAAATTACCTACCTCCATCCCACAAAGAGTGACATTTTAGCTGTCCCAAGTAAACTTATCTTATGTTTGACCAATTTTAAGCGAAGAGTATTAGCATTTATGACATTAAATAGATATAGTATGAAAAAATATTTACAGTCTTTGAGGGTCAGGTCCCAGCATAGCAGGTCCCAAGCCCTGGTAAGGGAGGAGGGTTGTGTTAGGCTTGGCGAGCCAATGTAAAAACTTAGCTACTCTTATGGAGATGAAACCCAAAAGCTTGGGACTATAAGGCTTTGTTGTTGTTGTTGTTGTTGTTTGAGGGTCAGGAGTAAGTAATAGAAGACTAGACAATGCCCCGGAGAGCAAGTCTATCCCATTATCTAAAAGATAAGAGGCGCATCAAGTATTACAGAAGCATATTCCACTCGTACCACCAAACTTAGCGCCAAAACTAAATATTTAGACCAAAGACATTGGCCCTGCTTTGTATTGAAAGCATAGAGTTACTGGGGATACCAGTTTACAAGACAGACCATACAAGTTTGCCAAAACTAATATGGCGATGCTTAATCCAACACAAATGCCGGTTGACTGGTGTTGACATCATTTTTAGCACGTGTCAAGATGGTCAGGAAGGGCTAATCAGCAGAGGAAAGATTACTGTGTAGATTGATAGCCGATGAAAATGAGTTTGCTTATGAGTGGTGGCGGCGTATGGATTCAAATTGAAATGTTGCCGATAAGGTTAAGGGTATTATTGCCGATGCCGATGAAAGAGGGTTTGAAGACTGCTGCCGATGAAACAGGGAATGTACCGATGGAAGGAACTTGAAGGCTGCTGCCGATGGAACAGGGATTGTGCCGATGGAACAGGGATTGTGCCGATGAAAAGGAGGTCAATGAGAATACCATCGTGACTGAGGCGGACTATGGAATAAGATAGGAGTTAATTTCCTTGTATACGTTTATTAGAGTCTGAGTTGTATCAAAGTCATGTGTTTCCATAGATTTGGATTTAGTGTCCTAGTCGTATTTGGTTACGTTTCTGTAGATCAGGATATAAATATAGGGTGAAGGGCAATGTAATAGGCAATCAATCAATACATCAAAAACAGCTTTTACTCTTATTTACATCTACTTTCGGCGACTTCGTCAATTTGCATATTTTTCCTTTTTACGAGTTCTCATCGATTCGGCGAGTTGCATTGCTCTAGTGCAATCTTCGGCGATCCTCGAGTTCCGCGTGAGTACCTCTTGGCCGTGACTTCTGAGCGTATCGCTGTTGTCAGGACCAAAGTGCTCGTATCTTCATCCTTGTCGATTAACAGGTCAAATCGACTGGCACGCTTTGGATATCGATTTCGGGTATTAGCCCTTTGTGTTTGCAGATCTACTTTTACATCAACACATCTTTTGGCACGTCCGGTGGGACAGATCTAGTCAAGATGCTTAATCCTGAGATCGATGCGGGGAACATCATCGCGGTAACAGAAGAAGATCTTAAGGACGATCAGAAGCAGGCTATGGAGAGGGCTATAGAAGAATACAGACAGCTCTGCTTGAAGTCATTCAGTTTGAACAAAAGTGGACAAGTCATCCAGAAGCAAGACTTGCTGTTGCCTCGGCAAGTTACCTTTGATTCTAATCCGGGTAAACTTCAAGAGATGGTTAATTCTGCAGTGAATCATGCTTTAATTAATCATTCCAATGTGCTGTCCAATACTGTTCATAATGCTGTGATTCGAACTTTCAAAGAAGGGTAAGCGTCACCTCGTTACGTTGGGCCTGCTTATCATCAACCAGAATCAGCATCTGCTATTGCTCCATCGGCTCCCCCGGCCGTTGTGGGTATAGAGATTTCTTCTCCTCCAGTATCAGCAGGTTTATCTAACGTACAGTCTACACCGATACGTCCGGATTCAGCATTATCAGGACGAGTTCAGCTTAATACAGATCTATCAGCATCGGCTTTATCAGGTCCTGTACCACAGAATAATCAGACTCCTGCTAATTGGTGGGGATATGGTATGCCTCCAGAGCCATCTGTTTTTAACCATGGATCACCTCAAGTGTTTAATGCAACGGGAAAAGCTCCTATGCCATCGGCCGGTTCACCGATAGCTCAAGTACCCCAATATACTACAGCAACTACTGTACAACCAACTCTAGGAGGTTTCCAGGTGTCTTTGGGTCAAACATCTAGTTCAAGTCCATCGGCAAATTTGTTACCGATGCAACAGAAGGCTCCTATCGTAAGTCAACCTGGAGTCCAGGTTTTACCTCAAGTTAGTTGTAATTATCCAGCAATGCCAACAAGTTACCAACCATCGGCAAATTTTGTACCGATGAACGCTAATAATTGGCCAGGGCAGTTTCCCACTCAACATACAGTTCAGCCAAATCAGCAAGCCACAGGTGTTCATCAAGGTCACATGCATGCTGGTTTTCAGAATCAAGCATCGGCAGCTCAGCCGATGAACCCTTTTCAGCAGGTTAATGGACCACAGATAGTGGCAAATATGCCAATTGCTGGAGATCGTGGGCCACAAAGGTATGCAGAAGGGTATCAGCAAGTACCTCCAGTGGAGATTCAACCATATCGTCAATAAGATGTTGATGCTTTTTAGGCCGATAAAATAGTAGAAATTATGAAGGATCAGTTTGGGATCAAGCCCAAAGTTAATACCTATTCTTATCGGACTCCGTATCCTCCGGCATATGATTTAATTCCTCTCCCAAATCGTTACAAGGTGCCAGATTTCACTAAGTTTTTTGGGCAAGACGATACATCAACCATGGAGCATGTTAATCGTTTTATTATTCAATGTGGAGAGGCAGCTTATAGAGATGAATTGAGAGTTCGTTTGTTTTCATCATCTCTATCTGGATCAGCATTTACATGGTTTATCTCACTACCGCCAAATTCTATTATTACTTGGGCTGATCTGGAAAAGCAATTTCATAAGTATTTCTTTGCTGGAGTTCATGAAAAGAAGCTTACCGATTTGGTAAAGATGAAACAGCGCAATGATGAATCGGTAGAAGGCTTTGTGCAAAGGCTACGAGATGTAAAGAACAAATGTTATAGCCTGGTGTTGGATGATCGGCAGCTTGCCGATTTGGTGTTTCAGGGATTGTTGCCACACCTTAAGGACAGATATGCTTCTCAGGAGTTCGAAAGCCTAAGTCATCTAGTGCAAAGGATTTCTGATCAAGACACTAGGGTTTTTGAACCTAAAAGGAATTGGAATAAGAAAGTTTCATTTGTCGAAGAAGTAGAAGATTCTGATTCGGATGAAGAACCAGTTATCGGTTTGGCTGAGTGGGTTAAGAATAAAAAGCCGATATCTTGTCCCTTTGGTCACAAAGAGCCAGAAAAGTTTACTTTCGACGTCACCAAAGCCGATAAGATATTTGATCTTTTGCTTCAGGAGGGCCAGATTAAGTTGTCACCTAATCATGTGATCCCATCGGCAGAAGAGTTGAAGCATATGCTGTATTGCAAATGGCATAATGCAATTTCACACAGTACAAATGAGTGTAAAGTATTTAGACAACAATTACAGTTAGCTATTGAGTCTGAGAGAATAAAATTTGGCAATTCCAAGATTCAGAAGCTGATGAAAATTGATCAACATCCTTTTCCAGCAAATATGTTGGATGCTGAAGGTAAAATTAAGGTGTTGACATCGGAAGCTGCTGAAAAGAATGCATCAGTAGATCCCCAACATCGGATAACTACCGATGATGCAAAAGGCAAGGGGCTATTGACAGAAGGTGGCAGTTCTGGAAAGCCTCCTCGATCTGGCATCGTGATTACTCATCAAAGACAACAGGAAGGCTGGCGTCAGCGAAGGGACTGGTATCGACAACAGCAAGAGGAAAGACGTCAAGAAGAGTGGAATCGGCATAAGGATCATTGGAATTGTCCGTTTTTTATTCATTGTTGGGAGGAAGGTATTAAGTTACCTACTGTTGAAGATTGCCCAGAGTGCAATGGTTATTATGGAGTTAATCGTCCTATACGAAGGTTTCAATCTGGTAATCAAGGTTTGTCCATTAATGAGCCGATCAGAAGGAGAGCATCAGTATATGATCGGCTGGGGGGCAGGCTCAGTGTACATGAAAGGCTTGGTAAACGCGTTGCATATTTTCCGAGAAACCAAGAGGAACTTGAAGAGATGGCAAATGCAAGAGTTCCTAATGAAGAAATATTTTACAGGGATCCTAATATACGTCGTGTGGAGACAACCAGGACTTATCAGCCAGTGTGGAAAACTAAACTTCCTCAATGGTGTCCAGAGGGTTTGACAAAGACACAGAAGAGTTAAATGCAGCGAGAGCGTCAAAAAGACTTATACCAAGAAGGAAGTCCCTCCAATGAGAGATCTGGTAATCAGCAGTGGCAGATAAGGCACAAAAATAAAGGCCCATCGGCAGATGTCAATATGGTGTTTATGTTGCCGATGGAATTTTTGGCTCTATCTGATAGCGAAGAAGAAGCTGTTTTCTCTGACCAAATAGCTCAATTAACGCTAGATCCAATGATGGCTGTTTTTGAGAAGCCTGCCGATGATGAGAGACAACACCTCAAGGCTTTGTTTGTAAAAGGCAGAGTTGATGGGCAGCCTATATCTAAGATACTTATTGATGGAGGAGCTGCAATTAATATTATGCCTTATGTGATGTATCGGAAGCTTGGTAAGGGAGATCAAGACTTAACTAAGACTGATATGATGCTAAAGGACTTTGAAGGCAATGTATCACCAGCTAAAGGGGCAGTGTGTGTTGAATTGACCATCGGCAGTAAAACCTTACCGACAACTTTCTTTGTTATTAATGGCAAGGGTGCATATAATCTGCTTTTAGGAAGGGATTAGATTCATGCTAATTGTTGTGTTCCTTCTACAATGCATCAGTGTCTTGTACAATGGATTGGAGACAAAATTGAAGTTGTTCCTGGTGATTCTTCTTATATCATCGCATCGGCAGAATCAGACACTTATGAGCGAATCAGGTGCATATCAGGAGAAGCTTGGGAAAAAGAGTTCCTCAAGGTTGCCGATTATGAAATTCTACCGATCCAAGCAGTCGGTTCTGAAGAAGAGTTTTAATGGATAGATTTGCCGATGATGGAAAATTAGGTCAAGGATTTACATCGGCAGATGATTTAATAGAAGTAGATATTGGTGAAGGCGATAGGCCAAGGCCCACTTTTATTAGCGCTAAGTTAAATTCCAAGTGTAAACAGCAACTAGTTGATTTGTTAAAGGAATATAAAGATTGTTTTGCTTGGGATTATACTGAAATGCCTGGGTTAGACCGATCTATAGTTGAACATCGATTGCCTATTAAATCTGGATTTCGGCCACATCAGCAGCCGGCACGCCGCTGCAATCCTAATATACTTCCTGATATTAAGGCCGAAATGACTAAATTAATTGAGGCAAAGTTTATTCGGCAGTGTCGATATGCAGAGTGGATTTCTAATGTGGTTCCTGTATACAAGAAAAATAGGAAACTTCGTGTTTGTATTGATTTCAGGAATCTCAATAAGGCCACACCGATGGATGGTTACCCAATGCCGATTGCTGATTTGTTGATTGATGCTGCAGCAGGGCATCAGATTATCAGTTTCATGGATGGTAATGCAGGTTATAATCAAATATTCATGGCTGAAGAAGATATTTCTAAGACTGCTTTTAGATGTCCAGGTCATGTGGGATTATTTGAGTGGATAGTTATGACATTTGGTTTGAAAAATGCTGGTGCTACTTATCAAAGAGCTATGAACTTTATTTTCCATGAATATATCGGTACGTTGGTAGAAATCTACATTGATGACATAGTGATTAAGTCTGGAGACATCACAAAGCATCTAACCGATCTACGAAAGATATTGGAGTGCACAAGAAAGCATGGATTAAAGATGAATCCTAATAAATGTGCATTTGGTGTATCGGCAGGACAATTCTTGGGTTTTATGGTGCATCAGCGGGGTATTGAAATTAGTAGGAAATTTATTGAGGTAATCAACAAGATTGTTGCTCCTGCCGATAAAACTGAATTACAATCCTTGATCGGTAAGATTAATTTCATCAGAAGATTCATATCTAATCTGTCGGGTAAGATCAAGGCTTTCAGTCCATTATTGAAATTGAAAGCCGATCAGAAATTTAAATGGGGGGATGAACAGCAATTAGCCTTAGATGAAATTAAGAGTTATTTAACAAATCCTCCAGTGTTAGTTCCACCCCAACATGGAAAACCTTTCAGATTGTATTTATCAACTGAAGATACTGTTATCGGTTCAGCTCTTATTCAAGAATTTGAAGGGAAGGAGCGTGTTATCTATTATTTGAGCAGACGGTTAATAGATGCTGAAACCAGGTATTCGGCCATTGAGAAATTATGTCTATGTTTATACTTTTCTTGTATTAAGCTGAGGCATTATTTACTATCGGCTGAATGTACTGTCATATGCAAAGATGACGTGGTCAAGTATATGCTGTCAATGCCGATACTGAATGGTAGGATTGGTAAATGGATTTTAGCATTATCAGAATTTGACCTATGTTATGAATCGGCTAAGGCAGTTAAAGGACAGGTTATGGCCGATTTCGTTACTCAACATTGCAACACGGTGGATTCTCTGGAAATTGCTCCGTGGACACTTTTCTTTGATGGGTCTACTTGTGGTGAAGGGGCAGGCATCGGTATCGTGTTAATTTCCCCTTAGGGGAAGAAGTATGAGTTCTCATTGCCGATTGTTGCTACATCGACAAACAATCAAGCTGAGTACCAAGCCCTAATAAAAGGGTTAGAATTGCTCAAGGAAGTACATGCTGATGCTGTTGAAATCTTTGGTGATTCTATGCTAGTTATAAATCAGTTGACTGGGATTTATGAATGCCGAAGTGAAATTCTAATTTCATATCATGAAAAGTGTTTGAAATTGTTAAAAGGGTTCAGGAGTTTTCATCTGGAACATATTTCTCGGATGCATAATGAAGAGGCTAACCGATTGGCTCAGTATGCTTCAGGATATCAACCTGTTCAAGAAGTATTAATATCAGCAGCTGATACCGATGACTGGAGGAAGGAAATTATTGATTTTTTAAAGAATCCATCTAAAAAGGTTGAAAGACGTATAAGGTTCCAAGCTACCAAGTATGTGCTCCTCGATGATGAATTGTATTACCGTACCATAGATGGAGTTTTACTCAGGTGTGTTAGCATAGAGGAATCAAAAGGCCTGATGGGTGAAATTCATGAAGGAGTATGTGGGGCTCATCAGTCAGCTTTCAAGATGAAATGGATGATCAGAAGAAATGGATATTATTGGCCGACTATTCTTGAAGATTGTTTTAAATATTTTAAAGGATGTCAGGAATGTCAGAAATTTGGTAATATTCAAAGGGCACCCGCATCGGCTATGAACCCCATAATTAAGCCTTGGCCGTTCCGGGGTTGGGCTATTGATCTCATCGGTCAGATTTATCCACCATCGAGTAAAGGGCATAAGTTTATTCTGGTTGCTACCGATTATTTCACAAAGTGGGTTGAAGCAATTCCTTTAAAAAAGGTGACATCGACTAATATGATTGATTTTGTGAAGGAGCATATTGTCTACCAATTTGGCATCCCTCAAACCATCACTACCGATCAGGGCACTATGTTTACATCGGGTGAATTTGATGAGTTTGCTACAGGTATGGGGATTAAAGTTTTGAATTCTTCACCGTATTATGCCCAGGCTAATGGTCAGGCTGAAGCATCTAATAAAGGAATTATCAAGCTCATTAAGCGCAAGATTAAAGAGTATCCTAAGAAGTGGCATACAGTATTAAATGAAGCTTTGTGGTCATATCGGATGGCGTGTCATGGTGCAACCAAGGTAACACCTTATCAGTTGGTGTATGGACACGATGCAGTCTTACCTTGGGAGATTAAAATTGGTTCTAGGCGAATACGCTCTCAAGATCAATTGACAGCCGATGATTATGATATCCTTATGAAGGATGAGTTGAAAGATGTAGCAGGTCATCGGTTAAAAGCTTTAGTTAGCATCAAGGAGAATAAGAAAAGGGTAGCTAGATGGTATGACAAGAAGGTGAAGGTAAAGGAATTTATCGATGGAGAATTGGTTTGGAAGTTGATTTTACCGATTGGGACTAAAAGTTCTAAGTTTGGCAAATGGTCACCTAATTGGGAAGGTCAATATCGGATAAATCAATCTGTTCCTGGTAATGCATATATTCTTGAAACTCTCGAAGGAGTTGTATTTCCCAGAGCATTAAATGGAAAATATTTAAAGAAATATTACCCTAGTATCTGGATAGATGCATAAAAGAGTAATTGCCGATAACAATCCTATCGGCTAGAGTCAAAACAAAGTATCAATCATTGCCGATGCGCTAATTTAACAAAGCTTGGATAGCCGATATCGCACGCAGGCGAATTTCATCGGTTTCTTTTAATTCCTTGGCATCTTCATCGGCACTTCCTTCCACAGGCTTGAGTTTCTTCTTGAGAACCAAGGCCTTGCGAGCTTGGGCGTCTCGTTCCTGCTGAAAGGCCTTGATAGCGTTAGGAAGCTGGTCTTCTTCTTGCTTGGCTTGAGTCAGGGCTGTTTCAACCTTTTCCAGTTCGGCTAGTAGAGCTGCCCTTTTTGCCGATAGATCTAAGATTTTCTGTTTAAAATCAGCACCGGAGGCTTGCAAGTTGCTGATGCTTTTGTGCTTCTCATCGGCAGTTTGCTTCAGCTGCAGCATTTCTTCCTTAAGTTGAGCCTGAGCTGCTCTGTCGGCAATACGATGAACAGCCCTTTGATATTGAAGTTGTCTGCTCTCCAGATGGACTGCTGGGAAGATGGTTTCTTCAACATCGGCAGGGACTTGGCCGCGGATTGTTTTGAAGATGGTCCTTGCAGGGTTTGAATCGATCACCAGTTGAGCAGTATCTTGTTGCAGCAGATTCAGGAGAGCTTCTAGTTTGCCATAGGTATCTGCCGATATTGTTCCCAATGCCAGGGAAGAACTCGCCTCTTCTCCGTCATCATCGGAGACGTCGATAGCAAAAGAAAACAAGATATCAGGAGAATCTTGTTCCTATGAAATAAAGAGAGTTAGAAATCCTATCTGTGGTGTCTGGGGATATTATAAACCAAACAGTTAATCGGTTTACCTGCTTCAGGGCAATTTCTTGAGCCTGGCTTGAGGGAGCGGCTTGAAGAGGATCATGCGAAGGATCGGCAGAGGATGCCGATGGAATGTCTTCTACGACCTCATCAGTAGTCGGCCTTTGGGGTATAATGGCCGATGGTGTATCTTGTGCAGAAGAAGCAGCTTGTTCAATTATATCAGTGGGTTGACTGACAGGTGTTAGAGCGAACGCAGGGGCTGGTGTAGATTTCTGTCGCTTTTGTTGAGCTTCAGCATCGGTTAAAGCTTTGCGCTTTGTTTGGGCCTCAGCGACAATTGGCTGGGGGGCATCGACATGTGTTGATTGGGGAGCTTGCATGCTTGGCGTGTTTGCCGATGTGCCCGTTTATTGCTGCAAAAACGGGTATAAGATTGGATATTTAACAGAAAAAATGTAAAAATAAGAGAATACCTCTGAAGGAGGAGTAGAGGTCGTGGTGCTTGATATTGGAAGAGTTGCCGATGACGATCCAGCTGCAGCTCTCACACCCTTATAGTTATATGTTAATATAGTGTGTATCGGCAGAAAACAAAGTAAGCAAGGTTATTACCTTAAAAGCCTTGATTAGGCTTGAAGCAGCAGCCATTGGAGTGGCCCTGGATGTTGCTAGTCTTGGTCTGGAGGTGATAGTTTTGGCGCGAGTCCTCTGGAAGGTTAAGGCCTCTAAGGTAGGGGCGTTGTAGCCGATTATTGAGACTGGAGAAATAGGGTGGAGGTTGAAGGGTCTTCCACTTTTGCTTATTGATGGAACTGGATCATCGGCCTGTTTCAGGGAAGATTAGTTACCGATATACAAATAAAAGGAGGGAGAGAGACGAAAGTTAAAAGGAACTTACTGCATCGTCAGGAACAGCATAGTCGGGATTGATCATGTGCCGATATGTATGAACGGATGTTGAAAACAACTGTTCTTTCCACTCTTGCCACCATTGCTTATATGACTCTGTGATGAAAGACGCTGGTGACCAGGCGGAGAGATCAACATTTGAAATATCGGCATCGGGAGCAAGTCTTACTACTCTACTCCATTCAGTTCCAGCTGTAATAATTTCTCTGGGCTTAATCACATCGGCAAAGCATAGCTTGATTGGCAGTTGCCCAAAGGCTAATTGGCGAGACACTGCCGATGGATTGTAGAATTCATAAGTGATATGGGAATTCTTCCCGCTACCAAATGTGTTTACTGGGATTGCTCTGGGGGTGATAATAGCCATCATAAGATCATTATCTTGGTTCAGATCACTATCGGCAAAATTGAAAAGAAGAGGGAACTTGTTATCCTCATCGATATAGGGTACCCAAGCCCTGAGATCACGAGGGAGACCATGGTAGAAATTCTGAAAAAACCTGCCAATTTGATCTTCATTGGCCTCTGTTCCAGGAAGGACGATTATGGCTTCGCCGAAGTTAAGAGGAGGGTGTGTTGCCGATTCATCATCTCCAAGGACGTAATCTTCGGCGATCTCTCGTGGGAATTCTTGGGCAAAGAAATCCCACTGTAGACGCTTATGCATGTGAGCGTTTAACCACATATTGATGAACCACCACGGGCCTCCCAGATTGCCGATGGGTTCACCAAGTAGAAGCTTCTAAGACACTTGGTGGAGAAGGTGGTAGGTTGAGCTTAGGAGGTATCGGCCAAGTGGGAATCTGACACCATTGGCCAAGAGTTCTGCTGCTGGGAGGAAGGCGTTAGTTGGTCCTACCGATTGACTACAGAAGATAAACTTCTCCAGCCACATGTTCAGGAATATAGCGTGTTCCCTTTGATTGACAGTACCAGTCTTTTGGTACTCTTGGATGTATCCTGTCCAGCCGCCGATGTTGCGTGTATTTACTCTATACTCAGCTTTTCTGTCAAAAATGTGGCCTTCATCGACAGTTGAGATATCTAAGCCGGTGAGCATATATACATCGGCAAGAGTAGGGGCACATGGGCCATGACCGAACATGAAGGTATTTGTGGTATCTGGCCAAAAATGAGCGGCAGCTATCATCATGGATTCATTCCTTTGCATATCGGCAATGGATAGCCTGATACATTGATCTATCTTCCGTTCTGCCCAGAACACTTGCATTGATCTGTTGACCCTCAAGTACCAGTTTTTCCACCCTTTGGTGGGTTTGGGCCAAGATCGGAATGTATCTTTCCACAGATTCAAAGAGAAATTTTGAGCTTTGAAGGGAATACGATTAGCCTCTGCATTGATCAGGTCGGTTGGATCTGGATCGCCCATTGGACCTAGGCAATGGAGGGGAGGTTGGTTGGTTGGAATAACCAGTGTGTTGCGTAGTTCCTGAGTTTGGAAGATCAAGAGAATGGAAGAAGTAGAAAAAAATACCAACTGTAAGAACTCGCAAGGAACCAGAAGGGTCGAAGTAAAAGTAATAAGAAAAGAACGAACCGCAGGGACGTTGAAGTTGACCGCCATTGCTTCGAGAAGGATGAGGGCACGAGCTGGAGATTGGAAAATGACGATGGAAAGAGCGCTGGTGGGTTGAGGATGCGCAGTTAGGGTTGCCGCCGGAGAGAGAATGCCAAAGGTTGCAGTTTGAAGGTAGAAGATGAGCAGTTTGGAGAAATCTATTTATAGGCCATTTGGGGTAGGGGTATTCTTGACTTATCTCTATGTCGTACGCGGATGGATCGAGGTGGTTCAGATGGATATGGTAACTGTTCGCACGACAATCAAGGGATTGTACAGAAGATTTGATGGCAAGTAATCATGACTTGAAGGATATCTTGATACAGGATCTTTCAGTTCTAAAATGGTGATGTTGCTGTGATAAGATCTTGCCGATGGATTGTTATTTTGGTATCTCAACCGTAATTGAGGCAAAAATAGTTGGAAAATGTGCGATATTTACTGAGATACATGGATTAGATCTAGATTTGATTAAATCTGGTAACAGATCATGTTATGCTTGGAGAATGGGTTGAAAAAATAGGTAATAGCAGGCATTATCTGGAGTAAATTTCGGAGCATCAATATCTTATACTCCGAAATTGGGGAGCATGTGTTGACATCGTTTTTAGCACGTGTCAAGATGGTCAGGAAGGGCTAATCAGCAGAGGAAAGATTACTGTGTAGATTGATAGCCGATGAAAATGAGTTTGCTTATGAGTGGTGGCGGCGTATGGATTCAAATTGAAATGTTGCCGATAAGGTTAAGGGTATTATTACCGATGCCGATGAAAGAGGGTTTGAAGACTGCTGCCGATGAAACAGGGAATGTACCGATGGAAGGAACTTGAAGGCTGCTGCCGATAGAACAGGGATTGTGCCGATGGAACAGGGATTGTGCCGATGAAAAGGAGGTCAATGAGAATACCATCGTGACTGAGGCGGACTATGGAATAAGATAGGAGTTAATTTCCTTGTATACGTTTATTAGAGTCTGAGTTGTATCAAAGTCATGTGTTTCCATAGATTTGGATTTAGTGTCCTAGTCGTATTTGGTTACGTTTCTGTAGATCAGGATATAAATATAGGGTGAAGGGCAATGTAATAGGCAATCAATCAATACATCAAAAACAGCTTTTACTCTTATTTACATCTACTTTCGGCGACTTCGTCAATTTGCATATTTTTCCTTTTTACGAGTTCTCATCGATTTGGCGAGTTGCATTGCTCCAGTGCAATCTTCGGTGATCCTCGAGTTCCGCGTGAGTACCTCTTGGCCGTGACTTCCGGGCGTATCGCTGTTGTCAGGACCAAAGTGCTCGTATCTTCATCCTTGTCGATTAACAGGTCAAATCGACTGGCACGCTTTGGATATCGATTTCGGGTATTAGCCCTTTGTGTTTGCAGATCTACTTTTGCATCAACAACTGGACACTTCGCTCTAAAAAAATTGATTTAAGCCAACGATACAGATCTAAATGGTGGGACAATCAATGGGATCGCAATGCATCTACAAGCCAAAAAAGGTCACAGTTCTACCACTACAAGATGTTGAATCGCACTACAATAACAAGCAAGGCGAGTACAACAAAACTCTCCTTGCCAGCAAAGCTCCAGCTCTTTGTCCCCGATATAAGTTCTCTACACAGATCTGGATGGAAATTTTAAAAAAATACATAAGAAAAAGTAAATACTAGCCAGCATCAGCGGCAGCGGAGACCCAATCTTCACACAATCCTATCCCCAGAAGGAGAACCTCGAGACCGAGACTTCTTACTCCTGGATTCGGTCCTTGCGCTCGCGGTGGCTGCTTCGCTGGAGTTCCAGCTAGGATGTGCGTGCGTGCACGAATGCGAGAGCCTTGGCTTGCGCGTGCGTCTGCCGCATCATCTTGAAGACGCGATCGTACTCGTACCCGCGGTGTCGCTCAGGCAAGTAGGCTATCTATGCCATGCAGTGGCCACCATGGATTCGAACGAGAGCAGGAGAGGGACGACGCTTTGTGGGTTTGGGGGGCAAGTAGGCTATCTCCGAAAGGCGCTCACTCCGCCTCCACCCGTCCATGGTCCACCATCACCCTCGATCAAGGCCAGCTTGACCCTAGCGTCCCTTTTAAATCTAGCGCCGACTAACTTTGTTCCTCTCTGAGCCTTCAAAAAATTTTAGAGATCCAATATGAAATCTAGATTAATGATTTCAAAAATGGATTGACTAGCACCCGGACGTCCGGACGCCCGTGGCTGCTCCGCTCCGTCTGCTTGGATTCGTGCGCCGTCCGCACTAGCTCCATTTTCCGCGCTTGCATCCGAACCACCCGCTTCAGATCTACTGCCCGCGCTGCTCGGATGACTCGCCCCCGCCTCTTCCACACTAGTATGGCGCGTCTCTTCCAGGCCGCCTAGAAGACTCGCCCCTGCCTCTTCCACAACAGCACCGCACGGCCTGCGCCTCCTCCACGCGTCGGTGGTTGCGGCTTGGCCCTGCCCGCCCTCATGGACACCAACGCCAGCAGTTTACACTTGCAACATGAAACACTAAAATGCAACATACTTTTAAAACAGATAAAGCATTTAAGACATACACTTGCAACATGTGTGTGAAACATATACAACATCCAGATAAAAACAAATGCAACATAAAAAACACTTACTGCAACATAAGACTGAAACATTTAAAACATATTGTTGCAACATATGTGTGAAAACATATGCAACATCCAAATAAAAAAATGATTGCAACATATGCTGGAAACAGATGAAATATTTTGAACAAACACTTGCAACATTGCAACATCGCCGATCTACTTTTGCAATATCCATAAGAAACAACTGCAACATACCTTTGAAATGACTGAAACACCTAAAACATACATTTGTAACATAGGGGAGGAGAAGCCTAGGCCGGTCAATTCCAGTAGTCGCGGTCAGGAGCCGGTGGCAAGCAGCGACGCATGAGCACCGCCGCCGCCACCGCCACCAGTACCGGGCTTGGCTCAACGGCGACAGTAGAGGATGGGAGCGAGGAGCGCCAGGAAACATACATCTACACATCTATATCGGCCTTGGCTCGGCGGCGACGGTGGGGGAGCTCGGTCACCGGGGTGAGAGAGGGCGCCGCCGGGGGTGGTGAGGGCGCCGCACTAGGGTGGAGGAGAGCCGCACACTCTCCTGCAACATCGCCGCACCACCTCCATGGATCTCGCCAGAGTGGGGAAGAGGGCCGCTGGTTCTGCGGACATTGGGGGCTCCCGGTGAGGTAGGACGTTGGTGTGCTGCGGCAGGAGATGAGGAACATGGAAGGGGTAAGAACGGGAGTGGAACAAGGTGTGTGAGAGTTGATTTTATTTTTTAGGCGAGCGGCGCATGCGGCAGTGAGTGGAGCGAGGTGTCCGGCCTTCTGGACATCTTAATGGTAGCATTAGCGTTTTGAAAATAACGAGCCAAGGCGGAGTTCAAATCAAAGTCATTTAAAATCAAATTATTAAAACAGTTTAATCGAAATATTTTTGAAATTATTTTTTGTTTGGCCATAGCAAGAGTTGGACGACGAAGTAGCTAAGGTACTTCATCGTCAACGAAACGTCACCTACCACTGAAAAATAGCACCAAAATAATACGAGCACATATGTCAAGTAGAGAACTTGAACCTAGATAGACAAGTTTCACCACAAGAAACCTAACCGACTGAGCTAAACTCATTTCGCTCTAACCCTGATCATGTTATTGAATCTCGAGTCATCAGATTAGAGAGAAAGAAAGATGCGAGGAACAGGGAGGTAGACAACAGCACATCTCACATACATCGGATGGGTGGGCAGGGCGTGCATGCAGAATGGACATTGCACGCACCTAAATAAGCTTGTACATTGCTCCGCATGTTGTAATTCTTCATCTAAATTCATGTCAAGTCACAGTGGTTAAAAGGAAAACAAACGGTGAATAACAAATAGCTACATTCCCCGGTGGTGTTCAAATATCATCGAGTTTGTTGTCACTAGATTCATTATTATGACTATATAGTGCAAAACACAATGGCAAATTCATTAGTTGAAGATTTGACCACCCCTTATCCTTTACTATTATGGTATTATCAAGGTTCCCACATAATGACGCAACATTGTGCTTTCACATGTGCTCGCCATCTTCTTCTTCTTTTTATGACGATGACCTTCTCTATCAAGTTAGGGTTAGGGTTTTAGCGTATGATATGATTTTGTGGTTGGGGCATGCTTGAAAGGAAGAGCGAAGTGGAATGTGGGTCAATGGCAGGAGTTGCTAAAGATGTGGAAGGCCAAGGGTACATCAGGTGGCAATGATTCATTAGTTGAATATTTGACCGCATCTTATCCTTTGCTACTATGATATTATCAAGGTTCCCACGCAATTGTTGTGCATTCACATTTGCTCATCATCTTCTTCTTGGCGACGACGACCTTATCTATCAAGTTAGATTAGGTTTTAGATGACGAGGTGTGTTTTTATGGCTAGGGCATGCTCGAAAGGAAGAGGGAAGTGGATGTGGTGAGTGGTGGGAGTTACCGAAAATGTCGAAGGCTAAGGGCATATTGGGATGGCAGTGATTACTGCAGCAAAAAAGCTCGAGGCTCATGAACTACTTGTGTTCGTTTCATTTTAGGCTTGATTCGAGATTAGCTCGGATTTTAAATGAGCCAAGCTCAAGATTGATCTAAAGCTCGCAAGCTTATCGAGTTCGAGTTAGCTCATGCATTATTACTGCCAAGCATGACTTTCTAAGGTGCATACACATGTATTTCAAATTCTTTTACCAATTGCGTCGTCCAAATCCTATAAGGCTTACATATAAGATAATGATTCAAGCCTAAGCATTTGGTCTCCAAAAACAGAATTAAAATGCCTTTATAATAAAAAAAGAATTGTTGGCATAGCTTGTCCTAAGTCGAATGTGGCCAGTTTTATATATTTATTTTTCAATTTCAAATTTCAAATCAAATCTTATATTTTCCAAATCAAATTTCAAATTTTGGAATCTTTTTCTGACCATTGTAATTCTTCCTTTTTTATTGTGGGTTGGTTGGGCTTTGAACTGGACCGTATTTTTTAGTTCACCCGTAGGGTACTAAGTAAACCGAAACGACGACACTAACCAAACCGTACTCATGGGCCAGGTTCATTGGACCAAACGGGGCGCGTGTGTATGTTTGGGATCGTATGGGCCATGACCCCATCAACTGCAGTGGCCCCTGTGCGGTGGTCGCTGCCGGCGCGGTCCGTCCCCCTTGCCGGCTTGCCATGGCGCCCAACGCCACGTTGCGGCTATCTCCTCCTCCGCCATGCCGGCGGGAACCCCACCGCCCACCCCCACCACCTCCCTCTCCTCCACACGCCATCATCACCACACCATTCCAGCTCCTACACTCACCTACGGTTCCACGGCACAGTTGGCGCTGCTATGATCCACCCCCACCCGAGATCCAGGCTGCGCGCTGTCTGTTCTGCATCCCTGACTCCCCGTGAGCGCCGCCTCCGCCTGCGGTTGATTCTCCAACCTGGCCTGCCGTGGGGAAGCAATTCGTCGAACAGCCGGAGTGCGTTCAATCGCGGGTCGCGCCAGGAACCTCCTGAGCCTCGGCCACGCGCTCCAGCTGCTCGGCAAATTGTTGCCCCACACTAGGACTGCTTCGGTTACCCGTCTTCGAATTCAACCAGCTGATCGTCACCGTTGTCTCTCCAACATGGTGGCTTGGCTCCTGTTCTGCGCACCTGTACCATCCTCGTTGCCTGTTTCTGCCGCATGGGCTGTCTAGACTTCGTTTTCCCCGTGTCTGGCCTCGTACAGTCGTACGTGTCCCTTCGACGGAAGAAGGTAGGCGATCTGATGAGGCCGTGCTCTGTCTGTAGACTGTGGTACACTGCGAATGACGATGTTCTCTAGGCAAATCTTATCCTGCTATTACCGCACTTCGCCATCTAGTTTATTAACAGGTAAAATGATCTTGTGTGAAGTTCTTAGCTAGCTTTACAGCAGGAATCAGTTTAAAAAGTAACAGACAGGTGGTGCTCAAGTCTCTGCTCTTTTTGTTGCATAATATGATAATAATTTGTGAAGAAGCCTTGTTGACCAGACCACTGGTGTAATTCCTATAATTTAAGCTAGCGTATCTCCCACACTGATAGCAGTATAAAAATGTTTGTTATGTTTTCCCCTCACAGTCTCACACAAAGGTATGTTGACAGAAATAGTCCTATGTTGCTTTCCTCTCATATTATCTGCCTTTCGGTATGTTGTCATGGTTAATTGGCTATAAGATGCTCCCTGATGATTGTTTTCCTTGCATAATATTCGGCTCTCGGTATGACCTGTTGATAATGCGTGCAAGTGTGCATTAGCGGATCTGGGCTTCTTTGGAAATGAGGTTAGAATCTTTTTTCTTCTTCCCTCTGCAGTCAGCTCACCTTTGCAGTTAATTTTCCATTGGAGGCCTACAAATAAGCATTTTGTTAAATGACTTGTACCCTCGCCTGGGCTGATACATCTTCATGTGACACGTAAATTTGTTGGAGTGATTGTATCTGTGTCCTGCTCTAATTTTCTGACTCTGTTCTCCGGTCTCCTTTGTTTGAAAAAACAGTCTACAGAAATGTTATCCTGTTAGTGCACTTTGGCATCACGTTGACCAGCTAAAATTATCTTATTCAGTCCCAGACTCCCAGTTTTTTTTTTTGAACGGGACCCAGACTCCCAGTTATATTTAGAGGGGGAAACAACTTACAGATTAATGGTTATAGCACAGTATTCTGTGCTTATTGTTTTATATTTTGTAAGAGGTCCTACCACTTAATACTTGATGAAATTCTTATATTCAAAGCTTTGTATTTTTCCCTCATTGATAGCAGCATTTACCGATTGTAATTCCATGGATTAAGAAATTAGAGCACTCACGTTACTGTTTCTTTAGTATAATATCTTCTACATTAGCTTGATGTTTTTGAAGGTATTCTCTTGTTTTTATGTTCGCCTCTTCTGGACGGGCTGCAAGGTACATAGAAATGAATATTGCTTCTACAGGGTATCTCATGTATATCTATATGATATGCAGACTCATCACCAACTACAGGCCCATCATGCCTGTACCTTTCCTTCTGTTATCATTCCTCATTTAAAGACAAACCAGCTGAATTGGAGTTTCACCGGTGCTTTTGAGGTATGTGAACTCCAAGTATGTGTGTGATATTTCGTGTCAGATATTTCCTATTTGTGAAATGAGGGCATTGCCTGTTATTAGCATGCTGATCATTTGTTTGTGAATGGTAACAATGGTCTTATGAAGTTTCCCTTGTTTACATTGGATGGACCTGTAACCACACAACATTGCATAATTCAGTATAGAGCAGTATGTCAATATTCGCCATGCGATACTTGGAAGAGGCAGATTCTTACTATCTCATGTAGAGTGTTAGTTTGTGTTCTGATAGATAGTGGGTCTTTGCCCCCTTACTCTGTTCGTTCGTGATTCTAGTAGGATTTGACTCAATATCTTTGGTATCTTCCTTTGCTTTTTTTTTTGAAACAACAACCAGGAGTATTGAATCCTTTTTTGTTTGTAAAGAATGACATATGCTTATATTTGGCACAATGTAACTCATATTCATTACAGAGAAGAAATGATTGCATTGATGTGCCATAACACTGTGCAATTTAGTACATGATAAAGTAGCCTCCCTGCCAAATGTATTTTCTATGTTAAAAGGCATGTAATTTGTTTAGTATTTGCAGCTCCTAAATTTGACAACAGATGGACCTGGAATATTTTTGTGAAAAGAGAGTCTCTGTTGTAGAAGGAAGTTGTTTTCTGCATTTTCTTTTCTATGGTCCAAATTGTGGTGAAATGAGATGGATATCCAGTTATCGTTCCATCACTTTATTTATTTATTTACTTTATTCATCGAAGATCTTAAGAGGAATCCTTTCAGCTGCTGCAGTGATATTTCCAATTTTTATTCATATTTCCCCGTGGTCTTTGGCAGATCACAGCTTGACTTGGCTTCTGCTACACTTGACCTGGCCTCTGCTGCAGCAAGGTGGTCATTGTCTCGATGCTCCTGGTGGTGGCAGCAGTGGTGGTGGATCCTCCTCTCCGGCAGATGGCGACAGAGAAGAGATGACCGTGGTAGTAATAGCAACAACAGCCATAGGAGCTGGCACCGCCCGTGTGGATGTTTGCAATGCTGCTGCTGCTAGCAAATAGAAGTTAGAACCTAGCACAGCAGTCAGTGTACTTGTGTTGCATAACTGTGCTTTAAACTTTTTTTTTGAAAGATCCGGCTATCCGGCATTTCATTGATAATAAGCGGTAGAAGTAAACAACCGTTTTACATGCGCGAGAAGCGCTGCCCCTCAACAGCCTAGGCTGCAAGGGTCTTAAAAGTTTAAAAATAACTTATTACACACTGTGGTTTAAAGCGACAGTAAGGCGTTGAAGGACTTTCCCCCCGGCCGTCGACCAAGTGATACATGTGGTCTTTATTTCTTCGAAGATCATATGTGCCGGTCTTCTGTCCTCTCTGAAAATGACAGCGTTTCGCTGTTTCCAGATGCTCCAGCAGGTTAAAATCGCAAGTGTGTGTACCATCTTATCTCCTCTTTCTAGTAACTGGGAGAACCAATCTTCAATGTCCAGTTCATTTGTCCATTGAGAGGGGTGCAAAGAATGACATCCGGACCAATTTGCAACAAGTGTCCAGACTGTGACAGCATAGGGGCAATCCATAAAGAGATGTGCAGCTGTTTCCAAATTTCTTTCACAAAGGGCGCAGAAGTAATTGTTCTTCCATCCCCGAATTTGCAGACGGGCTGCTGTCCAAAGTTTGTCTTGCAAGAGTAGCCAAAGAAAGAACTTACACTTCGGTGGCGCCCACGTATTCCAAATGAGGTTCGGAAACATTGTCGGGATCTGTCTAGCAAACTGGATGTTGTATGCCGATTTTGTCGAGTACTCCCCTGAGCTCTCAAGAATCCAGCTTATTTGGTCATCCCGGCCATCATCTAGGTTCAGTTGAGCAGACTCAATTGCATTCCAAAGCTGAAAAAATTCTCTCAGGATTTCATTGTTCAGGTCGTGTGCAATGTCGCCTATCCAATTCCCACCAAGCATCGCTTCTCTCACCGTTCTTTGCTTCCTTCTACTGTGGTTGTATAGTAGTGGGAATAATTTTGCAGGTGCCTGTCCATCAATCCAGTGGGAATGCCAAAAAGACGCTTTGTTCCCACTGTAGATAGTTATATGCGTCGCTGCATTGAAAAGAGCAAGATCAACTGGATCGACAGGCAGACTCGTTCCATGCCATGGTCTTTCCGGGTTAGTCCATGTGAACCAAAGCCATCTCAGTCTCAGTGCCCTGCTGAATTTGTCCAGGTCTACGATCCCTAAACCCCCATAAAGCATTGGCTTCGCCACCGTAATCCAGGCAACCTTGCATTTGCCACCATGTAATTCACTGTCACCCGCCCACAGAAAGCGCCGACGGGCCTTATCAATGTCCTCAAACAGTTGTTTTGGGGGTTTGAGTGACGTTAGCAAGTATACCGGTAATGCGCTGAGGACTGACCTTACCAGCTCGCGTCGTCCCGCCGGGTTTAGCAGCTTTCCTTGCCATCCCGCCAGTCTGTTCCTTGTGTTGTCGATGATTCGCTGCACATGAACAATCTTGAGGCGTCCTAGTGTGAGCGGCAGGCCCAAGTATGTCATTGGGAAGCTGACTCGCTGTCCCACAAAACTGTCCAAAATTTCATCAAGGTGTGACCCTCTTTCCCCCTATCTCTTCATCCTGGCCATCGACACCTTGCAAAAAGTCTTGGATATCGCAACCGAGGACGGGTTTCTGTCCCCCCTGAGGGGAAGACATGCCAAACTGCGTCTCTCGCTCTACGCTGATGATGCGGTAATTTTTATCAACCCGGTCCGAGAAGAAGTTAGAGCTCTCCTGAGAATCCTGGAATGGTTCGGCTCGACCACGGGGCTGAGATTAAATTTGACAATGTGCTTTAAACTGTGGTAGCTTCTAGTAGTATTTTTTTCCAGTGTTTCTGTTTGTAGAAAGCCTGCTGTAAGAATGATGATAACTAGCAATGAGATGAGTGGGAGGTGTTCTCAAGAGCTCACAAGAGTGTTGGGTCAGTTAGAGCTCCAAGTGAATGTCCCAAAGGCTAGCCAACACCTACCTATAGAGCCCCCCTCAAAAACTAGTAGTTTGAAGAGTTGCAGGCTGGGTTGCTGGAAAACTCTGGTGACTACCGAAATGCCACCACCTAAGCAAGCATTAAGAAGATCAACAGTTCTGGTGCTCCTGCTCAAAACTCCCACTCGGTGAGCAGTGACAACACATGTTCGGTGCTCTTAGTTGGGCAACCACTGGACTTTTCCTGTGAGTAACCCTAGGCACAATGTAAACTTTATACCGCTGCACATCTTCCAGTGACCTCCCCTAAGGGCACTGGACTTTTCCAATGAGGATAGAAAACCTGTCCTAAGTCCTATTTCTCGTCTAAAATCCGCTTAACTCCAATATGTTCCAAGGTGAACATATTCACCATAGGCACTGAGTTAGCTTTTCAATATATTTTTCACTTGCATCTCACCGCGTCACTATGTCCAATGCATATGAAAAATTAGTTCACACCTAGTGGCACTTAGATAACCATTTTGCATTAGAGTTCCCCTCATAATAGTACGGCTCTATCCTAAATCTGACCACACACTTTATTGCATCTCGGTCGCCAAAAGCAAAGCCCTAACAAGTGTACCTTTGCCTTTGAGCACTTGATCAACTTGTGGTCATCTCCATCTCTTCCATGGATGCCATCTAACTCAACCCTTGGTGTGGACATCTTCTAGCTTAATCATTACTCAAGACAAAAGGTTAGTCCAATAGTTGTCACTCAATTACCAAAACCAAACTAGGGCTTTCACACAGCCACCAGGATCCATTTGCATCGCATTGAGCTCGCAGAGACGATCTCGACCTTGGGATTGTGGAATAGAAGGGATGAAGAAGAGCGCTGAAGCGAGAGTGGAAGCAATGTTGCACGGTGGAGAGGTGAGCCAGTGTTGTCGTTAGGGAGGAGGAAGGTGTCCCAAAGCGTTAGCAGCAGGAAGGCGGGCCAGTGGCGGATAGGGACGGGTTGAGGAACTGTTGGCAGTGGAGGGGCTGGAGAGGGGTCGTAGTGGAGGGGTGGAGCAGTTGTGGAGGGGTCAAAGAAGGGTGTCATGACGGTGGAGGGGATGGATGACATGACATCAGTGGAAGGAGGCAGAGAGCAGCGTGGGGGGATACTGTCCGGGAGGGAAAGAGATTAAAGAAAAAAAGAGGGGATGGATGACATGACATCAGTGGAAGGAGGCAGAGAGCAGCGTGGGGGGATACTGTCCGGGAGGGAAAGAGATTAAAGAAAAAAAGAGAACTGATGAGTGGGGTCCATGCATTGGTGATGGGTGTTGGTAATAATCTATAAAAGTATCTTCCCCAATAAATCTAAAAAACAGTATTGATTCTCACCAATACTACCATATTTAGGATGGGTTATGGGTGCTACTGGAGATGCTCTAAGAACCTAGATATGGCTTTTTCGTCAATGACTGGAATGTGCTTTTAGGTGATGTATTTGCCACAAAGTTAATGGATCCTTAATGCCACAATATAACAGTGATATGGTGATGGTTGAAAAGAAAAAATGTGATGCAGTAGAGGATCCATCTAATCCGGTCTATCTAATGTCTGTTCAGGAGTCAGAGGAAATGCATCTGAGTCTCAGGTAAACCAATTAGTAGGTATTAGAGAGTCTCAGGTAATCCGGTCTATCTAATGGCTTGATTTACCTATTCAAAACAATTTATGCGAGGAACTTTGATTGACAGAATGTATAATTTCCTGCAATGGAGCCCGAACTGCCAAACCTCTATTTGTATTCTAGGATGCAGAGGCCGGAACATTATCTAATAATGTTGTAAGTGCTGATATAAACTACAGAGAGCAATTTGACATTATGCACCCAAGAGACATAAAAGAAGTGTTGTATGTTTGCCATTAAACTGTGGCATTTTATGATACACATTACCAGCCCAAGTGGTAGGGGTTGGTATTAAAGGTAAGTATAAACTACACCCTATACGTGATTGTACAAAGAATAAAGTATTGAGAACTTTATTCCAGTAACATCTCCTATAACTTCCTCATCAAGAACCAGCAGAAATATACATCTAGGCAGATGGGTCAGTAGCAGATGACTCCTAATCTATTTGTATATTAGTGTCGAAAGGATGACGACCTTCTTGATGACATGGAACCTGACCTTGATGTGATCAGCACATCAGCAAATTTATGGATCTCAACATCCTCAGGTATGGCCTTGCTACTATCAAGGCGAGCATTGGGACCAAATGCATTTACCTTTTCCTCTCTAGAAGATACACTCTTGACCCCAGAATGGTCACTTCTTTCACCTACAATTTTTGCACCAACAGGACTAGATTTTGCGCTGTCCAAAGAAGAATGTGTACCGAAGCCATGATCACCATGTCGTCGACTGTCAGGTATGTTTGGTTCTGCCATGAATGAAGAATAGCTATCATGGGAATCCCTTCCAGTGAAGTCATCGAATGAACAACTTGAAATAGACACTCTCCTCTCCAGAGTAGAAACTTCACGGTTCTTCTTCCCTTTTCCCAGCACTAGTTTCCGAAGCTTAGAGAAGAACTTTTTCTTTTTTGGGTTTTTGTTATTATGCTTTGTCATCGAAGCAATATCAATTGATACATCATTAGGTTCACCTGACAAAGCCTGTGAGGAAGAGCACTCTGAGCCAAATTCGACATGGCCCAAGTGACTGTCCTCCGCACCCGCATTGGCATATTCTATTATCAGCTGCTTGGCCTTCAGTTCAGACTTGGGGCTCAGGGTCTTGCTAAGATCTCGTGCAACTGTCTTCCCTGATGGAGCATCCTTGTTTCTCAGCTCATGCCGTAGGCAGGCATTTATCCATTTTAGATATACCAATTCTTCAACATCTGCAAACCTGTCACTCTGAAGTTGTTCAACCTCTTTAGCCAACTTATCAGTTTCTTGCTTCAACTGATCAGCCTCCTCCAATGCTTTTACCTGAAACTAGTATTAGTTATTCAATTCCTAATGGAACAACAAACTATCAAGAACACAATGAAGTAAACTAACATATAAGCAATTATTTTTGTGATATAATTATGTGTTTCTTCCTATTCACAAAAAAAATGTCGAGAACACCATGTCTATTTTAGAAATGATCACGCCAAGAGATGATTAAAATTGATTTAGTAAGTGCCAGCTACAATACAATCCAAGAACAGTAAAGAATCACCTCCATGCTATTTTTGGGCTGGGGTACAAGGGGTAGGCGTGTAACCTCCAGCCGCCTAATAAGATGCGCATTCTCTTGCTGCAGCCTTGAATTTGTAGCTCTTAGTTTTGTTGCCTCCTTTTCCAGCTCCTCTAGTCTCTTTAGTTTCTTTTCAAACTCAATATGATCTTTCTCCTCATCAGTCTGTTTGTCCTGCAATGAATCGACCATTTTCTGAAGGGAAATGATTTGCTTCTTTGCCTGTTCTGTGTCTGACACCAACTTCTTCTTCAGCAACTTGCACTTTGTTCTTGTGGCCTCAAGCTCAGAGACTATCTTTGAGTTCTCTAACAGCTGTGTTTGCAGCCTCAGGTTTTCAGACTGTAAAGATTCAATCTTTAATAAGTACAACTTTGATTCGACATTGTTAATCTTCAGCTGATTCTCAAGCTCCCTCACTGCAGCATCTTGCTCCTGCAAACCATAACACTCCAGAAGCTGTAGCTCTAGGGTCTTCTCCCTTTTTTGCAGTGATCTCACCAAATCTCTAAGCTTGTGGACTTCATGGTCATTTGATACATCTTCCCTTATTCTCGCTGCAGGTGTGGTTGGAATGCTGTCTATATCTCGGCCAAATTCATTGAGAACCATTTCATTGAACTCTGGAAGGAGGTACCCTTCATCATCAGCAAGGCTTCTGCATTTGGGGGCCAATGGTACTAGTGCTGTGGTGGTGGTTGTCGTAGTGGTAGTGGTCGTGTGCACAGAGTTCCCACTGATAATTTTTGCCTTGGTATCCTCCTTCATAATGTAAATGTCAATATGGACATTTTTGTATCATATATTATTTTCATTAAATGGGGCAGTTCTCGGAGGAGTATATATGCAGTACAAAGAAGAAACTCATTGTCAAAGAATTTTTTTTTGTCAGGAAAGAACTGGAAGATAAACTACCCATAACTAATTTTTAAAGTAGGGAGAGAGTACTGATGCGTCCAGTACTATAAAATTGAAAACTTAACCTTGCTTTGCAAGATATACTATTTAAAGAAGTGAAGAGGATCATCTATTAGCATTTTCTTTATCTTTTATGGGCAACTATATCACCTATAAGTCCGAAGAAGGATTTTAATCCCTCAAGAAGACAAACCGCCACTATTCAGAACAAAAAAAATAGCAGTATGAGAATGCAAAGTTTCAATCGTAGATCACAAATAGTACGAGGGCATCAATTGTGAATTACTCAGCTAAATCCTTACATTTTTTAGGATCCTCAGCTCCTTGAGCCCTGTTCTGGCCTTCATGCTGCAAGCATCATCCGACTCTACATAAACACAGGACAAACCATCACCAAATTTCATCTAGCACAGCACAGAGCGAAATTGGTAATCAATGCGGCATGTTAACAGGAACTTGCACATCTGCTCATTGCTGGTACCTGAGGGAGGTGGAGGAGGTGGCGGCAGCAGGAGCTGCCAGGGCGGCCGCTGGCGCCGCGAGAAGAGCAGCCCGGCGACGGATAGCGTGACGGCCACGCTCACCCTAAGGAAAAGTTGGGGCAAGTCCTTGGTGTCCCCAGCGCTCGGCCCACCAAAACCGCTGCTGCTGCAATCACGAGGGTTGGGCATCTGATGCTGTCTACCTCCCAAGAAGAACAGAAGCCAATCGAGAGCCACGGTGGTGACGAGAATCCAACCTTGTCGGTCGGTCACAAAAAGAGCATCCTTTTGCGCCACGAGAGGTGGAACCCGGAGCCAAATTCAAAAATATTGGGCTCGAACGAGACCACAGAAGGGTGTGGCGAAGAATCTGTTCTTGGAGGGATGAAATTTTTGCAGAAAACCAGAAAGCGCGTTAGGAAACGCGAGCTCCGGCACCTGCAAGTGGCTGGCTATACCTCCATGGCGTGAAACCGAGCAGACTGGGGGAAGAACCCAGCCTAGCAACCAACCGGAGCTGCCCCTCAAGAAATTTGTCCTGAGGCAATCTCCGAGTGAGCTAAAATTAGGCCGGTGTGCTCCGATTTCAGCTCACAGCCAACAAAAGAAGGTCAAGGGAGAGAGACAGAAATGAGGAGAAAGAAGACGACGACAAAGAAAGGAAGCAGGACAAAATTGGGGGCTCGTGCCGTGACAGAGAGGAGATCGCCCGGCGGCGGTGCGGCACGGTTGTGGCATAGAGAGCCAAGAGCACGTGAGGTGATCCCGTCTGGCGGTGGCTGTGGGCAAAGCGGCCCACACGGACCGGTTGGCCGAGAAGGGAGGCGTTCTATGTATTTTTTTTATTTTTTTGCGGGGCCTTTTTTTAGCTGGAGGAAAAGGAGAGGGCGGCTGCTGTCGCTGGAAGTTTCTGGGGAGGACAGCTGGTGTTGCTGGTTGGATTTGGATCAAAACAAAGGTTAGCAAAAGCGGACGGACGGACGGCAGGGATGGAGAAGGGGGTGAACGGACGGTCGTGAATGAATGAACGACGGCAGACTGAACAGCAGAACAGTAAAGCCATAGGTATGAACAGTGGAGCAGGGATTTGTGCCGCATGGTGTTTATTCGTGCACTTTTTGATACAGTAATGCTACAAATAGTACGTGACGTCCGACACCAGCGACTCCCTTCCGAACGCATGCGTGATGTGCACCACAACTTTACCTCACTGCCGCACATGCGGCTCGCCTAAATAAATAAATAAAATAACTCTCGGCTGCCTCACCTTGCTCCGCACGCGCCGCCTGCCCAACGAGCTCCCTCTCTCTCTCGTCCCTGCTACTCCGCTCTATATATATATATATATATATATATATATATATATATATATATATATATATATATATATATATATATATATATATATATATATATATATATATATATATATATATATATATCTTTCCTCCAGTGCTTCTCCCTCCCTCTCTCTCGAGCCCTACTAGACACGGTGCGCGGCTATCCTCTCTCAGTCTCAGCGCGTGGCTGCCTGTGAGTCTCGGTAGCGCAGTTGCCGGCCCAGCCAGGCGCGTAGCCGCCTCCGAGTCGCAGCGCTCGACTATCAGCCCTGCCAGGCGCGGTGCGAGGCCGCTACCTCATTGCCCCGATGCGCGGCCGCTGCCTCCCTACCCTGTCCCGCAGCCACCGCCAAGCTGTTGCCTACAAGCACCGGTGGGCCACTACCTTCGGCGAACTCCACGTGCCAACGAGCCTCCATTCTCCCAAGAAGCAAACAGATGTTTACGATGTGCTGAAAGTGCATGTTGCAAGCGCATGTTTCAAGTATTTCAAATGTTTCAGAGGTATGTTGCAAAGTGTTTTGTATGAATGTTGTAAAGTAGACCGGGATGTTGAGGCATGTTACAAATATTTGAGAGGCATGTTGCAAACGTTTGTTAAAAATGTTGCATCTGTTTTAGACGTATGTTGCAAGTGTTTTTTTATTTGGATGTTACCTGTTTCACACCTATGTTACAAGAGTATGTTTAAAATATTTCAGCTGTTTCAGTCTTATGTTGCAATAAATGTTTTCATGTTGCAATTTGCAAGTGTTTTATCTGGATGTTGCATATGTTTCACACACATGTTGCAATTATATGTTCCAAATGATTCATCTGCTTCAGTAGTATATTGCTTCCAAGTATTTCACGTGTCATAGGTAGAGGCCTGGGGGGCACGGCCTGGATGTCGGGGGATGGGGCACGATGAGTCATGGGCTGGCGATCGGGGCGCACAGCGCACCTAGGATCCTGTGATCGTCCTCATGCCAGCTCTCGGGTCCCGCCCGCCCAGAGATATAGGAGAGGGTTAGGGGGAAGGAGTGGCGAGCGTGGCATTTCCCGCGGGCGCATGGATGTCCGGACTAGCAGTCGCGGAGAGAGAGAGGAGGGGGCAGGGGGAAGGAGCGGTAGGCACAACATTTTCCGCGAGCGCGTGTGACGAAGGTGGCGCGGACGTCTGGACACACGCTTTTGTTCGGGCGCTAGTATCTCCCTTTTGGATACTATGAGAATTGAGATGTACTCCATTCGGCCTAAAAATATACAATTTTTATTTTTTGATAAGTCAAATAATTTTAAATTTAATAAAACATATAAAAAACTATTAGCATTTGTAATACCAAATAAGCATTATTATATAAGATCGTAAGAATATATTTTCATAGTAAACTTATAGAAAGACATAAATATTGATATTTCTTCTTATAAATTTGGTTTAACTTAGAAAAGTTTAACTTATTCAAAATTTAAAATTATACTAGCAAATATGCCCGTGCGTTGCAACGGGAGAAAGAAAATATCAAATATTTGTAGGAAACAATGACGGAAACGATATATGTTTATTTATATTTGATCTTTTTGTTAAAATTTTGAATCTATAATTTATTATTTGTGACCATGACATCTTTAAAAATATGAGTTAAAAATGACAATGACCTGTTAAGATTGTATATATGGAACTAAAATACAATCTTGGTTGATTTTTTCATTACAAAGCATAAAAATATTTAGATGAAAATATATCATAATTTTAATTTTTATAGTATTTGCATATGTTCCTATAGTCAAATATCGAGCTCCGTGAATTTTTTTTATGACCCATAAAATACATAATTTAATCTCTAATTAAAGTTAGATAGGAGTTAATTGTCAACTTGTCAACGGAAGGGAAAAAAACTATCAAACGAAGGTAATTATCTTTAGAAAGAATATCTGGCCGGAGTTGACGAAATTGTCCGGCCCTCGAGCTTTCCGGCCTGCCGTCATGACGCGTTCACGATTATTGCAGCGTCGTTCTCCACGGCGATCATTGTTATGACACGGCAAGTGGTCGGAGCAAGTAGTCCAGGCGACTCGCTTGGCGGCTCGTTCTTCGGCTCACTGCAGTCGGACAAGTGTGTGAAGTCGCTGTGGTAGTCGAGGGCAGAGGGCCGATGAGTCGTGATGGATGATATAGATACACCGAGACATAAACATACAATACAATACTAAAATAGAATTAATGGAACAGGACTTAGCTTGTCAACAAGCCGCCTGGCGAGTTTGTGCTTGCGACATCCATGCATGTTGAATATGTATAGGTGTATAATATACTCCCGTATATGCAAGCCAACTAATGTATAGGATTGTGTAGATCATGCGTCCTCGTGACCGTGATCCTGAGCCGGACTGCGATGTCGGCGATGGCGTGGCGCAACTTAGATACGGCCTTTGCGCCGTGGGACTGCACATGCTAGCGCTCGGCCGTCGTTGCGGGTCCTCCGCCAGATGACCCGTCAGAGACGTAGTGATGAGCAAGGTAGAGACGCGACCGTCGGCTCCTGATCAAGACCTTGCTTGCTAGCAAGCAGTATGACTCTAGCCGATTGGATCTGGTAGATGCGTATGTGCTCTTGATTGCTTGCTAGTTGATTAATCGTCTTGCATGTATGGTACATGCATACGTGCGAATTGGCTTGTTCTGTAGATTGAACTCGCGTCGGGTCTTCTTGACTGGCCGTTGAAGTCAGCCATCGCAGTGCACAGGATCCCGAGCGGTGTCGTGGTCGTTGGCCGCAGCTCGAAGCCAAACCCACATAAGCAAATTCCCGTGTAGGCGCCACCGGGTTTTTTTTTTTTTTGACAACAGGCGCCACCGGGTTGAACTCGGAGGCAGTGGTCCTGATCGCGATCGGCGTACGTGCACCTCGGCCATCGCCGAGAACGCGCTGTGTTAATCTGATTATATAGAGGACGGACGTGGAAAATTTTATACCCGAGGATAACCCAAACTGGAATAGAACCCGAAGTGGGCTAGCTAAATTGGACCGTAAGAAAGCCCAGACCACCTGACAGACAGAAATCTATGGTGAAAACTAAAAAAGTGTGCAGAAATTTTCACAGGTTGGGAAACATCGGCCTCGACGATGCGCTCAAGCTATTCGACGAATTGCTCATCCACGCCAGGCCTGCCTCGGTTCGTGCCTTGAACCAGTTGCTTAGCGTTGTGTCTTGCGCGAAATGCTCGTCGTCATCCAAGCTCGTTGTCTCCCAATTCCACCGAATGTTCCGTGACTTCTCCAACAAGGTGCCTCCCGACCTTTGTACCTACAGCTAGCCCTGGGCGTTCGGTCTGACCGAACCGATCGGTCTCGGTCTTCGGTCATTTCGAAAGTTCGGTCATCTAAAAACGGAGACCGATCGGTTAGTTTCAAAACTCAGGACCGAGTAAGTTCGGTCTCGGTCAGTTCGGTTCGGTCTCGGTCATGACCGAACTAACCGAACTTCACAAAACAACTACTAAATATTGTAATGTGTAGCAAATTTTACCAATATTTTTTCTATTTCAAGGCAAAAATACAATACAAAATATAGATTAAACATAGTGATAAGAGTGATGGTTGATATAAACCCACTAGAATAAATATTATATCACTAATAATAGTCTAAATTATATATTATGTCAACAAAATTCAAATGTTCGGTTAATTCGGTTAGTTTGGTTACCCGAGGGTAATGACCGAACTAAGTCCGGTTAGTTCGGTTACTTCAAACTGAAGACCGAACTTATGACCGAAATTTTCGGTCTCGGTCACTTCGGTCTCGGTCTCGATTAGTTCGGTTCGGTCTTCGGTCTTCGGTTAATTATGCCCAGGGCTACCTACAGCATCGTCATTGGCTGCTTCTGCTGCATGGGCCGCCTGGGGCATGGCTTCGCTACCTTTGGCTTCATCCTTAAGACAGGCTGGAGGGTGGATGACATACTCGTCAATCAACTGCTTAAAGGCCTCTGTGACACCAAGAGGTTGAACGAGGCCATGGACATATTGCTCCGACGAATGCCTAAAGTTGGATGCACGCCCAGTGTAGTTTCATATAATATGCTATCTTTTTATATCAATATTTCGTAATCGTATATTAGATATTTTAGCTACTAAATGAACTCAAATGAAAAAACTTTTAACTACAAATTTTTAAATCTTGTGAAGTAATACAACTTTGGTATAGGATGTATCTCCATTAGAGATAGTTTGAAAAATTCAAAAAATTAAGTCTCAGAACATATGAATTTAAAAGTTCAAGCGAACAGGGCGTTTGGTTTTCATATCATGCACCAGCAACTACGCTATTCTATGCCTGGTTGGCCCCACTAAAAGTTTAACCATCTCGTCTAATGGAGCTCATAGGAAAATAAATAGAAACAAATGTGCCTATGATAATAGGTTCCATAATTTCCTTTAATCAAAATTACCAACATTTTCTTGAATGCTTATCACACACATTCATGATAAACCACGCCCAAACACATATACCTAATTATCTATTCATTCACTAGTAAGTGTACATCGACATATGCTTGTTAATTTCTTTTTCTTTTTGTCTAAGAAAGTAACGCAATTTAGATTTAACCAAAAACTATTTATTTAACATGATCGTTAGTTCACTTAATTAATAAACCATAAAATATGGGCTATCGCATCCTCCATGCGCCGTTGCCGGCGTCTACGCCGGCGTTGATCTCGGCATTGACGAGCGTCTATTCGTTCAAGCAACAGGTGACATTATACTGGAAGCATATCACATGTTTCAGAAGTATGTTACAAGTGTTTCATGCGAATATTGTAAAGGTAGATTGGATGTTGCATAGCATCTGTTCCTGATGTTTCATCTATTTTTCTAGAAGTATATTGCAAGTGTGTTTATCTGGATGTTGCATATGTTTCATACATACGTGCAAGTGTTTTATTTTGATGTTGCGTGTTTTACAATTGTTTTCAAGTATTTTTTATGTGTTTTTGTAAGTGTTTCAGATGTATGTTTCAAGTGTTTCATCTACCTTACATCTGGATGTTTCAAAAGTAAATTAGATGTTGCATCTCTTTCCTCGCTTTCTGCTGCCTCGCCTCGGTGTCTCCTCCTCTTTTCTGGCATTGGCTCGGCGTCCGCCGCTCCTCCTCCTCTTCTCGATGCAAGTGACGTTTGAAGCATCACAAGCCCAGTGTAGGCATATGAAACGGTGCAAGAAACGACCCTAGGCATTGGAGACACCCTGTCCATCCTGACATCTGGGCGCTCATAAAAAAGGAGTACAAATTGATTCTCCGTTATGGGCTGTACTGCAAAAGTTCCCGTTACATAAAAACCCTCGTTGCTTACCTGTATCCCGTAGCCCGCCTCGGTGCGCCGCCGCCACGCCTCCACCATGGCCGCGACCGCGCCGGCCACCGACCCACCGGATGCCTTGCCTGCGGTCACAGCCGATGCCCCCACTCCTGCTCGTCCCACCCCAGCGGAGCTGGTAGCCCGCGCCATCGCCCCCGTGAAGCCCGCCTTCCTCCGCCCGCCTCCCGTCCGCGAGGCACCCAAGGAGGAGGGCGGCGGCGGGGCCGTCGTAAAGGTGGAGAAGAAGTCCAAGCGCCAGCTCAAGCGCGAGCGCCACCAGGTAACTACCGCGGTACCGTGGCGCAGGGTGTTTGCCTCAGCGTGTCATTGGGCTCTGCTTGCTAGGTGCTTGTTGTAATGTCTCTGCGGATCAGTGCGACTGTTTCACTTTTTCGGCGCTATTTACGTCGTGCTGTAACTTGTTCCTAGAAACTCGTGTCGATTCCTGTGGCTTGTGCGTCTGTGTATGTGTATCAAAATGTTACCAGATTATTGAGCTCTCAGCTGTAGTAAATGTGTGCAGAAAATGAGCAATGCCATAGTTGTTGCATAGTAGGTTTTAGCAACCTGTAGTTCGATTTATCCTTTAATCCGTTAGGCGAAAAAACAAACTCCTGGGCTCCTGATTCCATCTAAGCGGGGGCCAACTTGTAGCTAGATCATGTGGCATTCCAAGGTTTCTGATGGTTATGTGTGTGCTATTTATTATTATGTTAAATTTTGTCAAAGCATAGCCTGTTGAAAAGTGAATACCAGTGTTTTTGTTTGCAAGATCTATATTTGACCTCCGCACCCAGTTATTGCTCGATTTAGTAATTTGGAATATTTTCCTTAATCATTATTTCTGTTGGTTAGTCAGGAATTTTATATCCTAATCCTACGGTGGAACTTGGGAGTGACATTGTACTTCTCCATTTCTTCTGACACTTATAAAGATGCTGAGTTATTATTTGGGGCTCATATATGTTGAGTACTCCCTCCGTCCCAAAATAATTCAACTTCTAGAATTACTCTAACTCTCTAAGTCAAACAATCTACAGTTTCACCGAATTCATAGATACGTGCACAAATATTTATGACGTCAAATTAATATCATTAGATACCCTGTGAAGTATAATTTCGGAACTGTTTCTCTCGGCAACATGATTGATGTATGATAATAAATATCTTCATGCTTTATAGTTTATAGTGCATCTTTATACTCATGGGGTACCATCTTTGCATGCTTATAGACTGCTCATGTTGGTGGTAGGTTGGTAGCTTTTGTTTCTTACTGTACCGCCAATGATATCCCATTACCTCTCAACTTTGGGTAGCTATGTTCTCCACTGAACTTATTATATTGCACAGGAACAAAAGTCTACTTCTCATCTTTGTATTGAAGTAGGGAACAGTGGAAATGTGGACGCATGCAAATATGGTACCTCTTGTCGTTTCAGCCATGACATAAATGCTTATTTGTCTCAGGTATTGTTTTATTTGCCTATATAAATAGTTAGGGAGCTTTATAACTTATTTCATCCTAAATTGCCTTTTCATGTGCAGAAACCAGCTGACCTTGAAGGCACATGCCCATTTACCTCACTGGGACAGTTGTGTCCATATGGAATAACTTGTCGATTCCTTATTACACATAAGGATACCCTTGCTCCTCAAAATCATCCAGAGGGAAACCATGAGAGAAATCCTTTGAGCAAAGAAATTCAAAAGCTCTTATGGAAGAGCAAATATAAGTTTCCCAAGGCCACTGCCCAGATCAAACTTCTTGGTCTTAGGGTATACAGTTAACTTCTACCAATGTCTAGCCTTATCTCTGATCTACCAACTTTCCTTCTTCTTGCATCTATTGATTCTCTACAACAAAGTAACCTTCCTATGCATTTATTCTCATTGTGTTCAATTTGCTTCTTAAAAGGTTACAAGTTACTTTGATCATGGTTACATATAATACATGTGTTGGTGGTAAGCATCTGCCAAAAGTGTAGTGCCTTCCTTCAAAATTGAATATGTCAATGGCATGCAACAAACTAATATGATTGCCAGAAATTGAAATATTGTATTCTTAATTGGGAAAAGTCCAAATTACTACCTCCCAGTATCGCTTATGTCCAGATATCCTCCAAAACTAAAGTTTGGTTCGGTTTACTCCCCTTAACTATTTCAGTCGGTCCAATTTACCCCTTAACAAGATTTGTCTTTTTCATTTCTCTACATACAGGTTGAATTTTAATTTCGAAATTTGTGCGGTGATAGTGGACACCATAAATTATTTTTAAAATACATTATGAATTTTATGTCATTATGTTTAATACATTTTTGTATTTCTAGTGTTAATTTATTACTGTATGTCCTAACCTGTCAAAATAATGATACAGATTTATGACATCTTTTTAAACATAAATTATGGTGCTATCCCCTCATAAAATTTGGAATTGAAAATCAACTTGAATGTGGAGAAACAAAAAAGACAAATCTTGTTGAGGGGTAAATTGGACCAACTGAAATAATTAAGGTGAGTAAACCAAACCAAACAATAGTTTAGGGGATTATCTAGACATTGGCCATGCTTGAGGGTAGTATTTTGGACATTTTCCTTAATTCTAGACATCAGATTCATTTGTTGGTTGTCAAGGGCACATTTCTCTGCCCTCCCTTGCCTTGTGACATTAGTAGACACACATATATGTTTGGATTAAAATTAGGTATGACGGCATGGGTTTCCTTTCTTTTAAGGGAGAGCCAAATTGTCTTTCTTCCTAATGAAAAGATTTGTGTTTCCCAACCTCTGCTTGTTTGCAAGGCTAGGCACGGTTGGGAAAAGAAATGAAATATGTTCTAAGATGTGCCCAATATAGTTATAAGATCCTCTAAGAAATTTAATTTTTACAACACTTAGCCCATTATAGTTGTCATAGGTCTGTTAGTTTTTATATGGCGGGCCAAGTATATTGTTTAGAATCTACTCTTGGTTATGACATGTCCCCCCCCACTAAGTCCTGATCCTGTCATTGGCACTATTTTCTGGTTCCTATGGTCCGACACAGGATGGAAACAAGAATAAAGCAGAAGCAGCAAATGATGATAATCCAGATGAAACATGTGAGCTGAATGGTGATGACAAAACATCTCTTTCTAGCATTCCTGTGAACGTTGAACCTGATCCCACGTGCAAAGAAATAGATAATTCAGAGGGACAACCTTTGGTTGTTAACTCAGTTGAATCTGTGGAGCCAAGGCCATCAAAGAAATCAAAGGTTGAAGTTGATGAAACTCAGGACCATGGAACTGGTAATTTGCTTCTGAACTCAGATATTGTTTAACATTCCCCTGTTGCTTATTTTTATTATTTCCTAACTCAATTTCCTATTTCTTAGATATTTTTAACCCTTTTTACTATATCATGGATTAGGTATTCATGACAATGAGGCTGAATCTGAAGTTGTTAATTTAATCAATGGAGTAAAAGTTTCCTCAAATAACCAAAGTTCCTGCAAAGTTGATCTGATCACAACACCTCATTTACGTGAAAAGAAAATTATAGATTTCCGAGAGAAGCTGTACCTTGCTCCCTTGACCACTGTCGGGAATCTTCCTTTTCGGAGGCTCTGTAAAACCTTGGGAGCTGATGTTACTTGTGGAGAAATGGCTATGTGCACAAATCTTTTGCAGGTTAGATCGAAGATATTTCTTCGTTTTATCTTTCCTTTTTCTGAATGAAAATTTTGTGACATGAACTATTGAGTTTGCTAGCAAAGTTCATAGGTTATTACCAGTTTGATTTTCTTCATGAGGTTTGAGGTCTTTCCTTATGATATTTTAATGTAGGGTCAAGCTTCAGAGTGGGCTTTGCTGCGACGGCATCCATCAGAGGATTTGTTTGGGGTGCAAATCTGTGGACCATATCCAGATACGGTAGCACGGACTGTTGAACTTGTGGATAATGAATGTTCAGTTGACTTCATAGACATAAATATGGGCTGCCCAATTGATATAGTTGTCAACAAGGGTGCTGGATCATCATTGCTCACAAAGCCTATGAGGATTAAGAGTATTGTACAAGCAGCATCTACTGTTACTGAAAAACCGTTAACTGTTAAGGTAATGCAGCCATGAAATTCTGAACATCAGCTAATTAATGTACTAGAGCTAGATTTTTGTAATTTCACACAGATGGGAAGATGCCTGTCTATATGCATCTGGACATATAATCTTTTGGTATGGTGCTGCACATGTAACCATTTTTTAGGTAGAAATTGCAGAAGTACTTATGTTCCTCCCTGTTGCTTGGTTTCAGGTAAGAACAGCTTTCTTTGAGGGCAGGAATCGTGCTGATTCTATAGTTTCAGATATCTACAACTGGGGTGCTTCAGCCATAACAATACATGGTCGATCACGGCAACAACGCTACAGCAAACTTGCTGATTGGGACTATATCTACCAGTGTGCACAGAAGGCTCCTGACTATTTGCATGTCATTGGAAATGGTGATGTATTCTCCTTTACTGACTGGAACAAGCATGTTTCAGACTGCACCAAAATTTCCACTTGCATGATTGCTAGAGGTGCACTTATCAAGGTTAGCATCTGACATTTTACATGTTTCTGCATATCTCGGATGCAACTTTTGCTGACCTCCTTTCCATCACCATTTACATTTGTGGGAACTCACATTAAAATAATCTGAATGGAAGTTACAAATGGAGATGCAGATTTTCAGTCCTAAAGAATAAACTTCAATCAGAACCATCACATTTATAAACAGAAAACAGATTTCGTAGACTTTTCACTCCAATGTGAAAAATGTTCATGAATGTTTCATCCTTGCCGTTTAGCATTCTGCTCTTCCTAAAGTTAGAACATCAGCATTTAGCACCATCTTGTTGTCCAGAGCTTTTCTCATGCTATTCAATTTCCTACATCATTGCAAGTTTGCAACCATGCTGATATGCTTGAGAGTGCATATTCCAGCTTGGGCAAATAAGAGGGTGTATCCTGCACTTCAACCCTTTGAGTTGTCAACTCATCAGGCAAGCAAAGCTGCCAGCTTTGAATCCTACCAGTGGCAGTAGGTAGGGTTGTGCAGTGAAGAGAGATTTGAAAGAATGGAAATACCCAAAGGGCCAAAGGATTATCCTTGGGTAGAACTTAGAAAACAGCAGTAGTCCATTTGCCCAAACCATGACCTATACAGAGGTAGTAGGTCCAGTCTAGTTGCGATTCAAAATTCAGAAGAGGGAAGTGGGTTTGACACAATGTTTTGTGGATTGCTCTAAAAGATTGCATGGATCAAAGCCTGATCACCATCACCATTTACACATGAAAAAAACATTGATACATCATGGGAAGGAAATATGGATAGCAGTAAACTCTTTCCAAAGCTGTCCTAATGCCTAATTTAGCAACATGAGGCTGTAGGGTTGAAGTTGGTTGGTTAAAAGGAAGAGGCATTTAATACCTCCTGCTAAATAACATAAATGAGATTACGATCTCATATTCCTTCCACAACTGCAGGACTGTGTTGCTTGTAATATGCTCCATATTTGGCCATAGTTACTATTACTGACTTGCTGTTGTTGCTAAAGAATATTCATGTCTATATTGGCATGATTTTATGTATGCTTGCATGATTGATTTTGTGCTAACACATGACACTTGGCAGCCTTGGTTATTTACTGAGATAAAAGAACAAAGGCACTGGGATATTACATCTGGTGAGAGATTAAATATTCTTAAAGATTTTGTGCGTTTTGGTCTGGAACATTGGGGCTCTGATTCCAAAGGTGAGTTATCTCTGCCCATCTCTGTAGATGATTAGACAGATTCAGGGTCTTGTGGAACGTAAACAACGTATTATGAATGCAATACAGCATTAGTCTGTTGTTTTCCCTTGGTGCAATGTCAATTCTTGAACCATCTAAGTGTTTCCGGTTTTCTGTTTTTTTAGGAGTTGAGACAACACGCCATTTCCTACTGGAATGGCTTAGTTACACTTGTCGCTACATTCCGGTGGGTCTGCTGGACGTCATTCCACAACGATTGAACTGGAGGCCTCCAAGCTACTATGGGCGTGATGACCTTGAAACCCTGATGGTCTCTGATTCAGCAGCTGACTGGGTAGGCACTCCCTTTGTTGCTCAGAATGTTGTATGAATACAAAGACATGGCTGTAAAACTGATGTATCTATTCCGTGCATGCAGATAAGGATCTCAGAGATGTTGCTTGGCAAAGTTCCAGAAGGATTTACCTTTGCACCGAAGCACAAGTCCAATGCCTATGACCGAGCAGAAAATGGTTAAAGCTTTGGGTTCTCTTGAGGATCAGAGACAATTACCGAGGTCCATGCTGCATTCACGGTGTTTGAACCCATCATGTAGTGTAACATGATTTTACTTGAGCCAAATGGCAATTGTACCACAAAGTTAAGCATAGACTATAGAGTACCAATAATTGAAAGACATACCGATTCTCTCCATTCAAAAACAATATCTGACGTATGAACATACGTTTCTTCAGCTTTCGGAAATGCACCACCTTCAATGGTTTGGTGCTGGTCAGAGCTCAAATCTGAGTCAATTTGTCGTTACATCTAATTTTTATTTGTTGTGATTGACGCTTGTTCTATCCTACCATCTTGTGGTAACCTGGTAGATTTAAAACCCGGTATCTTCCTGCGCGGGTAACAAGTCTCCCGGACAAATGTAGCAGTCTGAATAAAGCCAGCAGTTCGCCTGGTCAGAACGATCTTACGAACGAGTCGCAAAAAAAAAAAAAAACGATCTTACGAACAGGGACGAGCAGTTCACCTGGTCAAAACGATCTTATGAACAGGGACGAGATCGATAAAAATAAAAAACACTGACTTGATCCCAAGACATTTAAGTGCAATAGAACAGTTACATGGAAACGTTATGATCATAGATTCAGTTACAATCTGAAAATCATACCGTATGATCATAGATTCGGTTACAATCTGAAAATCATACCGCACCACATAATCCCTATTTTTTTAAGTGAAACACTAACGCCTGATGTCCGAACGCGGCGTCGCGCCTACTCCTTGCCCACACGCTGGGCGGGCCCCATAGCGCATGCATGCAGCTCTTGCCTGCCCACCGGCATGCTGTTGCTGCACCTACCCGCAAGCCGCTGTTCCTGTTGTCGCTGCATGTTGCTGCTGCCGCGCGTGCTAGCCGGCCCGCCTACTGCTGCGGTACGCATACGCCTGCGCATGCATGTGGGGCCGCCGCCCCGCTTCGCTTTCCAGCGCGCACGTGGGGACCGCTGCGCCCGAGAGGACCACCTCCGTCTGCGCCACTTCTCGCACCTGGTCATGCAACACTTGCAACATAAAAGCAGTTGCTACATAAGTCTGGAATAGATGAAACATTTACAAACATACGTTTGCAACATATGTGTATACCACTGCAACATATGTAACATCTAGATAAAACACTTGCAACATATGTTTGAAATAGTTGAAACATTTGAAACATACACTTGAAACATACGTGTATAGCCAGTGCAATATATGCAACATTTAGATAAACACTTGCAACGTACGTTTGAAACAGCTGGAACATTTGAAATATACACTTGCAATATATGCAACATCCAGATAAAACACTTGCAACATACGTTTAAAACAGCTGAAACATACACTTACAACATACGTGTATAGCCATTGCAACATATGCAACAGCAGATATACTTTTGAAACATTCAAATGAAACGTATGCAACATACATATAAAATGTATGAAACATACGGTTGCAACATATGCTCATCTACTTGTTGCCCTCCAATGAAGGCTCGTTGATGCGGAGCTCGACGCCGGCACGGAGCTTGAGGTCGCCACGGACAGGCAGATGGATCGCGGGCGCGGCGGGAGGTGCAGGGGAGCGTAGCACGAGGCGCAAGGCGAGGGAAAGGAGTGCGCCTCGCAAGGCGCGGACGGCGCGCGGCGCGAGGCACCGATGAGGGTGCGTGGCACGAGGCGCAAGGGCAGGCGGGTCGGTCCCGTCCGAAAAAGGACAGACCCCGTGAGGGTATCGTTATCGTATTTCTAATTCACTTTACCGCCAACAAAATGTGGGATTCAATATTCACGGGAAATCCTGAGAATGAAGTGTTGAAGTGTGAAGACCAAAGGCATTTGGCCTCCGTGAAGAACAGTTCCTGTATATTCACTTTACCTCTATCACTTTTTTTTTAAAAAAAAACAAACTAACAGAAGCTTTGCCTTTCCGTTAAGAATGGAAGAAAAGTTTATATATAGGAAAGTGGTGTGACCGCCAATCTCAAAGGCTCCACACCCTAACCTAACAGACAAATCTCTCCCCAATGAGGCCTCACCAAAACACCGGAAAAAGCTCAGCAACCTGCGTCATAATGCAATGCTTGTTTTCAAAGACTCTTCGGTTTCTTTCTTTCCATAAGTTCCACATGATATAAATGGCTATACCATTGAGTTTGCGTCTTTGGCTTTTGTGAACCGAAATTGCTGCAGCCTCCCACCAGTTCTTTATACTGTCGAAATTTGTGGGTACGGCGTGCCGTGGGATCATGAAATACTCCCAGGTGGAAACTTGCAATTGCAACCAGACCATTTGCACGAAGGGGCAGAGGAGGCAAAGATGATGCCCAGTTTCAGGAGGCCCATTGCAAAGTGGACAGCTAGCTTGATGCGGCCAGCCTATCACAATCACCTGTATAGAAAGACGATTTTCTATTCACCTCTCTCTAAGACATGATATAAAGAGAACATATTCCGAAAGCAATGCACAGCATGGACTTGCACTACAGGATATCAAAAAGATCAGGAAGGGATGACATTCTGAAGAACATGCACCGGAAAATGATGGTAAAAATAAAAGAATTTCACAACAGATACAATATGAAACCGTCTTAAATGGAACATAATTCTTAAAGATGGAACAAACCTTCTGTGATGACCATTCAAGTATAAAAAACTCTGGATTTAAGATAAGCATAAAGCCTGCCAAACTGTTGTTATATGCTCTTCAAGAAAGCTCGAGCTGTGAGCCATCTCTTAGTTTAACAATATTACTTACAGAACAGAGGCGACATGAAAAATGTTATCAGCACACATATAGCTGTAACTGACCATTTTCTTCATTTAACAGTTGCCGACTAGTAAAATTTAGACTCTTAGGAGCTCAGCCACACTAATAAGAAAATAAGCATTATACCGCTGATTTTTTGAACACCTTCCATGATGGATCCTGAACTTAGCATGTGTTGATCGACAGCTACTATGCATCATCATACCGAAAAAGCTAACCAGACAGCTGAAAAGCGATGCCCAGATTACACGAGTCTATGGCTGAGCGAGTGAAGCGTGTTTCTCTGCAGTCTGAAGATATTTTGTTTGTTATTCCTATCTATCACTCTGCTCCACCAAGAATCAAGAAACAGGCGGGTGTCCAGATCGATACCAGTAACCTCTAGGTCTTGGCAAAGAGATTTATGGATCGGAGTGTGATGGGTCCCAGCCAAGGGAAGGTAAAAAGTTGGTAGCTTTATGTTTGAGCAGAATGAGATGCCAAGTTTTTGTGGTGAGGCAAATAGAAAAAAAAAATTGTTCACTGGCCCAAATTGGAGAAAGCTATGTGCATTTCTTCTGGTTTGTTTCATTGGCAGATCCAAAGCTATGATTGACCATTTTGTATTCCAGTTAGGGGGAAAGCACATGGTTCTTGTTTGGAAGAGGCCTAGCACACCGCCTTCTGGTACAAACAGCTTAAGTAGTTCATTGTCTTATACCATTCATAGCTAGACATTGATATAAAGATCATTCTTCACCAATGAGTACTTAGATTGTATGTAACCTGTAAAGAATTAAAGATAGCAGTTGTCAAAAAAACGAATTAAAGATAACTAAGAATTGTAGGTCAGATACAAGCTGCCCTTGCTATGTACTATGATGAGATTCATTGTCTTAAGCATAATTTTCCAGGAACCAGAATGATCATGAAGTGACTTCAACATGTAGGACCAGGACATGGCAGGATATCAATAAGCGCCTGGTGCAGTTGGATAACGATCCATCCAACAAATTAATAAAGTGCGAAAATTAGAAGAATCAATTCCATAAGTTACCTTGAAATCAATCAAGCAAGCAAGATTCCATAAGTGATCTGATCCATCAAGCATTGAGCATCAGGACTCCTTGCATGCGCAAGACCAGTTCATTCAATAACCTCAGGAGACATCTCTCACGGTTTACAGGATCAAAGATTAGTGGGAATCTTAATAATATTCCCAGAAATATTATTCCTAGGAAAATTATCTCAATCAAAAGGAGATATCGAAAGGTTAAACTCTAAAGCTGTTTCAAACAAATGGTACTTATCAAGAATTCAGAACCCTGCAGCGACAAGAGAGAAGTGAATAAACTGAGGAATAAAAAGGGAACATATACATCAAGCAAACACAAAGATATGGCCTCGTGTACCAAGCAAGCTGGACCACATCGTCAAGTAGCAGAATCCATGAAGGGCATTGTTCTTGAGTGGTCGAAAAGAACATTGTTCTTGCGATCGACTAGATGCTCCTGTAAGCTAGCTGCAGAATTATTGAACCGCAACTTTCGATTCTCAGGTCAAGGATCTACCTAGTGCTGTTAGGTATGACACTGAGTCTGTGTGTTGTCCATTGGATGTTTCAGACCAACCCATTATTCATAGGGAACACCCCCCCTCCATGTTCTTAATTTTTTTGGAGCAATTACCCACTTCCTATGCTTTGTAAGCTATTGTGACAGCTCTTATTTTTTACTAATTTGTAGTTGCAGTGAACAAAAGAGCGAGTCTTAATTTTTGAAAAGTAACACCAAAACCTAAAAAAGTTACTCCCTCCAGTCGCAACCATTTTGGACATCTACACGGTCTCTGAAATCTTTCTAGTACATAACATAATTGTGAAAAGTAGCAACTGAATATTGTTTTGAAACTGTTTTTCTAATGTAAATATACCATTCCAAAGGATCGATGAATCTCGAAATTCAAAGAGAAATTAATGCTCGAAGCTCAAACATTCTGGGTCCACCCTACTCAAAATGTCACTTCTTGGTGACCAATGGGAGTAGTAGTATATTTATTTTCATCATAAAACTAATCAGATTCCATCAGCGAGAACCGCAAACCGGCCCTTAAACATATTTAAGGATTGGGATCTTATCGTGCTCCAGGTTGAAGCCACCACCTGACCTCCTATATATAGAGATCAGCGAGCCTCCTGTTGGAGCTGAGCCTAATCTACTGAAAAGAGAGATCAGTCATAGGCTCATAGCTATAAAATCAAGGTTGATCAATTTCTACGTACTGATAGATAGAGACCAGGCAGAGCTACTAATCAAGTTAATATAAGCATGGCGTACCGGGAGTTGGAGCTGACCCTCCTGTCGGCACAGGAGCTGAAGAGCGTGAACCTGATCACGCGCATGGACGTGTACGCCGTGGTGAGCATCTCGGGCGACCCACTAACACGGCAGTGCACGGCGCCGGACACCTACGGCGGGCGGAACCCGTGCTGGAACGCGACGTTCCGGTTCGCCGTCCCCCCGACGGCCGCCGCCGCGGCCGGCGCGTCGCTCCACGTGCTGCTCCGCGCCGAGCGGTTCCTCGGCGACCGCGACGTGGGCGAGGTCGTCGTCCCGCTGGCCGACATCCTGATCCTCGCCGGCGCGACCGCCGTCGGCCTTCAGCCGCCGCAGGTGGCGTCGTACCATGTCCGGAAGCTGCACCGGTGGGAGCCCCGCGGCGTGCTCAACGTGTCCTACCGCCTCGGCCCCGTCGTCGCCCCGGTGGGCGTGCCACGGCAGCCGTCACATCATCATCCCTCAGCCGTTGCGTACCCGGCGCCAGGTCGTCCGGCCGGCCGTGTCGTCGCCGAGCACGACGAGGCGGCTCAGAATAAGTCACCCGTCGTCATGGCCTACCCGGTGGGCGTGCCGCAGCAGGCGTCGCATCCCCCGGCGGCGAAACCGGATGCCTACCGGCCGCTGACGCCGCCTCCTCCACGTCCCGCGGCTGTCCACGCCGCGAGGCACGAGGAGGCTCCTGCTCCTGCTCCGGCTCCGGCGCCGAGGAACGGAGGGAGCAACGGGCTAGGCCAGTCGGGCCATACTCATGTCTACATGGGCCCCCATACTCAGATCATCTTTGGCAGTGCCCCCACCAGCACCGCTGGTCCACCAACAAGGACGGCGTCCCCCGCTCGATCCACCATTAGCCCAGCAGGGAAGAAGGGTGATGTGAACTGGGCCTTACTCTACGACACACAACAGCAGCAGGCAGCGAGGAGTCCAGTTGCTGCTGCTTCCCCGTTTTCCTCACGCAGCTCCTCCTTCTCGTCACCGTTATCGCCTTACTCCTCAGGCTCAGCTCACCCCTCCCCCTCGCCTTACTCCTCAGCTCACCCTTCCACCGCTACTTCTCCCCACCCGCCTCTTCGCCCACCGGCCGTCGGTGGCGCCGCCGAGGTTACTCATGGAACCAACAATACCTTCCACTCTACCTCCTCTCGTGGAGCAGCCATCTCTTCGCCATTGCCATCGTCCTCACCTTTGGTGTCTAACCACTCTCGCGGAGCAGCTGTCTCTTCGCCATTGCCTTCGTCCTCGCCTCTGGTACCTAACCACTCTAGTGTGGTGCGCTCGCTCTGAACTCCAAGGAAAAAAATATCGGCTGAGAAATTCCGAAATTTCCGATATCTCCCGTCTACCGGTGGGGCCCGGTATTTTGCTCCTGCCGCCCAAAAATTTCGGCATTTTGAAACTGTGCGCGCCAAAAATTGGGCCCAAATGATGCGGAAGCCCGCCGACCGGTTGGAGCCCAATAAAAACCCTCTCCTAACCCTAAAATCCCAATTCGTTCACTCCTCTCCGCAGGACCCAGCCGCCGCCGCCGCCGCTCGTACCACGCAGGCACACGCACCAGCCAGCCCTGCTCGACGCGCCGCGCCGGAGCCACGCGTGCGGACGCGGCGCCTGCTCTGCGTGCGCCAGGCGCCAGCAGCCAGCAACCAGCCGCCCAGCCGCGGGCACGGAGGCGGCGGCTGCCCGGTGCGCGCCGGCAGCCAGCATCGGGTGCGAAGGCGGCGCCTGCCCTGCACGCTCCAGTAGCCAGCGTCGGGCACAGGAGGCGGGCTCCCGTTGTCTCATTCACGTATCCAGGAAGTCGGCCCCGTGCTCCTCCATCCATCCTCAAGGTTTGGCGCATCATCCTCAAGCTCAATTGACAGGTTTGGCGCACCTCCATTCGAGATTCATTTGGTTTAGCTCCTGATTAACTGAAGGAGGTAGGGATCCTTTGTAGGATTTTAGTGGGCTACTGAGATCCGGGAGTGAGCTGCTCTGCTATTGTTCGTTCTTGCCTCCTCGTCTGCAGGTGCGTGATTTTAGTTCAGAATATTCCTAGAGAGGTGGTGAATCTTTAGATATTCTTGCTGGCTGGTAAATTTTGAGAGATTCTTGCTTGCTTGTAGATTTTGAGATATTCTTGACTTCTTGTGTTCTATGGTTATGTAACTAGTTACCACGATGGCTGGCGATGGAGCTGATGTGGGCGCTCGTGCACGTCCACCGCGTGCTTCGGCTAGTGCCAAAGGCAAGAGTATTGGCATGGCGTCAGGTAGTGGCATCGTGATTGACTTGGTTGATGGCACTAGTAGCAAAGGCACCACTGCTGGCCGTAGGAGCACGGCAACGACAGACAACCCTGAGGTGGTTTGTCCAGATGGTAAAGACTAAGGATGCACTTGACATATGCTTGGATGTTTAATTTTTACTTAAATGTTGCACATGCATGTATATATGTATGCATAGGCTTTTTTTAATCATCTTGTATGCAAATCGCAAGCAAGTAGTTTGATTCTGTTTTTAGAAGCCAGCAGCCAAACTAGGTTGCTGCTCTGCTGCAGTTGCATCAATTAGCTTTCATCAATCCATTGGCAGAACATAAATAATAATGCTTCATCACACTATCTAATATTCTTATTTTTGGTGCAGGGACAAGGGTGAAACTATCGGGGCCCATTGAGTATGTATGGAGCCATGGTAAAAAATATAAAGTGGTTGGCTTTACTTGTGGTTATTGTGATAAAAATAACTCTGGTGGTGGTGCAACCCGTCTTAGAGAGCATTTGGCTGCAGTATCTGGGTCGGTAGTTGCTTGTGATAAGGTCCCCCTTGTTGTCAAGAAAGTGATGATAGATCAAGTGGCGAAGCTAAGAATAAGGTCCAAAAAAAATACAAAGCTTCGTCTTTTTATTGAAAAAGAGATTATGCAATCAAATAGAGGTTATATGATGAATGATGCAAGAATTCCTCTTGATGAAGAAGCACAGTATCAAATGGCAGTGAAAAACTCTTTGATAGATGTTGGTAGTGGGGCTGCAGATGGCCATAGGTTTGGAAGTGGTAGTGGGGGTGCTAGTTGTTCAGCTAGTCATCAAGCTACACTTGATAAGTTCTACCAAAGTCCTGAAAGCGTTTCCAAAACACCTTTTGACATAGATTTGGCACGTAGTAAGGCACAAGTGCAGCCTCGGGTGGATGTAATGCTCACTGCAGGTGCCAAAGAGAAGCTTGGGAAATCATGGGCGAAGTGGTTTCATGCTAATGACATTCCTGGAAGGAAAGCGGACTGTCCATACTTCCGATCAGCACTGAAGTTAACTCAACAACTTGGAGAGGGTGTGCATATTCCACGTGGAAGAGAAATAGATGGACCACTGTTGGATATGAATTATAAGGAAATGGAGGTCAGCATGGACTTGTGCTTTGTTTTTCAGGGTGCATGCTATGATGAAAGAGAAGTTAGGTGGAGAGTTGATTAAGTGGAATGCTACTAGGTTTGGCACAGTTTTCCTATTTCTTCAGAGCCTTTTTGATAGAAAGGAGAAGTTTAAGTTATGGGTAGCATCTGATGATTGGGAGAAATGTAAAGGGGCTGCTGAAGATGAACATGGATTTGTTTATGATTGTGTGGTAGACAAAACGTGGTGGAGTGACATGGAGTTGGTGTTAAAATGTGTCTCACCACTGTACTTCATACTTCGATATGCTGATCAGCAGAAGAATGCTTCTATTTCTGGATTCCTTGAAAAGACAGTGTGTGCTATACATGAGATACGTGCCAATTTAAGTGACAGAAAACATAAAAATCTGCTTGATAGGACTTTGGAAATAGTCATCAGAAGGATTGATTATCTTCTCAGTGGTACCCTTATGGTTGCAGGTAAGCGCTGAAATGAAACCTGTTCATTTTATGTACCTTTTCATGCAATATCAATTATTAATATATCTGAACTTTTTCTCTTCCTAGCTTCTGCACTTGATCCTAGAGGGTATTTTGAGAACAAGATTGGAAAAAACCCAAAGGCCAAACATGCTGTAACATGTGCCATAAGGAGGCTTGCACCTTCAGCTTCAAAGGCTTCCGCTGCAATTGATCAATATGTTCTCTTTAGAAAACATGGGAGGTTTGTTGTGGGAGATGAGGCTCGAAGATCGGCATTTTCTGCGCATTTGAGTGCAGGTGATTTCGTTTCACCACCTTGATATATATTTGTTGTCCAATCATATATTTGCTGTCCCATCTCAGCTGAAATCTAAAAACATAGCTGATATATATTTGCTGTCCCATATTAGCTGATTTCCTTTGACCATCTTGATATATATTTGCTGTTCCATCTTAGCTGATTTCCTTTGACCATCTTGATATATATTTGCTGTCCCGTCTTAGCTGAATTATAAAAACATAACTGATATATATTTGTTGTCCCATCATTTTTCTAGCTGATTGGTGGGATCAATATGGCGGAGACTACCCAGATTTACAATACTTTGCAAAGCGTATTGTTGGTCAATGCATGTCTTCTAGTGGGTGTGAACGGAATTGGAGCACTTTTGCTCTTGTTCATACCAAATTGAGGAATCGATTAAGTTATGACAAGCTCCACAAGTTAGTTTATGTGCACTATAATTTGAAGTTGCGCATCCAACAATATGAAGATGACATTCGTAACCTTCAAGATATGCAAACTCAATATGAAATGGATTCTGATCCTTATAGCATGCTAATGGATGCTGCTGTGTTTGATGACCGCAACCCAATCATGGATTGGTTGGTCAACTCTAGGAGTGAGTCTCCTACTCTTGATGAAAATGTTGATGGTGAGACTGAATTTGCCAACCCTAGTAGATTTTATCATAGAGGAGATGGGGTTGAGTGATGAAGATGTGGCTATACTCAAGGAAACTTATTTTCCCAAACAAGTTAGTAAAAAAAGGAGGATACAATTTGATGAAGAAGAAAGCGCTGAGGATACTGAATCAGATTCTGTTCAAGGTAGCCCAACATATGCTGAATCAGGGGACAGTGGCTCCCATGAGAGTGAAGGTGAAATTGCCTATCTGGTCTGTTACATTCTTGGTTTGCTGTTTTTTTTTCTGCTTAATAATTGATTAATTTTTCTGCTCCCATGAGAGTGAAGGTGATGATGGTGCTGGTGGCACTAATGAAAAAGTTAAAGGAGATAGTGGTGGTGAAAGAACTAATGGTGGTGGTGAGCTATGATAATTTGACTTCCATTGTGATACTAAGATAGTAGTATTTATGTTTTCATCTAAGAAAATTTTATCCACTCATTTGTAGGTACCACAAATGCACAACCAGCCTCCTCCCCTCTTTGTCCAAGATCGAAAAGGGTGAAGAAACTCCATGTTAAGAACTTGTACTAGTCAAGAGGTTTGGTGCATTTCTCCCTCTTCTATCATGAAATTGACTGACTATGCTAGATGAAATATGTCTACTTCTCTTTTTGGTGTGTGAATTCTAACATATTGTTTGCTAAAATTGTAGTGATTTGGCATGAAAGTACTACGGGATATGAACTGATTTATGACTAGATTTTGCCATGTTGGTGCTTGTTATATTTTGGATTGTGCACTGATTTTATGTAATATTTGGCACTATGATGGACTTTGTAATTTTTAGGACTGGACTATCCTATTTTTATGTATGTTTGGAACTGTGGACTGATTCTATATATGTGTTGAAGGCGCTATTCGTACTTTTATATCATTGAATTGGCGGTTTATAGTATGGGTACATTTGCTTTTTTATTTAAAATGATACAGAAATGATGTACATGATTTTCTGAACAAAAAGAACTATTTTTTGTAAATTTTGTCCGAAAGTTTTTTTGTATCGCCGATAAATTTCCGATATATCCGATATTCCCGTTTATCGGTGACCACCGAGATTTTAAAAATACCGGTAGAAAAAACCTTGCTGAACTCACCCTCAGAGACCCACCATGACCATGAACAATTGCATCTCCCCTGGCTTGGCCCCCGCTACCTCACCACCAGCGGTAGGTTTTCCAAACTTACTTCAAATTAAAACACCGTATATAAACCCAATGAATAATATGTGTCTACATATGACAAGACGAACGCAAACTTAAGTTACCTGTAAGTAGTGTATGTGCAAGTCTGTCTGTATACCTGTGTTCTCAAAGAAATAAAGGTGTGTGTGTGTACCTGTGGTTACAAAAATAAAGTTCTAAGTTTATATATGAATGATAACCCTTTGTCAAGAAAGTTTATATGAAGAAGTTTGTCTGAATTAATAGTTTGAGCTTGTAAGCAGAAGTGCCTTACTATTAACTATAACCTGAATAACTCACCTACAAGTAGTGACCGGTACGAGACTTACAAAATATCTCATATTGACAAGAAGCTCCATAGAATGTATCAAGTGCCTGAAACTACTAAAAGCCTATATATTCAAACTGTTTCCAAGTTGTTTGGTCATAACTCATAAAACCATACCAAGTGATTGCAAAATTCTCAGATAGCGAAACCAACATTTCCATGAAGTGCAAAATTGGCAAACCTCAACAAGATCGATAAAATTGGTCAGCATCAAAGCAGAAGCTGAATTCTCAAATACATTTCATAAAATCTCAACATCCTATCTACAGTTTAGATCAGCTGTTAGGTAACATCTAATGTGATCAGTATTTATTTGATTGATAAAGATAACATCTAATGTGATCAGTATTTATTTGATTGATAAAGATTCCACGAGACACTAAGGAACAATCATCAGGGACAAGAGTTATAATCAGAAGCAGACAAATAGACTGTCGCCAAAAAAAAAAATAGGCATGCAGGAGCTCAAGGCATCATCATCAATACAGGTTAAGCACAAATGCTGTTGGAAACGTGTTGTCACACATGATTTATCTCTGCCAGGAATGTAACTCAGGCTCCCAGCAGGAATAAAAATACAGGTCCTAGTAGAAAGCCATAAGCGCTAACTGAAAGCCTGAGACTCGGCTGACAGCGTGGTCAGGCAGTCCGGAGGATGATGTGAACCCCACTGTCAGTGTCCACGATCTCGCTGAGCTCACCAACCTTGAGGGCATATGTGGCGTCCTCAAACGGTTTCTGCATCTGCTTCCTCCCAAAGGTACCTGCGGTCGAAACATCATGGTTGGAAAACATGACATCTTGAATCAGGGCTGACGGAACGCAAGCTGATAGTAAATAACAATGATTGCATGCCAACAGAGCTACTACATCCAATTGATATTTTTCTTCACCTGCAAAACCACCGTACCCATCAAACATGTGCTTTTCTATGTCTTAACACCAACAAACACAAGAGGTGCACACCGATATCATCATTCCATGCAGCACATCTTCATTTGAACTACTATTCTCATGGTGAACTTGTGAATTAGCTTGACCCAATTTCTTATTCTTGTGAGTTAAAACAAGAATTTCACCTTCACACACTTTCAATCTTAAGAGTTGTTACATATCAACTAAACTCTGATTCTTGTTAGCCATTACATAATTAGTTGTATTACTCCAAAGTCCAAACTCTAAAGAATCATCTCATATTAACCAACAGACTCTTCAAACGAAAGTGCACAGGAGTAAGGAAGGGAATGTCACATGCTATCATTAGTGTGTAATTTAATGTAGAAAATAAGATGTCCCTGTGACATGACATATATAAACATGAACTTGCACTGTGGAACATCACAATGACAAAAGAATAATGATGCAAAACATGCACAAGCAAATACACAGGGTACACACACAAAAGATATTGAAACTGATAATATCAAAGAACAACTAAAGATGTACCAACCAACTCTAATGACTTTGGATTTAAAGTAACCAAAAAATTGGGAAGCTTTTAAGCGCTTCAAGATGATTAGAGTTATTATCAAACTCACTTCGCTTAGTCCTAACTAAAGATCTCAAAAACATGGCCTGGTACAGAGCTGCCTTGAATCGCATGAACATATCTTCCAATAGCTACTCATACTTCTGTTCTCCACAACAAGGTTGAACCCACTCTTGCAAATAGATTGCCTCAAAGTAAGAGGGAGCACAAGAATGGACAGATCTTTTGTGCTAGACAGACCATGACCAGAAGGCAATGTGATCAGGAAATGATAAGTGACAATTTTTCATAGAGTAAAAATTGCTTAGTGCTTACAGAAAAAATGTCCCATGAAAACTCAAATTACGCTACAAAAGTAGCACTTCATTTGATTCTTTATACTTCTTTCATAATTTTTATTGAACAGGAACCTATGATAGGCGATAGCTACTACACACTAATACTAGCAGAAAGATATTGATCCATGCAGGACACACAAGCACAAGTTTTTACCTCCATGCATTGTATATACCTACCTAATTTCCCAGATAGCTTCCACAATCCACACTAATATTTTGTATATACCTACCTAATTTCAAAGGGCTTTGAATCGAAGCACGTCTTTTTTTTTCTGCAATCAGTTGAAACATCACACAGCTTTACTGATCCAACAACAGCGACCGACATGTATCTGTCGAATTTTAGCCTCAGATAAAACCAACAGATCTATACCGCGCAGCAGCTAGTATCCATTGTACCCACCAGATCTATCTCGGCGGCGCACGACAAGAGCGGAAAAAAAATGAACGAGAGCGGGATAGATCGTACGTACCTAGGTCCCCGCCGCGTCGCGCGGAGGAGCAGTCGGAGTGGCGCGCGGCGAGGTCGGCGAAGTTGGCCTGGCCGGAGAGGATCTGGTTGCGGAGGTCGAGGAGGCGCGCGGCGGCGTCGGCGCGCGTGGTGGCGGAGATGATGAGGCCGTCGGGGTCCTTCCAGGAGGCCTTGCGGCGGGAACCCTGGTGCTTGATGAGGATGTGCGACGCCCGCACCGTCTCCCCGTCTCCTCCCGCCGCCGACGACATGGTGCAGTGCGCTTGCGCTCGGTTCGGTGTGTGAGGACGAGGGCTTCCTATGAGTGGCACCACGGAGGCGGGACAGATTCTCTAACTTGCTGAAGAAAAGTCACCGGTGATACCCGATGCCCTCCATTTCACATCCAACGGCTGACAGAAGATGCAACTTTTCCACTCCAAACAGCAAAGCCCAGCTGTGGTTTTGGCCCAAATATAGCCCAACTCGGGATTATTATATACTCATCTCATCCTAAATTATAAGACATTCTAAGAATCTTAGAGAATTAAAGTATCTTAAATTTGACCAAAATTATAGAGAAAATTACAAAAAATTATAACATCAAATATATATACTATGAAAACATAATTAATGAAGAATCTAATAATACTTAATTGGTGTCATAAATATTATTATCTTATCATATAAATTTGGTCAAACTTGAGATCCTTTGACGCTCCAAGATTCTTGGAATGCCTTATAATTTGGGATGGAGGAAGTATGAAACAGAAAAATAACAGATAGTTTTACTAAGGCCTTGTTTAGTTTCTTCTCTAAAGTTTACTTCCTATCACATGAGATGTTTGAACACATGCATAGAGTATTAAATATAGACTAAAAAATAACTAATTGCACAGATTTACGACTAATTTGTGAGACGAATTTTTTAAGCCAAATTAATCGATGATTTGACAATGTGGTGCTACAGTGAACATGTGCTAATGACAGATTAATTAGGCTTAATAAATTCATCTCGCGGATTACTGACGGGTTCTGTAATTTGTTTTTTATTAGTATCCGAACACCCCATGTGACATCCCTAAACTTTACTCCTTGGATTTAAACACCACCAAAGTATTTTCATAGCAAAATTAAACGGGCATTTTACTAAGTATTTTTAATGAGCAATACTATGGTACCCTCTTCGCTCACTAGGAGGTAGTACCTCAAATAAATCTAATCCCTTGATTTTTATAGTTTTTTGAATTAATTATTAATTAATCTATAAAAAGAAAAGAAGATATTGGCCCTGTTCATCCGGCTTATAATTCGTATTTTTCAGCTTGTTTTTCAGCCGAAACAGTGTTTTTCTCTCACAACAAATCAGCCAACAGTATTTTTCAGTCAGCTTATCAGCACAGCTGAACGGGGCCATCGTCAAATCCTCCTAATCAGCACCTTCCTTGCCGCACCTTTTCTTGTCTTGCCTTCTGTGACTGTGCATAAATATTTTATCCTACTACAATAACTAATAAAGCATACAGTATATCTTGAATGTAAATTCAAATATTTTTTTTAATTCACATACTCAGTTAAAAAATATGTTATATACATAAAAAAATATCAACATCTAATTAACATGTTAACTGAATCATGAACGTTGACGATGTAAAACATATTACACGCTAACACTTTACATAATCGAACGTGAACGTCGATGATCTAAAATATGCATGTTATTAACACGTTACATCAGGGGCGGATCCAGTGGTGGGGCGGTCGGGGCTCAAGCCCCCCCTACCGCTACCGCGACAATGGAGCCCCTCCTAATTTTTATAGGCATGAAAGAGATGGAGGAGGGGCTTTAGAGGTTGAAGATGAGTTGAGCCCCCCTCTTGTATGAATTCCTAGATCCGCCACTGCATTACATAATTGAGTATGTACGTTAGCTGACTCGATTAAAATATGTTACATAATTGAGAGGCTCTTCTAATAAAATAGAAGCTGTCATATATATTGAACATGTAAAATGGCCATGTAAAATATCATGTACGCACCTAAAGTTTTTTTTTTCTCTATGTCAGGTATTGGACACGTACGTAAGTTCAGAAATTTATAAGACATAAACTTGTAGTGGAGGTGGAGCATAGCATCTAGTTTCGGATTTTCAATGAAATTATTAAAAAATCTTTCATTTCCGTCAAAAAAAATTCCGTGAATTTTTTTTTCCGCGCATGGGCGAGGGCAGCCAACCGCGTGCGGCCATATTGGGCCAGAATCACCGGTGCTGGGCTTTGCTATTGTGGTGGAAAAGTTGCTTTCTTCTTTCAGCCGTTGGATGTGGAATGGAGGGCATCGGGCATGGGATAAGTCACCGGTGACTTTCGTTCACAAGTTAGAGAATCTGAACTAGGTATCAAAACGGACAGAATTTCCCCGTACCGTCCCGTTCCGTTTTCTATATTTTCCCGTCCGTTTCCGTATTTGCGAGATCCCGTTTTCATATTTACGGAAGTAGAAAATGGTGTTTTCCGTCCGTTTCCGAGTAATCCCGTTTTAATATGGAATAGACCCGTATTTATTCCGTTTTTATTCCGTTTTCAATCTATACTCAACATGTTCAACAATTACATGTCCTTATGTTATGTTAATATAACTACGAATCACCAAATATGTCTGTTATGTTCACGTACATAGCATGTAAATGAATATTAAACTTTGTATATATTATTACATGACTTTATATAGGTATACTTTAAGAATATTATATTATGTAATCTTAATTTAATTTTCCGGCTCTCCATCCGTATTTGTTCGTTTCCGTATGTCCGTATATTCCGATTCCGTTTTCGAACCCGTATTTTCCGAACCCGATCCCGTTTCCGCCAAAAAATATAGAAACGGAAGTAGAAATAGGATTTTTCCGTCCGTTTCCGTCCGTTTTCATCGCTAATCTGAACCCGACACCGAGATGGGGGAATATTCGTATACACCCTCCGTGCAGAGATACAACCACTAGAAACTGTTTATAGCTTTGACTATAAATGTATGGAAAATAGTATAAAAACACAGGCGCCGTGCCCTGCTTGGATTGTACCAGTTCATAAGTACAGGTTTGAAACAATGGTGGTCTGCTCATTTGTTTTGAGTATTACTGTGTTGGTATGATCTCAGAAATGAAACGTGGCTACATGATCTTCTATATTTCGCAAGACTAACCAACTTAGCAAATCTGTATTACACATGTTTGCACGGGCATTAGAAATGGCGAGTTATCCAATTATCCTATTTCAAATAGGGTAGTATAGCTACTAATTAATAATATGCATTTAGCAAGGAAGCAAAAGCATGTATCCTTCGGGAAGTTGTTTGTTTTTCAATGTCATCGACCCGCTGAGCCTGTCTGGGTTGTAAAAATTTATATTTAGTTAGATTGTAAAAATTGTACTTTCATTTTTTTAGGTTGATCTGCATTGACCAAAATCTCTCTATTTCTATGTGGCATATCAAACAATATGATCAGTCTCTGTACATTTAAATTTAATTTCATCTTGTAGTGCTCATATTTGAGTTTGTGCAACTATTATGAGTATGTCGGTGAAAACAATGATTTGACCCTAGAAAATTTGTTTTAATTTTGATGCGATGTTGGAGCTCACTTTGGACAATAAAAACAAAACAGCTACTATATAAATGTGAAATACTAACTATCAAGTATCAAATATGTGATATGTGTATTGTTGAAAACAACTCATATCATAAGCTCATGAAGATCCTTGTTTGACCTATCATGGCGATGGGCTGGTACGATAGCCTGAAATACAAAATGGCATAGGCAAAAAATAATCATTCACATGGAAGCAATCGGTTTTTAGATGCAGTCTACAGTTGAAGAAAATACAAGTTAGCATCAACTGACAGGGAAAGCAAATTTCCAGGAGGTAAGCTAGAAGTTAATCCTGTTACTTAGGTTCTATTTCTACACTTGCTAAACCAATCCACTTTGATAAACAAATGAGCTATAGATCACAGTATGGTCCTCTGTCAAACCACTCTCAATAAGTGTGGTTGTAATGAAAAAAATAATGTTTTCACCACAAGATCATATTATTCTGCCTACTACTATCTTTATGACAGAGAGCTAATAATTTTTGCCAAAATAAGTTAACTAAAGGGCATAATTCATTATAATGTAAAGGTACATGTGCATATGAATTTCTCAAGCTAAGGGCATATCACAACTGATCCAACAAAATGGGTGTTGAAATTTGTTGAGCCCTCGGGAATTTATTTTGTATTTATTCAAGTTCTGTGCATTACAATAAATAAAGAATACATGTGCATATTGATTTCTCAAGCTAAGGGCATATCACAGTAGATCCAATAAAATTGGTGTTCAAATTTTGTACAGCCCTCGGGAATTTATTTCGCATTTATTCAAGTTCCGCGCATTACAATAAATAAAGAAATTTTGGTTCGAGGAACATATGCAAACATATTTTAAAAAGGTAGAGCATTATGTTATGAATCTAAGAAAACTAATTTCATAGTATTTGGATATATTGTTATTTTCCTATGATTTTCACAAGTTTCTTCATGGATTAGTACCAATGTGCAAGTTCTTGTTAGCTTGTACTGTTCATTTTCTTGTCGTAACAAGCAAACGAATACAGAGAAGGACCAAACCGCTATAGATCCTCGCCGGTCGCCGCGCCCTCGCTGCCACCCGCTCTCCCAGGGAGCACGATGGGCCTAGGGCCAAGAAACTTCGCGAGCCATCAGATGTGAGAAGCGGGCAAAGACCTGAATCGCTACCGCATCGGATGGAGGACGACAGACTTACATTGCTTGCTCGTCGGATCCAACGGCCAACGGGCGACGTGGCCAAATATGGTGCGCGCGCGTGGCCAAATATGGTGCGAGTGTCTCTGGTGCAAAATTCGTCTTTTAAGAGATATTTATATTTATATTTCTACTAAGTTTATTATAAAAATTTTATAATTAATTTAATAGTATTTATTTTATATGATAAATGTTAGTATTTTTATTTAACTTTGGTTGAGCTCCAAATTATTTTATTCCTTGAGGATTTTAATCTTTATAGACAGAGGTAGCACATTACATACGCGACAAGCTGATAGTTCATGAAATGGAATTTCCGTCTGGAACTTGGCGTCCATCCGGCCGCAGCTTCCACACATGTGCCTAACTTACGCAACTCTCTTCGCCCCACGTCAAATCCTGCTCCAGAGACAGTGTCCATCCGGACGGAGCTCCACGTCTGCACCCAACGCTCGCCCATATCGCACGCCGACAATTGGAACCGTGCCCCCCGTGTCTGCACGTGAACCACGGCGGCGCCCCCAGCAGCAGCACTAGGCCTATCGCGCCCATTCCGCGCCCGCACGTGAACGTGAACCATCGATGGCGCCCCGGTAGCAGCACCAAGCGGCTATGGCAAGTCGTTGTCCGCTAGCCACCAGTGCGCATTGCAACATGTGCAACACCTGATCTACTTTTAAAACGTAAAGATAAAACATTTACAACATACAACTGAAACAGATGAAACATGCTCTTGAAACATGCGTGTATAACCATAACAACATATGCAACATCCAAATCCACTTTTGCAACATAAGTCTAAGACATCTGAAACACATGAAAATAAATACTTGAAATATGTGTGTAGCCATAGTAATATATGCAACATCCAGATGAAAACATTTGAAACATGCGTCTGAAACAATTGAAACTCTTTGAACATAGGCTTGAAACATGCATATATTGTATTGCAACATATAAAACATCTCAGATCTACGTTTGTAACATCCAGATGAAACACTTGAAATATAAATTTGAAACACCTGAAACACTTGAAACATAGTGTCACCGGTGGCCATGGCCTACCTGGCAGGGGACTACGGTAGCCAGCAAACTCGGGTTTAAGGGAACTTCGAGAGCAACGACTGGCGACCTCCTGGTGGCGTTGGGATGGTGGTGGCGCTTTTGCACTCTATGGCCGCACCCAGCGAAATGGATGGGTCACGGCGGTGGACGCTCCACGTGGCAGGATGGGGTGCGGCGCGGCGCAAGTTGGAGCAGGTGTGGCGCGAGGCAGAGCAGGCGGGCGAACGGCGCATCGCTACTATTGCAGGCGGATACGTAGTCGACCCAGTGCCGTGGGCGGTCGACGCGATGAAAGTGGTAGCGGTCGCGAGTGGAGAAAATATTCGCGAGTGGAAGAACGGACGTTACCTGTTGGGCCCAATCGATACGCAGGCTCAAGAACAGGGGCGTTCAGACCGACACGCCCCGACGGACGTCCTCGTCAAAGCATTATTGTAAAATTATTTTTTACAGTCTTACTTGTTGTACAAGTAGTAAAAACTTACGACTCAAGCAATTTGTTTGAAGGATAAATGTTCTCTCAAAACAAAGAATCTATATCCATATTTATATTGTCTCTTCATCCCTAGCCTTCCATGATGGGTTCGAGAGCTCCTCACCCTCCCAGTCTCCGGCCATTCTACTCGCTCTCTCTAGTCCTTGGCCTCCGTGCCGGGTGCCGCTCGTGCCCACCACTGCCCACCTGCGTGCGCCGCTGAACTCCAGTGAGGCGCTAACCACCCTAGAGCAACGTGCCACCATGGAGCTGGCGGGGCTGGCTCTAGCGCTCGTGCCATCCTTGTTCGCACAAGCACCCGAGGCCGCCACCTCCTCCCTATCGGCACTCCCTCTCGTCTTCCTCGACGTCCTCCACTCCGGCAACCAGTGCCGTCGGCCTCTATCCCATGGCGGTGCTTCCAGCAACCGCCCTAGCTCGATGCCCGCACAATCACTTGTCGATGCCCGTGCTTGCTGCCCTCGGCTTGTGGTGGTCGGATCCGCGCGTGAGCCAAGCTCGCCTCGGTCCGGTGGTGACCGGATCCAGCTCGCGGGCCACCAATAGCGATCGTCCGTCGGAGCACGACATAGGTATGTTACGTGTCACTCGCATGCTTGATAACAGGGTCCACTCGCCTCATTGTTCATCCATCCAAACTCTGATGAGAGAGGGGAGGTGACGGAAGGTGAAGAGGAGGTGATGACGCGTGGGGCTTGCCTAAAAATGAGGTGAAAAGAGAGTATTCGGTCCATACAAAAGACCATATATGTAGGTAGACCTGCAACTGGCCTGAGGTTGCGAGATACGATTTCAGGTGTTAGTAGAATTATAATTATAATGACATATCTCAGAACAGGTAACATTACTAAAAAAAATCTTTTGTGAGACGTTTTGAAATGGGCCTCGAAAGCGGGCAACAATTCTAACCACCTCGGTTAATGCCTCGGATTAACCGAGACAGTTATTTTTTATTAACCGAGGCGATCATATTCAACCGCCTCGCAAAATAGATTTACGAAAGCGATTAAAAAATAACCGCCTCCTAAAATCTATTAACGGAGGCAGGCATTATAAGAGGCCCGCCTCCAAAAAATACCCCCATTCCGTCTTGGTTAATAGTGGCCAAGCCCAGTAACTATTGGCGAAGCCCATATGAGCCTAATTTCTGTCTAGGAGTATATATACGAAGGAAAACCTAACCCACTCACCTCCCCTCCCTCTCCTAGCCGCTCCTCAGCGCCCCCAGTGCTCGCACTCAGCACCGCGCCCTCTCCCCCACCGCTCCTCCCTCTCCTGAGCGCTTGCACTCAGCCCGCCCCCTCCCCTCCCTTCCCTTACCCCTCCCCTTCCCAGCCCGCCCTCAATCTGTGACGAGTGAGGCCAGGCAGCGCTACGCAGCGGGGCCGGACGCACGAGCTCCGGCAGCGCAACACGACTGGGCCGGACGCACGAGTTTTGGCGGCGCGACGCGACGGGCCCGGTGGTGGTGGTATGTCCTCACCCTCTCTCTCCTATCTGAGATCCATGGAGGATTCGTCCCTCACCTTCTCCACCTCACAGATCCAGCGTATGGCGGTGGTGGTCGCTGGATCCGGCGTCAAGGTCAGCGGGGGTGGCTGGATCTGGCGGCGCTCCTCCCCTCCCTTACTTTTCTCGCAGGGGGTGGCCGGAAGCCGATCTCGATGGCGAGCGGCTAGATCCCGGCGACAGGTGGCGGCGGGCTTCTCCGACCGACGACGAGCATCCAGGCGGTGGGGGGATCGAGCGCCTCCTGGTGCGGCGGCCCATATCCAGGCACAATTAGGGCTGGGTATGGGTTAGGGTTTTTCTTTTTTTTTTCTTTTTTTATTCGATTAACCGAGGCGGGCAGCAAACTGCCTCGAAAAATAGACCATTTACTATGACCTTTGATCCAAGGCTGTTGCGAAAACCACCTCGGTTAATCGATTTTGCCCGCCTCCAAAAAGATTATTGTAATAGTGTAAATGGTAATGACGTTTTTTCGATCCACAAATTATAATGACATCGTTTCAATTAACCCTTTTATATAATGGGCAGAGCTCGTGTAAGGATTAGCATCTGGTCATAGTTATGATGCGGGTCAAATTCTAATGTTGTGCTCATTATTCTGCAACATATTGTCCTTTAATTTATTTGCGAAAATGAGTATAATTATTAGTTTGCTAAGTAATTTTAAAGAATTTTTATAGATGCTCCTTGTTTTAGACATGTCTTCGGGTCGGTTAGTACTATTTTTTCTTCTTCGGATCGTTTAAATTTTATACTTGGTGTACTTTGTATTTATAACACATCTATTGTAGGGCCATATATAACACACTTAAAACCACCCTTTTTGTAGCCACAGCAGCTCGAATCACTCTATGTAGCCCAGCCCAGAGCAGCCAGGGGTTAAGGCCTACGCAGCCCGCATTAAATCGCAAAGAGAGCCCACATGTCTGAAGAGGGTTGCTGATACACAAAGCACAACAATATCCTGCCAGTAAAATCGGGATCGGGAGATTTATTCTAAAACTTTAAAATGGGTCCTGCTGGCTAGAAAAATAGCGTACGTGCTAAAATATATTATATTTTCTAAAAATGTATTATATGGCAATGAAGATAAAAATGGTACATATTCTCCTATTGCATAATCTTTACTTGAAAAACACCATTCTCTTAGTGCTCTTTCAAATAAAATCTCTAATGATATAAGCATACCAAATCTTCTTCACGATTTCACTCTCAAAAGCTATTGTGGCCAAATTATAAGTCTTTCTTGTGTCATTGTCGTAGAACGGAAGTAGGACTTCAATAACTTCAGTTTAGAAAAGTTTCACTCCGGTGATGCAGGAACGATAACCAAATTCATATTTTGTAGACCGGTTTGTAGAAGACATGACTTGAATCTTGGTACACTACACTACTATACATCAAAAGCATTTTTAAAGGTGGGCATTTTCTATTTACAGAGGCAGACAAGCTAATCGTCTCTATCAAATAGTCTCTGTTAATAGGACATTTATAGAGGTGGTCACTCGAACACATGACCTTTAGTTCTCACAACACCTCTCTACCACTACGCTACACTCGTTTGTGTGTATATATGAGATGCTATTTTTTATCAATATTTTGTAATATTCTAATGAAAATTTTGGCCACTAAATAATCTCAAATGAAAAAAGTTTCAACTAAAAAATTTTAGAGCTTGTGAAGAACTTCGTCGTTTGTATAGGATGTGCCTCCGTTCAAGATAGTTGGAAAAATTTTAAAATTTGAATATCAAAATAAGAACTTAAAACAAATATTTGAGACACTAAACAATTTCAGATAAAAAATTATCAACTGCAAACTTGTAGATTGAGTCGACTACTACAATTTTGGTATTAACCATGTGAACATTCAGGATGGTTTAGAAATTCTAAATTTTGAATATCAAAATCTAAGAACTTAAAACACATATTTATGATTTTAAACAACTTCGAATAAAAAACTTCCCAACTACAAAGTTATAGATTATATTGAGATCTACAACTTTGTCATGAATCATGTTAACTTGAGGAGATGGAGCTCCACCTGATCCTCCTTCGCGCACACTGAGATCTATACTTGACCGGGATATATAGGGAGGAGCAAGAAAGGCCGTCGCCACTTGCTAGATCCACCTTGGACTTGGCCTTGGTCATGGCCCTCGGAATCGAACTTTGTGGCCACCGATAGGGCGTTGGTATGGAGGCCAGTGTTGAGGCCTCGGGTGTGGAACAACGGGAGGGCCTCGAGCAGGAATCATTGGGCGGGTTTTGGGCACGCGCGAAGGCAAGTCCGAGAGAGTGAGGGCAAGGGCGAGGACAGAGGCTACGGAGGAGGGAGACTCAGAGAGAGAGAGAGAGAGAGAGGGAGTAAGCCTATCTCTTAAAATGGTAGATGGATTTATAGAGGTGATTCCTAGACCGCATTCAAAAATGAAGCATGCTATCTTTTAAAATTATCTAATATAACTATATAGTTCATACCCACTAGCCATTTACTTTCTTTAAAGCTCGCTCCACAGCGTGCCACATCATCACCATTTAACAGCATGATGGTCCCCCAATCAGGCAAGGCCATCCACCATCTTATCCCACTGACACAAAGGCTAGCTGGAGACCAACAGCCATCAGCCGCACCTGTTCCTCCTGAGAAACACTATCGTCCAAACCCACTTACCAGGCCACTAACCCTTCATCTACTCATGAATATTAATATCACGAAGAGGATTCCATCATCCAATTAATCACCTTCTTGCATCAGCGTCTCTTCCAGATTTTGTTTCTATTTAATTTACCATCTCCTATCACATCGATTCTACTTTTGTGTGGCCACCTCGCTGGTACCAAGATCACATCTCCCTCGACGCTTGATCTGCCCATTGCTGATACGCCAAAGTACGTTGCTACCAATTCTTCCTATTCCGTCAGGTAGCCAGGTGCCTTCAGTCTTGATCGTCGTCATTGTCCTGCTCCACTTCTTTGCCTCGGCACAAGTTAGCCATGAGTAAAGCTAATGTTTTGAGTACTGCTCAAAATTCGATTTGCAATATTTGAATGCATGGTTCCATGCATTCTGGAAGGTCATCGTAAAATCATTGTAAGCAATCAAAAACCATCTTCCTCTCTATGTTCCTTGCTACATACTGCACCACGAAATTACCACTCTTATCTATTCTTTCAGTCTCTTCAATTCTATCTGCACCTGAACTTTTCACAATAGGGGAGTACAGGTAATTACTCAATCTACCTCTCTTCCTATTATTTATTGTTTGTTTGCTCCAAATTATTTTTTTCTCCTGCTCACCATCGTCAACTGCCATGGGCATCTAAAGGTAATTACTCAATCCATCTCTCTTTCTATTATTTATTCTTCGTTTGCTCCAATTTATTTTTTTTTCTCTTGCTCACCATCGTCAATTGCCATGAGCATCCTGAAGAGATGGATCATGGCTTTTATTATCCATCATGGTGCTCACCATTGTCAACTCCCATCAGCATCTGAAGAGATGGATCATGGTTTTATTATCCACCATGGTGATCCAGGCATGTATCCCTAAGGATATGGAATTACGGTTAACAGACCAGTCAGTGCAGATGTCCCCGCCTCCTGAACGGTATCCGTAGTTGTCAAGGACGGAACGTGCATTCAGATATCAGGACATTTTTTTTCCAAACACCATGCAATTCATAAGCTCTATAGAGTGTATACTAATGCGCAAATTCTTCTCATCATGATTCATGAAAGCAATTATGGCTCATGCTCGACAGATCTAGCATCTTTTGCATGGTCTCCAAGTTCCTTCGATACATTTCATCACCTTCTTTTTGGTGCTAAAGTGTGGATGTATTTTTCTTTACAACACTCAGACTTCAATAATATTTTTTACAACCAGAATTTAACTTAAATTATTTTCAAGAAGTCCCGCGGCAATACGCGGGGAAGGCTTTCGCAAAAGTTGAGAGAGGTAATGTGAATTTTTTTTCCAAAGGAAAAAGAATAGTAGTTCGGAAGTGCTCTACTCAGGGTGTTGGATGGCCGGACGCTCTCGTTAACGTGGGCCGCGACGGCCCGAATGGCCCAACTAGAATGTCCACGCTCGCCTCAACTCTATTCGTTCAACCGTCGTCTTCAGCAGTCTCCAGAAACGTCATTTCCACTCGTCGCGAGTTCCCCGCGCCGACGCAACGTGCTCCACCGTGGTCGTGATGCCACTGTGCTCTCCACCGGCCCGGCCGGCCGGCATCCCCTCTCTGCACTGCACCAGAGCGCCGCCACCAGCCTTCCACCCTCTCCACCGCAGTTCACCTACCGCTCGCCATTCCACCGCGCCGCCCTCTCGTCGCTCGCCTTTCCCTAGCGCCGGGGCTGCTCGCTCGGGCACTGCATCCACCCGCCTAGCCAAAGCCTCCATTCTCCCATGCAGCAAGGAGATGTTGCGCTAAAAGCGCATGTTGCAAGTATATGTTTCAAGTGTTTCAAATGTTTTATGCGCTAAAAGCGCATGTTGCAAGTATATGTTTCAAGTGTTTCAAATGTTTTAGAGGTATGTTGCAAGTGTTTTAGATGGATGTTGCAAAAATAGATCAGGATGTTGCATAGGTTGCAATGGTTTGTACACGTATATTGCAAGCGTCTGTTCCCAATGTTTCATCTGTTTTTCAGACATATGTTGCAAGTATGTGTTATCTAGATATGGCATATGTTTCACACATATGTTGCAAGTGTTTTATCTGAATGTTGCATATGTTTGCAATGGTAAGTGTTTTTCAGATGTTTTTGTAAGTGTTTCAGACGCATGTTTCAAATGTTTCGTCTATCTTCTATTGTATGTTGCAAGTGTTCCATCTCGATGTTTTAAAAGCAGATTAGGTGTTGCACATGCGCATGGGTAGCAGCTGGTGGTGCAGGCCCGCTGCTAGGGCACTCGCACGCTAGCTGCGCATGCTCCTTTCTCTTGCGTGCGGGCACCATCCGACGCTAGCGCCTCAGCTCAGACGTCTGGACGCTTGCATTGAGTGGTATTACATCTTGTGACACAGTCACAGTATAACTTATTTTTTTTTGAGTGGAGACCGTATAACTTATGTGATGATGATAAAGAAGAACAGAACACAAGAGATGAAAGCAGGCCTTGTTCAGAAAAATGTAACCTTGATTGACTATATTTCAGCCCACGGCTGGTCCATCAGGTATCATTCCGATCCAGATATATATATTGCAACGAGCAGCGCCGTCTCCTTTCGTCGCACACTGCACGAACCCATTACCCATGTAATCCAAGAAGACTAGATGGCAACGGAAGTGGCAGCGCTGCCGGACGATGCCCTCGCCGGCGTCTTCCGTGCCTTGCCGTTGCGGAGCCTGGCCGTGGTCCGCTGCGTCTGCAAGGCGTGGCGCGACATCATCAACGGCCGGGCGCTCCTGCTCCCGCATCTCCTTCCGCGATCCGTGCGAGGGGTCTTCATAAACTACATCGACCACCACTGCCCGCACCACTTCGCCCGTCCCTGCTCGGCTGCTTGTCGTCGACGACCCCCAGAGTAGATGGCATGCTCAGCTTCTTGCCCAACGCCGACAGCTGGAGCTACTCATGGTCGGTCCTGGACCACTGCAGCGGCCTCCTCCTCTGCGACATGGAACGGAGCACCGAGCTCTGCGTGTGCAACCCCGCGACACGGCGGTGGACGGTGCTCCCCGGCCGGCATGCAGATGACAGATGGCATCGCCATTATGCCGGCGCGTACATCGCGTTCGATCCTGCTGCGTCGCCGCACTACCTGGTTATCTTGGTTCCCGACGTGCCGGAGGCGCCGTCGCGCGAGGACTGCCGGAGGGCGGAGAAGGAGCGGCGTGCACTGCTGTGGGAGAAGGAGAGAGACGCGCCCTTCTGCTTGGACTGGTTCTTCTCAGACGACGGCGGCGGAGGCGGCGCATCATTTGGCGAGGAAGAAGAAACAGAGGTGTATCATGACGAGGAGTTTCGGCAGCTGCCGTGCGGGGAAGAAGAGGATCTGGAACGTGAGATCGATCCACGGCGCTTCATGGAATGGCTGCCGATGCCATGGGCGTTGCACGTGTTTTCGTCGAGGACTGGTCAATGGGAGGAGACGGCTTTTGTCCGGGAAGGCATGCCGGCAGGGACAGTAGAGAAAATGCGATTGAATCGGACGTATCATTGGGCACGATGGCCATATGCAGTTTACCATCATGGATCGCTCTATGTGCACTGTCGAGGTTCTTTTGTAACAAGTATGCATCGATTTTAATTTCATCTTTTTTCTCAGACATGACTGTCGAGGAGCTTGTTTAGTATCAACAATATTTATTTTTTAATTCACTAGGATCATGCACGTACGTTGCAACGGGAGCTGTATTTCCACGTGAGAAAAAGATGTTTTGGTATCACCACCAACACACTAAATTCAGCCACACAATATTATATATGCAGTATTCAAGTAGGTGTGTACAAACAAGAAAGCCATATAGTTCAAGTACAAGTTCTAAATCAAAGGAAGCAAATTCATATCATAAGAGCTAAGTTCGTCATAAATCTCTTTTAAAGCTTTGCCTATGATGCCGTGCGTAAGTGTTCTTACTAAGTACCCGCTTAATGCGGTTGGACACCAGCAAGGCAACCCCCTGCAAACTTGTATGCATTTGACGTCAATGAGCTACTCACGACCTAATAAAAACTGAAGTTAAACTTAAAAAAAGGAAAAAATCAGAAAAAAGGTAACTGAAGTTAAACTTAAAAAAGGAAAAATTCAGAAAGAAAAAGAAAAGAAAAGGGGGCTTCAGAAAGGAAGTGCACAATATTAGTTTTTTTTTCAATTGAACAATATCTTTGTGTTGTTTGATGAATCTTTGATCCAAGTATTAGTGTGGAGAACAATACTCATTATTTCCCACGAGTAAGAAAAGTTTAATTATAGTTACTCCACTACAAACTCATTGTACATACAGACAACAGAAGATTGTCTATGATGACACCTATTTTGAATGGTAGGAACAGAATTTTGAAATACTTAATAATAAATGCATAATAGAATAACATATGCTAACGTCATTACGTGCATCAATACCTTCAGGCATCACGGAAAGATGTTGACAGACTGAACCAACAAAAATGCAAAATCGTTACATCGGTCTAGAATAAGATATTAGTTTTACTGGCATAAGCTCAGATAGTAGTATTGAAAAATGTAAAGGTACCTTGTAACTTGCAGCCTGTTCGTTTCGCTGGTTTATTGTGGCTGAAAGTACTGTTCACTGATTTGTTGTGAGAGAAAAACACTGCTGGATGGCTGCTGATTCCGCTGAATAGCTCAAACGAACAGGGTTTTGTAAGCTTAACTGCAGTGAAGGTTTTACCACGAGCAGACATGTCACATAAATCAAAATGAAGGACCTACAAAACAGTCTGTAGTGTCCTCATTTATCAGGTCAGTATAAGTTGGATCAGCTATAAGTCAACACAGATGTTTTGTGCCTGTGGGCATCCACAAGACCACAAATCAGGAGCAAACAGGACATCATGTCTTTCAACATGCCGATCTCAAATGAAGAGTAGTCGGCACGTCTTCTGTACAGGCCAAACGGCCAGAACAAGTTTAGACAATATATGTTTTTTTTTTTACTTTGAACTAATTTGGCAGCCGTAGTGCAGTCTCCTATCTTGTAAATACTGAAATGATTCTACTATATGAAACGGCAGAACACCTGTCAATTTGCGTTCAGAAAAAAAACTCATGAGCAAACACTGTTTTTTCTTGAACATCCTAGACAGATCAATGATGCCATTTGTACAACTGAGCTGCTTTTGTACTAATGCAACAGCAAGAAACAAGAAAAGTGGAAGCCCCTCCCAGTCTCCCACTTTAAAATTAAATCACGCCCAAACCCTCCCTCCGTGATGAAGCATTCATCCCTGAAGTTCTTTGCTGCGGCTGCATGCTGGTGGAAGGTAAAGGTCTTAGAAGAGAACTGCGGCTACTCCAGTTCCAGCCGCCATCACGGAACCTCCATGCAACTCCAATCTCCGCGTCTCCTTAATGCTCTCCAAAATCCACCAGCCAACAGAAGGGGACAAGTCCATATCAGAACCCAGATCTGGCAAACCTGTCACTCCCGGCTTGTGGTAAAAGTCCGTCATGGGGGAGGCTGCGAGGGAGATTGAGATTTGAGAGAGAATAAGATGAAGGCAACAGATTGAATCGAGAAGCACCTCGTCCTCGCGGTCAGCAGTACGTTCCTCCGCGTGGTGCCATGGCGGGCCGTTCCGCCATAGACAGCCTTGGTCCTAGGGCTGCTCCTCTGCGCGACGCCCTCAGCCGGAGGGCCGGTCCTGCACGCGGCACCGCATACAGAAGCCTCCGCGCTCCGCCACAAGCCAGCAACCAGAGGGCCGCTCTGCTGTGGCAGGAGGATCGATCCGCATCTGGCGGCGATGGAGCCACCAAGATGGATGGGGATCATCGGGGCAAAAGAGGTCTCGATCGCCCGAGCGGTCGTGGGGTGGAGGTGGACGAGGGGAGAGGCGTGCGTGTGAGAGCGGGAGGGGCCCACCTATCGGCGTGGTAAAAATCGCCGGAGGAGAACGGGATGGCAGGATGATGTTTCGTCCTGCCGGTAGATGTTGACAGTCCGTAATTTTTAGTTGTGGAGATAGAGATTCTTTGTGTATTTCTCCAACGGAATTGATAGGGTGAAGACGTCCGGACGAGGACGGACGGACGCGACACGCGTCTATGCGAAGCGGCATGACTTAACCCGCTCCCTCCCACTCCCCTTATCTACTCACGGACCGCACCCGCGCCGCGCTCCCACGCCTGCAGCCCACTCCCACGCACCTGCTCGCCTTCTTCTTCCTCCACTCGCAGCTGTGCACGCCTCGCTCTCTCCGCCGCTGCACACTTGCTCTGCGAGCCGCTCCGCGCTGCACTCGCCGGGGCTCCCTCTCCCTTCTCCCCTCCCCTCGCTCCCTTCCTCTATGCTCTCGTGACAGCCATGGCGCTGAGAGAGAGAGCGCGGCGGCGGAGCCTGCGAGCCACGGCTCCCCCTCCTCCCCCTGCTCTCCCTCCTGCTCTGGCGACCTTTAGCCACCGGAGCTATGCTCGACGACAGTGGGTTCCGGCGAGGTAGGGGGGATTCTTCACGGATCTGAGTTATTTCTTCCTCCCCCTCCTTGTTCTCCTCTGGATCTGAGCTCTACTCCCTCCTTCTCTGAATCTGGCCATCTTCTTCCTCCTCCCTCCCTCGTCCTTCCCCTGGATCTAAATGTTTTGGTGGTGATTCAGATCTACATGCAACAGATGATGTGAAATACTTTTTGCACGATTCTCTGATGTTGCATTAGTTATTTTTGAGATGTTTCAATAGTTTCTATCCCCTATTTTTGCAGCAGCATCCCCCATGTTTCCCGATATTTCATTAGTATCGCTTCTGCTGTTGCAGTAGCTCTTCTCTTTTATTGCAGTAACTTCTTCTCTTTTGTTGCAGTATCTTCTTTTCGCTTTGGTGCAGTATCTTCTTCTCATTTGTTGCAGCAACTTCTTCTCTTTTGTTGCAGTATCTTCTTTCCCCTTTGGTGCAGTAGCTTCTTCTCCTTGTTGTAGTAGCTTCTTCTCCTTGTTGCAATAACTTCTTCTCCTTGTTGCAGTAGCCTTTTTTTTTGTTGCAGTAGCTTTTTTCTTTTGTTGCAATAGCTTCTTCTCCTTTGTTGTAGTAGCTTCTTCTCCTTGTTGCAGTATCTTCTTCTGCTTTTTGTTGCAGTAGCTTCTTCTCCTTTTTTGTTGCAGTGTTTTTTGATGTTTGAATAGTTTTTTTGTTTTGTTTTCACCAGTTTCTCATGTTTTGTTTCATCTTATTTCATTAGGAGTCCTTCGTTGCAGTAGTGTTTTTTTTGCAGTAGTGTTGCTTTGATGTTTCAGTTTCTTCTCCCTACTCTTTTTGTAGCGGCATGGGGATGGGGGTGGGCTCTGGGGGCGAGCTAGTGGCGGGGCGGATCTGATGGGGGTCGGCGAGGTTTGCAGCGTGGGCAAAATCCGTGCGCGCCTTCCTTCTCCATGTGGGGGCGGGGCGGGGTTCGCAGGTTTTCGGGGGGGGGGGGTGGCTGTTCCGGCGTCCGGCCGCTAGCGCCCGGATCCGGACGTCCGGGCGCTAGCAGCGCCCTAAAGTTATTTGCTATAGTTCGGAAATTCCCTATTTTGTTATATCTTTTTAGAATTTCTAAAGTAAAAACATTTAACTCCCCCTTTTGGTTATATATGTAATTAGACAATTTGTCATTTTATTATCTTCCATATATATTGTTTCATCATCGCCATACATTTAGTTTCTATATATGGTTTTACAAAAATATTTATGCTCACGTGCATTATTATAATTAAATAGTTTAATTATTTTTTACTACTACTTAGTTGTAGATGGACTTATATCAGTACATCAAACGAATATACATCATACAGTAACATAGTAGTTTTATTCTTTTTATAGGCTTTCGTTGTCAACCAGTAACTATCGAGTAATTGAAATGCCAACAAACCTTAAGTGCGCACAACCATATTTGGGGAAACTACATAATAGTGTATGTTTTGGAATAGTTTGTGACGGTCAACTAAAGATTTGGATTCTCAATGAATCATGTGGTCAAATGGAGTGGCTTCTGAAGTATGAAGCCGAGGTTGGGCACTATGCTCAATATGTAGCATCAATCCCTTATGATCACAGTGGTACACAACCGGATGGATTTTGGATTGTCGAAGAAAGTGTTGATATCCACGACACTGACGATGATGTTGAATCTCAATCAGAAGAGAGTTATGAGTGGGACTCTGACAATGATGATACTTTTACGGTTGACATTGAAAGCCTGGAAGACTTTTACAGCCAATATCTACACATTATGGGATTCCATCCTTACAAGGAAGTTGTCTTTATGGTTGAACCATTTAGACTTGTTGCCTATCATTTGAATAGCACCAGGATTCAATATCTGGGTAACTAGCGCCCAAATTGTTATGGTTTTAACCACTCGAATGGTATATATGAGTCATTCGTTTACACACCATGCATGATTGGGGATCTCCTTCTTGGTGACAGTCGGACCCTAATTTTAGAAGTCCAATTGCAAACGTATTTGCACCAGGATCGAGCACAAATACGCACACAAACAGAGATAGCACACAGATTGATTGGGTAAAATTACCAAGCTTTATTAATATTAGAAATAAGGTCTTACAATAGTCAATGTTCAAATGACATAGCCATAGACCTTACACAACTAACGATGTTCCATCGCCATGAGGCGGCGGATTTATTACATAGGGGTGGTAACTACTATAGCGGAAACTACAGCGAAGCGATACACACTATTCCACAGGCATGCTTGAGCACGGTCGAAACCCTAAGTCCTAGTACGTCCTTTCAGCATATCCAATCAGTCCTTGCGTGGCTCCTAGTCCTCGTCGTTCGCCTCCTCGTTGACGTCGTAGTTTTCCTCGGAATCGTTATCTGTGAGTCAACAACGGGTGATTACATAAAGTACTCAGCAAGTCCCAATAAAAGATGGAACGGTGGAAGTGGTGGTATTATTTAACAAATGAGGTTTGGCCCTGGGAGAGCATCATCCTTCTCGCCAATTCCTGGGTTAGCATTAAATATCCAATTAAACATTAGCACAACTTGTTAATAAAAATCTAACCAAAGGGGACCTCATCCTAGTGGTTGCCCATTACCAAGGACGTGACTATTCGAATAGGATTAATAAACTATGCAGAAGGGTACAATTTTCCCCACATGATAGACGTAGTCGAAACCATAGCTAGTGGTACGACAGGCCTAACAAGATCTCGTACCCGGATGGTGCGACCTCAGGTTTCCATATAAATCCACCACAGACTACTCAGGGACCGGAACCCACACACATCAGGATGATCACACAGCACCCTAGAATATCGAGTGGTTGGATGATCACACAGCATCCGGTGGATGATCACATAGCATCCAGATTAAATTAATAAAGGGTGCTCGCACACGGCATAACAATAAATTTTACATGGAAGACCACATAGTAACCATGCCGATCAGATTACGATAAATCACACAGCAGCCGCGTCCTCTCCTGTTAGTCCGTTGTGTCTCCAGCCTTCTAGTGGAAATTATACTTCTACCTAACGGGGTGTGAGACCAGGTCTACCCATATAGACATGTGGCTGTATGTAATATCAGACTAGGTGAGATGGCCTATGAACCGATTCTTACATGACTGAAGTGAGTATCTCCCATAGGAACCCACATAGGCGAACCTACCAAAGTAATTTATCCTACATAAATTACCCCTACTCGCTTCCGTCAAAGTTCCATTAAACATCTCATTCACAATTATTCCCATTCACCAATATTGTAAATACATGTTTATAATATAAAAGGTATAACATGGTAGTGGTGGAAAGAGGGGGGTTAGGACTTGCCTTCGTTCAACTCACTTTCCGATCCGATGTAATCTGGGTCCTCACCTTCCTGGTAGTCGTCGCCCTCTGTTGATCGTTGCGAACGAATAAGACTACTGCTAAATAAAAAGCAACACAAAACAAACAAAGAACTATGTGGTGTTATTAGGTAAAATAGATGGAGCAATATTTTAGAGGAATTTTGGTGGTGTTTTGGTGGAAAACGGAATTAAAATGGAGAAGGTATGATTTTTAGAAGTTAATATAAGGTGTTGGAATACTTGCAGAATTTCTGGGAACATTCCAGTGAGCAAAGGGTCATCGAAAAGGTATGGGTAGGTTCTAGAGTGACTCTAGTATTTTTAGAAATTTTCTAGGAATTTTTCTATACTGGGAAAATAGGTTTTAAACACTCTGTGTACGCTTCCCGTGTGACCCTAGCAATTTCCTGCGTGTAAAGTGCTGTGTGTGTGAGGCTGTGAGCTGGTGGCGCAGCGTGTCGCTGATACATGGGCCATTACGGTCCTCCAGCTCCTAACGGTTGGACGCCGTCCTGTTCCTGAGCCCGCGTGCAGAGAAAGGAGAGGGGAAACGGAGAGAAACGGCAGGGCGACGGCAACAGAACGGAAGCTTCCGGTGTGGTGGTAGAAAACAGAGCAGAGCCCGCGGCTCGCCGGAGTTGTCCTTGCCGGCGGCGTTCGTATTCGGAGCTCAACGCTGCTAGTCTACCGGTGCTTTGTATTCCCTTCCATAGCTGCTGGTGGGGCTAGCAGTGGCAGTGTGGGTCTGCGGCGGCAGTGAGGGCTCGCCGTGGTGAATGCGGCGGAAACGGCTACGGCTCAGGCGTCCGGCGGTGCTTGATGCAGTGACGCGAGGCACCGGTGGCTGGGCGGCGGCGGTGCCGGCCATGGCTCCAGCGCGGAGGCCTTGAGTGGCTGGGCGGCGGCAGTGCCGACCATGGCTCCAGCGGCGGCTTCCACGTATCGTGGTGGGGAGGTGATGTGCTTGCTCTTGCACGTAATGGCTAGGTGTATGCTGGGTGTATACAGGTGTGTGTGTATGTGTGTGAGGTATATACGTGTGTGTGTGAAGTATATACCTGTGTGTGTGCGTGTGTTGCCAGGCCTTGTCGTCATGGCATGGTGGAGGGTGCGGCATGGTGGCAGGGCACAACAGAGTGGGGAATGGGGCTAGAGAGGATAGCGAAGGTAACGGATGTATCCAGGACTCACCTTGTCTCTCCAATTTGGCCGGAGAAGCTCTCGGCGGCGTGGCACGGGAGCTCTGCTCCAATGGCAGCGGCAACAGGGGAATTGGGTAAAATCAGGATTGAGCCCGATTCGAGAGAGAGGAGTGGAAGATAAGGGGGAGATGGTGTGTTCCAGGCTCCTGCGGAGCTTGGAGTGGTGGTGATGGCGGCGGAGGCTCACCGGCCGGGCCTATTTATAGGGCAGCAATGGCGGTTCGCGGTGGCGAGATCTTTTCTACACCGGCCGATATTTTTCCGGCACATGCGTGCGGCCTTGGCTCGGGGACGACTCCGTACGATGCGCTGGCTGCCTCCGTGTTCACTCGTTGCTCCGGCGAGTCGGTTCCTCGTGAGGTCTCATCAATGGCGCTGGCGGGTTCCTCGTCGCGGCTCTCTGATTGCGTTGACGTGCTGTGTTGTACGCGAGCGCGAGAGGGAAGAGGGCAAGGAGTTGATGGGATAGCTCGATGCCAGGGTCAGCGAGACACCTGTGCCCGGGTCTCCTTGTCTCCGGGGATGGTGATAAGAACCCGCTGGGGTTTGATGACCGATCTTTCGATGAGAGATTGCGGCGAACTCGATTGGTGGAAAAAGATGACGTTCACGGTCCGACTACAACGATCCAGGGATGTTGCGCCTTGGCAACCGATACACCACCTCCAATGGTTGCCGTGATCTTGTGGCGCGACAACCAGCCACTAGGGCACCCATCCAGCAAGCAATCGAAGAACTCACAAGAACAAGAGAACAAGTACTGAATTACTAGATGTAAATGAAGGTTTTAAACTCAATCTCCAATGACGTGGGGTTCCGAAGACAAGTAGACAGGCGGCTGATCCAGCACGCACGTTTACAGGCAAGTAGCAAAGGCTAACTTGATCTAAACAAAACCCATCTAATGTTGTGGCTGTAGGAGCCTTATGTAAGGAGTGGGGGACTAGAGGAGGGCCAGGAGGTGCTCTCGACTCACTAAAAATAGAAGACATACAATGACCACTACATGGTTGCATGAGATCCCTTATTGACTAAACATGCACTAAGAATAGGTGCTAAAATTAGGTGTTACAGCTCCTATGGGCAGAAACAGTCCGGAGGAAATTGACTGTTGTGGGCGAGTCTGATGTGATTTGCATGTGAGGTTGGATCCTATGGAAAGTACACTTCATTAGCTCTCCACCAAGTATTAGAACGTCCCAATTGGAGTCCGTATGAAGCCATGGTGAACCGCGCAAGTTGGGTCAGTTTTGTAGTCCGAATCCAGTCAATGCGAGTCCTTTTCCCTTTCGGTCTTCTCCTTGGTTCCTAATCAAAACAAGAGTGCACGTGTCTCCAAGATCTAAACATGATGGATAAGAGCTCAAGAAGGAACTCACTTGATGATTAAGTTTACGAGCGTGAGCACGAGTAAGAGGACCAACAAGAGGTACTAGTGTCGGTGTGGATGCATCGTTGGTGTTGAAGTCCTCATCATCCTCCCTTTCTTGCATTTGAGTCGTCCTCGACTCAAGCTCATATTCCTCACCCAAATATGGCTTTAAATCTGTAATATTAAATGTGGGACTAACCCTAAAATCTGCAGGAAGATTAAGCTTATATGCATTCTCATTAATTTGTTGTAACACTTTAAATGGTCCATCAGCTCTAGGCATCAGTTTAGATTTTCTCAATTTAGGAAACCTCTCCTTTCTTAAATGCAACCAAACCAAATCTCCAGGTTCAAATTTTAATCTTTGCGACCTTTATCACCAACAAGCTTATATTTAGCATTCATACGCTCTATATTTTGTTTGGTTGTTTCATGCAATTTCAACATCAATTCAACACGTTGCTTAGCATCAAAATTTAATTTTTCTGAAGTTGGCAAAGGCATTAAATCAATAGGAGCACGTGGCAACAAACCATAAACAATCTCAAATGGACACATCTTTGTAGTAGAATGCATTGAACGATTATAAGCAAACTCAATATGAGGTAAACAATCTTTCCAAATCTTAATATTCTTCTTTAAAACAACCCTTAACATAGTTGATAAAGTTCTATTCACAACTTCAGTTTGACCATCAGTTTGGGGATGACAAGTGGTAGAAAATAAAAGTTTAGTCCCCAATTTAGCCCATAAAGTTCTCCAAAAATGGCTAAGAAATTTAGCATCTCAATAAAAAACAATTATATTTGGCACACCATGCAAACGAACAACTTCACGAAAGAACAAATCAGCAATATGTGTCGCATCATCAGTTTTATGACAAGGTATAAAGTGTGCCATCTTAGAAAATCTATCCGCAACCACAAAAACACTATCACAACCCTTCCTAGTCCTTGGCAATCCCAAGACAAAATCCATAGAAATATCTTCCCAAGGAGCATTGGGAACAGGTAGAGGCATATACAAACCGTGTGGATTTAACCGTGACTTAGCCTTTTGACATGTAGTGCAGCGAGCGACAAATCTCTCCACGTCTCTCCTCATCTTTGGCTAAAAGAAATGACCAGCAAGGATGTCCTTCGTCTTCTTTGCTCCAAAATATCCCATCAAGCCACCTCCGTGCGCCTCCTGTAGCAACAACAAACGAACGGAGCTAGCTGGAATGCATAGCTTGTTAGCTCTAAACACAAAGCCATCATTCACAACAAATTTATTCCATGCTTTTCCATCTTTACATTGCAGCAACACGTCCTTAAAATCATCATCATGCACATATTGTTCTTTAATTGTTTCCAAACCAAAGATCTTATAGTCAAGTTGTGTCAACAAAGTATATCGCCTAGACAAAGCATCAGCAATGATATTCTCTTTTCCTTTCTTGTGTTTGATTACATAAGGAAAAGATTCAATAAATTCAACCCACTTAGCATGTCTATGATTCAGTTTTCCTTGACTACGAATATGCTTCAACGATTCATGATTAGAATGTATAACAAATTCTTTGGACCACAAATAATGCTACCATGTTTCTAATGTCCGCACAAGAGCATACAATTCTTTGTCATAAGTAGAATAATTCAGCACAGGTCCACTTAGTTTCTCACTAAAATATGCAATGGGTCTTCCTTCTTGTAATAAAACACCACCCAATCCAATTCCACTAGCATCACATTCAAGTTCGAAAGTCTTATTAAAATCAGGAAGTTGGAGAAGAGGTGCATGTGTCAACTTATCTTTCAACATGATGAAGGCATTCTCTTGTGCTTTGCCTCAATTAAAGGGCACTCCCTTCTTTGTAAGATCATTCAATGGTGCAGCAATGGTGCTGAAATCCTTCATAAAACGGCGATAGAACCCCGCAAGTCCTAGGAAACTCCTCACCTGTGTGATAGTCTTTGGTACAGGCCATCCCTGTATAGCTTCCACCTTGGCTTGATCAACCTCAATTCCCTGTGGAGTCACAACATAGCCGAGAAAAGACACTCGATCGGTGCAAGAGGTGCACTTCTCAAGGTTACCAAATAAACATGCATCTCGTAGAGCATCAAAAATAGAATGTAAGTGAGCTAGGTGTTCATCCATAGATTTGCTGTAAATCAATATATCATCAAAGTAGACTACAACAAATTTCCCAATGAAAGCATGCAAAACCTCATTCATTAATCTCATGAAAGTACTAGGTGCATTAGTTAACCCAAAAGGCATTACCAACCACTCATATAAGCCGAACTTAGTTTTGAAAGCAGTTTTCCATTCATCTCCTAATTTCATACGAATCTGGTGGTACCCACTACGCAAATCAACTTTGGAAAACACAACAGCACCACTCAATTCATCAAGCATATCATCTAAACGGGGAATAGGGTGTCGATATTGAATGGTGATGTTATTAATAGCCCTACAATCAACACACATATGCCATGTTCCATCTTTCTGAGGCACCAAAATAACCAGAATAGCACAAGGACTAAGAGACTCATGCACATAACCTTTGTCGAGTAGTTCTTGCACTTGCCGCTGGATTTCTTTTGTTTCCTCTGGATTTGTCCTGTATGGCACACGGTTTGGCAAAGATGCACCAGGAATAAGATCAATTTGGTGCTCAATCCCGCGTATAGGTGGCAGCCCCGCTGGTATTTCACTTGGAAACACATCAGAATACTCCTGCAAAATGTTAGCAATAGCAGGAGGCAAAGAATGCTGCATATCGTGAAGGGAGATCAATGCATCTTTGCATACTAAAGCATAAGCAACGGAAGCTGATTCATTAAACTCATTTATATCAGATTTAGTAGCAAATAAACAAGTCCCTTTCAATTTTATCTCATTCTTGTCATCAGCCACAGATTTGTCACTTTTGTTGTTCTCATTCTGAACCTTTGCAGCCTTACCAACATCATTTTGCATAATAGCTTCAGGAGACTTGGGATGCAACACAATTTTTTGATCATGGTATAGAAAGGAATACTGATTTGTTCTACCATAGAATCTCTATCAAATTGCCAAGGTCTACCTAGCAGAATATTACAAGCTTGCATAGGCACAACATCACATTCCACAATATGTTTATAGGATCCAATGGAAAAATTGATTCTCACAAGTCTAGTTACCTTCGCTTACCACCAAACCACACCCACATCCCTATTACATTCAATGGCTGAACATGCAGCTACCTCCATCAATGATCATGCAGCACGAACGCTCTTTGATGACACACTTTGTTTGAAACAATGTGTGTTGCTGATTTTGCTCTGCCTTCTCCATTTGTGCGCTAAGCACTCGCTGTACAATGAGGCTCTCATAGCGGTCTGCTTCACCTGCATGAATATGTTCTTCCAAGTGTCCTTCACTACCTGCATGGTCAGCCGCAAGCAATGCAAGTGTATCTTCGTCAAAATCACTAGCAGATGAATACTCACCATCATCTTTGACGACTATAACGCGCTTGCTTGGACAATCACGGATCACATGTCCATATCCCTTGCACCGGTGACACTGAACGTCCCTTGTTCTACCTGTAGATGCTATGGAAGCAGCACTCGCAGCAGGCGTTGGGGCTGTCTTTGTCGTTGAATTTGCAGGAGTAACGCGAGGCTTATCACTGGATGATGGCATAGGAGTACGTGTAGTCGTGCGGGGCTGCCACGAATTAGTCCCCCCTGCAGAAAAATTAGTCTTGGCACTGGCACGTCGCCCCTGCACTTCTCTTTCAGCTTTACAAACAAGATGAAACAAACAAGTTATGTTAGTATAATCTTTATAAGCAAGGATGTTCTGGATTTCACGATTTAGCCCGCCCAAAAATCTAGCCATAGCAGATTCCTCTTCCTCCTCTAAGTTACAACGCAGCATACCCATTTGTAATTCCTGATAATATTCTTCTACACTTTTGGCGCCTTGTCTCAATTGCTGCATCTTATTTAACATATCACGTGTATAGTAAGAAGGAACAAATCTAACCCTCATGACTCGTTTCAAAGCATCCCAAGTTCGAGGTATGTTATCAGGATTTTTCTTGCCATGTTCTATCCACCAAACGGAGGCAAAATCGGTAAACTCACTAGTAGCAGCCCTAACACGAGTATCCTCAGGAAAATTGTGACATGCAAACTTTTGGTCAACCGCAATTTCCCAAGTAATGTACGCATCAGGATCATACTTACCATCAAAAGGAGGTATTTTAAATTTAATCTTGCTGAAAGCATCATTATTATTGGGTACCTCACGTCGGCGGTGACCACCCATACCTCTATGATTATGGCGTAGACGACGCCGATGACGAGCATCCTGATCATCATGTTCAGCATCAGCAGTATATTCTTCATCATAGTTATCTTCAACTCGCTTTTCGTCCTTCTTGTCTTCATTATGACGCTCTTCGTCTTTTGTGTAGAAGTCATCAAAACGGTTCAAAAGGGCAGCAAGGCTTTTGTCCATACGAGCCACAGATGCCTCCAACCCTGTAAGCTTGGTGGAGGTGGTAAGTTGTGCTGTCTCCAGTTGCCCAATCTTGTCATTGGTCACTTGTAAATCGTTATCAAGTCCTTCTGTATGCAGCTGCACTTGCCTTGTAAAATGTTGAATGATGCCCTTGGTACGAGGAGATTGTGGAATCTTGTTACCGTCCTCTGATCCTGACATGGTTCAACAAAACAAAGTGGAAACAAGAAAACAGGTGAAGAAATAAAAGCCCTACAACTACTAGGATGTAGCTACAGCAAGGCACTTACTCTCAACCTGTTTATCAAGCTCTTACCAGTTCTTACCTTGCTCAACAAGAGGGATCGACAACCAGCTGAAAGGTCTTGATGGCTAGAGGGGGGTGAATAGCCTTTAAAAATTTTCTACAAAGACAAGTTAAACAAGTTTATCAATATAACAAGTAGCGAGATGCGAGTTTTGCTTAGCCTACGGGGTGTTTGCAAGCCACCTAACCAATTCATAATTCTAGTATATTTGCACTCAACCGCACAAGTCAAACCGAGAAGGTAACTACAACTACAACTAGCAAGCTACACAAAGGAGCTACTCTAGTAAAGCTAACTAGCTAGCAAAGATAACTAAGAAGGTAATGCGGAGTTGAGTTAGGAGAGTTTCACCGAGGGGCGAAGTATTGAGCCAACCAATATAATCAACAATGAATACCAAGACAATCGAACACCGGGATCAATCAATCATAATATGAAAGTGATGACACGAAGATTTATCCCGAGGTTCACGTGCTTGCCGGCACGCTAGTCGCCGTTGTGTCCCTCTTCACCACGTGGTTCGGTGGCTAATCAGTCTCACACCGAGCCTCTCAAAAGGCGCCATAAGAACCTACCAAATGGCAAAAGGTTGCAATGACACGAGCAATTTACTAACGTTGCCTTTGGCGCTTCGCCGAGGTAGGCACAAACCCCTCACAATCACCGGAGGTGGCCAAGAACAATCACCAACTCTTGCCAATGCCTCCAAGCTGCTCCAAGCCGTCTAGGTGGCGGCAACCACCAAGAGAAACAAGAATCCCACAGCAAATCAACCACCAAGTGCCAACTAGATGCAATCTCACAATGCAAATACACTTGGATCACTCAATCTCACTTCGAATATGCAAAGAAGCAAGAGAGATGAGTGGGAGGGGAGTTGCTTAGCTCAAAGTGCTCACAAGTATGTCAAATGTCCAAGAGAGTGAGCCTTGAGCCGGCCAACGAGTATTTATAGACGTACCCCTTCGAATATAGCCGTTAGGAACTTGAAACAGCTGCAGTCGCGTTGACCGGACGCGCTGGTCCAATTGACCGGACGCGCTGATCACACAGCGCCTACGCTCGCGAACCACCGACCGGACGCGCTCCACGCAACGACTGGATGCGCGAAGCTCGACCGGACGCGCTGGTCCCGTAACGGACCGGACGCGTTGGTCAAGCCTGAGCAGCGCACAACGAAACAGCGACCGGACGCGCTGCAGAACTGACCGGACGCCACAGTGCCAGCGTCCGGTTGGAGTCTAGTAAGCTCCCTGAACGACCGGACGCGTCCGATCGACTGTGACCGGACGCGCCACCGCGTCCGATCAAAAAACCGAAACACGCGCAGATGCTGAACACTGACCGGACACGTCCGGTAAAATAGAGACCGCGTCCGGACCAGCGTCCGGTCACTTTTGTGACCTCCGTTCGCCTCTGTTTCTTTTCCGACCTCCGGCGTAGTGGAAAATAGTCGTTTCAACTCCTCGAAAACGCCTGAATCCCGCCTCGCAAGCTCGGCGGGAGGGAGAGGGACCCAAACCCTCTCTACCGCTCAAACTCCAACGCCATCGCAAAAGTGCTAACACCACCAAGTGTACACGTCATGTGCGAGTGTGTTAGTAATTTTACAATCATCTTTCAAGGCGTTATTAGTTCTATCCAAATGCATATGATAATGAAATGCACATCTAGAGGCACTTAGGAGTTCAATAGCCACGTCATTCCCCTCTTTATAGTACGGCTATCTATCCTATAATGTAACCACACCCACTAGGTGTCTTGGTTACTAAAACACAACCCTTAAGCATATACCTTTGCCTTGATCACGTAGGATTGTGTCCAAATCCAAGTGTGGCCATCATGATCACCATGTCCATCTTGCCACCAACCTTGGAATGTACTAATCCTCATATGCTACATACAACTTAGGCATAGGATTAGTACTTAGGCATTGTCACTAATTACCAACACCAAACATAGGACTTTCACCGGCAAGTCTGCAACCTTGGAAGAGAGTGTACCGGTACCGTAGCAACAACACCTGTCAAGTTGTAGTCGTATATGTGGAGCTGTAGGTGGGCCAAATGTAATGATAGCACCACGTTAGTTACAAAAGCGAGCTGAATAATCGTTCAACGGTGGTACTGTGCTGGTCCTAGCCTAGACCGTGCTAGAGACCTTAGCCTGGACTCAAGAAGATCACAACACCACCTAGCAAAAGAATCAACACAAAAATCAGCCCCTTTTCTTTTATCTTACTTTTTTTTCTTTTTTTTCAAGGGATCCTCAAAACTGATTATATGAACAGAGAGATGACAAATGAGCAATTCACCACACACACTTTTTTCCAAAAGTGTAGGGGTATAAAGGTAATTAAAATATACTCTCTCTGGAGTAAGCAAATCTCGTATATAAGGTATATTAAGTCGTTTGGACTCAATCACTGAAACCAACTCAGACTTAGAATTGAACGCAGAAACAACTCAGGTTCGGAAGAAACTGGATACCAGGGTAGTACTCAGACTCTAAAAGAACACAAACTCGAAACTGATATAGTAGTGCACAGTTGTGACTAGAACGTGACAAGAACTCGAAACTATAATGGAATAAAACTAAGACCAGCAACTCGACACAACCGATGCAACCGACGACTCAACACGAACTCGAAACTGATAACCGATGCAACCAACGACTCAACCGATGACAAAACTAAGAACACGAACTCGAAACTGATATAGTAGTGCACGGTTGCTGACCATGGCTCCAGCGGCGGCTTCCACGTATTGTGGTGGGGAGGTGATGTGCTTGATCTTGCACGTAATGGCTAGGTGTATGCTGGGTGTATACAGGTGTGTGTATATGTGTGAGGTATATACGTGTGAGTGTGAAGTATATACGTGTGTGTGTGCGTGTGTTGCCAGGCCTTGTCGTCTTGGCATGGCGGAGGGTGCCGCATGGTGGCAGGGCACAACAGAGTGGGGAATGGGGCTAGAGAGGATAGTGAAGGTAACGGATGTATCCAGGACTCACCTCGTCTCTCCAATTTGGCCGGAGAAGCTCTCGGCGGTGTGGCACGGGAGCTTTGCTCCAATGGCGGTGGCAGCAGGGGAATTGGGTAAAATCAGGATTGAGCCCGATTCGAGAGGGAGGAGTGGAAGATAAGGAGGAGATGGTGTGTTCTAGGATCCTGCGGAGCTCGGAGCGGTGGTGATGGCGGCAGAGGCTCACCGGCCGGGCCTATTTATAGGGCGGCAATGGCTGTTCGTGGTGGCGAGATCTTTTCTCCGCCGACCGATATTTTTCTGGCTTATGCGTGCGGCCTTGGCTCGGGGATGACTCCGTATGATGCGCTGGCTGCCTCCGTGTTCACTCGTTGCTCCGGCGAGGTCGGTTCCTCGTGAGGTCTCATCAATGGCGCTGGCGGGTTCCTCGTCGCGGCTCTCTGATTGCATTGGCGTGCTGTGTTGTACGCGAGCGCGAGAGGGAAGAGGGCAAGGAGTTGAAGGGATAGCTCGATGCCGGGGTCAGCGAGACGCCTGTGCCTGGGTCTCCTTGTCTCCGGGGATGGTGATAAGAACCCGCTGGGGTTTGATGGCCGATCTTTCGATGAGAGATTGCGGCGAACTCGATTGGTGGAAAAAGATGACTTTCACGGTCCGATTACAACGATCCAGGAACGTTGCGCCTTGGCAACCGATACACCACCTCCAATGGTTGCCGTGATCTTGCGGCGCGACAACCAGCCACTAGGGCACCTGTCCTGCAAGCAATCGAAGAACTCACAAGAACAAGAGAACAAGTACTGAATTTCTAGATGTAAATGAAGGTTTAAAACTCAATCTCCAATGACGTGGGGTTCCGAAGACAAGTAGACGGGCGGCTGATCTAGCACGCGCGTTTACAGGCAAGTAGCAAAGGCTAACTTGATCTAAACAAAACCCATCTAATGTTGTGGCTGTAGGAGCCTTATGTAAGGAGTGGGCGTCTAGAGGAGGGCCAGGAGGTGCTCTTGACTCACTAAAAATAGAAGAGAAACAATGACCACTGCATGGTTGCATGAGATCTCTTATTGACTAAACATGCACTAAGAATAGGTGCTGAAATTAGGTGTTGCAGCTCCTATGGGCAGAAAAAGTCCGGAGGAAATTGACTGTTGCGGGCGAGTCTGATGTGATTTGCATGTGAGGTTGGATCCTTTGGAAAGTACACTTCATGAGCTCTCCACCAAGTATTAGAACGTCCCAATTGGAGTCCGTATGAAGCCGTGGTGATCCGCGCAAGTTGGGTCAGTTTTGCAGTCCGAATCCAGCCAACGCGAGTCCTTTTCCCTTTCGGTCTTCTCTTTGGTTTCTAATCAAAACAAGAGTGCACATGTCTCCAAGATCTAAACATGATGGACAGGAGCTCAAGAAGGAACTCACTAGATGATTAAGTTTACAAGCGCGAGCACGAGTAAGAGGACCAGCAAGAGGTACTGGTGTCGGTGTGGATGCATCGTTGGTGTTGAAGTCCTCATCAGATGGGCCATGGCGAGGTCAACATGGGGATGGGAAGGCAGTGCACGTTGGAGGAGACGGAGCTGACAGCCAGGACCCGCATGGAGGTGAGTGAGAAGGGAAAAGGAAGAGCTGCTGCTGCTACGCCTTGTTGGGCAGGCCCTCACGTAAATGAGAAAGGAGGAGGAGGGAAATGGGCCATGCCTATAGGCCAGGATGCAAGAGACGTGAGCCCGATATGATTCTTCTTTCTTTTTCTTTTTCTAGATTTTATTCAAGAAGCAATTGAGATGATTTCAAATTTGAATTCAAAGATAGTTCAAGGAAGAGTACCACCATAAGTTCAACATACAAAGGCAAAGCAAAGAAACACGACATCACACATGCATGTTTATTTTATTTATGAAATCTATTCGCAACATAAAATAGACCTACGCGCATAATTTTAAAAGGTTTAAATTTTTAGTGATTTTTAAAACGGGTCAAAATCGGGGTGTTACAGTGACCAAACTGGCCAAAGCTCATCTGAAGATTAATACTTAAGAGTTGAAAACAAATGAGCAATTATAACAAAAATATGGTATTGCTTACTTTGTTCTTATTAGGTCCATTGTCACTGCCAGACTCAGGTTACTTGCCGAGTGCCTTCCCTTTTACACTCGGCAAAAGCTGCACTTGGCAAAGCGCTCTCGGCAAATCCTCGGTCGGCAAAGGCTTTGCCGAGTGCCCGACACTCGGCAAATTGCGAATCGAAAAAAACTCAAAAAAATAGGGATTTTTTTAATTGGGGGAGGGACCCACCGACCAGCACCCGCCCATCTCCGTCGAAGTCGCGGCATTTTTCGTGCGAAAATCGCACGCTTCGCGGCCGGTGGGATTCGAACTCGTGACCTCTCACTCGCGCGGTTCCTGCTTTAACCACTGCACTACATTATCACACGTGTCTATATATAGTTTTAGTTCCCCACATATTGTACTAAACCGAGAATAATTTGGTTGTTAGAGGCTCTAAACGATTTCAAATCAAAAAGTTGTCAACTACATAGTTTCATAACTTTTCAAGATCTACACTTTTCGTTTAGGAAGTTTTTACATCCAAGGTCGTTTACGAAATTTGAATTTCAAATTTGAGAAATTCAAACGTAGTTTACCATGACAAGATGAACTCAAATGAAAAGGTTTTCAACTATAAAGTTTCATAACTTTTCGAGATCTACAAACTTTATTTTGAGTGTTTTTCCCTCCAAGGCCATTTAAAAAATTCGAATTTTAAATTTTGAAAATTCAAACGCAGTTCAACATGACAAGATGAACTCAAATGAAAAAGTTTTCTACTACAACATTTTATAACTTGTCAAGATCTACAAACTTTATTTTGGGTGTTTGCTCATTTGTTCATCCGACATGGTGATTCTAATATTGTTCACAAATCTTATATCTCTCTTATAGTTTCTTGAAACTTATGAGAGACATGTAAGATTTGTGAACAAATTTACTTTCATTTTGTCAAATGAACAAATGACCAAAATAAACATTGTACATCTTGATGAGTTAAACAACTTTGTAGTTGAAAACTTTTTCATTTGAGTTAATTTACAACCTCAAAATATATTTTGAAAAATCTCTTTGTCGAGTGTCAACAAAAAAACACTCGGCAAAGAGATCTTTGCCGAGTGCCAAATTTAACACTCGACAAAGAAGCTCTTTGCCGAGTGTCAGATTTGGCACTCGGCAAAGCAGTCTTTGCCGAGTGTTTCTTCTTTACCGAGTGTTGGCTCTCTGGCACTCGGTAAAGAGCTTCTTTGCCGAGTGCCCGAAAAAAACACTCGGTAAAGAGTTTGGCACTCAGCAAAGATTTGTTTTCCGGTAGTGTGTATTCGTTATGAACCCTATGCCCCAATCGTTTGCCTATTAATATTTAACAATGGGTCCATATTTGTTTTGTTTATTTGGCTGCTCCGTATCCAACATCATTTTTCATTTCATTTTTTTTTGCTAATCTCCAAACTGTCTAGTCTTGCATTGTACTGTTGCTATCAGAATAGGAACACAAAAGTTGCCTGCTGAAATATATTTACCGGAATGATAGTGTGCAAGTTGCACTTTCCTAGTTTACATGTGGTGTCTTTGCTTTCTTGTTGCCAAGTCCATAGTGTACAACAGATTGCATGTATGTAGGGGCGGGGGGAGGAGAGGGAGGGGGTATTGCTCATCTTTGGGGTGCCTATATAAATTGATTTTCAGAGATGGGCAACTTAGGGATGCGTTCGTAAATAAAACGGCCACTTATGAAAATCACCAGCCTACAACAGCTTGTCTCGATCGGGGTGGACTAGGGAGGGAGATCAACCTTGGGTATGCCTTCATGGTCTTGAGGAAGAGTTTGGGGCTCCATCTCCAACTCCGGTGGTGACGTTATGGTGCAGCTCGTCACCAGGTGCACCACTGGTGAAGCTCTAGCGAGGCCCTCCTCTCCTCCCTTCATCGTCCTCTTCTCTTCCTTCTCCTCCTGCTTCTTCTCTCTTCTTCTCCTCATCTCTCTTTTCCTGGTTCTGTTTCCGTGAAAACGATGGGGTGAGGGATCGAAGAGAGGGCTGGTGGGAGTGTTGTGTATGTGTGAGTGAGTTTGGATGACATGTGGCCTGAGAGAGTGGAGAGAGAGACAACAAGCCAAATTGCCAAATATTATAGGTGTCATTGGATATCCGATGTAAGTTATCAAACCGTTCGATAAGTGTCATGTCTGTGCAGACTTAACTGAACCTATGTTCACGGACAGTCCATGAGCGATGGATGACGTTGGACCGTCCGATGAACAACAACAGAGCCCACAAAATGCAGAATTTAACATACAAGTTTTTGGAAATTGAGACTAGAATGGAGATGATGCTCATGATACTTAATAATCAATATGACACGATCGGGTTGTGATAGAAGCCATAGAACTTTATTTTTAACAGTTCCGGTTCATGGATAGTGTGAAAATTAGAGCTATGATATACTTATGAGCAAATATTTTTTCACGCTTTGCAATAGGAAAAAAAACTATCAATATTGTATTTTATTTTGACTGGCAAATATGCCGGTGCGTTGCAACGGGAGAAAGAAAACATCAAATGTTCATGGAAAGCGACGATACAATGTTATATATCTCTTTACGTTTTATCCCTTTCATAAAGTTTAAAATCTATAATTTATTTTATTGGTAACCATGACATCCATGGTATTAGTTAATTAATATTTTCGATAATGACCCACCACAGGCTCGTCTGTGACTCTCGTCCGGACGCGGCTCCGTAGGAGCGGACCCCATCTATCTTAGAAACAAAAAAAAACAAATCCCTACTCCCACGTATGCTTATCCGCCCAGCTCTGAAGCAGCATGACCGCTCATCTGTTTGCCCCCTTTCCCACCACGGACTGTCGGGTTGCGGCGCTATGCCCTTCCCCCATCAACGGCCGCGCCGCTCGCCCTTGCTCCCTACGCCACTCAACTATGTCCCAATCACCTATGCCGCTCACCTACGTCCCAGTCACCTGCGCCGCTCGCTCTCGCTGTCTATCCGTCGCCCATCGTCGTCGGGCGCATCGCAGACCCCGCCATGACCGCTGGGGCGCACGTGACATGGCGCCTCGGGTCTTCCCAGACCAAGCCAAGGGCATCCATGAGTGTTGTCGGTGCTGGTGGTGCTTGCGCGTCGCGGCTCACCGCCGAATCCCACCCCAACAACCGAAATCGACCGGCCCCGGCCTTCCCCTTCCCTATGTTACAAATGTATGTTCAAGTATTTCAGATGTTTCAGAGGTACGTCGCAATTGTTACATATAGATCTTGCAAAAGTAGATTGGGATGTGTTGCAAATGTTGCATATTTTTGTAAGTCTTTTCAGTTGTATGTTGCAAGCGTTTTGAAAAAAATATTTCAGAAGTATGTTGCAACAAGTGTTTTACGTGGATATTGTATATCTTTCACACACATGTTGTAAGTGTTTTATCTGAATGTTGCATATGTTTCACACATATGTTGCAACTGTATTTTCAAATGTTTCATTTATGTCCGATATATATTGCATCTAAGTGTTTCATATTACAATTGTTTCATGGGGCACGGTGGATGATGGGCGCATGGCCCGGACGTCTGATATATATGGGGCGCGGTAGAGCTGGGGTGGATGAGGGCGCAGTGAGCTAGGAGCTAGCTCCCAGGTCCTGTCCACGCGGAGAGAGAGGAGGGGGTCAGGGGGAAGGAGCAGGGCGCGGCAAGGAGTAGGGTGCGCATGCGAGGTGGGGGTGAGGTGGACGGGAGCGGGCTGCGCGACTGTCCATATCCGGACGCGAGGAGCAGGCTTGTCCAACTTGAAATGCATGTGTATTTATTTACCAACTTGTAGATATTATGTAATTTCATATGTGTATTTATTTACCATCTTGTAGGATTATTTTTTCATATTATGTAACTTCATATGTTGATGGTTTATTTTTTGACCACAAAACTATTAGTACAATAAGTTTAAGTTTAAAAGGTTTTTTATGTATGCCCGTTTTCAAATTACGTAAATTAATCCAAAATCATTTGTTAAAAAGAAAAAAAGGAAGGAAAAAAAGTGATCAGGTCTCCTTCTCCTATCAATCTAGCTGATCTTTTTTTTCTTTTTTTTAATATTTAAAAATTCGATCCGACCGATCTCAAGCGGTGGTAATTGCTACACACGAGTTGGCCCATGCTGTCACGCTGTGCGCCTTACTGAGTCACATGGAGCAATGGGACGCTGGGCCTAGACCAGTCCAGTCCGTTGATTGGCTAGCCTAAAATTTGTTTGGCTCAAGAGTAGACAACAGACTATGGGGCAAATTATAGCCTTTTTTTGTTTAATAATTGTTAGTGTCATATCCCTGCAAATCTACGAGCTCCGTAGCTAATAAACAATGACCGTCGTCGTGACAATAAAATATAGTAAATTAGACAAAATGAGTATACTATATTCCTAATAATTCCTATTCCTATATATACTATATATATACACTATATGTATTCCTATTCCTATGTATATATGATTGACGTTTTTATTTTTATTTTATATATTATATTATTATATTCTTATATGAGAGAAGAAGATATGTTGAGAGTGCGGGATTTGCGCGGAGTTAGTTAGAGAAAGCCATAAAAAATGGATGGACGAAAAAAACACCTGAAATTTTGTCTTTTTATTATTAGGTATAGATATAGATATAGATTCAATAGAACATTCTCGTATTGTTGTCCGACATTGACTCAAATTTTGGATGTTGAAGTCATCATAAATAATTTTTAGCTCTTAAATTTGATAGAAAAGAGAAAATATAAATAGATACGTAGCATTCCGCATCACAATATTTATAGCTTTTTTCTCCTATATAATTCCAACATACGACTATGTTTGCTAGTTACTTTACATGTGGGCTGGACATCCTCACTATCGTGCCATCCTAAGCAGAGTGACAAACATAATGTCACGCCAACCGTGTTGGTCCAACAGTTGTCTTTCACGTGATCTCTCCTTGACAGCATGGCAAGACTGTCGTGCCAATACATGTGGCGTGACCACGTGATTTTGTCACGCCACATATACCAGTGTGACCAAACAAGTTAGAATAGAAAAATAATTTTTGGATAGACTATTTTTAACATATTGATTTAAAAAGGTTAAAAACAAAAAAAATCTCCGTGCAACTGCATCCTAGTGGTGCATCATTGCTGCTGGTGGCGCGATTGTGGTGTTCTTGTACCTCTACTTCAAAGCATAGGCATGTGTCCTGTCACCTGATTCAGAAATAGCGTTGTTGGTGATCATAAAAATGTATCCTAATTGGACGGCGTTAAGCCGTGACCCATCGCGTGCTGTGGGAGTGCGTGACACGGCTCCGCATTCTTCCTCCCCGCGCCTGCACCTTCTTCGTCCCCCACGCCCCCGCCTCCTCCACCGCCGCCCCGACCAGCAGCAGCCGCGGAGCCGGCCACGCCACCCACCTCCCACCCCTCACTGCTCTACCCTGTCCTCCCCTAACCTCACGGAAGCTCGCCGACGTTGTTCTCGTCCTCGCCCCCTGTCCTCGCCTCCACCACCGATGGTTAGCGGTGAGCCGCCTTGCCGCGCCACTCACAACCTGCCCCCGCCACTTGAACCCGCCCACGCTAACTACAGCTTGCCAGCGAGCACCGTCGTGACTCCCCCGCCGCCAACCCCAACCAACCGGTTGTCCCCCGCCACCTCGCTCGCCGTCCTTCAACCCGCCACCACCGCCGTGTCGTGGCCGCCTCCCCCTAACTCACTTCTAGAGCCAACAGGAACCCTAACCCTAACTCCGGCGATGCGTGGGAGCGGGCATGTGGGAGAGGGAGAGGGAGCGCGATGGTCACGTCGGAGAGGGCCAGGAGAGAAGAGCAGCGCCTAAGAGCGTGACGGTCGCATGTTTAACTTTGCCATCTTAATTAGGACGTTCATTACGTGTAGGACCGATAGAGCATCCATTCAAATGTATATGATGTCCATCCACTCAAGAGAATAGGAATCCGTAGTCAAGAAAATAGGAAACCAAGGACGAATCTCAGAACAAACTGAAAGCAGGCCTGTTTTCAATCTGTACTCAAGAGGATGAAAGCAGGCCTTGCTAAGAAAATAGGAAACTTTACTATATCGATAAATATAAGTACTACTACGTTGCAGCGAGCCGCGCCGTCGTCGCCTCTCGTCGCATGCTGCAGGAACCTCATCTAATCTAGACTAGATGGCAACGCAAGTGGCGGCGATGCCGGACGACGCCTTCGCCGGCGTCTTCCGTGCCTTGCCGTTGCAGAGCCTGGCGGTGGTCCGGTCCATTTGCAAGGCGTGGCGCGACATCGTTGACGCCCGATGGCAACCGCTTCGGCATCTTCTACCGCGCTCCGTGAGAGGAGTCTTCATAAACTACGTAGACCACGACCGCCCGCACCGCTTCGCCCGTCCCTGCTCGTCGTCGACGATCCCCAAAGTGGACGGCATGCTCAGCTTCCTGCCCAACGACATTCAGTGGTCGGTCCTGGACCACTGCAACGGCCTCCTCCTCTGCGACATTCAGTGGAGCAGGGAGCTCTGCGTGTGCAACCCCGTGACACGTCAGTGGACGGTGCTTCCCCACCGCCGGCGCGCGGATGGCAAACGTCTTTGCCATCGTTATGCCGGTGCGTACATCGCATTCGATCCGGCTGCATCGCCTCACTACCAAGTTATCCTGGTTCCCCACGTGCCAGCAAAGGCGCGCCGCTCCGTGGAATGGCCACCAACGCCATGGGCACTACGCGAGTTTTCATCAAGGACCGGTCAATGGGAGGAGAGGGCTTTTGTCTGGGAAGGCATGCCAGCAGGGACAGTCGACAAGATGCGATTAGATCCGGAGACCCCTTATGGGACACGCTGGCGATACGCCGTCTACCATCATGGATCACTCTATGTGCGTTGTCGAGGTTCTTTTGTAACCAGGTATCATTGATTTTCGTTTTTTCCCCCTCATACATGACTGCCAAGCATAGCTGTGTTTGTCGGTGAAAATATTAATGATTTTTTATCACTATGTATATGCAAATAATCTAGTTTAGAAATTGTATACATTGTATATGTTGTTGACATTCTAGGATGGTAGCTTCTCCATATAATATAGAAAACATAGATCCGACCATGAACGAGAGAACAAGAGAGAAAAGAGAGAGGATGAGAGAGAGGAGGTGATACCGTCCTTTCGTGGGCTTCGGGAAGGAGGAGACGGCAACCATGGCAACATGGCGTCGGTGTCGGTGGAGAAAGGGCGACGCAGTGCAGCGGTGTTCTGACGGGGTGAGGTAGTGGTGAAGTGGTGCTTCCCGTCGCTGCAGCGCTCCCTTTGGATCGGACTAGGGATGGAGGTGGGGCAGTTGCTGTGGCAGTGAACCTCATTCCCTGTGTCCTAGCCCCCACCTCTTATTTATGGCGATGCGCGATAGGGGCCCACCAGCCGTGTCATATTGGGCTAGACACCCCCGATCAGGGCGTGGATCAGGGCCCAAGTCAGCCGTTGGGCCAACTCGGTGGAAATCAACCTAACATTCTCCCCCTGATCTCAACTCATACTTTAAACTTTAGACTTAAACTTTACACTTATTTCTTTTACCATTCCATCACAGACCAGTGCATAGAGCATGCCTCATCGTCACGGTCAATCACCGATAGATTTAACAGCTACAATACACGTATCTGTTCTGAAACAGATTCTTCAACTTTTGGGCCCTTTATTGTCCGAAAATCATAGGCTTTCCCGTAAATCCATGTCGACTATGTGTTCTCTAAACACACTGGGTGGTAAGCCTTTGATAAGCGGATCCGCAAGTACTTGCTTGTTACTTTTATGTTCAATACTTTTAGTATGATTCTGGACTTTCTCCTTTACAACGTATAATTTTAATGTCAATGTGTTTGGCAGCACACTTGATCCGTTGTTATAGGAGCAAACTACTTAAATGGTTATTATTATTGTCAACCATTATCAATTCCGGGTACAAGTTCCTTAACCATTTTGCCTGTCCCATAGCCTCATATCATGCTATACTATAACTTTGCATCACTGATGATACTAAAATTGTTTTTTTGGAGCTTTTTCACAATAAAACTCCAACTGCGAGTGTTAGCTACTATGTGGGTTTCACTAAATATCTCGCCAAAATTTAACATTTGTACCCACAACTATTTGAGAGTACTTATTCTTTCTTTCTTAGCATGAGGCCGACATTCTTAACTCCATTCCAGTGATCTATATCTGGATTGGATTTTTGCTAAAACAACCCGGATACGTGAACTACGTTAGGGTAATATCATATTTGTGCATTTATTAAGCTTCCAACAGCCAAAGCATATGGTACCATATTCATTTGATCTATGTCATATTGATTCTTGGAACACTAAAGTTCTCAAAACTATTGCCTTTGACCATGGGAACAGGCATAGGTTTATCCGTATAGGTATTTTATTTCTTTAAAAACTTTTCTTAGCATGCCTATGGATAGTCCTAATACCCCTTTTCTTCTATCTCGGTGAATTTTAATTCTTATAACGAGAGACATTTCACCGAGAACATTCTTATCAAATCTTGGGGACAAGAACTTCTTCTCCAGCAGTAGATTGATATCACTACTAGCAAGTAAGGTGTCATCCACATATATTGGATTAAAAAATAAATTTCCCATTCTATAACCTTGTACAAATGCAATTGTCCTCTCATTCTCTTTAACCTAAAATTTCTAATTGACTTTTCAACTTTAAATACCATTATCTAGAGACTTGCTCTAATCCATAAGAGATTTTAACAGGTGGCATCCCTTACGTTCTTTTCTTGCCATGACAAAACCTCTAGGTTGTGCCATGTAATCATTTTCATACAAATCCCATTGGGAAATGCCGTCTTTACTTTCATCTGATGTAACTTAGGTCATGAAGTGCCACTAGCACTCATTGTAATCTATTTATTTTCTTCACGCAATTCCTTTCGCCACAAGTGACACTTTATAGCTTTTCATATTTTCATTGGAGTCACATTTTGTATTGTAGACCCATTACAGCCTACTGTTTTGGCTCCATTAGGAATTTCTACTAAGTCCAAAATATCATTGGTATTATCGATTTCATTTCATCTTCCTTTGCTTCTTGCCATTTGGACGAGTGAACGCTTCTCATGGCTTCTTCAATTGAGGTGGAACCACTTTCTATTTGAATTTCACTAATATAGTGCGTTTAGCACCGTATTAATAACTCTGAACTATAAAAGGTCCCGGAATTATTTAGCTATTTCTTTGATTTAGAGGTATCGTTATTATGACCGTCTTACTCCCCCGACGATCACATTTAACTTTTATAGATCACTCTTGCCTTCAATGCATAGTATGCATCGCATTATCTGAAGTATGGGGAAGTATCTTTCTTAATTATCTTTCTTAATTGATCTCACATTTCCCCCCCTCGAAATGTGGTATGAACTTTTCTACCACAATTTCGAAAACTATTCAGAACTCTTGTGAATGAGGAAACTTTGATTACCTACTTCTTCCATATGATTACATCATACAAAATAAAATTATTTCTTAATTTGTATGGAAGTACTTTTTCCTTATTTCACTTCAAGAACTCAACATAGTCCTCTTATTATCAGTACTTTTGCAAGTATGCTTGCATGTCATTCTTATCATGAGGTTTGTTTACAACTCCTTTTTGTTCTTAAACTAATACTAGGATAGCATAAGAGTTACCCTAAACTTTTCTCCCTGTGCGGGATACACTAATAGCACATGAGTCATCACAATTTTCTCCAGCCATGCAGGATAAGTACTATGCCAAACTTTTCTCGCCATGCAGGATTGATTAACATAAGTACTATGCCAACTTTACCCCGCCATGCGGGTATTTTCTCAAACTTTTCCCACCATGTGGGTACTATCACAAACTTTTCCCGTCATGCGAGATAATTCCGTTGAAGGGACATAAATGCCAGGATTGGCTCACAGTATATTCAATCATCAAATTCAAAAAATAAATCTGAATACCCTTTAACACACATGCTTAATCCGACGTTGGTTAAATTAAACATGCATATACCTCTTTACAATTCTCAACGGTGAAACTGAAAATTAAATTCTTTTTCATAGAGAGTACATAGAAGATATTTCTTAAACAAGACTCTCAATGATATATTTCTTTTCTTAGATCAATATCCCAGAATTCTTTTCTTTTGAAACCATTCTTTAAAGAGAACACAGTCCCTCATGCAATGGTCTTCTTTATTTATCATCTTCTGAGTCACAAGTATCCAGCACTTTTCTTACTGCCTTCAAGAATGAAAGCATGAAGATCTCTGTTTTGGAAAAAAATATTCAACAATAACCTTCAATAATGAGCATGAAAATAACCCTACGTTGGTCTGGTTAAAGACATCCACATTAAACTTTTAAACCTTTCTTTCATATTCTAAATCACCGTTGGGCAGAAATAGAATAAAACATCATTCTTCTACATTAATTCCACATCACCGTTGGACAGAAATGGAATTAATGTATGGAAACTCAATAATCTTGAAAAACATAGAGCTACTCCTCAAAATTAAATTCTCCCGCGGGTTCGAATTTAATTATAAGATCAACTTTCCATCATTTACTGAATAACTATAACTGCTCTTCAAATTAAATTCTCCTGTTGGTTTGAATTTAATAAGAAGATAATAAACTTTTTTCTTTGCAGCGAAAACATGAATAATAGTTATTCAGAAACATAAATCTGTGCTGATCTACTCTTTAAAATTATGCACATTGGTACAAAATTTATAGAGATAAAGGAAACATTCAACATTTGACTAAATTCATCAATAGAGCTTCTGAAAAGGAAAAAACTAAATCACATTCTTTTCTGTTCATTCATGTGGCCAAGACTGAGAAACCAGCCCACGGCCCTTCGCTTAGCAGCCCACGGCCTGTTGCGTGAGCTCACCATTCGCGGCCCGGCGTAGCGTTTCCAGCGGCCCAGTTGTGCGGTCAGCCCGCGGCCCAGCCACGCTCTGCGCGCCCCCTCTGCGGCCCAGCGGCTCGTGCCGGCCCATGGCCTGCGTATCACAGCGCGCGCGCTCGCTCCCCCACGCCCAGGCCGCAACCTAGGCCTGGGCCAGGAAAACGGAACCCCGCCTAGGCCAAAAGCCAGCCTGAGCGCCGCTGTCCGTCGGATCCGATCGGACGGTTGTCCATCAATCTCGGTGAGACAAAAACGACGCCACGGCTGGCAGCCCCCAAACCCTAAAACATTTCTTTCTCTTCACATCTCTTCACCGCAGCGCCTGAAGGCGACAGCGGCGGCGTGCCCGTGAAGCCACCAGAGTTCCCGCCGGCTCCCCTTCTTTCTTTCTTCTTTCTTGTTCCTTCCCCTTCCTCAGCGCCGCATCGAGTGCCCATGGCAACCAGAGGCGGCCGAAGGAGAAAAAGGTGGCGCCACTGCCGGACCCCTCGCCGGCGTGCGAGCTCGCCCTAGGCGGAGCTCACCGCCGTCGAGCGGTCTGGACGACGGCGCCCTGAGCACACGCGCGCCACGTCAAAAAGCCGGCGAGCGGCGGCTCCGTTCTCTTCACGCGCGCCAGTCTAAAACCGTCGGCGGTGAGGGTGGCGGGGCCTGGGTAGGTCCCCTCCTCTTTACCCTTTCTATGATCCGTGGGTCTTTCTTCGGGGTTAGGGTTTTACTTTTTCAACCTTGATCCGATTCCAAACCGAAACCTCTTCTATTTCTTTTCTTTCCCCTTCTATGTTAGGGTTAGGGTTTGGTGTGTTCATTCGAATCAAATTCGTTTCATTTCTTTTCCTTTTCCTTTTCTACTAACCCCGATCTAGATCTACTCGCTAACCTGGCTCTGATACCATTGTTGACATTCTAGGATCACTAGGGTGTAGATCAGTGGGTGGTAGCTTCTCCATATGATATAGAACACATAGATCCGACCATGAACGAGAGAACAAGAGAGAAAAGAGAGAGGATGAGAGAGAGGAGGTGATACCGTCCTTTCGTGGGCTTCGGGAAGGAGGAGACGGCAACCATGGCAACATGGCGTCGGTGTCGGTGGAGAAAGAGCGACGCAGTGCAGCGGTGTTCCGACGGGGCGAGGTAGTGGCGAAGTGGTCCTTCCCGTCGCTGCAGCGCTCCCTCTGGATCGGACTAGGGATGGAGGTGGGGCAGTTGCTGTGGCAGTGAACCTCATTCCGTGTGTCCTAGCCCCCACCTCCTATTTATGGCGCTGCGCGACAGGGGCCCACTAGCCGTGTCATATTGGGATGGACGCCTCCGATCAGGGCATGGATCAGGGCCCGTGTCGACTGTTGGGCAACTCGGTGGAGATCAACCTAACATATGTATCTAGACCTCTGTAGGTGGTATTTATATTTTATTCTTTCTTTGTGTATTAGTAGTAATCGAGTTTATAATTGCTGGCAGATTACGAAATTTGGTATAGCTTAAAAAAGTTTAAATGAGAAATATAGAAGATATATATGCTATAATTAGGCCCTGTTTTTTGCTGTATCTTTTCAGAATTCCAAAAATAAAAACTTATTATTCCCCTTTTTGGTTATATGTAATTAGACAATATACTATCTTACTTTCTTCCATTGGAGTATGTTTCTTCACTGCCATACACATTTAGGTGCTCTACATGGTATTACCTGAATATTTATGTTCCCGTGCATTATTATAATTAAATATTACTTTTGGCTACTACTTAGTTGAAGATGGACTTAATGTCAATACATCAAAAAAATATACATTGATAGTAACATGGTAATTTTCTTTTTTTTATAGGCTTTCATTGGCAAACAGAAACTATGAAATAATTGAAACACCAGCAAACATTGAGTACACAAAGCCATATTTGGGGAAGTTGCAGAATAGTGTATGTTTTGGAATAGTTCATGATCATCAACTAAAGATTTGGATTCTGAATGAATCATGTGGTCAAATGGAGTGGCTTCTGAAGTATGAAGCTAAGGTTGGGCACTATGCTCGATATGTAGCATCAATTCCTTATGATCATTACAGTGGTAGACAACAAGATGGATCTTGGATTGTTGAACAAAATAATGATATACACAACACTCACCATAATGTTGAATCTCAATCAGAAGAGAGTTACAAGTGGGACTCTGACAATGATGACACTTTTACGGTTGACATTGAAAGCCAGGAAGACTCTTACAGTCGATATCTACACATTATGGGATTCCATCCTTACAAGGAAGTTGTCTTTATGGTTGAACTGTTTGGAGTTGTTGCCTATCACTTGAATAGTACCAAGATTCAATATCTAGGAAACTTGCGCCCAAAATGTTACTATCATAGCCATTGGAATGGCATATACGAGTCATTCCTTTACACTCCATGTATGATTGGGCATCTCCTTCATGGCGACCAAACTGGCTAGAGCTCATCAGAAGAGATTAACACTTACTCCCTCCATCCCAAAATTTTTGCAATTCTAGAGTTTGAAAAAAGTCCCAAAAAGAATGCACAAGACCAGGCTGTCAAAAAAGACAACTCAGAGTACAGACACTTCTCGTCCACACGAATCACAGACGAAATAAAAAACAGCCGGTAACCACCTGCTTCATTTTTCTCCACCACTCGTTTCTCTCCCAATCGCCTCCACCATGGACGCATGGACTACTGCAGAACTACAGCAGCGTACTAGACAGCAAAAGAAAGGATGGGAAGGAAGGACATTTTTATAATTTTACCCCTAGCATTGGTTTGTGTGCCCAACTCTAGAATTGCAAAAATTTTGGGACGGAGGGAGTAGAGTTGAAGAAACGCGCAATTGTAATAGGTGCTGATTACTTTCTTCTTAGGTCAATATAATTGTGTTCACTATGAATGCTATGCACTATATTATATGCCTATTAGTACTCAATTGATCCAGGATTTCTTCTGCTTATTTGGCTGCTCTGTGTTCCAGCATTATTTTCATCATTCAAAAAAGACTTCGACTTTCAAGGTAGCAAAAGAATCTATTCATCAGCCCCAAACTGGACAATATTGACTTGAATGCCAACATATATGGTGAAAATCTTAGCGCAGCATCGACTCAGACTGAGAACGTACATCTATATGATCATGTCACATGATTCAGAAACAGCGCTGCTGGTGATCATGAAAAGTGAAGCGATCTTAATTAGGACGTTCATTATGCATAGTACCGATAGATGAGAATCCATTCAAATGAATACCTTGTCCATCTTTATATTTTTCTGGAATAAAACACATCTAAATTTGCCAAATAAATATGTAAACATACATCTCCAGCACCAATTTTTAACAGGATATATGATTTTTCTTCACGATCAGGCTACTCACAACAAAAGTTATCTTTTGTCTGATGCACAACATGATCCTGCTACGAAAATGATAGGGCTGGGCCTGCGGACCAGCTGGCCCAATAAACCTCACATCCGTTCTCTTCCGTTGCTCGCCTCTCGTTGCTCCTGCTTCTCGATCCTCCGCCGCCCGTGCCTCCTTCCGTTGCTCCTACTGCTCATCCCGCGCTGCTCCTGCTCCTCCGGCACCCACCCCGTTGCTCCTGCCGCTGCTCCGCACGCCCGCCCCGTTGCTCTTGCTGCTGCTCCTGTTCCTACTCCGCACGCCCGTCTCGCTGCTCCTGCCGCTGCTCCGCCGTCCGCACCCGTTGCGCCTGCTTCGCCACCTGCCTGGCCTGACGACATCGACAGGCGCTGTAAGCGCAAGGAGAAGCGTTAGGCCCTGGGATGATGACACCTACGGTTGTGGCGCTTGGCTTGACGACACCTATGGCCAGGTTAGCCGCCCAGCTTGATGACACCTACGGCTACAGCGCCCCAATGCAGACGACGGAGGAAGCCGCACCCGGATATGATGCATGTTGCAAGCTCACATTTTAAATGTTTCAGATGTTTTAGAGGTACGTTGCAAGCGTTTTATACAGATGTTGCAACATTAGTGGGATGTTGCATGTTGCAATGATTGTACACGTATGTTGCAAGAGTCTGTCTCCAATGTTTCATCTGTTTTCAGATGTATGTTGCAAATGTATTTATTTGGACGTTGCATATGTTTTTACACATATGTTGCAAGTGTTTTATCTGGATGTTGTCTATGTTTTGCAATGGTTTTCAAGTGTTTTTCAAGTATTTTTGTAATGTTTCAGACGCATATTTCAAGTGTTTCATCTGTGTTTTTTTTTGTATGTTGCAACTGTTGTATCCAAATGTTTCAAAAAGAAGATCGGGTGTTGCACATAGGATATGTGTGGGAAGCTAGAGGGGACGCGAGCAGTCGCCGTGGGCACGCGGCGTGGGCGACGTTCGGCGGCACGGGCCCCGCGTGGCCATGAGATGCAGGTGGGCGAGCAACGTCTAGCCGGCGTGGGCCTATGTGTGGACATGGTAAAACGGACTATAGCTGCGGGCATCCGGACTCGGGCATTCGTTCGGACGTCCAAGCCTAGCACTATAAGGCTACAACTAGTACAAACCTGATCAGTCTCGTTGTTGCTCATTATATTTATTTTGCTTCATTCTTAAATACTGTATGGTTGAATGGAATCGGTCAACAGATGATGATGATGATGGATATTCATATGTATTTTGTTTACATTTTAAATATGTATGTGATGTGTTTTTATGCTTTGGCTCGTGAGCCAAACGAACTAGCTCGAGCTTGTTGACGAGCCAAGCCGAACTAGTCTGCTAGCTTGTTTGTATAATGAGTCATAACATGCCGAGCTATAACGAGCTGAGCTAAAACGAGCCGAGTTAGCTCGATATCCAGCCCTAGCAGTGCCGTGCTGTGATGTGTCGTCCTCCAAGGCTCCAAATCCTCCGAGAACAACTCTGAGAACAAACTGAAAGCAGGCCTGGTTCCAATCCGGTCCGTACTTAAGAGATGAAAGCAGGCTTTGTCAAGAAAATAGGAAAGGAAACCTTGACTATCGGCCCACGGCCACGGCTGGCCCATCACTTCTTATTCCGATCTGGTGAATAACGCTGCTGCCCTGCCAGCGAGTCGCGCCGTCGCCCATCTCTAATCTAGATAGCCTAGATGGCAACATAAGTAGGGGCACTGCCGGACGACGCCCTCGCCGGCGTCTTCCGTGTGCCTTGCCTATGCAGAGCCTGGCCGTGGTTCGGTGCGTCTGTAAGGCGTGGCGTGACATTGTCGACGCCCGGGCGCTACTTCTCCCGCATCTTCTGCCGCGCTCGGTGCGAGACAGCGGTGGAGCCAGAATTTAAAATTTAGGTATTCCTACTTTCACGTCATAAAAAATAATCGATCCATAGGCTTAAAATATAACCATAGCACTACAAATCAGCAACTTTAGACAATATTTGCTTTCTAGAATCTAGGCTTCTAATTGAAAGGCTAGTTTTTTTTTACCTATTTTGAACTGAAACGTGAGAAAATACTATAGATTATAACATTATACATTTATATATATAAGTATATACACATATCTACATAAAAGTATACCAAAATAGTTAGGTATTCTTAGAAATACTGAGGAATACCTCTAAATCCGCCCATGGTGCGAGGGATCTTTGTAAACTGCATCAACCATGAGCGCCCGCACCACTTCGCCCGTCCCTGCTCGCCGTCGATGATCCCCAGAGTAGACGACGGCACGCTCAGCTTCTTGCCCAACGCCGGCAGGTGAAAAAGCAGCTGCCGTCCGTCGACGAAGTGATCGACCTATGCCGCTTCAAGGAATGGCCACCAACGCCATGGACGCTCCGCATGTTTTCATCGAGGACTGGTGACTGGGAGGAGAGGGTCTTTGTTCGGGAAGGCATGCTGGCAGGGACAGTCGACAAAATGCGATTGCATCTGACGAACTCTTATTGGACACGCTGGCGATACGGCGTTTACCATCATGAATCGCTCTATATGCACTGTTGAGGTTCTTTTGTAACATGGTATGCATTTATTTTCTTTTCTTTTTTAATCAGACATTACTGCCAAGAGCTAGCTTCTTATGGACAATGTTGACAATATATGTACCTTGCATAGTTGTTTGTCGTTGGAATTATTAATGTTTTTTTTATCTAATATACGTACATGTATTATATTATATGCAAATCTAGTTTAGAGATGAAATTTTCTAATAGTATATTAAGGTGGTATTCATTTTTATTGTTTCTTTGTGTATTATTACTCCAGTTTATAATTGTTGGCAGATTAGGACGTTTGGTATAGATTTAAGAAAAAGATAGTTAATTAAATGAGAAACATAGAAGATATATGCAGTATTTAGGTAATGCACTATTCCCCGTTTTGTTATATCTTTTCAGAAATCCTATAAAATAAAAACGTATTATTCCCCTTTTTGGTTATTATATGTAATTGGACAATATGCTATTTTATTTTCTGCCATAGGAGTATGCTTCATCTCCGCCATACATTTAGGTGCTCTATATGGTTCTACCTGAATATTTATGTTCATGTGCATTATTATAATTATAAATATGTTAATTACTTTTGGCAACTACTTAGTTGAAGATGGACTTAATTAATATCAATACATCGAACAAATATACATCGACTATAACATGGTAATTTTACTTTCTTTTACAGGCTTTCGTTGTCAGGCAGTAACTATCAAGTAATTGAAACACCAGCAAACATTAATTGCACAAAACCATATCTGGGGAAATTGCAGCATAATGTATGTTTTGGAATAATCCATGATCATCAACTAAAGATTTGGATTCTCAATGAATCATGTGGTCAAATGGAGTGGCTTCTGAAGTATGAAGCTGAGGTTGGGCACTATGCTCGACATGTGGCATCAATTCCTTATGATAACAGTGGTAGAAAACTAGATGGATCTTGGAATGTCGAAGAAAATATTGATACACACAACACGGACCACAATGTTGAATCTCAATCAAAAGAGAGTTATGAGTGGGACTCTGACAATGATGATACATTTACTGTTGGCATTGAAAGCCAGGAAGACTCTGATATCAAAGGTCTGGACATTATGGGATTCCATCCTTACAAGGAAGTTGTCTTTATGGTTGAACAGTTTGGAGTTGTTGCCTATCACTTGAATAGCACCAAGATTCAATATCTGGGAAACTGGTGCCCAAAATCTCACTATCGTCAGCATTTCTATGGTATATATGAGTCATTCCTTTACACTCCATATATGATTGGGGATCTCCTTCATGGCGACCCAACTGGCTAGAGCTCATCTAGAAGATTAATACTTAACTTGGAGTTGAGCAAACGAGCATTTATTATAGTGTTGTTTACTTTCCTCTTAGGTCAATTTTGTTTACTATGGATACTATGCACTATACTATATGCCTATTAGTATTCAAATGATCCAGATTTTCTTTTGTTTATTTGGCTGCTCTGTTTTCCAGCATTATTTTTTATTTCAAAATTTTGCTACATCATAATATGAAAACTGTATAGGCTTGCATTGTACTGTTGCTATCAGAATAGTAGGAACATAAAAGCTGGGTGCTGAAATATATTTATCAGAGTGATGGTGTGCAAGTTGCAGTTTTGTAGTTCACACACCGTGCCATTTGCTTTCTTGTTGGCAAATCCATAGGTGTGGTTCGGTTGCTGGTCAACAGCTAGTGACTATCTCTCATGCCTACTCTTGAAGTTGTTTCCAAAATTTCATGCCGCTACATTTTCAAAAAGCCAATCATCAAGATCAAGATCATATTAATCATCACACATTCTCAAGGTTCATGTTATCGCTTAACAGGGTGTTCCATGACCATAAAGTGATAGTAATTGGTAAGCGCCACTTACTCGGTATTGCCTCCTCTTGTGGTGGGTTCAGAAATGAGGTGAGAATTAGCATGTAGCATCAGCAGTTGGCGGGCCTCCGTAACCTTTGAAGTAAGGCCGTACCTTCAAACACTTTGGCCCTTCAAACACTTTGGCAGTCCACATAAAGACCTGGTAAGCACTAAGCAGAGGACAACAATCTGGTAGAATATTCTACAGGTTAATTAAGGCTCTAACCCCATAATTGTGGTGTCAGGTAACCTAGTTCATTGAACAATGCAAACCTGTTTTGACATACAGGTAGCTTATGGTGATTCATGCCTGAAAAACCAGGAAAATGCAAAACTTTGGATGAGACTAAAATCACGTGAAGACAGATCAGAAACTTAGGCCACAAGTAATAAGTGGAACTGTCAGATTCGATACAGATAGTATTACTGCAAATGGATTCAGTAATGAAATAGCAGGACAATAATGGATTGAGATCATTTACCCTCCTTTTAATGTAATGGCATGGCTCCAAAACAAACTGGACAAGATTGATTGAATGCCAACATATATAGTCAAAAGACAAAACCACCAAGAATTAGTTCTGATTTTTCACCATACGCCATGCGGACAAGTTATTCTAATGTCAGTTGTCACTCCATGACAGCAACTGATTTTGATTCTTCACCTCAAGCGGTCAGGTCCCCTTTAATAATAACTCCGTTTCTGGGTCCCCATCTTTTTTTTTGGAGATGTTTTGTTGAATCCAGCAGCTACCAAGCTAATGGTGTTGTGACTTCATTGCAACCGGGTTTGTTGCATGATACATTTTATTTTCTGAACATTCAGGTACCTTGTGGTGTGATCTATTTTATTTTCTGAATAGTCAGGTATCTTGTTGTGATCCATGCCCCAAAACCTTGAAAATGTACGACCTTTCGCATAAGAATTGCAAGTCAACCATAAACCGTGTCCCCAATAAATCATCTGAAGAAGAATAAAAGCCATAAGAGTAGAAGAAAGCTCTGCTGTGGCATGTCAAACCTCAAGAAGTAATGAATGGAGGTATATATATTCCTCATCTAAGCAGAAGTGGATTCAGACATTCAGTAATCAAATTACACAATGAAACTGTATTCAGACCATCTGGCTAATGAAACACAGCTGCCTGCTGCTACCAACAATCTGGCCATAATTCATTCATATGGCAACATACAGGAGTGAAACGAAATCTGAGAATTGCCCTGGAATGTCAGAACCTCCTTTCCCCCAACGGACTGTAATGTCAAAACTAGAACCAAACCAAAGTAGCAAGCAACTACTGGAATGGGATTTTTCACCTCAAGCAGGCTTTCAGCCTAAGAGATGCAGACCCAGACGCCAAGGACGATGAGCGCGGTGCCGAGGACTGCGGGCGCAGGTCGGACGCGCTCGCCGAGGGCGGCGGCGGCGGCGGCCGTGGCGGCGAAGGTGACGGCGTTGGTGACGGGGACGGCCACGGAGATGGGCGCGGCGCCGAGGAGCGCGAAGAAGGCCGCGGACGCGCACAGGTTGGCGGCGAACGGCGCCGAGTACTGCCACGTCAGGAGCAAAGCCGCCCACCGCCGGAAGACGTTGCCGCCGGAGGGGGAGGCACGCGCGCGGCGGTCCCAGACGAGCGCGCCCCGCCGCATGAGCGCGTTGGTGGCGCCCCACACCAGACCCACCGCCACCATGCTCGCCGCGTCTCCGCGACCCGCGGCCATGGCTCAGCAGCTAGGCGGCGTGGACCGTGGATCTGAGAGACACAGGGAAACGGAAGCAGAAGCAGCAGGAGCTAGCGGGGAAGGAGGCGAGGCGAGCTGAGCTGAAGCCTGGAGCGGAATCGGCTCCGGCAACGCAGCAGCAGCGTCGATCGGCCATCCAACGGTAGCTACACGCAGCTTCCGCGGAAGAGCAGTAAACGATAGTGAGTGACCCCACCGAACAGAGGAACGATGCCCCGCCCTACCACTACCGTACCATCTATTTTCGCAGCTATTTTCCGTAAATAAAATTTTAGATTTCTTTTCGGTCGCCATCCAGATGAGCGAGGGTTCCATGCGCCGCCGCCGCCGCCCCTCCTTGCCGGCGCTGGCAGCGCCCTTGCCGGAGCCGCGTCTCCGCGAGATCCTCCTTCGCCTCCCGCTGCTCCCGTCCTCCCTCCCGCGCGCCTCCCTCGTCAGCAAGCACTGGCGCCGCATTCTCTCCGACCCACAATTCCTCCGCCGCTTCCGCGCATTTCACCACCGGCGAGCCCCGCTGCTCGGCTTCTTCATCGGCGACTTCGGGAACCCCTACTTCACCCCCACGCTGGACCCGCCCGACCGCATCCCCTCCGCGCGCCTCTCCCTGGCGCTGCCCCGCGACGAGAGACGGGGTTTGAGTTTCCTCAGCTGCCGCCACGGTCTCGTCCTCATCCTCAACCGGGCGCGCCTGGAGATTACCGTGTGGGACCCTGTCGCCGGAGACCAACGGTGCGTGGCCCTTCCGCCGGGGTTCAACAGCCAAGACCCACGCTTGGCTGTCCGTGGCGGCGCGCTGCTCTGCGACGACTGCGCCGGCGGCCGGGCGCCACTGGAATCCTTCAAGGTGGTGGTCTTACGGACTGATGATGTGCTGCTTGATGCTGACCCTCATGCGTTTGCTTTCCTCTACGAGTCCAAGGCCGGTGTGTGGAGCGACATCATCTCAACATCCATCAGGGCTCCCCCTCCAAAAAAAAAATCCATCAGGGCTCCGCTTTCATTGCTCAAGCCTAGCATCCTAGTTGGGAATTCACTCTACTGGTTGCTTCTTGGTTATGGAATAGCAACATCCTTAAGTTTGATCAGGATAGGAAGAATCTAACTGCCTTTGATACACCCTAAATTGCACGGATACGCGGATACGGATACCGGTACGCGATACGGCGATACTCCGATACGCCATTTTCCCCAAAATGCAGATACGGGGATACGGAAATATATAAAAAAAAATAAAAAATAAAACATACCATAAATATTACATAACATAAGATGGTTCAGGGCATAACGTTCAATAGTTCAAGGCATAACGTTCAGGCCATCAAGCCATAATTCAAACTTAGGTACGACACACACACACATAACATAGCAACTAGATTAAGGACACGACATGATGAAATGATAAAAACGATAACTAATAAAATGATGAAATGATGATGCATGAACAGCAGCTGCCCATGGCAAACTGGCAATCATCCATCAATCCATCGATCCAACATCTTCAGTCAGACCCAGCAGCAGCACCAGAGCTTTCAGTTATTCCTAGCGCCCCAAGATCTTCTAGAACTCTTTCAAGGTCTGGTTCATCAAGTGACAGATCAGCATGCTCAAGAAAATCAGCACCACCCTCAAAATCAGCCTCAAAAGTATCAGCTCCAATATCCCACATTGCTGATGGACCATGGTGGTATTCTTCAGTTTTCCTTGAAAGAAGGCGCAAGTTCTGGTATGTGAAAACTAAATCCTCAGCACGGCCAGGATTCAGCCTACAAAAGCAATTTGCAACCAGGAATCAAACTTCATGCAGGCAGCAAAAAATAAGGCAATTAAGAAAATGACAATAAGAGGTAGAATTAGAACCTGTTTCTCAAGGAACTATGGATCAGCCCATAGGTACTCCAATTTCTCTCAGCACAAGAAGATGATGTTGGCTGACCAAGTAATCTAGGCATGGTCCTGGCAACAGCAGCATTGGCAGCAGCAACTTCAGCTTGCAGTTGTTCAAGAACATGTACAGTCACCACTCGACAAAACTTTACCCCAAAACCAGAAATCTTTAACAGATGTGCTTTAACTCTAGAGTAGCTTCCTTGAAAATGATGGTCACAAAGTCTACATCTCATCTTTGAGTTGCCCCCCTGACCCTTTCCAATTCTCTCAATTAACTCAACATACCTCCACAGTGGCTTCTTAGCATCATCATCTGAAGGTGGAGGAGTCACACGAGCAGCAGCTAAGACCTGACTTGCAATAGCAGGGTTGTTGGCGATAGGAAATCCTCCACTTTCAGAACCATCAGTAGATGCAGAAGCATTCAAAGAAGTCGCCATTGGATCTAATAACAAGAGGAGAATCAGACAAGGAGCAGGGAGATAGCTGAGAAGTGAAGGGAAGGACCAGATTAGAGAAGAGAAGAAAAAACGGACTCACCGTAGAAGGGGAAGGAGCCGCCGGCCGCGGCCGCCGATGGCGTGTGGAGGCGGCAGGGGCTTGAGGACGTGGTCCAGGGAGAGAAGACACAGGCGGAGAGCTGGAGAACGAAGGGGCGGCCGAGCGGCGGCGGCCGAGCAGCGCTGCTGCCGCAGATCTACGGCGTGCTGCACGCCTGCTTCAGAGGAGCGTGTGTGCAGCGGCGGTGGCTGCTGTGGCCTCACGAAAAGGGATTGCGGAGGGGCACAGCTGAGCGGACGGCTTTTATACGAACTGAACGAGTGGTTTTAAGGGTTATCAGGTATCCTACAGGTATCGGCAAGGTATCCCAGGAGTATCCGCGTATTTTTATTATTTGAAAATTGCGTTAATTTCCGATACGTCCGGGATACGTATCCGGCAGTATCCGTGCAGTATCCGTATCTGATACGGTATCCGATACCGGTACGTGAGTTTTGCGAAGTATCCGCGTTTCTTAGCTGAGCACTGTTTTATTCTTCCAGATCCACCAAGTGACCTCAAAGATCACCACCAGATGCACAAGTTAGCAGTGAGTCTCAGATCTTGCGGATGGAAGATAGCAGGCTTGGCTTTGCCATTGTGACAGGGTTCAGCATTCAGGTATGGGAGAAGAAGCCCAATTCTGAGGGTGGTGCCGAATGGATGCTTCATCAAACCATCAATCTGAACAAGCTGCTTTCACTGGGACCAACGGTGGATAGATCCTAGATAGTGATACACGAGTATGATGAGGATGGTAATGCTATTTTGTATCAGCTGATCTGCAAGTCTTCATGATCAAACTCAAGTCACTGCAATTCAAGAGTCTTTTTAAATGTGATATCATCGACACATACCATCCCTTCACAAGTTTCTATACTACAGGTACCAATTCTGTTTCTCCTGTGTCTCGTTGTTGCAAAATCTTCCATGTGCTTAAACTTGATAGCAGGAACCATTGTCCATTGAGGCATTGATAATATCTTTCTTTGTCACATACAGCTAATTTTTTATTTCTTTTATTGTTCGTGAACTTTGTGTGAAAGATAGCAGTATTGCACAGAAGTTCATCAACTGTCTATTGCTGTACACAGTGCACGTAAATTATGCAATTTACTGTTTGTGTGACAATCTTTAGAACTGGTCTTTTTCACCTAAGGTACGTTGCCGTTGACTTTTGGAAAATAGAAAAAAAATAAAGGAAAGAAAACCTAAACATGAACCATCTGATATCTGAAATAAAGAGTACATTACATATGGAACCACAATGGTTGTTGTAGTCTTTCATTTGATACTTATATCTTGGTTATCTCTCCATTAATCATCTAGTAAGAGCTGGTCGTCTTGGTTGTCCATCTAGGTCTGATGGGTACAATTGCTAACCTTAATTATGATATGCGTGATACATACTACGAACATGAAGAGATTAGTGTGTCCATTCCCTCTATTTTTATGTATATTTCTTTATTTGATGAAGAACTTTTCTAAACATAGTAGTGTGGGTTCTGTGTCTGCGCTGTATCTGGTACAGCACATCCTCTATGGCAAGTCACATTAATCTACCCTGCCATATGAAATGTACAAACATATTCTTTTGGGCATTTGCTTCACATGAATAGTTCTAACTTCTAAGTTGTACCTTGTTTATCATATACAAGGCCAAATATCAGTTAGATCTAAGAAGTTATGCTTATTACTTAAAAAAAAATCCATATCCAGTACAGAATAATTTCAAAGTCTGAATTCTGCTGTGCATTTTGGTTTCCTTATTGCTTGGACTCATTTCTCTCGTAGGCAGGGGCATTGGCAGTGGAGACATTGGAGCTGATATTTTGAACAACACATGAGATGCCTGTCTTCAGGTACCAACCTGCTGTCGTGGTTGAACAGGTAATGCAGATTTATTTGCTGTTATCTTCTAATAAATACTATTTGCATGCAACATCTGATTGAAAAATTTAAGCAAACTATACCATCCGTGATTTGTTAAACAGTTTTGTTTCAAGTGGGACACAGAACTCCTACGGTGTTCATTTTACCGAACTTATTAAACAGTATATCTAATTTCATTAGAAGGTTAAATTGTGATGTGGAGCTCCAATGTAGCTTGTATGGAGGGATTGTATTAAGAACCCTAGAAGGGACACCTTAGTCCCTGTTTGTTTCCACTTTGGACTGTGAAAATTGTTGAGATTTCAGTCACAATTGCAAACAAAGGGGTATATTGTACAATCAGATTATAACAATCTAGCCAACAATCCACCAACCTCCTTCCCCCAGCTTGCACAGATTGTGCTTTCTAAATAAACCAAAGTGGGCACCTAAGTTGAAGCTATTTACTCAGTATTGCCACTGACATGGTTCAAAAAGGCGCTAGGCTCTAAGACACTAATTAGCGCCTAAACGCAGATTAAATGTGATTAAGCGTTTAATGACTAGTTACATATCTATTGATTTAACTGCATAAATGTGTGAGAATAGATAGAAAAGGAAGAGCAATGCCATAACAGCCCACTCAGACCACTAAGGGTAGCCCATCTAATCTGAACACCATAACACCCAACGATGACCTATCACTACCGATTCCCAGCAGCCAAGCCTCGTTCTCATGCAGCCGTGCTGCCTCTCCTCCCCCTGCGCACCCCATCCATCGCTCGCCCTCTCCATGGCGCACCATCTCTGCTCTACCTGTGCTCACCCCGTCCACTCCTCCATGCGCCCCACCTCTACTCCGCCCGCGCACCCAGTCCTCTTCCCCTCCATGGCACCCCTGTTTTGGCTGCGCGCATGACCCTATGCAGAAACCAAGCAGAGGGTGAGTGAAATGGAGCAACTTGGACACCACCAGGTAGGCATAGATGGAATTGTAATCCAACAAACCATTTTGCCATCCTATTCTCGTTTGTTCTCTTTCTTTCTTCACCATCCATGGGTTCTGACAGTTCATACTGTGTTTCCAGTTAATTTTTTAGAACTCTTGTACTGAACTGGAAACGTTTCCAGTCCATACAGAAGTTCTAAACATTGAAGCAACTCTTGAAACACACATTTGAAATGGTGCCACCCCAGTAGCTTGATTTGTTAACATACAATCATAGGCACATTAGTTAAGCATGGATGGGCCAACCCATTTTGAATCCCTAGGGGATACTGGCCCTCCCTATAAGCCATCAACCATTTCATCTGCTTCTCACCTTATTTACCCCTGTAGTAGCATGCAGTCCAAAACCATTACTGATACCCTGAGATATCTAAGTGGCCATCCACCAAGTTTGCAATTAAACATTTCAGCACATGTATTGACATTCTTATATCCTATTCATATCATCAACTTCTTTTGTATTCTGAATGTTTCTTGTTAGTCCATAAAGGATATAGCTTCATTTAGCAGATGTAGTTTTGTACTTTAGTTGAACATCATGCTTTTTTTTTCTCGAACACGCATGAAAAAGGGGGCGTAAAGAGCCCCTACACACAACAGACACACAAACTCTCTCTCTCTCTCTCTCTCTCTCTCTCTCTCCCCCCTCCCTCTCTCTCTCTCTCTCTCTCTCTCTCTCTCCCCCCTTCCTCCCCACTACCAAGCAGCGGAGTAGTCAGCAAAATGACGCCCTTAGCTCCAGCTAGACTCCAAAGCCTCACCTCTTCAATGCCCGAGGCCCTGACATTTAGCACATCAAGTGAAGCACGCTCCATCGAAGGCACCGATTACAGTGATTCCATCTCAAACCACTAGTTGAATATCATGCTTTCCCTTCTACATTATTTTCTAACTACCATATCCCATGGAGTAACCAGCATTTCTTGTCCCTGCCTTTTGGTTTTTTGTGCATGTTTCTCTTTGCAGCATGAAGTAATTTTCCTTTGCTGTGCTCAATTTGTGGATAGAGAGTGCTCTGTTATTTGTGAACCATCCGCTTGACTACTTTCTTTTAATAACTATTAACAGCACATGGACACATTGAAGTCTGTTTTGGAGCTTAAGCACATGCTCTCTATTTTAATTATTTTTGGTTGTTCCTTTTCTTCTGTCCATTATGGTGCCTTCAAACCGTGTCTCCAGCTGCCACAAAACTAGGAGTGGTGATTCAAAACAACAAAACTAGGAACAGCTACACATCCTGACAAGCCATGATTTTGATGTTTACTGTTGAATGGCTGAAAATGGATAGATGTAATCCTTTGCGCTGTTGAGTACTGAAAGACAAGTGAATTGATGATGCTGTTTACTTTGCAGGTAGAGACACCCTGAAGTTGCCCAGCCCAAGATGAACAAATCACCATAATGCTGTTTCACTTTTTTTTTTCTTTCGGATGCTGTTACATGCCTTCTATGTGGAATATGGTATTATAGCACTCAACTGTGGAGTGGAGTTGTCAAATTTATCTTACGTCTGATGTTACTGCTGCTTAAATCCTGAAGTGTTTGACTCTTTCTGTTGGATAATACTTATCTGTTCATCCTGCTGATTTTGCTTGGCACAGATTGGCCATTTGATTTGGACTTTTGATGCGCATCGTATATGCTTTTAGAGTGCAAGGGGATCAACAAATTTAACATACCACATTCATAGAATTTAAATTGTTTGGAATTTATGGTAGGTTCACACTGGCCACAGGTATCCCAAGTTCCCACTGCGCAGCACACGTGTGCACTCAGGAAAAAAAACGAGAAAGTTATACATCACCCGAGTGTTTCAGCAGCTCCCATCACCCGATTTTGCAACTGCGGGATCTGGGGCGCGGACGGCTGGATCTCCTCCTGCCGCTGCTGCCTTCTTCATCCCCTGCATCCGCGCCTCACTATGCCAGAAAAGCTTATCAGTGACGCCTTGATTAGTGACTCAGAAACAAAACGCGTCACTATATTAGTGACGCGGGTGAACGAGACGCGTCACTGATTAGTTGTTGCCCATGCTCTAGAAACAAGACGCGTCACTAATAACAATATATCAGTGACTCTTGCAAAGAAAACGCGTCACTAATAAAAATTGTGACGCGTATTGCTTAGGCGCGTCACAGATATATGGCCGTATTGGTGACGCGGGTGAACAAGACGCGTCACTAATAAAGAAAGTGACACGTTTTGTCTAGACACGTCACAGATAATAAATGCGACGCATTTTGTCTAGACACGTCACTGATTTGTGGACATAAATGTGACAGGTTTTGTCAAAGGCGTGTCACACAGCGACCAGCGTAGTGCCCACACAGCGAAGCACCCACCCCTCCCGCAGGCAGGCCACACCCAGCACCGTAACTGTTGAAAAAAAGCACCGTAACCCTATCGTTCCCCACTAGGCCCAATTGGCGTCTAATTTCTACCAGGCCCACAAGTCGATGAAACCCTCCCCGCACTCGACTCCTGGCGGCCGTCCCGGCATCCCGCACAGCACCACCGTCGTTCCCCGCTAGGCCGCCCACCCATCCCACGCGGCGTGCCCATCGACGCCGCCACCCATCCCGCGTGGCGCAGCCATCGACGCCGCCACCCATCTGGCGCGGCGCCCCACATCCCCGGCACCCCGTCGACGTCCGGACGAGCCACCATAGTTCCGAGGAGACAAGGCGCGGCCTCCGCATCCCTACCCCCACCGTCTTCTTCAGCAGCGAGCGAACGCGGCACGACCCTCCAAATCCTCGACCACCGGGCGACTCCATCACCAATCCGAGCATCCATGTCCTTCTCCTTCAGTCCACACCAAGGTGAGCCGAACCGTAACTTACCTCCAGTTCCCTTGGCATCCGATTTGGGCAACTAGGGTTCTATAAACTGGTTGGATATGGTTAGATCGGGTCATAAATGTCCAATTTTAGCCACTGGGTGTTAGAAACGAGAGACATGGTTACTTCTCTCTACTAGATATTCTGAGCCGATTTGTCTTTTCAAAGCATCACTACTGATTTGAGATTTATTTTGAAGCAAATGACTAATTTGAGATTGTTGTTGTACTGTTATTACTTGCTAACCTGAGTACCTGACTTTGTATGCTTAACTCACAATATTTGTTAGGTGGGCAATATGTCAAGCTCTAACCAGTTGTGTTCTGATGGCAAATTTGGGAGAGGTAAGCTTTTTGGTTGTTATTTCAATTCGTCTCCCTTTTAACTAAGGAAATACTGTAGAGTTCCAGAGGTGTTCTGCTGTAGCATGTTGTAGATTTCCCAAACCGTCCAGTGGTTAGGATAAGGACCATGGAGGTTGAGCCTTGGTTTGTGTGTCCATCACTCTTCCTCTTGTCTAGACAAACATTAGGTTTGTGAGCTTGTCTGAATAGTACTGGCATGCTTAGATAGTGTGCACTGTAATGTACTACATGATTGAAATTTCTTTGGGAGTCATGGAATATCCAAATATGAATCGGAGCTATAGTGTCCTGATGTTTGCTAATAGATTTCTTAGATATCTGGTACTATCAATGCCTGATGTTTGCTAATAGGCCACCGGTCATGAAATAGTCCTTGTTTAGATATCTGGTAGCTACACTCTGAAAGGAAACCAATACAGTAGAAAGGAAGGGAATAGCTACACTCTGAAAGTAGAAAATGATCGAGCACTAGTCCATCCTTAGAGGTCAGTAACCTCAGAGATGTCTGTCTCTACAACATTTTCGTTGAGTGTGACCTCAATTGGACTGACTATATATGTTTGTCCTTGAAGCTGAGCGTCCTTGTTGCCATCAATTGTAACACTTCCTTTGCCTTCTGACTTTCTCAGACTAATTTGTGGAAGATGTCTCGGTGCTTTGTAATTGCCAAGAAAGAAATCATGGTTATCTATAATAAACTGCAATGGTTAAATTTAAGCTGACCAATTGGGGCGTATATACGATAGGACCAACATGGACTCTGCATTTCGTTACCGACGATAGGCCCAACGTGGACTCTGCATTTCGTTACCAAATTTAAGCTGTAGTGTCCTGATGTTTGCTAATAGATTTCAGAATGGACTTGTCAAGAGGGAGGATCTGTTCATCACAACCAAGGTAATCTGAATTACAGAATGCTACCTTCTGTATTCTACTGCAGGTTTTTTTTGCCCCACTCTATTCCATAATCTTCATGTGATTGAAAGTTTGGAATCTGTTCTCATTGCAGCCGTGGAACTCAGATCATGGCCATGTGCTTGACGCCTGCAAGGATAGCTTGAAGAAGCTGCAACTCGATTATCTCGATCTCTATCTTATTCACTTCCCAGTAACTACTAGGCATACAGGTAAGTTCCTTGCCCTTTGCACAATATTTAGAAATATTCAATGAGTACCTCACAGAAATGTGTATTTCTGTAGGAGTTGGCACAACTTCTAGTTCTCTTGGTGATAATGGCGTGCTAGACATTGATTCCACTATTTCATTGGAAACAACATGGCATGCAATGGAAGAACTTGTTTCCATGGGACTGGTGTGCAGCATTTTTTTTTGACAACAGGTGTGCAGCATTGGAATCAGGTAAACCGAACCAACAATTTTCTCTGTTTTGTTAACACCAGTTTGAAATTTGAGATATTTAGTCTTAGCAAGCTTCCCTTTGTATTATGATTCATTACATTGGCAAGCTTCCCTTTTGTACTAGGAATACTGCTGGTGCTGAAAGCGTAGTGTAGTTTCGAAATATCCTGAATTGGAGTATAATAAGTCTTACACTAAAATTTTCTTGCTGCGACTTTTCCCATGTTTGGTGATTTACTTTTCATGCTGGTGAAGTCACTTTTTTTTACAACAATAATAATACTATCAACCATCACAGTGCATACCCCTTGGGTGGCTCCACTGCCAACACCGAGTGGTTCGGGTCGGTCGACGACCCTGTCATCAAGGTGGTTGTCATTTCAAATCTCCATTACAACTAGCTCTAGACTATCAACCATCATCCTTGTTTAACAGACAGGAGTACATTTTGTTTGGATACTTTGCAATATCATCAGTTCTGGTGCCAATGTGATCAGCTAACTTGGCATTGTGGCAGCAATACAATTTGCAGAGCTTGGCTAAGAAGTACGGCAAGATGCCAGTGCAGCTGGTCCTGTGGTGGGGTCTGTAGCGTAACACAGTGGCGATCCCCATGACCTCCAAGGCGCAGTAATACCAATGCAATGTCACTAGCATGATAATGAAGCCTCACAATCTTATAACATTAGCCAATGCAGAAACCAACTAAATTTTGTTGCTGCAAATGCAACTACTACTATGTTGAAGTGTGATTCATTAGCTCTATACTTGCAAATGTCTTTTTTATGCATCCTTGTACATATCCATATAGCTAATGCCTGTTTTCAGTATATGCTTATTATGAAGACTAATAGTAGCAGACCTACGTGTTGTTTTGCATCTCTGCATTTCAGGTCACAGCTCTGTATAGCTAAGTTCTTGAGGAGCCTTTTGCAATTTATTTCAAAGGTTAGAAATGCCTTCATGCTGCATCTATATATCTAAGCCTATGGGCAAGGGGAACCAGTATGCTTTAAGTAATTGATTTCAACTTCGTGCTAAACCAATTTGATTTAAGTAATTAGTCGAACAACGTTGTTTTTGTAAAACTTCACATCTTTTCTTAGGAACTTCACATTGATACGTTAAGGATGTTATGAAAATAAAATAAACTGTCTGGTCAATGATGGTGCCATAGGAATAATTAGCTATAAATAACATCAGCTTTCTGTTACTTGGAGATGAATACTGAAATTTTTGGGCAGCAACCTCCTTAGGATTTTCTAAAATATTTGTTGTTGCTAACATGTTACTTGGAGCTGAAATCTGGAGTATCTCACTCATTCTTACTAATTGAGGTTTGCCCTTGTGTTACTGAATTTGTAATGTCTTAACATCTCTATTTGAGTTGACAGAAATATTATTCTCTATTTCTGGCATGTTAATCTTTTGGGAGGCTGTTATCAGCACACCAAGTATCAATAGCGTACGTCGTCTAACTTTACCTTTCTTATTGCTAGCTGATGCATCTTGTTGACCGTGCAATAAATATTATTCTCAGGAGATGGATCGGCACTTGCAATTCTAAAAACAACTGCTAATTTAGAGTTAGTTCTAGTTGAAAGCAGCGGATCTTAAGTGTATCAATTGTTGCCTGTTGTGATTGGCTACATTATTATTATAGCTCTTGTTTGATCGAACTTCTGGATGGTGCTTGATCTCTGCCCATGATGATGTAGTACTTGATATTTGCCCATTTGATAATTATTTTTCTGTTCTGTTGTTTATCCTATCATTTTGCTACAGCTTCCGGTCATTTGGGAACACAATAGGATGAGTATGCTCAATCTTCTTGCAAGCCTAATAAAGGTAATATGTTTCCACAGTAGTCTCTTTATGCACTGCAAAGGGTGATTTGTGCACTAATTGAAATGAAATAGTGGTGGTTAGTGGATTTGAGGCACATGGCTGCTCATGTTTAGACCTAGGTCTGGATCATGTACTAGTAACTGGTTCATAGTAATGTTTGTAGCTATCTAGTTATTTCCTATAAAGCCAAGTTTGTTGAGGAGTTTCCAGCGCATTTGATAGACCCCAATCCTTCGTTCTTTTCCCAGTTTACTTTGATATATAATGTAGATATCCAAAGGAATACTTGTGTTTTCCAAACCTCTCTAACCAAGGAACCGCTGTTTTTGACCGTGCACTGCTATTCTGTCAAAGTTTTTATATGCTAATGCTTGACACTACTGATACAGTGGTGGCAGTACGAAATACTAACTGAAATTATGTAATTTTAAGTATTAATTAACTAAGTATTAATATTACCTAAAATTGATATATCTGTCCCTTCATATTTAGCACAGATTCAGCTAATACGGCATGGCGAGGGAGATATTGAATCTCAGCTGTGAGACTTAGTTTAGTAGGAGAGCTTCAGTTGTGCTATTTTCTTTTTCCTAAACAGCTAGTTAGATACAAAGTACATTACTACTCTGTGAAGTTGATTCTTGTATGACTCTATACTATGTGATGAATTGTATAATATCATGTAATAAACATTGAGTTATCAGTTGAGCTTCTTTTTCCTGAACAGATAGTTAGATACATAGTACATTACTACATTACTGCTCTGTGAAGTTGATTCTTGTATAATAATATCATGAAAATGATGGAACATGTCGTGTGTGTGTGTGTATATATATTATTTTTTGAAATAGTTATCAGTGACGCGTATTGGCTGGACATGTCGCTGATAAGTGTTATCAGTGACGCGTCTTGGCTGGACATGTCGCTGATAAGTGTTATCAGTGACGCGTATTGAATATACGCATCGCTGATATGGGTTATCAGTGACGCGTATTGGATAAACGTGTCACTGTTCAATGGTTATCAGTGACGCGTATTGAATACATGTGTCATTGTTCAAGGGTTATCAGTGACGCATATTGAATACACGCGTCACTGTTCAAGGGTTATCAGTGATGTGCCCTTATCACAGATGCAAGAACAGTGACGCGTCTTTTACGTGTCACTGATAAGCCTCTAGACGCGTCACTGATAAACTTTTCTGGCATAGTGCCTACCGTCTTCTTCCCTAGCTCTGGCAAGGCGGCTAGGGATCCGGCGAACTCTCCCCTAGGTATAGAAGAGGCCGGCCAGTGGGGAGGGAGGTAGGCCAGGTGGTGGGGATGGTTGGTGGGCGGTTTAGGGGAGCTGGCGGTGGCCGGGGCAGGGGAGGCTCATCGGAGCTGGAGAAGATGGCAACGGGGGGGGGGGGGGGGTGGAGAGGAGGGATGGGAGGGAGGAGGCCACCGCAAGCGTGACGAGGAGGAGAAGCTGTGGAGGAGGGGTGCGGACGGCCAGATCCGCGAGGAGGAGGAGGAGGCCGCCATGGCCGCCATTGGAGAGCTTGTTAGCGTGGAGGGTGCGGGCGTGGGGGAGAAGACGAGTGTGGGAAAAAGGAAAAACACTCGATTTCTCCCTAGACAGACCCCAAAAAAATATGGTACTGTCTCTGCCCATTTTGAACGTACCATCCACTGTATTTCAAAGCATAATTGTTTTGGTTATGTAGCTAGTGCTCGCTATATTTCGAACCATAGTTGTTTTGGTTACCTAGTGCTAGAGCTATAATTACACTTTTACTTCTAAATAATGATCTTGTGTTGTTGCAAGCTTGTGGTCTTATCATGTTACATGGATCACTGCTCATCTCGTGCTCAAACAGAAGTTTCTTGTTCCCCCCTTATTTTTTCCAGTTATATTGTGATACCAAACTGCCACAAACCAGAAGTTGTTTCTTGATGCCTGAAGCCCTTGTTTCCAATAGGTGCGCTTGGGAATCAAGTTCAATCTCTATGTATATGCGAGGGGGAAAATTCTTCTGAATCAACTGGGCAAATCTGAAATCTGAAACTTGATGGCTAGTATGTTTGACTAGTTGAGCAGTTTTACTGATGCAGTGAGGTTTGCATCCATTTGCTCATGCTTTAATTCGGCACAATCTGTTGGACGCTCGCGTGGTTTTGATTTCTAGTAAGGATCTTTGCACAACAAGTGATGATTACTTCCTCGTCCAAGACAAGCTCCAAGGCACGCAGGAGGCCACGAACGTTGATGCCCGTGGCGCCATCCGTGACGCCAACACCATTAGTGTTCGCCACACGGCCAAGGATGTCCTCAACCAGCTTGGCCGACTGGCTGTCTCTGTTCATGCTCGTGGCCTGCTGCCGCCGCCGGGAGCTGTCATCTACTGTGCTTGGCGTCCATGTGCCAGCAGGAAGATGGCACGCAGCAACACGGACCATGCCACGGGCACCTAATAGGTTGGAGTGCCATAGGATGGAGATTGAGAAAATTCCTTATTTGACACTAAAAAACTCTCTGTCCAATTTAGCACCCAAACTATAAATCTTTCTTATTTGTCCACTCTTGAAAATTTTCTTCCCTAACTGACGTTACCGTCCATACGGGCATCCTCTTCCATGAACGGCCATGTGGGGCCACATGCAAAAAGACTAAAATGCCCCACTCTAAAGAAACTGAGAAGCGTCACGGTGTGTCATAGGTAGCGAGGATGCCTCGATGGAACCCTAGATCAAGTGGGCATGGAGGGCGGTGGCACGTTGACTGGCTTGGCTAGCGTGGCCAATCCACGCGCCCCTGTCACGGCCTCCATGGGCATCTTGCGCGGCCCTGGTGCAGCCCCACGTGGCCACCCCGCGCAGCCCCAGCATGGCGTGCGGCCCCGACAGCACCCTAGTGCGCCCCTGGTGTGGTGCGCGGCCTTTGCGTGACCCTTGCCGCCACGCAGCGCGGCCCATGCATGGCCCTGTGCAGCCATCCCACACGCTTCTGCTCTGGCCTTCGTGGCCACACCTAGCTGCCCCTGGCGAGGCCGCCGCAGCCACCCCGCACTGCCCCGACGTGTCCAGGGTGGGCACTCTGCGCTGACCTGGTGCGTCTGGATGACGGGCAAAAGAAAAATCACCAAAAAAACATAACAAGCTCGCTGTTCAAGTGCCCAGAAAAAAATTCGTCACAAATATAAAGCTGGAACACTTATAGGGGCATAAATGTCTTTTCACAGTGGAACTTATTAACACCGTTACATGCCAAACTCGCGCTAGTGTCAGTTTGGGAACAAAAATTTGAAGAGGTGCCAGATAAGGAAGATTTGAAGTTCGGGGTGCTAAACTAGGAAGAACAAGTTTTTTAGGTGTGAAATAAGAAATGTTCTCACGGAGATATCAAAAGAGTGAATGAAATATACACTAGACGAGTTGAGGCCACTATGCGCTAAGGTCGCTACCATCCTAAACCTGGACCTGCTAGCATCATCTAGGACATTGCAACCGTTTTGCTAACAGACAGGTGCCACACACCATTTTCCTCCAAAACTATTGCTAAGGCCCAACCCATAACTATCTCAGGGCTTGTTTGGATACTCATGTATCCACCTCAATCTATGGCGTTGGAGTGCTTTGGTGAAGAGTTTAGTTTATATTCCACACAAATCACTCAACACACGAATTGATGTGGATATATGGGTATCCAAGCAAGGCCTCCGTTAAATTAAGACTAGTCTGAACAAGCAGTTTCCATAGCATTAATTACCTGCCACGTAGACTAAAAATCTGATGTGGCATCTAAACTAATGAAGAAAGAGAACAAAAAATGGGAAATCATTTCGCCCCTGAGAAACGACATCGGCTCCCACACCAAGGGCGATGAAACCGGCCATTTCAGCGACTAGTATACTGCCCGTGCTAATGCTACGGTAACATTCGGGTATATGCAAATTAGAACTGAAATATATGCAAACTAAAATAACCAATTAAATTACAGAAAAAGGCAATATAATTATTTGAGGCAAGAAAAAATATTATACATGCCAATGATAGCGGCAAAACATTATCCATTGCAGGAAAAAAAATGTTTCCGTTACCTAATAATCGAGGAACAGAAACATGGTGAATTTGAAGCTTACAGGATCTAAAAGGCTTCTCCTTTTACCTCCTCCTTTACTACTTTCCAAAAGGCATAGGGAATACGTTAATATAAAAGTTTATTTGTGCCGCTAAATACTTGAACAAAGATAATCATCAATTCTAGTCAATGAGTCATGCAATCAATTAGCCATCAATCACAAGATGGACTATAGCATGCGACATTTGGCTCAAAATACTTAGAAATGGTAAATAATTGATAAAAACTGAAGATCAAACATGGAAACTGAAATAAAAGCATGCAAAGTAATAATTTTGATGTTGCACACAGAAGTGTAAAATCCAGTAATACGATGAAGATAGATAGGTAATTATATTAGTATCAATTATTATTATGATGCTATGTAGGGACTCCATATGAGGGAGACAAAGTAATAAGCATGTAGAGGTGTGACATCAGTGGCCAAAAACAGTGCCTAGAACTAACCCTAGAACATGGAGGTTCGCCTTCTAATGTGTTCCATTAAAAAGGCAGCAACGGTGATGAGCTCACCGCCATTACTGAGCTGTTTTGCATGAGAATGCGCACTGCATCGGTAGCTTACGTAGAAGAGCATCTCCACCCAGACTTGGGAGATAAGGTCTAACATTTCAGTAGTACCCAAGCCTTCAATGTTTTCATCGATGAGCTTTGCACCAAGCTGGGATCCTTTATCCAATATTTTCTTGTAGTGTAAGGAATCATCACCTGCATTTCCAGTTGAACTAGTAGTATGGTTGTCTTCAGTATAAGGCCTAGTGTTCAATTGATGCCCATTGCGCTGCACAAGGTTGGCCAAATCCTCAGGTGTTCGATACTTTACAGAAGTCAGAAAATTGTACACATGAACATAGGCGTTGCGGCTGGCAGGCGGAGGCAACATATAGGGACGTGCGGCAAGGAGGAAAAGCATGTAATTGGAGAGTGCCTGGATGGCCTCAATCACCTTTGCAAGGTCCAGCTGCTCGGCGTCGTCCTGCTGGCCACTACTCTTCGCCTGCTTCTTGAACCAGCAGAGGTAGAGGTCAGTGACGATGTGCCAAACGACAATGCTCTTGTCCAACTCAATGTCGATGCTCCAAGCTAGGAGTCCCTCACACAATCCTCTACTCTCAAGCACAGCCCGACCCCTTGAGTTACGGATGTGACCTGGACTTGAGTCCGAGATGCCTTCACTCTCGAGCACTCGCTTCACCAGAAGCTGCTTGATGCGCGGCGGGACGGGGATGGATGATGAGTAAACCATCGTGTTCCATGGGTCCTCAATCCCCACCCATCTGGAGAAGCGAGTGCTCGAGAGATAGTGCCATATGTTTCTTTCTTGTGCCCTCAGATGCAAGAGCGCACATGTCCAGCCGGAGAACATGGCCCTCAATGCCGACATGATCTCCATGACGACGGCCCCAACTAGAAGGACATAGGTTATAGTGATGTCTACTCTACTGTAATGGCCCTTATAAATTTTGCCCAATAGATGAAAGTGAAAGATCAACAATGCAGCAAGGGTGCCTAGCGACGATACCATATGGATGCAGAGTCCGTACCAGGTGTGCATCACCTCGGCCTTGGTGTACAAGACATCGTGCATCAAGGAGATTTGCATCTCAGCCACCTTGTACAAGTCCTCCCCAGGAATCGCTGAAGTACCATAGTGGACATCGAGAAAAGCTGACGGGCCCTTCAACAAATCCATGGGAGCATCCAACAGTATGTGAGCTGTTAACAGGAAGGTTTCCGTATCCCGGTCCCAGTCGCAGCGACTTGGCGAAGAAGAAGGCCCAAGTGCAGGAGCTGTGCTCCTGTCGAGAGACCTGTAGTTGCTGCCAGATGAACTAGTGGACGCGCACTTGAGTGCCCACACCCTCTCCCCGTACTTGAGGACACCGACTGCAAACATGAGGATGGTGGCTGGAAGGAGCAAGGACCGCCGGCTGCCGACGATGGAAGGCGACTCGTAGAGGACGTAGGCAGCTGCAGCGACCTGCACGGCAAGCGTTTGCAGGTGGCGCAGCCACAGCTGATTGTCCTCGATGGCGTATGCGGTGATGTTGCCCTGCCCGCCAAGGTGCAGCAGCAGGAATGGCGCCCAGAACACCATCAGCTCCTGCTCGGACGACGTGCTGGTCACAGATATGTGCCCGAGCACGTAGATCGCCGTCGCGTCAGCCAACATGTAGGCCGACCAGACGAAGAGTCTTAGCACACCGGAGTCAATACGCCTTCGGAACTCTGCCAAGACGAGGAGCATGACCTGGAGCAAGAAGCTGAGCATCACTAGTGCTTGGAGGCCCCATTGTTTCCATGCGCTCGTCACAACCTCGACACCTTGCATATAGCACGATTCTGAAATGGATTATTCACCATTCTATCAGTCAACACAAACAAAAATTATGTATACTCACCCGTCAAATACAAGATATCGAAGGTTCAAAATTTATCTCAAATTATAAGGTATTCTAGATTGTTCAAGCACATCCATACTTGCCTACCTTTTAAACACGACCTTGCGTAAAATGATTCCTCTGATTGGTAGTCAAAATCAATGACATACATACATGCCTTCATAAATTATGTGTTCCTGGCAAATTAAGCAAGTTGACAACCAAACTAATTAATTAGTGGGACAAATTAGTATTTTCTTAGGCTCCTTATTTAGTCCTAAAATTGCTTGAATACCTTGTATTTCAGGACGGAGGGAGAAGATTCGATCAATTTACCTTGTCTAAATATAAAAGATAAAAAAATCTAGTACTATTTTTCACCGGCATTAGTTTTACAAAAGGTGAGTACCATTTTAGGTGGAAATAGTGGCACCGAGGCCAAATCATTTCTATTTTGATTATTTGATATTTGCGTATCATATTGTTTTCATTTTGCCAAAAAAAAGTGAGAAAAATTAAAAATGAGCCTCGATTAATGGATTTCCAATTCCACTTTCATCTCTACCAGATTGAGTCACATGAACTCCTTTCAAGAGACTAGTCGGACATATCTTGAAAATAACAAAGCCACCATATGAGCTTTATTGTCAATATAAGCATGTGTTCACTAGTGAAAGGATATATAATTCTGCCACAAGAAATTCAACTTTGGTGACAAGTCTTATACACCTTAGATGTTTTACTCACTTAAACAACCTACAGTCTGTTTCTATAAAAAAAATCTATTTGAATTGTTCTCATTCATTCTCCATTGAATTGTTGTAATTAATTCTGTTTTTAGAATATGGAATTATTACCTCTGGACTCGATAAGGCCTTAATCATTTAATTCCCAATCTGATGGAATTGGAGAGCAATTTTATCCCCTACAAGTCAAAATTTTCGATTAACCAAACAAGCCCTTCCACAGCTACTTTTGGCTCACCTAGGAGATTAATCCAGTTCATTGTGTTAGAAACAAATAAGCTTTTGCCACATCTGTAAATATCATTTATTAAAAGATAAATATCAATCCAATTAAGGGAAAAGATGGACACAACTTCTTGATGGCTAAGGAAATTTGTAACCTGGTGATTCATCTAGGTCAGGGTGTGGGGGGTGCGCTTGTGTGTCTAAGCATCTGCGTCAATATCATTTCACAAAAAAATTGTCTAGGCAAGAAATATAATATACAATCATCTCTTCATTTTCCATTTTCTTCACAACTTGCACATGCAATTGATCAACTGTTGGTGTGAAGCCGTTAATCTAGCTGGGAGAGAGGTGTTCTAGCTCGTTGACTGTCATATTTTGCAAGGTGGGATACGTATATTATATATGTAGCATCATACAACTACAACTCTATAGAAGGTCAACATAATGTGAGAGCTACTAGAGATGTAAATATGTATGGAGGAACTTACACGGTTACACCCCTCTGGCGGCTGCAGCCTGCAGGCGGCACAAAATAAAGATAATACTATTTTGAGCTGAGAGGTCAGCTTGCTGTAATCTACATGATTCATACAGTTATTTGGAGAATATATATAGCAGCAGACCCTGGTAGTGCGATGCTTCCCACAGGGTTAAGGCATTATGAAAAGACCTTCATTGCGTGACAATCAGGAGAAAAAAAGGTAAAGTATACTCTTTCTTTTCAAAAAGAAAAGAATTCATTCATTCATTGCGTGACATGGATGCTAGAGCTTATGCTTTGGGTCAAGGTCATTCCTTATTGCAGCAAATACTTAGCCCATGATTAACCCTTGGGAGAATATAAATTCTTTTGTGTCACAAAGACACAACTTGTGCCTAAATTTAATGAAAAATTTGATGAACTTGCATTGTGCTCACTAAAGATTCCTGAAAAAAGTGATTAAATTCAAGAAATGTTGTGAATTTATGCTCATCGTTGTATCTAATATGGCCACTTATTTCAAGTTGTTTGCCAAAGAATGAACACTTGGTTGTAACAAGTTGACCTGAGAATAAAAAACAAGGCTTTAATTGATATGTGTGTGTGTTTGCAATGCCAATGATCTTTGGATGAGACTAGTTCACCTTGCTTAATCATTTCTAGCATCTATTGTTCGTCTTGCTCTCCATGTCTTAGGTGTTACTTCATTGGCAATATTTTTTTAGTAAAATTTGATAAGTTTGCTCAAACTGCTTCGCTATTCGTTGTGTGTATCCTATGATTGTCTTGAGCATTTGCTAGCACTTGGCTTACCGCTATTAGAATCCACCCATTTTTTATATCTACTCTAAAGCTCTTTAGTTGTGATTTCATGGCATTGCTTTAGGCTTTTGAGGGGAGAATTCTAGGTGTCTACATTTGCCACAAGCTAGGTGGAGAAAAGATATACACAAAGAGTTGGATTTTGGGTGTGAGCTTGCATACATTTGGAGAGCGATGACATGTTGAGGATGAGTTGCATTTTAGGGGGAGATTTGATCTACTTTGCAACTCTTTTTGCTTTGCTTTCACAGGTTGTGCTAAGCCTTTGCCTCTTCTAGAGGTACCAATGTGTTTCTTTGCTTGGTTGTGTCGAGCTATTGATAATACGAGTGATGAAGACAGAACATGGAGGCTTGGACCAAGGGACCAAGAGGTCCAAAGATGGACTAAGGATGGCTAGAGCTTGGCATGGTGATGAGCAAACATGCTAGAAGCTATAACCTAGTAAATGCAAAACAATAAGCTTCAAGGGAATTGTTTATTCACTATATTAGTGCCATGTCATATAGTTAAGTAACATATCATACAGTGCTATATGAGAAAATCCCATTAAAACAAATAAATGCATTACATCACAATTAATATGACAACAAATTGCTAACCTTCAAATGACCATGCAAGGAGGAGGCTGAAAGCCCTATGTTTGGTTTTGGTAACTGAGACAACTACTAGACTAACCTTTACTCTAGTGTTGTATATGAGGTAGGTTGGGTCCACACCAAGGTTGAGCAAGGATGACAATCATGAAGGTGATGGTGGTGCCAAATGGTGATCAAGTGCTCAATTCTTGGAAAAGAAGAAAGAGAAAAGTAAAATGCAAGGGCTCAAGGCAAAGGTATAAACTAGGGCATTCTATTTTACTGGTCAAGACATAATAGAGTACGTGATTGGGTTTAGTATAGATAACTGTACTATTAAGAGGGGGACTCAGTTCAAAATGATATCTAAGTGCTTGCATCACCAAGGAGAGGTCACGGCTCACGCTGACTTGCTCGTCTTAGGGCACAGTGTGAGCAAGAGGGTGGACATCCTCACATGACCTCAACTTGGCAGCCGTGGTGGCTATCCAACATCATGCGGTGCTGCCGTGACGTTGAGTGCACTATGCAGATTTTTGGCTCGTGCGACGGGAGTGATCCGCCCCTATCTCAGTTAAGCATCGCCGGACCTCATGGAAATCAAACAAACGAACACCGAACGGTCAGCTACCAGTGACTCTGGAATGGGTACTAGGAGGGAGGAGGAGGGCGGAGACGGTGGCGCGCTCTAAGCAGAACTGGTGGTGCCTGACCTCACGGAAACGAATCGAACAGGCATCGTTCAAGAAGGGATATGGAGAGACACGAGTTCACCTTAAATCTGGGCTGGGCATGCTTTGGGCCTGGAACCCTAGACACGACGTGCCGTACGGGACCAAGTGAAAAATGATTAAGAAAAAAATTAATTAGTGCTTTAAGATTCGTGTAATTTTTAGAAAGAGGAGTATTGGAGCAGTTCTCAAAAGAAAAAAGGTTTTTGTCCTTGTGCATGTGAACGTGAGATGAGAGAGAGAAAGGCGTACACATACACAATGCATGTGCTATGGGTAATTAGTGTTAGAAATCGTGTTCGTTGGATTGCACACAAGCACAAACACAAGAGAGACACAGAGACACAGAGTTAGGAGGAAAGGAGAGCTTTCTGTATTTCACTTTCATCTCATGGAGTTACAGCTGGGAAAAGGACCTCCTATATATAGCAAAGGAGGCTGGGTAAAAACCCTTGCTACAGTACGTGAAAAGCCTAACTTTCTCCTTCCTCTCAATAAATTCTGGCCATCATTTCAAAGCCTGCTCATTCCTTTTTTTTTAAGGATTTGATTTACAACAATTAGAGAATAAAAGACACCTTACGAATGGCGCATGCATGATTAGTGATTAAGAATAAGAAAGGATGGCGCATGCATGACTAGTGATTAAGAAAGAGAATGGAGTGAAGCATCTTTGGCTTTTGAAAAGGAAGCACATTTCTTGCTTTGGAGTGAAGCATCTTTGGCTTTTGAAAACGAAGCACATTTCTTGCTTTCCTTTTGCTTTTGTTTGGCACATGGCTTAGACAGGCAGTAGGTCTGCTGCTGATTTAAGGGGCAGCAGATAAATCAGATGGAGTGACCAGGGAGTAGGGTCTGTGCAAGAATAGTATTGTTCTTTCGGCTGGGGATTTTCTTCAGAGAGAGAGTGAGAGAAAACACATTTGTTTTGCGTGACCTTGGGAGATTTTTACGTGCTGGTATGAATATTTTGTAAACATCTTCAAGTAATGATGATCAAGATTTGAAATCTTATGTCTCGATAAAATCATGTTTATTTTCAATTGATAAAATAGCAATGACTTCTATTTATTAAAGGACGAGCAACTTTTCTATGCTTGATAATTACTTATCCGGTCTTAACCTTGAAAATGTAGCAAATTAATTCTTGACCTCATTTGAGATAGTAATATTACGTTTTTAATTTCTCTTAATCCAAAGATTCATTTGACATGTTTCTAGTTGTGTTAGTATTTTATCTTGTTCGCTCAGCTAAAATTTGAGATCAATCGGAACAATGGTTTAGAATCCACGTTATTTTTTACTAACATATCAATATGCTGTCTTGTGACTATGATAATGTGTTGGAATTATTTTGGAGTGATTTATTTGTTAATCGCGAAAAATATTATTTAGAATGTTAGAGTTATGAACACTGCTCTGTTAGCTAAGTAGACTGATAAATTAGAAAGAGGTGATGATAATCTGTGCTGCTATTTGTCAAGGAAGAAATATCTGGGACAGAAAAGTATTTTTCAAATCAAGCATAGAGATGGCTCCCAATTTTGGAGATCTTTACTAGACATAAGGATGTGGTATCAAAGAGGCAGATGTATCAATGTTAGAGTTGGCCATTAGACTAGATTCTGGCATGACTACTGGATAGGGGAGTGCCCTCTAAAAATCAGATTTCATAGACTGTTCCAGATTTCATCTCATCCTGATATGGGGCAATGATAAGGTACAAACTTTACCTCTAAGGAGGTAATATCTAAAATCAATATGAGCAATTGATGTTTCACATTTTATGAATTACTTAATAAAATAAAAAAATCCTGGAAAACAAAAATAAAACCTCAGCATCCCCACGACGGGAGGAAAATTCCTCTAAAGGCATGCATGCCGATTCCCCACATGCATGCTGATTCCCCTAATCACATACTAATCGCGAGAGATACATGACATGACACGTTATATGCATCAAAAGGCTTATCGGATCCAAATGTTTTAAACAATAAAACGTTACCTGCAGTAACACACGTTTTTTTTTTTGATAAAACCTGCAGTAGCACACGTTACCTGCACTAACAGGCTAACACATGTTGCCTGCACTTTAGACCTACACGTTACCGTACTCTTGTTACCACGTACACACATGCCTAACCACTACACAGTCTAACCACGTAGACACGCTAACAATGTACACATGCAATTCCTACCACATGCAAAATCAAGTGTATAAATTTACATACAAATATGGTAATCAAAATATATCAAGTACAAAGTTATAAAATAAAAAAGATTTACTATATCAATCGGATCACGCATGCATCAATCAAATCTAGAAAAAAGATTTTTATATCTAAAACTTTCTTTATTTATCCTATATTATAAAATAAAAAGTTAAATAAATATACATTTCATCTATTACCTCCTAGGAGGTAAGTGATCGTGACCGTCCGATCGAAACAAATGAACGGCTTACAGTCATTTGGAGGTACCGCAGCACAGTGGCGGAGCTTGGTACAAAATGAAGGGGGGGCGATTATTTAGTTGTGCTACAGTAGTATGGCGGTAAGCTACCAAAAGCATCAATCATAAAGTTAGGACTGTAAAAGCGGAGCTGTGAAAGCCTGAGTTACTGACGAAAAAACTCGTTCTAACAGCTACGGCTCCTAGCGAGTACACGTGTATTACAGAAGCTGCATGTAAGCTTGCTTCGTGTAGAGACCTGCTTCAAAATTTGCCGTCGGCAAGCAGGGGCAGGAGCCCAGCTTCGCCTCTACGTAGCTCCGCCCGTGCCGCAGCAAAGCCCTCCTGATATAGAGGTGGCCAAGGTTTTTGTGGATGGTCAGTGGCAGCTATCCTTTAGAAGACTTCAGAATGAGGACCTGAGGGAGGATTGGGTCCAACTGCATGAGATGCTGAATGAGGTTTCATTGACAGAAGGAACAGATGTTGTGTTATGGGCTTTGGAGAAATCTGGGAAATATTCAACAAGCTCACTGTATAAATTGATGACTGATGGAGGTGTGATTGATACTCAAATAATGGTAATTAGGAAATGCAACATACCTCTAAAAGTTCCTATTGATAGATAAGCCTAGTGCTAAAGCACTTATATCTTACTTTTCCTGCATTTTTACTTTTCTTGACTTCTAAGCCTAGTGTTAGGAATATGCTCAGCATCTACTTTAGTGGTTAGAATATGTTGTAGCAAGTGGGAGTCCCCCTGCCTATAAAGGGCAAAGGAGTGTCTTTGTAAAAACTAAGCCATTGCATTTCCATTCAATCCAAGCGGCCAAGGGCCAAGCTACCCTATGGTAGTTCCCATATTTGAATCTGAGATCCAATCGGGCCAACACCTATGGATGGTAGCTCATGATAGAATTCAGTCTGGGGTATAATTGAAAAAGAAACAATGGTCTGGAACTGAAAAATGCTTTGTGTATGGCAAACTAGAAACATCTGATCACATTCTTTTTCAATGTCCCCTGTCCATCTTCTTATGGTCTTTCATGCGCAATTGTCTAGGATGACCCTCCTCGCCTACCAGCTGCTCAGTTTTCTTCACTGACATTGTGGAAGGATGTCCAAGGAAGAAGCAACAGGTAACACTTTTCATATGTGCAGGTGCGATGTGGACGATATGGAAGACCAGAAATGATGTTGTGTTCAATAAGGTGTTGTCTTCCCCTACGGCGATCATCTACAAGTCTCTAATGCTGGTGAAGTCCTAGCACCCGCTCCTAAAGCCGAAGCTGAAGCCAATGGCGGATGACATGATTAACCTTCTCTCAGCTGGTGCCTCGTCGACATTTAAGTTAGCTCTCTAGTAGCGTGGCTACCTTTCTGTCTCTCTTTGAGCAGTCTTTTGAGATGTTGGTTGAGTTGTTTCACTAAGATGTTCTAATTTCTTGCTAAAGACTTGTCATGCTACAATGCAAGCTGGTAACCCTAGCATTGGATCGTTGGCTTTCGTTAAGCTTTCAATAAAGCCGGGGGAATGCCTTCGATCTAAAAATAGTATTATTTAGGTTCTGCAATCATTCGCCAACCTCTCCTGTTCTATAGTAAATTGATCTTACACTATAGCCTGCCGCCATCCAGGAATTCCCTTCAGCAATGGCGTCCAGGACCGTCCAAGACACCAGCAACACGAGAATGTCCTTTCAGCGGCACAGCTGTAGCCCAGAGCTCCCAAACTATGAGGTAATATAATTCTCACTGAATTTTTTTCCTCCCACTTTAGTCGTAGCGCAAAACCTTTCCAAAGGAGAAGAGCACAAGGACACCAATCGATCTGCTTGGTCGCCCACACCGAGAGGCAGGACACAATGGAAATCTGCACCGGAATCGCAGAAAGGGTGACCTTGGTGAGAAGTGCACAGTCTGCACTCGTTAACCACAACCCCGATTTCCATGTCAGAATTCTCGATGAGGTTCAGCTATTTCCTTTCTGATTTTTACTTCAATTGTTAACATTTTTTATAAAGGAAGGATTTTATTAATTCACAGTCATTACACCGAGTTGATACAATAAAAGTGAATTCACTTCCGGTTTCTGCCTAAACACAAAGCCTAAGAGAAAGAAGCCTGACACTCTAGTGACAATCAATTCTAAGACTAGATCGCCACCCATGTGCCTAGGAGAAAAACACCGTAACCGCTTGCATCAATTGTTTCAATGCCTTCTGCACCAAATCCTGTGCGTAAGGCTTTTGGAGGATGACCTATGTACGCAGCCAATGGATTACCGAATAAACCACCTGCAAGGGAGAGTAAACATGTTTTTTCAAATACCAAATCATTTTTGCATAACCAAAGCGACCAACAAGTAGCTGTCGCACCCAACAAAATTAAAGGTTTGAGATCCTTCTGAAACCCGTGAAGCCAACTTCCAAAAAGGTGGGAAATGCTGTGGGGCTGAGGGAGATTTAATGCAAGTTGTATGCAACCCCAAACTACCCGTGCAAAGCGACATTCTAAGAAAAGATGCTTAATTGTCTCATTCATGTGACAAAAGCAACACTTCTCATTGCCTTGCCAATTGCATTTTACTGAGTTGTCTTTTGTTAAAATAACTCCCTGACGAGATCCTAACATATGGGTATGTTAAGCCTCGAGATCAATGGTTCCCGACCGAAGGACCCCCCCCCCCCCCGATCGACCCTTCTAGGATCGCCCGGGGGCTATACCCATCGGGTACGCTCGCGCACACCCTCCGACAAAGAAACCTAACCAAGCCTGGGCATAGCGTAGCCCCTACACAAGGATCGAGGGCTCTCTAGGCCTCAGGCTCTCGATCGACGACACGCCAGAGCTCGGGCCTTGGCTCTTGCCTGGCCTATGACGCCAGCCAAGGCCCAGGTACAAGGAGACAAGCCCTGAGCCATCGAGGCTCGGGGGCTTGCAGACGCCGCGCTCAGGGCATGGCCTTGCCGGCCACTTCCGCGACAGGATCACGCACAGGCGTGACACAAGAAGACAAGCTTTCCATGGCTTCAAGGTGTTGGGTGGCTCCCAGGCCCACACGTCAGCCCCTAGAGCCGACCACTTTCGCCACCAAGAAGACACCAGAAGGTCGACCTAGGGGAGGCCAGTCTAAGCCGACACAGCTTGACACGAGGAGTGTCAGAACAGAGCAGCTGGACAACGCCCAAAGCTTCTTTGGCTCCATGACACCGCCACGGTCCACAAAGCGCCATTGCAAGACCCTCCTGGACTTCGGTGCATGTAGACCGTAGACTCATCTCCCCAAATCACCATTACCCGACCTATCTTGTTATTTAAAGGACAAGGTCGGACCTAGAAAAGAGAAAGAGAAGGGAAAGAGGAACCCAAGACATTCCATTCCATTCCATTTGATCTGCTCCTACTCAGCACCGAGAGCAACGCAACCTAGAGGAGGGGCATCGAGAGCTCCTCCACCGCGTCCCATCGTCTTCCTCCTCTTCGACAAGGGGAAGACTCCACCGGTGGCGAGGCAACCTTAGGATTAGCACTGAGCTAACCCCCTACCAAATCTCTCTCTACACTCTATTGTAACCCCATGATTTTGGGTGCTTTTGAGTATAAGGATCATCAGCTACTGGACATAGGGCATCGATTGGCTCGAAACAGGATAAACCATTGTGTCCTCTTTGTGATTCTTGTGTTCTTGAGTCCACCCGAGCCACCGGGGGCCCATTCTCTGACACCGACTCGAACAACTATGCTTGCCACGTGGTTCTAACCCTACGATAGCTAGCGTGCTAGGTACGGGCAGCGTCAAGTGTGATTCAGGCTCTACGATGGTTGGACCCACCCGCCTCATCGCCGGAGTGAGTGGCGCCGCCCTAAATGGCGGTGTCCGCTTCCCCAGCGAGTTCTCCATCATGACTGGCGCCTTCGCTTCGGACTAGGTCCTCAACTTTGAGAGCCTAGCCTAAGTCACCAACTGCTACAACGAGCTTCGTCCACTCCATGGGGCTACGTCGGTAGGCAATGAGCCCCCAGCGTCGCCCCCTCCGCGCGGGACTTCTAGGAGAAGACCTCGAGGTCCTAGCCCGATAGACACGGCGTGGTTTGGGCCTAAACCCCATCGTGTTGGACCGCCCCAGATGTTTTACATGTTGGCCAACGTCCACCACCAGATCACCACCAGTGAGGTGCTCCCACCACCTGACCGCTTCTGGTACTACCTCCCGGACCTGCCTCTTGGGATCCAGAACATGGGGTGTCCTTCTAGATGGAGCTAGAGCATCGTTCTATGGGATCATCCTAGGGAAGGATGCCATGCCCCTCGGGCGCATCCGGCTCAACGTCACCTTCAGCCAGCCGGACAACTTCCACAAGGAGTCGCTCACCTTTGACATGGTCCACTTTCCTGGCGTCTACCACGCCTCCTGGGCCGACCATGCTTCGGCAAGTTCATGGCTATCCCCAACTACACCTACCTAAAGCTCAAGATGCCTAGCCCGAAGGGGGTCATCACTGTCGAGGGTAGCTTCGAGCAAGCCTACTATTGCGAGCAGAGCTGCATTGCCCAAGCGGCCACACTCGTCACCCCCTGTGCTCCTGACGGCCCCGGCCGTGATGCAAGAAGGGCGTCGGCGGAAGGAGTAGCCACGACGGCGGTGGCGGTGCTCAATCGACTGAGCATCGGCAAGGCGGCTAAGACTCCTGGCGGCAGCGGTGGCCTGGCTTGCCCCTCCATCTAGGTGCTTAGCTCCCCATAAGGGGTTGACCCGATCGAGGTGAGTATTGACCTTTCCCCATGAGGGAAGTCCATTGCAGAGCCATCCACCCAGAAGCGTCGTCTCCTGAGCCAGTACCCGCCTGCCGACCTCCTTCGCCGGCCCACCTCTCCAACAATGAAAACCAAGATAAGTCCCATCCTCCCGACCTTCTTGCTTCACTTGACTTCACTGTTGTCTCCTTAAACCCAAGCGAGTCCAACAGTAGCTCAGCTACGCAAAAGGATTGACTGAGCTAACCACCTGTTACCCTCTGTGAAGGTGAACCACAGCACAGGGCCCTCGAGCGAGGCAAGGACCAGACAGATGGAGCAGGAGGAACAGGCAAAGGGTCAACAAGGCGATAACGGAACGGTCCTGGCTGCCGTGTTACTAGCTATGTCCCCTATCCCTTCTCTTGTTTTCATTTCGTTCGTTTGCAGCTATCTTTGTCTCCCGATCCTTCATCGGATCGCACCTCCCAGTCGCACGCCGGCATGGGACCCCTCAAAAGGGGCATCGCCAAGGGTTCTAAGGCTGGACCAATGGGCTTCAAGGCCACTTGAGGCATCTAAAGTGTGAGGGACGCCGATGGTTGGGCACCCGAGGTGTTAGCCGGATGCTCAAAAGCAAAGCTAGTCGATCATTGCGTGATGTCCGAGTACCAACCCATAGCCGCTCGTGGTGACCCACCGAGGGAGGCAGCGAGCCCCCGAGCATCGATGATGGGCTCGGGAACTATATGAGTGGCTCGGCTGGGAAGCCGAGGATCTCCCCTCTGGGGGACATGACCGGGGCACGGAATGACCATAAACCCAAGGTTCTCACGGACTCACCCACTAGTAGCACGGGCACGGCGATCTTGTCCACCGAGGCCATCATCGTAATGGCCCATCCTAATGAGGGACCTAAGTCTCCGAGCATGACTCATGAGTGGTGAGATTACAAACAAAAGTAATTTCATTTCATTAATTGGGAACGACCCGATTACAATATATGGCGGCAAAAACCGCTGGAAGATGCAAGGTGTCGGCATCGCGGCAAGGCGCCAGAGAAGACCCGCTGGTGATCGGCCTTGCAAGTGACCCCCACCTCCCCTAGAGGAGCAACCTTTAGTGAGACCGAAGGGAGGGATCGGAGTCCTCGAGCACAGAAGCTCGGTGAGCCACCCGTAGGAGGGGCAGAGCACACTGAGAAGAGGTAGAGATCCCCTAGCTGCAGCTTGGAGATTGGCCTCACCCTCGGCAGCCCAAGCCATCCGAAGAGTGCCACATCTAGCCTAACCACAGGCCAGGGGCGACACGGCGCGACCTGCAGACGACACCAAAAGGCTCAGGCATTCCAGAGCCCCGCAGGTGACTAGAAGCCTGCAAGTGGCCGTGCGGCACCTCCTCGCCCCCGCTGATGACGCCTTTGATGATGAGGATATGGAGATAGTGCGAGATTGCAGGTCAGGCAACCCGCTATCCTGCACAGGCGTGGGCATGCCGCCGCGCCGACAGGGAGTCATCGGACCATGGGCCTGAGAGCCTCGGCCTATGCCCCTCGCTTCACTAGAGTCCTTCCACCCTCGAAGGAACGATCGCCCGGCAGAGGAAGCCAGGCTCACTCGGAGGGAAGCGTCGCACTTCATCGTTTTCATGGCCGCTAGAAGTTGGATCTGAGAGGAAGAAGAGAAGGAGCCAAAGGGGGGATAGAAGGTGCCGTGTCCCTGGGGCCCATCTTTATAGCCCCAGTCGATGCACTAAGAGCAGCTCTGGGCCCTCCGATCAGCCATCGACGGCTAAAGAGGCCTCGAGGTATCAGCCAGGCATCCCTTCAATCCTAGCAACATGCTTTTGAGTGGTTGCGTGATGGTGGCCATGCAGTAAAGGTGGAGTCAGGAGGACATTGACATCTAGTCAAGTCCCCGCTCCACTTTCCACCAAGCGCGCCACCCACTCCACGCATGCCTCCTTGCGAAACTTGAGGGGATCCAACTCCCCTCGGGCCCACTAGTTGTCATCGATAGCCTGGATCCGCACGCATCAAGCGTCAGGGCTCCTCCTCCACCAAATCTGCTCCACATGGCCCTGACGTCCCATCTCCTAGACAAAGTAGGATGGCGCGGGAATGCATGCCTTAACTCCTCTGTCAGGCATAATGCCTAGACGCCATCAAACCGCCTGCACAAAGTGTTAGCAGACGGGACAAGCCCAAAAGTTGCGACGCCCACTGACAAGGAGGCCCCATGACGGCCTCGGGAGTTGTGCCGGCTCCCAAGACGGAGCAACTCGACCCTCGGATCGATGGATGCTCAGGTGGTTCACCCCCAAAACCAACTAACTCCCCGGACTTGGGTCAGGAGCCGCTGAGTGATGACCAAACAAAGGTCCTCCGCCCAAGCTCGGCGCGCACCCTATGCCCTAAGCTATGGCTGCAAAAGGTCTGCCCTAGAAGGCCATCCTGAGAGGATCAGGACCTGCTATCGAAGCCCCCAGAAGGGCGTGGCGCACCAGGTGATTAGGTGGCCCCAAGCCAAAGCCCAGACGCTCTCGATCACCCGACCCACGGCAAGTCTCGACCTAAAGGAAGGGTGCCCCGGGCCTAGACTCGGTAACTCCCAAACGAGTTCACGGAACCCTCGCTCGGGTCATAGACCTATGCGACATAGGAGTAGAGAAGGCATCAGCACCACTACCACTTGGCCCCGACAGCCAAGCACCCCTATCACACTAGGGAAAAAAGGCCCCACGCAGGGCAACACACTCCCGTTAGCCGAAGCCATCCCCGCCATGGCTAGTTTGGTCACTAGAAGATCGAATTCAGCCCTTCGTTGCCATCACAAATCAGGCCAAGTGAGGCCACGAAGGGCTTGGGGGCTCCTAACGAGATCCTAATATATGGGTATGTTAAGCCTCGGGATCAATGGTTCCCAACCGAAGAACCCCCCCGACCGACCCCTCCAGGATCGCTCGGGGGCTCAAGGGCTATACCCATCGGGTACGTTGGTGCGCACCCTCCTACAAAGAAACATGACCGAGCCTGGGCATGACATAGCCCTTGCACAGGGCTCAGGGGATCACTTGGGCCTCGGGCTCTCGATCGATGACACGCCAGAGCTCGGGCCTTGGCTCCTGCCTGGCCTATGATGCTAGCCAGGGCCCAAGCGCAAGGAGAGAAGTTCTAAGCCATCGAGGCTCGGGGCTTGTAGACGCCGTGCTTCGGGCATGGCCTTGCCAGCCACTTCCATGATTGGGTCACACACGGGGCGTGACACAAGAAGATAATCATCCCACGGCTTCCAGGGGCTGGGCAGCTCCTGGGCCCACGCTTCAGCCCTTGGAGCCGACCTTCTTCACCGCCAAGAAGACTCCAAAGGGTCCACCTGGAGGAGGCCGGTCCAAGCCGACACAACCTGACACGCAGAGTGTCTGAACAAAGTAGTTGGACGATGCCCAAGGCATCTTCAGCTCCATGACACCACCACGATCCACAGAGCACTACTGCAAGACCCTCCTGGACTCCGGCGCATATAGACTATAGACTCATCTCCCCAAACTACCATGTACCTGATCTATCTCGTTATATAAGGGACAAGGTCGGACCTAGAAAAGAGAAAGAGAAGGGACAGAGGAACCCAAGACATTCCATTCCATTCAATCCGCTCCTGCTCTACACCGAAAGCAGAGCAACCCAGAAGAGGGGCATCGAGAGCTCCTCCACCACATCTCGTCGTCTTCCTCCTCTCCGATGAGGGGAAGACTCCACCGGAGGCGAGGCAACCTTAGGATTAGCACCAAGCTAACCCCTACCAAATCTCTCTCTACACTATGTTGTAACCCCACGATTTTGGGTGCTTTTGAGTATAAGGATCATCAGCTACTAGACGTAGGGCATCGATTGGTCTAAACCCGGATAAACCATTGCATCCTCTTTGTGATTCTTGTGTTCTTGAGTCCACCTAAGCCACCGGAGACCCGTACTTTGACACCGACTCGAACAACTATGCTTGTCGTGGTTCTAACCCTGCAACACTCCCCTTCGAAGGTACCACATAAAAATCTTTATCTTTAGTGGGGCCTTTGTCTTCCAGATGATTTTGTTTAGATTTGGGACATCTTGGTGGATCAAGGCCGAATAATGTGACTTCACCGAGAATTGGCCCTTTGGGTCCAAATTCTAACAGAAATCATCTTGTTCTTGAGTGAGCCTAATATTAGCAATGCGAGGAAGAAGTTCATTCCATGCTGTTAATTTAGGTCCAATCAAATCACGTCTCTATGATAAAAGCAATGTTGACAAACTAAAGACCTTTGCTACCGTTTGTTGCTTATGCCTAGTGATGTTATATAAGCAAGGATATTGTTCACTTAGAGGTGAGTTTCTGAGCCATTTGTCCACCCAAAACTGCACTTGGGAACTGTCTTTGATTACAAATGAGCCAAAACAAAGGAAGACATGTTTCACCTTCATGAGGCTTCCCAAAAATGAGAGTCCCCATTTTTCCAATAAACTTGGGATAAAGGCTTTGAGCCTAAGTACTTATTTCTGATTATCTGTTGCCATATCCCATCAGATGTCAGCAACTTGAACAACCATTTGCTTAGAAGTGCAGTATTCTTTAGCTCTAAATCGTGGATTCATAAACCCCCTGTTCCTTAGGTTGGCATAGTATGCTCCACTTGGCAAGGCAATACTTCCTTCTTTGGTCGTCACTTTGCCAAAAAAAACCTAGATATAAAATAATCTAGCTTCTTAAGCACCCCTCTTGGTATTGCAAAGAAAGACATCATATACATGGGTAGACTACTTAGAACTGAATTAATCAGTGTTAGTATTCCCCCTGTCGATAGATGTTTTCCTTTCCAGCCACTCAACTTCTTCTCAAAACGTTCCTCCACCTTATGCCAGTCTGCGTTCTGTAACTTTCTGAAATGAATTGGAATGCCTAAATAAGACATAGGAAAGTTTCCAGATTTACACCCAAAAAGCTCAGTATATTTGTCCTCTTCTTCCTAAGCATCTCCAAAGCAGTATATCTTACTCTTATGGAAATTTATCTTAAGACTAGATGCCTGCTCAAAAGCATAAAGTAGTAGCTTCATGTTTCGGGCTTAGTCCAGATCGTGTTCCATAAAAAGTATGGTGTCATCAGCGTATTGTAGTACTGATAAACCACCATCCACTAGATGGGGCACCATACCACTAATCTGACCCTCTTCTTTTGCTCTTTTAATAAGTATGGCCAACATATCAGCAACAATATTAAACAAAAGAGGTGACAAAGGGTCTCCTTGTCGGAGTCCTTTCTTAGTTTGGAAGTAATGTCCGACCTCATCATTTACATGATTGCTACACTACCGCCCGAAATGAAAGTTTCAACCCATTGGATCCATTTGGGTGAAAAGCCTTTCATACGTAATGTTTGAAGAAGAAAAGGCCATCGAACCTTGTCATATGCTTTCTCAAAATCTATCTTGAAGATAATCCCGTTCAAATTCTTTCGGTGAAGTTCATGAATTGTCTCATGGAGGATAACAACTCCTTCAAGGATGTTCTATCTTGCCATGAAGGCCAACTGGGTCGGTCTTATAACATGATCGGCCACCAAATTCATTCGATTCATAGCCACCTTGGTAAAGATTTTAAAGCTGACATTAAGAAGACAAATAGGTCTATATTGTTGTATCCGATTTGCTTCTAAAACCTTTGGAACAAGGGTTATTATACCAAAGTTTAAGCTAAACAAAGGTAGATCCCCTTTGTGAAGGCTGTGGAACATTAGCATGAGGTCTCCTTTAATGGTTTCCCAAAACTTTTGATAAAACTCAGTCGGGAAACCATCTGGGCCAGGTGTCTTATTATGTTCCATGTCAAAAATAGCATCTTGAACTTCCTTTCAGTAAAAGGGGATGTTAGGAAATCATTTTCTTCCATTGTAACTTGTGGTATATCTCCAAATCTTGAGTTATCTAGGATGCACAGAGACTCCTCAGGTGGTCCAAACAGCTCTTTATAAAAATTGGTAATGTAATTTTTAAGATTGTGCTGACCTTCTATCTTTCCTTCATCTTGATCCAGAGAGAAAATTAGTTTTCTTCTATGTTTGCCATTGGCGACGAGGTGAAAGTACCTTGTATTGAATTGTTAACATACATTCATTTTTACTTATTCAATTGTTAAAATGCAGATAATAAAAAGACAAAAATACATGGCCATGTTCGTTTGATCCCAAGATCAAAAGGATTCAAGAGGTTTGAAGGGGATTGAGTGGGATTTTGACTTGTAGGGGATTTAATCCCTCCCAATCCTTTCCAACCCCTTTCTTCCTAAAATCAAATGAACAAGCCCTTAGGGGGAGGCCTCATTGCTGCCATCGTCTTCGGTTTCGTGACCAGACCATCTGATCATGGAATAGAGGAACTCCTTGAGGTTCACCTTCCCGTTCCTGTTCAGATCCATCTCCTCTACAAACAAACAAAAAAAGACACATAGAAAGAATTAATGTGACGTGCATGAGCACCAACCTACTGCATGCTGCTAGAATAGCAACAGGGATATATAGATGTGACAAACAAGAGGCAGCAATGCAACAGATGGAGTACTGAATAGCTGTGCTGTTATGTGGCTGGGGGTCCTCTCCTGGTGAGACGCCTCGTTCATCCTGTGGGTGACATCTTTCCTCTTCATCTTGCCATCCCCATCCTTGTCAAAGAAGATGAACGCGTCGATGAGCTCGTCGAAGACATAGTTGAGCTTCGCTGACTCGAACTCTGAAACCTGAACCGATCTTCCCAACATGAGCGGATCGATCGCTATGTAAATAACTGTTTTTTAAAAGACAGCAGAGACTAGAGAGGAACAGAGAAGAGTCATACGCGGCGTGTAACGTCTGGCCCGAATAGCAAGTACATGAGGCAGAGGAGCACGACGAACTCCTGGAACTGGATCCCGTTCCTGCTGTCAATGTCGCAGTAGTGGTGCAGGTTGTCCATCTCCTTCTCGGACATCTGTACCTGGAGTTTGCTTAGGAAGCTGTGCAGCTCTTCGTTGTCGATTGTGCCATCTGAATCCTCGTCTGCAATGGAACAATAATTCGATTCATTCCGCACTTACATGGCAAATGCAGTGTGTGCTTAGCAAAATCAAGCTACTGTTGCATTCACAGATATATAGAAATGTGTGCTTCTCATGTGTACACACTAGCAAATGTGCCCGTGCATTGCATGGAACCTATACATCATCTTATTATCGATGGACTTGAGTTGTTGTAACTCGTACAAGCACAGGACGATATCAATGACAGGCAGTTTGGAAAATTAAAAAACTGGGACGTAAGAAACTCTTCACTCTTTAATATTAGATATAAATTACCATACTGGTCGAAGATGTCCTTGATGTCCCTGAGCCCCTCCTTGAACCTAGGCAGACGCATCGTGATGCTGTTCACTGACCTGAAGGTCCTCTGCCGGGACCTCGTCCTCTCCCGGAGTGCATCCGCCACCTTGTCGTCGAGGTCTTTCTCCACTCGCCGCTGCTTGATCGGCTCCATACATATGGAAGCGACCATACCCATCTCGCCAAGTGACCACCAATTAAGCTGACCTAGCAGGAGGAAGTAGCACAAGCTAGCCCCTTGTGTTATCTACATGCAAGCCTTTGTGGAAAACGATCGATCGAGTAGATTTAAGAGAAGATCATGTGTGTGTCGTGCCTATTTTAGCAGAGAAGTTTTGTTGTGCTTGTGCAGACAATATCTTGGAGAAGGGAAAGTTCCATCAAACACAGTGAGACATATTAGGATTATTTTGTGACACTAGATAAATAATGAAGTTATATTTCTTTGCAACTTTCACCATTTACCATGGAGAAAAAAGTAGGGGAAATGCATGGTGTCACCTGCGGAGAGATGGTAATAATGATGATTCCGCTGCTGTCAGCGCCCTCTGAAGGGGGTTTGTGTGCGATGTGCAACGAACCAAACAATTGCCAAGATATGAACGGAGCTAGGACGAATCTGTTTTTGGTGTGTGAGCAATCTCTATCAGACTGCAGCACTGGGGCAGGAGGTTAGGCAGAATCTGATGCCATAGCTCAAGAACAGCCTGTAGGTGCCAGCTCCTGCTTCACGAGATTAGGCAGAATCTGATACTATAGCTCAAAAACGGCCTCTGCTGCCGTTTGGTCTGGAATTTTTTTTTAGATATGATGGGTCTGGATATGTCCGTGTCCTTTTCTGCTTTCCATATTATTTTTCTTAGCCACCTTACATGACCTAGTGAGGAAGATACGTCAGCTGCTTTCATCTTTCCAGGAAAAACAATGTAGCGACGACTATGGGTAAGTTGGAGGCAGGCAAAGCTTCCGTTGGGACTTGGGAGTTCAACAAGGTGACTATTCTAAAAAAGGAAATTTCCATAAAACACATATATTTATTCATTTTGACACATAGGAGTATTTCAAGAAGACATACCCTCCTTCTCGGAAGGATCTTCTTTTTTCTGAAGATAAGACACATGTGAACTTTTCTTTGTGCTGTTACCTCTTTCTGTTCTTTCCAATATGTGTATTATAACCACCCATTCTTTTTTGTTATTATCCTTCTGTTGATTCTTTTGCTGTTTCTTTATCAGCATCTTAAACTTCTCCTGGCATCGTCAGAGACCCTGAGATAGTTGTAGCAGCTTTGGACACTTTGTTGCGTTGGTGAAAATAAATCCTTCAAAGTTACATATATATGAATGGAGAGTTAATCAGCTCTATGAACATCCATCTTCTATCATTGGCCCAAGGATAATGGGGCAGCAAGGAGGAAGGTCTAGGCATATATTCTTGTGTTGTGGCAAATGAAGGAAACCAGCAGGCCTGTGGTCTGTCCTTGTTCTCAGTAGACTTGGAGAACAAATATGGTGCACACAGCATCGTATTGGTTCAACTCTTCAATTTCAGTATAGTTTGCACAGATCCATATATCATTACTGCGTCTAAATTTGGCATCATTGCAGGAATTGGGTCCAACAGAAGGCAATCGACAATGACGGAGCCTACCTATCACTGTCACCTCCAAACCCAGTGAAATGCTGATATCGCTGCAGGGTGTACTCATTACTCAGTAATGATATGATGTGTATCACTTTCAGGCCGTGCCTCCACCCGGTTATGATATCATGAGCATCAATGCCGGGTCATTACCCCATCTAGTAGTTGATATGTAGAAATAGAGACCAAATTCAGTTAGAGTTTTAGAAAGCCTAATTCACCCATCCCTTCCTCCTAAAATTGATTTACAGAGGCAGTCCTAAAATTACCCACCTCTTAAGCAGTCCACCTCCAATAATTGAGCCCACTTTAAAAAGCCCGTCTTTGTACATATTTTTGAAGCCTAGCCAAAGCCCATACTAAACACTCGACCGGGCTTATATAAATATGGGGACTTAGGGTTTCTTTCCGTGACTCTCTCTCACCCTCTCTTTCAGCTCTCCCTTCTCTCTCCGTCGGGGGCCAGAGGCGGCACAGGCGCGGGGACTGGCCCCCTCCTCCTCCTCTGTCGTGTGAGGCCCGGGTCCCTCCTCCTTCGGTGTGGCGCGATGGGACTGGCCCCCTCCTCCTCTGGATCTCATGCAGCCCACTGCAACAGCCTCTGTGGCAGAGCTCGCACAGCCCCTGCAGCGGTGCTCCCATGGCCGGGTGGTTGCGACGAGCGGCCGGCGAGATCCGGTGAGAGGAAGCGGCGGCCAGCGAGATCCACGCACGAGGAGGTGGCGGCCGGTGGATCCAGCACGGTGGCGGGGCTGCGGAGGCTCTCCCAACGGCGGTTGGCTGCACGGGCTGCACCGACGGCAGCGGGCTTCTCGGATCCATCGGATCCGGCGAAGGCGGAAGCACAAGCAGCAGATCCAGCGATGGCGAATGCGCACACGGCAGATGCGGCGATGGCGCACGCACAGACCCCCTCCGATGGTGGTGGACGCGGGGATCTGGCGGTGTGTGGGTAGATCGAGCGAGCGGTGGCGGCGGGCTCTGTGGATGGGCTCAGCAGGCCCCATGCACAGGCTCGACATTTTTTTTTAACGCTGGCTGGCATTTGGCCACCTGTGTAAATATGGATTTTCGTAGGCATTTACACCGAGGCGGACTCGATGCCCGCCTGCAAAAATTCATTTTGACCGCCTAGGAAAAGATTAATGTAGTGATGAGCTTAGATGAATTTGGATGTATATAGGTTGGCTAGGGAAATGATATATTTGCTGCCAAGTATCATGAGTCAATGGTTGACAATATCAACGAGGTGACCAACAAACTTAAAGAACCAAAGCTCTAAAGTACACTGAGAGAGACAAAGCTCGTGTTGCCCCGAGCCCAGGCTTACAATAAGAAGTAGAAAAGCAAATGATTTCATGTTCTAAATCCGGTGTGGCAGACTGTTCTACCACTTGAGACAGAGAGCGATAAGTTTAGTATATGGTCTCTAAGTTGAGAGGGTCCATATAAAGTGATCAAAGCAATGTTTAGGAATTCTTATATGCTTCAGGGGTGATTAACGTGATGTATTTGAAAAAAAATTCAAGTGTTTGGCAAGAGGCCTTAATGTTACCAAACAATGACGGATACATATATCACCATTACAACAAAAACGGCTGATGTATACATCGCCCTTAGAATAAAAAGCCAATGGACAAAACATCATTGGTATTGCTATCATGTGTTTTTAAACTCACACATGCTTTCCTTAAAAACAGGGGCATATGTTGATAGTAAAATATGATGTGGAGAGTCAAATATAAACAGAGGAATTAAATTTGAACAGAAGGAATTAAATTCAAATCAAATTGGACTTAAACGGATAAAATTGGACTTAAATGGATAAAATTGGACAAAACCGGTAAAACTAGCCCAGGACGATTTGGGCTGCCACTGTGCACATGCCGATTTTGACTGGTGGCTGGTCGAGCCTTTGAAACCTAGCCTAGGCTAGTTTTAAAACAGCTGGTTTTGGCGGTATGAGTCTGGTTCAACAAAAGATTTTGTGTGGAAATGGTTTCTTACTGGAATAAGACTACCCCCTCTAGATATATCACAGGATCACGGTTGATTTAGTATTCCGTACATAATCTATCAAAAACTAATCTACCCTATTCTTCAACCTCAAGTTCCTCTAGCTAGGTGGCCTTACCGGTCCTAGAATACCCCATTGTACGTGTGTCTCCCTGATGGGTCATACTGAGAGGCATTATGCATTGGGTGTTTCGGGCAAAAAACAAGCATCTAATATATATATCTGACTTGTTGGTTGGCCTCGCTGTTTTTAACCTCTCTCTCTCTCTCTAAGCTATGTGTCTAGGTTGTGTATGGCCACGGACAATCTAGCCATTGCTGGTGTGTGACCGAAAATCCGGAATTCACATTAACACTAAGGCTACCACCATATAACTATTAGAACACAAAGAGTCTAGAATGTGATAAGTCTTGAATAAAGAGTCATGTAATCTCCTATATCATGTTCAATCAATGGAAAGTGCTAAGCCAGCCATAATTAATCTTTCATGGTATCATCTAGGGACTGTTCCTATCCCTCTCCCTAACTCTTCCTCTCCACCTGCAACCTTGTTTTCCTCGTCGCATCTCTGCTCCTCTCCACCGTCGCGCCCATGGCCGATGATGACAATCAGGCTGCCGCTGCTGCTCGGGCCGCAGCAATTGTCGCTGCTCTTCCCCCACCTCCCGCCCCGAGCCTCGCTTTCGCACTCGCCACAATCAATGTCAAAACTCATATCCCCTTTCCTCTAGAACTTGATCCACCCAACTACTCAACTTGGCGTGAACTCTTCCAAACTCTCGTCGGCAAGTTTGGTGCCTCCTCCCACATCGATGGCACACCGGTGCCCGAAAACCCTGATACCGCCTGGTTGGCAGTTGATTGCTCCATCCGCTCCGCTCCTTGATCTACTCTTCGGTTTCACCTCATGTGATGCGGCTGATCATGGAGACCGGCGCCTCGGCTCACACCATCTAGACCAAGGTGGCTAACCTCTTCCTCGACAACAAGGCCTCACGAGTGATGACCCTTGAGGCCAAGTTTCGTGCTCTATCCTAGGGCGATCTTCCGGTGCTCGAACTACTGATAAATTCACGTGACTCAAGCTAATGGAAAGTGCAAAGCTGGCCATAATTAATCTTTCAATAACGTCTAGCACCAACAAGACATAGCAATGAAACCATCAATCTTTTTTTCGCAAAAAAAAAAAGTGAGCATGGCATAAAACTGAATGATACAAAAAGATATAGGCTGTCTCTCCATATATTGAGATTGTGGCGTATGCCAAATATTAAAGCAAGGCATAACACGCAAATTGCTGATGGTGAAACATCTTCTTCAATAACACTAGCTCTATAGCTGGCTATAAAATAACTTATTCTGTAGCCACTTTGAGTTGCGATAATTAATATGTTAATTCATGAGATTATATATATATACCACTGGTGTAGCAGCAGGTCCGATCCATCATGTACCGATCAGAGGACACTTGGATGGATGGAGGAGTGTGCTAGCTAGCCAGTTTCATCCTTGACGAGCGCCACGATCCTGGCTGCGTCGTTTTTGTCCTTGACGCCAATCTTCTCCAGCTCCGGGAACTTGGCCTTGGGGTCGACGGCCCATGTGAGCACCGCCTTGGAGATCTTATCCCATTTATTCACCTGCTTTCCATCCAGCTCGGTTATCTTGGCCGCCATGTTGTTGAACTCCTTCTCCACCGTGCCGTACACCGTGTGGAACCGCACCCCCTCGCACACCATGATCACCAGCTTCGCGAGCATGGCCTTCGGCACGGCGTACGGGTCACCCTGAGCGCCTCCCAGCATCAGCTCCTCCGATGCCGTGGTGGTGGCGCCATGTTTCGCCAGGACATCGACGGCGGCGGCCATCTGGGCGCGACCCAGCGTGACGGTCTCCAGCCCCTTCTGGCCGACGAGGTCCTGGTACCGGCCGCCGAAGCCGAGCCACCTGGAGCGGACGATGAGGTGGGCGCCGTGCTCGTTGTTGAACTCCCACCACACCCCAGCCGTGGTCTTGAAGCCGACGAGGTACAGGTTGTCGACGCGCACGGCGAGCGTGAGGGAGGTGGTCGGGTTGCGGAGGACGACGTGGAACCACAGCCTGGGGACCGTCTGCTCCCGCGGCAGCACAGGCTGGACGATGTTGGGACGCCGGTCGTCGCAATGTTTGATCACGTCTTGCCGTACTATGCGGATGAAGTCGCCATAGTTGTCGGTCGGCACGATGAAGGAATCCGTGAACTCTGGTGTTGGTCCCGCCATTGATCGAATTCTTCTTTTCTTTTGTATCAACAATACTTCTCTATATAAGAGCTATTCCAGCTAGTTGGAAAGATGGCTGATGGTGGCGTCGAGTGTGCTGGATGGTGGATTGTGAGTGTTGCTTGATTGTGGATTGTGTGTGATATAGGCATATATATATAGTAGGAGAGATGGGTACGTATGTAATTTCCTGGAACACAATCAGCCCATTGTGATCTCAAGCATCATTGATGGCATTCTAATTATTTATCATTAATTCCTAATCAATACTCAAACCAATTAGACCAATCTAAGTGGAGAGTTTCGTATATAGAATGCAAGAAATGTGGATGGAACAATCACCCTCGATACATAGTCTCATTCTTTTATTTTTATTGTAGACATTTAGTTTCATCACTCATTTAGAGTTAGAAACCAGGCTAAGAGAGAGCTCCATCTATATGAAAATCACTTCTCTTTTTTTTAAAAAAAAACATTGTCATTCTATAAAAAAATGTTTATACGGTAACCGATTAAATACAAATACAAATACAAATGAAACTATGATGAAGAAACACCATCTTTGCCAAGAATTTATACTTTCAAGATGTTGCTCCATGCATCTAGGTTTATCACATTTTGAATTCAAAAAAAATCTGTTGAACAAGTTTTGTCACGATGATGCTCCATCAGGGTTTACTAAGCTTTCAAGATAAATCTTAAACTTAAACATAAATATTCAACTTGTGTCGAATATCTTTATTGCTAATTTAATAATTTCATGAAACATTACCCACCAAAACAAGAAATGGATAGTCCTACTACTACTAATTAGAGTCTCACATTAATCCTCACAAGATGAACAAAAAAAAGGTAAATTACCATAAGATGTGATCTTCTATTTGGTGAACTCTAGATATCATTAAAAAAATTACCCACATCTGTCATTATAAAAATAGTCTAAAGTAACCCATAAATCTTGATCCAAATCATCCATTGTTGCTACTATATAAATCAATTTACACACATATGTCGTTATAAAAAATAATATAAAATAACCCCTAAATCTAGATCAACATTATTTACTTGCGCTATATTTATAAAGTAATTTAGATAACCATAAATTTAAATTATCTATGTTTGTCATTACAAAATATTCCAAAATACTTCTATAATAATTCTGAACTACTCACTTTTTCAATTGTTAATACAAAAAAAACTTGCTCAAGGTATGTATGCATGACGCGTGTTGCTATGCATATACTAATGGGCATGAAGTGATGAGCATGGTGATTTCGTAGCCATATAAACGGTTGAAGTTAAGGTTTCAACTGAAAACATATCAAGTATACGTAAAAGTATGGCACTAAGATGAAAAATATGAGTGGGGAAGGAGAAGTATATGAAGTAATTGAGAATTAAAGTATACCAAAAGAGAATAATGACAATGAAGTATATATTATATACATGAATATTTTTATTAAAATATCATAACTTATATCACAATAGAATATAAAGGAATCAAAATATTAATCAGTATTGTATTAGAATATGAGCATACCTAAATATATGTCCAACACACATGAAAGTGTAATGCAAAGTACACAACTATAAATTGAAATAATAAAACTATAGCAATTAGTAATTAAACGATGTCACTGGTGGATCCAAATAAGAAAGTATCTATATGAGTATTTTGTTAAAATATTGTTATAATATAAGCAAACTAGAGAAAGCAAATATAACCAAATTTTAATAGTTGTGCGGCCTAAAATTGTATATAAATTTCTAATATTTATATATCTTAGCATAGACTGATGGCAAGTAATGCCAATTATAGTGACAAGGGAATCTTTAATTGGCATAAGGAAAGAGCGTATATGCATTGTTTTACATTTGTATGAAAATAAAATAAAATGATGATAGGTAACCTAGGAAGAACTAGGCTGGGTTTTTATTTAAGAGACAAATAGGCATCCAAATTTATCTTGATGAGGACTTAAACCTAAATGATCTACGTAGCCATCCACTCTCTTGACCAACTTAGCTTGCTCAGCTTCCTATTTGAATGAAAAGGAAAGATCCTCATCCTATCATCTAATAAAAAAGAAAAAGCAAGTTCATGTCATGTCAAGAATAAGTACTAGTTCCGATATCCACTGAACAAAAGAAAAATAAATTAGTATATATTATTCTTTTGTCCCAAAAAACTTTATGTTTTAGGATTTTTAGGAAATGTTAGTGCTTTAAATTAACCACATGTCTCGCAAAAAATAAATTAACCATATACTCTAATTATTAAAGGTGATTCACATCAATTGAGGAATAAACCACTAATTAAAAGTAATATATTGAGGCATGCAGACCGCAATCTCAAACTGATATTAGTCCAACCTAGTGTTCAAGAGCTAACAAACATCAAATTCTAGAACAATTTTTATAAAACAGTGTTTTGAAACGAAGGGTTGCGATATGAAGAACACAGAAGAAAAGAAAGGGAAAAATATTTAGGAAACAACGAATCCTTATCCTATCTCATCCTAAAAGAAAATGTAATCTGCCTTCACATCAAGAATCGGTATCAGTTCTCCATTCCAATCCCATAAATAAAGAAATGGAATCAGTACGAGCTCCTGATCATTGCACTATATTTTTGACAAACCAGCTGGCAGGAGGCAATGCCATTTGCAAGAGGAAAATAGGAACCCAAATTCATCTTGGCGGGCCACAAAGGGCCTGAGGGGAAACCATAAAAATACTCCATCCATATTGCCCATTAAACACAAGCTACAAACTAGAGGGTGCAAACTATAGACAAAATCCCTACACAACAACAATTAAAGACAGCACGATGCAAACTGGGGAGGCGGGGCAGACACCGAGGAAAACACTAAACCCAAGAAAAATACCCTCTAAAGCTGTAGAACCAACAAACCTAAAACTCAAAGTAAACCAGTGCTGCAAACACTAATCACAACCTACTGTTGCGGCCCCTAATCTCAACCCCAGTGGTGAAGAAAACACTAAGCACCAAAATGCTTATTTCTAGGGATGGTAAAATTATTGTAAACTAGGAGATCATTCAAAATTATAGGATACATACCAATACACAACAAAATCCAAATATATATTTAGTTAGGTGTGTACAAATGATGTGAACTGGTGTGGGCAAACAAAGAATTGGGATCCAAAACACTTTGTCCCTCAATGCTATTCTGTAGGGGATATAAAAAGCTAAAAACTAGGTGTATACAAAATTATAGGGACACCCAAGTTTAAAATGCCATCATGGGTGAGGGAGAGCGGTTGCTAAATGCTGTAAAAACAGGTGGCATAAAAATATAATCCACAAAACAAAATCACCTAAATAAATATTAATAGAAGGGGTATGCATTTTTATAACTTGTGGTCATATAAAGTGGAGTATAATTGTTGATAACTAGTGGACATACAATACAAATATAGTGAACAAAATGCTAGGACCGACCAAAACACTAATTTTTACTGGTGGTATAGATGCTTGAAGCTTGGCGGACATCCAAAATTATAGGATAAGTAACAATTGCACAACAAAACACAAATACATAATCGTGGAGTACAGATGCTATGAACTTGGAGCAAACAAAAAATCAGTATCATCTACGTTCTGCTCTTCCATAAAGTTTCAGGAGCTACTATATAACTACATATAGGAAACTGCTCTTCCATAAAGTTTCGGGAGCTACTGTATAACACACAATAAGTTTGATTCGATCAATCGGTGACTCCAATCAAACTTATTGTGTGTTTGGTTTGTGGAGTCACCCCATACTTAATGAGGTGGTGCATCATGAATACATCCCATGAATTTTAGTGGAATCAACTTATTTCTCATGCATATAATAATTATTAGTCTATGAGAAATAAGGTGATAATGGATCAACTCACTCTATTGAGGTGATAATGTATCAACTCACTCTATTCCACGAACGAAATAAAAAGCGAAGAGTGAGAAGAACGTATAAGCCACCTTGTTTCTCAAACCAAGCACGTCCTGTCGAGCCAGATGGATCGGACGGCACAAAATTCAGTTGTCACGGGCAACACAAACAATGAAACAACAGAACATTGGTTTAGCTTTCCCCATTTTCTTTCTTTCTTTCTTTCTTTTTTTGCCGGCTGCTGCAAAATCTCGCCGTCTTCGCGGCGCAGGCCGAGAGAGAGGCCAGCAGAGGACGCCAATCCAATCCTTATCCCCACGTGTGTTATCCATCCATTTTGTGGGTGGCGGTGAGCTCTGCAGCCCTGCTCTCCTCCTCCACCTCGACAACGACGCCGTTACCCGCACCTCGCCGCTCGCCGCTCGCCGCCACCGCGGGCTCATCCCATCAGCTTGTGGCCGCCGCGGGACGCGACCGACAAGTCCCAGGTGAGGGCGGGCAGTTCTTGTCCGGTCGCCAATGCAGACCCTCCATCCCGCGCCCGCCTCCTTCCTCGCGCCGCCCGCTCCCCAGCTCCTTCGCACAGCGCCGCCACTAGCAGCCCCGAGAGGTGAGGTGCCTCTCCCCGTCGTTTCCCTCATTGTTCAAGTATGCCATGCGGAATCACTGACAATAGCTCCGTGGTTTGGTTCCCGCAGGCACTCTGTCAGTAAACGCTGCTGCTCTTGCTGCGGTGTCGCACGGATGGTTCCCGCCGCCGCGCCGCGCCTGCCGGCGCCGTCGACGCGTGATGAGGTCTGCCTCGTCCGGTGGTAAGCTTCGAGTTCTTCGGAAACTCCCCCCGCGCCGCGTGTTGCTGTTGGCTAATAAGCACGAGTATGTGTTCTAGTTTTAGCATGGAAAGCTAGCGCATCGTGTGTTGCCTGTCTAGTTGCTGTTTCCTGTGTGACGTAGCGTGTGCATTTTGCTCAAAGCCTTGGGTTTAATTCGTCAGCTAGCACGACCGTGGGCTCCGTGGATGATGCCAAGAAGGACGTGCTCATAGCCCTCTCCCAAATTATCGATCCTGACTTCGGCACGGACATCGTGTCCTGTGGGTTCGTTAAGGATTTGGAGATCAGTGAGGCCTTAGAAGAGGTAAATGGAAACCCTTTTTATCAGATTATAGGGATCTGATTAGTGTCTGAGCTGCACATTAATTGGAATTGGTGGAATATTTTTGGTTGATACGGATATGTTGCAGGTATCATTTCGTCTGGAGCTGACGACTCCGGCATGTCCAATCAAAGACGAGGCAAGTATAGCACCTGTATCTGAGTTCTGAAATAGTAAATACTAGCCATTTTAGGTGCAAATCTCTAATGGCTTGTGCCGTACAGTTCGAACAAAAGGCGAACGAGGTTGTTGCCGCACTTCCATGGGTTAAGAAGGTAGATGTCACAATGTCTGCGCAACCTGCACAGCCAACGTATGGAGGGGAGCTTCCAGAAGGACTACAGAAGATTTCCAACATCATAGCAGTTTCAAGCTGCAAGGCAAGCAAGAATTTTGTATCTTCGTGCATATCAACAGATCTCATCAGCCATTTCACTCAGAACATTCGGGGTTTTTTTCACAGGGAGGGGTTGGGAAATCAACTGTTGCTGTAAATCTTGCGTATACACTAGCTGGAATGGGCGCCAGGGTTGGAATCTTCGATGCTGATGTCTTTGGTCCAAGCTTACCAACTATGGTTTCTCCTGAAAACCGGTTGCTAGTGATGGTAAACCTCATGGATGAACTTCTATATTAGCATGGAATTTGGTACTTGCACTAATAATGGTAAACAGACTTACCTTTAGAACCCAGAAAACAGAAGTATTCTTCCGACTGAGTATTTGGGTGTCAAAATGGTGTCCTTTGGATTTGCTGGACAAGGAAGAGCCATCATGCGAGGTCCAATGGTTTCAGGAGTCATCAATCAGCTGCTGACCACAACTGATTGGTATGCAAACTTGCAAGGTTATAATTGATACATGTTAAAAGAAATCACATGCACATAAATAAGATAGGACAATCCAATTCACTAGTTATATTTCTGAGAACCTTCTTAGTTTCCTTATACTAAAGAACCTGACAGTATCATTTGATTCATAAAGGGGCGAACTTGACTACCTTGTCATTGATATGCCTCCTGGAACTGGCGACATACACTTAACACTCTGTCAGGTGCTACCACCAGCCTCTATGCTGTACAAATCATATGTAATAACATGAATACTCCTTCAAAGCATTGCGAAATATAACGTCTGAAATATCAGGTGGCTCCATTAACTGCAGCAGTGATTGTTACCACCCCTCAGAAGCTGGCTTTCATTGATGTTGCAAAGGGAGTAAGGATGTTCTCTAAACTGAAGGTGTGTTGCACAATGCGATGCATTATAGAATTCTAACGTATGAACCTGATCGTACACTGACTAGTTTCTGTATCCTCTTCTGTTGCCAAGGTTCCTTGTGTTGCAGTTGTTGAGAACATGTGCTATTTTGATGCTGATGGAAAACGTTATTACCCATTTGGACAAGGTTCTGGAACTCAGGCAAGATACCAACATTTTAATTATTTCATTGCAAAGTTCTCTTGTATAGTTGTTGAATAGCTTTTAAAATGCAATGGCTGTTTCAGGTCGTGCAGCAGTTTGGAATACCTCACCTCTTTGATTTGCCAATACGGCCAACTGTAAGTTCAGTAATAGCTACTTATCGTTGACAGGGGGTGTTTGGATCCCTGCTGGATTATAGTAATTAGGTAAAATAATCTGAAGGTGATATAAACATCCTAGACTATGGTTTGGATTAAAATAATCCAACCACCAGATTATTGTAATCGTTATTTATACTCCAACTAACAATGATCCACCTCTATAATCTAGGGATCCAAATAATCCAAATTACTATAATCCAATTGGGATCCAAACAAGCCCTGAATAAGAGAGCAGAAATCACAGTTTGGTAATTTTTGCAGCTTTCAGCTTCTGGAGATACTGGAATTCCTGAGGTGGTGGCTGATCCACTAGGGGATGTGGCTAATATATTTCAGAATCTTGGAGCATGTGTTGTTCAACAATGTGCTAAAATTAGGCAACAAGGTAAATAGATGGAAAAGTAGTTCAGGGAAGGAGATGACCTCAAATATTGACACAAAAAATAAAGGACCAAATCAGTTGTGCAACACATGTTCTGAATACACATACATACTACAGAAAAGAGACACTTTTCTTATAAATTGTTATTTTTCTGTTTGTCAGTTTCAACAGCGGTGTCCTATGATAGATCCATCAAAGCAATCAGAGTGAAAGTGCCAGATTCAGACGAAGAGTTCTTGTTGCATCCAGCAACAGTTAGACGGAACGATCGATCTGCTCAAAGTGTGGTGCGTATATATGCTTTTCAGCATTCAGTATGTGGGATATATGTGATTCTAACATCAGTTCTTAAGGATGGCAACTCAAAAGTATCTTTATGTCATTACATTGCAAATGTTTCTACTTGACCATGGGTCACCATCATCCAAGTACAAAATCTACAGATAGTCCTCTTATATTTTTTTATTTCTACTTAATGAATAGGCAGCACTCTTGCCATTTTTTAAAAAATATTTGTTTATATTTTTTTTTAAAAAAAATAGGTCATGCATGGTAAACACATTTGCTGCAGTATTGATTTTCCTTGTTTACAACTACAAAGTCTGTATCCGCAGGATGAATGGACAGGGGAGCAAAAGCTTCAGTACAGTGATATACCAGATGACATCGAGCCAGAAGAGATTAGGCCCATGGGAAACTATGCAGTTTCTATAACTTGGCCTGATGGATTTAGTCAGGTAATACGATAAAGTTTGGATTCACTTCATCTTAAGTATTGTCATATTTGGAGTTCTATTAAAGTTCTGGAACTCACTTAACCTGCCATATCCATTTCCTGAAAAATGCATACGCACCTGATGCTTCTGCAGATAGCACCTTATGACCAATTGGAAATGCTGGAGCGATTAGTGGATGTTCCGAGTCCAACAGCGTCTGCGGTGGCCTCATCATGATACAGTAGAGAGAATATTCAGCTAGCAAGGGGGCAAGCAGACAGACTTTTAGCTCCCAGAAAATTTATAGGCCTGCAACGAATTTTGAAGGAATTTTACAGTGTAGAACCATCATCAGTTAATTGTTTATTGAATAAAAAAAGGCAGCAGCCTTCATTCCTCTTACTATCGTCCGATAGTAGTGATCCTGAAATGATGATATAAGTGGTAGACATGTTTTTCCATTTTGTTATTTCACTGTAATCACAGGCCATATTTGTATTATCAGTATAAAGAACTATGGACACCCTAGTCCATTTCGAGCTAATGAATTCATAATGATTGGTGATCAAAAACTTCTATATTCAAGATGCGGTGCAAGTGCAACGTTGAGGGTTTTCACGAAATTTGCCAATGCTTCGGGCTCCTGGCCGGTTGGGCCAAGGTGGAAATGTAGTTTGACCTTTTGCTTGGGCTGCTAGGTTGTTCCGGTCGAAAACAATATATTTTGGCCCATGCTGGTAAGAAGATGAAGAAGAAGAGGAAGGTTTCCTATGTTGATTTTAAAACCACATCCAAATTTGGATATAAAGATTCCAAATTCAAATCTCAGTGAACATATAAACATCACATTATCTTGTTTATGAGAGATTTTTTAAATTTGCACAAATCTAGTTATGTCTTATGTTTGTGAGTTTTGGCAATATTCACAATGAAGCTTTAAATTTAAACAACTTTTAGAAGAAAAAAATGTTAAAAACTACTCACTCCGCTTCAAATTATATCAAATATCACTTTTAGCTTTGTCCTGAATCAAAATTTTCTAATTTTGACCAACTTTGTACAAAAATGTTAGCATCTGCAAGTCACACGAGCATAGCTTAACTGGTTGTGATGGAGCTTGTCCATCGAGGCTAAGTCGAGTTTTCGACTTGGCACAGGTGCTCCCTACACTATTCTTTCATAGGTACCCTTATTTCAATGGTAGATTAAGTCATCAACTTCGCACAGCACTGCCGATACTATTCTTTCAACGATAGATGATGTGCTCGTCAATAACGATAACCGGTAACTTCACCAACTCAAACTCAAGATCTATCGTCTGAGTCATCCAAAGGTGTTCATTCATATATAGATGAGTATGCATACATTGTTGTGTGCGTCTTGTGATTTTAACTAAATTACACTTTGACCATTCACTCATTTTATACTATATTGTTTATGAATTTGAACTTATGATTATAGGATAATACACTTGACTACAAATCTAATAGTACCAAGTTTTTATTACAATAGTTAAAATTATTAGTCAGATTATTAATAAAAAATTATAAAGTTTGACTCTTGATAACTTGGAACGGCTAAAGAAATTACAATGTTGATAATGTAGTTTTAACCTGGAATGCGAATGAAATTACAACGTTGCTAATGTAGTTTTATACTAAGATTTTATAACTGACAGAAGAATCACAATGAAAATCTCCCATTAACAAAGCCTGAACTACAACGCTTGGCCGGTAGGAAATAAAAATCACCAATGCACTCGGTTAACAGATAGCAGCAATGACAAGGACGGTAAAAGCTGTAAAATAGAGCTCGAGCATCTCAAGGCAAGACAAACGATAGCAGTCATATGACAACATTGCATGTAGTAAAGTCTGGCAATCACATAGCATAACTAAGTACAGGCCACTCTAGAGACAGGAGTTTAAGGCAATTAAGGTGATACTCCAGTACAGGGACAGTAAGTTCTTGCTACTGGGTGCAGCCCTGGAAAAAGGCCGATATAAGTTGCAGATAGCCCATAGCACCATATAACAAAGATAATTCTCGATTAGTCATATGCTCTTCGGTTCACACGTGGGGATCTTGATCGATAAGCAGGAGATCTGCAGATTATACAATTGTGTTCTCATTAGATAACAAGACAAGCCCTAATAAGTAGAAATACTAAAGGGCAGCAGTAAGCTGAAAACTGCAGCCTGAACAAAAAAGATGAAATGGTTGCAACCAAGAAACGTTACATGGCACATCACGTATTTTCTGAGAAAAATATTCCATAGGACCAGGTTTGCTCAAAGAAACCTTAAGCTTGAATTCAGGACTAAAAATTTTAAGGACTGACTAAACCTTGAATTCAAGTAAACTATCAACCATGATGGAAGTAGGTAACAAAAAAGAGAAATCACACAAATATACCAAACAAAAACTAACTGCTGGCGCTAATCATTTAACTTGATGGTACAGGTACAAGATACTATCAAGATGTCCTTATTATTAAGACCGTGAAGAGGGCTCCAGAAGCCCTTCTACAGTCATATGACATGGACATCAGGACAAGCATGTATACCAATGAAAACAATACAATCCAAGGGCATTACCTCCGATAGCGATCACGAACAGGACTTCTGTCATATGAACCATATACAGGACTTGCTGGGCGACCATAGTCTGGACTAGGCCGTGACCTGTACACTGGGCTATCATCCCGCCTACCATAGCCACCACCTCTTCTTGGGCTGTCGTACCTATCACTCCGTTCATCATCATCCCTAAAGGCGTACTCAACAGAAATCACCCTGTCCAAAAGCGTGCTGCAGAAAGGTTGGACACATTAGCATCATTATTACATATGTGCAGTGCAAACGAGCAAGAAGAAAATTCTACCAACAGTGCAAAAGGGCCATACATCAAAGCTAATGACATGACTTTAGTGTCTACAATTAAATTAAATGGTATAGATGCACGGAACTTTACATAGAATTTGAATGTCAAGTTCTGAACAAGTATAATTACAGAAAAGTCACAAACTTTAACAATTACTACACCACCTACGCTTTCTTTTATAATTTACAGCAAAAGCAAGGAACATTTAGAAATTCTAAACCCCAAATGTTGAATCAGTCAGTGGAGGTCAAATTTGCTCATTTTATGGACTTGCTACTGTGAAAACAGCTACATAGAAAGAAGTTTCCAGAGGAGGAGGCTTACGTAGCATGAGTAGCATCAAGAGCCTTTCTGGCTTCTTCCAGTGTTTCAAACTGGACAAAAGCAAAGTTCTTCCTTATCCGAACACTTGATAAGTTCCCAAATGGTGCGAAGTGCCTTTCAATATCACTGACTCTTGTGTTGATTGGATCAAAGTTAATGACAAACAATGTCCTAGTTGGCTTAGTATTTGCTTCTGGTTTGTTACCATCACGTCTAGCAGCTCGATCACCCTACATTAAACAATATCACACAAAAAAATGAATCAGAATCATCAAGTGAACTGACCACAGCATGATAACGCACAAACATTAGCTAATCAAAGCCTGCTTTACCACTAGGGGTAAGGGTAGGGGGGTTCAAAATAATATAAGGAATTACCCTTGACCACTCTACTGAAAGCCTGCGTCTGCCAGGACCAAATGGATAACCATCAAGAGCCCGTATAGCATCATTGCCATCACGTTCATCCTCAAAGTAGACAAAAGCGAAGCCTACAGATGTAAACATGCAAGTCAGAATGATAAAATTTGAATAACGAATGTCCAAACAATCACGAGAATATTTTCACTTCTGTTTTACAATAACAACTCAACACAGCAGTATTACCAAAACCTAAAAGAATCAGAAAAGTACTGCACCTGCATAGTTCTGATGGTATGAAGAGAACTAGAGTGGTAGATTCCATTCATGATGAGAGGTAAGCATGATGTTGAACAACTTATATCCAAAGTAAGAAATAATGACCAGAGACATTGAACATGCTTCGCCATAAATAGAACTCTTGCTTATCAATATAGTACACATAGCATGTTGTCATGTTGGTGATACTTCTAGGTCGTGGCATGGTAAGGCATGATGGTGCTGATGGCATGGCATGAATCACAATCCCGCTAAACATGCTCAAGCAGCAGTAACAGTGTGCATCAGGGCACATGAACAGATGGTTTCAAGTGAAGGAAATGATGGCCAGGTCAGTGAATGGAAGGAATTTCAGGAGTTGAGGAGCCCTGGGGGAGCTATGTTTTGCCCTGGTAGTTCCTGCGCCAGAGTAAAAATTTAAACATCTGTGCCTACTATATTACACATAAACTGCAACTGCGGTTACATCGCATGGAGCAGCACACAGGCGCAAGTCTCTGCTCTTTATGATGTAGAAGTAACACGAGTACAGTACAACCGCAAAGTATCAGAGCATCCTACTCACTTCAATTTCAGTCCTAGTTTAAAAACATATCTGTCCAACTGCTGGACACCAAAAGATTTATTCATTGTATAACGTGTTCAAAACTTACGAAATAGATGTTACACAAGTACAGTACAACCACAAATCATCGGAGTATCCTACTCACTTCAATTTCAGTCCCAGTTTAAAAACATATCTGTCCAATTTCTGGACGCCAAAAGATTTATTCGTGGTATAACGCGTTCAAAACTTTGATGAAACGAATTATTTCAACAATTACATTAACTAATCGACCAAGAATAACTGGAAACACTAGTACAGCACTATTGGATGATGAATCTCATCAAAACAATTTGCGGTACAAAACTCCTCATTCCCTCTATTTTATTTTTATAAAGGGGCATCCCCCCACCCCTCTTTTTTTTTTCCTTGTAATCATAGAAATTCACACATCAAGATCTAACTGGCTAGGTACAAAACAAGCTCAGATCGAACCTAAAACAAAGGTGACGACAAACAGGGGGTGGGCAAGAAGAGCGAATGCAAGGGCGAGCAGACCTGACTTCATGTCGATGCGCTCGACCCTGCCGTAGCGGTAGAAGAGGCGGTCGAGCTCCGAGTGGCGGGTGTCATAGTCCAGGTTCCCCACGAAGACCGGCCTCATCTTGGCCGCCGGCGAGTCGGCGACGAACAAATTCCCCACAGAAAACCCTACGAATAAACCGAACGGGGAGCGGATCAGTCCCGGGGCAACAAAAGGATCCGCGATGGGGAAATCGGAAAACCTGTATAGGAGCAGGGAGAGGAATACCTCCGCCGTCGTCGCGTCGCGCGGACGAGTGCAGACCGGAGAGAGAGACAGGCGGCTAGGGTTTCGGTGATGCGCTGCTTCTCTTCTCTTCTCTCCTGTCCGGCAGTTCGGCTATGAGACCAGTTGGGTCGGTGGGCTAACTTTACGAGTAATTCAGATGGGCTGGACTACTTTTACCTTTGAGCCCACATGATTTGCAACCACCGGTGGCCCAGCTAGGCCTGCTTCAAATATGAGACATCATCCTCCCGTTTCTCGGAGACACAGTAGCCTCGAGTTTCGGTAATGCTTGTTGGAGGATTGGAGGACGTCCGTCCAGGGACCCCGAACATGTGGCGTGATAACCAAGAAAAAAAAAATGTGTACAGTTGCAGTCAGACAGGACCACACCTGTCTTTTCCACGGGTCACGCTTGGGAGTGTGTGCGGTCGCTCGCCTGGGATGCATGCAGCGTGTGAGGCTTGTGCATGCGCGGTGTAACTAGAAAGTGCACGGGGACTTGAGATAGAGAATGATCAGCCCTGAGAGTTCATGAGAGGAGCATGGGCCCATACCTGTATGCGCCATTTGCTGCTCCTGTGACTGGTGATCGTGAGCATCGAGCTCCACGCCAGCGTATATGTTTCAGGTGTATGTTTCATATGTTTTATTTTGGATGTTATATATGTTACAATTGCTATATATATATGTATATTGCAAGTGTGTTTTCAAAATGTTTTGGTTGTTTTATCTGGATGTTGTATGTTTTTATTTGGATGTTGCATATGTTGCAGTGGCTATACACGTATGTTGCAAATATATGTTCCAAATATTTTACCTATTTTCAGACGTATGTTACAAGTATTTTATGAATGTTGCATATGTTGCAGTGGTTATACACATATGTTGCAAACGTATGTTTCAGTTGTTTCACCTTCTCTAAGTATGTTGCAACAGGTGCTGCTCCCCCACGTGCTCTGACTCGCTGGCAAGCACACGCTGCACCAGGCGCCCCTACACCACCAGCGTTGTTCCCCATGGTGGAGCATGTAACCAACTCAATACATGTGCATGCGCAGTGTGCTCCCTCCCTCTCTCGCATTGGGACACGCACGCTGCTCTCTCTTGCATTGAGATACGCGTGCTGTGATCCCTCTTTCTCGCATGTAGTTGGCGGTCTCTCTCGCATTGGGGCACGTGTGTTGTGCTCTCTCTCTCGCATGGCACGCGTGTTGTGTTCCCTTTCTCTCGCATGCAGCTGGGCGGACCCACGCACATGCTCTTTCGGGCAGGCACAACAATAGCAGGAGACATGGGCATAGCAGTAGGAAGAGGAGGTGCGCGGCGCAGCAGCATGCGCGAGTGTCCGTGTCCGTCCAAACGTCCAGGTGCTAGCATGGCCCATGCTAAATTGGTTATCCCCCGTCCTACGTTCCATTAGAGTGAGAAATACTCTATTTGTTTTAATTTTTTAAAAAAATAAGCTAAATTTTCTATAATGTTTTATATTTATTAATTGAATCTAGAGGAATTTAATTTAAAATAATACTAAATAATCTACCATTGGAAATGGAAGAAATACTAAATACATTGCCTTTCTCATCATCGAATAAAATAGAGTGCTGGTCACCTCGGACATGTTCAGCGTCCACGGTGAAGGCCAATTTCTAAGACAGCCAGAAAAACTTCAACAAGGTTAAAAAGGAAAAAGAGCAAATTAATAATTATTTATACTGGAGTAATTGATCAAAATCAAATGTATATCGTATAAGGTGGATTGTGTTCTCTCGTAGCTATGTCATGTAATTTTTTGTCTTAATGAAACACGTGTTACGACACATTTGGAAAAAAAATGTTATAGGTTTAGCATGGATACACCTATTCTCTATTTTTGTTTATGTATGTATACCATGGTCACTATTTGAGTTGGGTGTTTTGGTTTGAAGAATGAATTAGTCGATCAGCTTCCCACTCACTATTTTGTTTGCTTTTATGGAATGAAGTGGGTTGATCTATCATCACCTCACTCCTCACAAGTTAGTACTCTTTTTCTCCTAGTATATAAGGTGTAAGGCCAGTCTCAATTGGAATTCCATAGAAGTTTCATGTTTATTAAATAATTTGATATGGAATAGTTTAAATAAAGAGAGATGAAAATAGTTTCATGGGATGAAATGAGTTTTATGACTGGTTTACACTGTTTCCAATACTAGGGAGTCTTGGAACAAAGCTATGCAATTCCTATTGAGATTGGCCTAACCACCTCTCTAGTTCAAAGACCAAAGAACGTATTTAATTTTTTTTCTTGACACTAGTACAACTATATGGATGTACGCACGCCTAGAAAGAGCATGCCTTGTATTAGAGGACTTAAATATAAAGTGGTTACACTGTATATTAGTATGCAGGGAGTAATTAATAATAATACAAGGAATGGAGTCATTTCATCAAATTTGATGAATAGACTTAAAATGCACTACCTCGTCCAAAATGAAGTCATTCTTCAAACTAAACACCATATATATATGTCTATACTTTTGCTACAAGTACACCCCCAACACACACCCCCTCTTATCTTATGGTGTGTTTCACGACCATCGTGAGTCTTTGATCTAATTGTCAAGCGAGAGGAGTGAGGAAGAAGGGCAATAGTGCCGAACAACCGTTGAGGAAAAAAACTATGAGTTTGAGTTTCCTTCTCAACCTTAAAAATCGGATAAATTATCTTTCTCAACTCCCAAAACCATTTGAATTGCCTCCAGATCACGTCAGAAAGTGGTTTTAAGGCAGTTTTATATTTTACTAAAATGAATCTAATAAACACTTTATAAGGTTTTTAAATTATGAAAATATCTCTAAGTTTCTAGACATTTCAAGAAAATCCTTGAGATAAATTGGGGCACGAGAACACCAAATAAAATATTTAGAGCTCGTTCAAATATACCTATAAACTTTCAAAGTAAGGTTTCGCTCTAGTAAAATAGAAAACATACAGTGGAAATTTGAAATTCTAAGAATATTCTTATCATTGTCTAAACGTGTTTTTGAAAGTTTTCATAAAGGACACACCAGATGCAAACAACATGAATATAACATACATTAATGTTATATCTCGTTTTTATTGTGGAATGTTTTCAGAATTAGTGATACTAATTGTAGCAGAATTAGTGATACTAATTGTAACCGCTAGTTTAGGGTGTGTTTGGTTTAACTGTGAATTGGGAAGGCAATTGTGAGCTATGAGCTATGAAAAAACTACTGTGAGCAATGTGGTGCGAAAAAGTTATAAGCTATTTGGTTGAAACAACTATAAAATCTATCCATCCCTTTATCTCTCTTGAAATAGCCATAAAATGTTTCTCTATTTCCACCCATTTGGAAAAACAAAAAACTGGAAAGCCAAAAGTAGGGTTCAAGATGCTGCGAAAATTATACTATGTGAAAGCAATTGTTGGCTTATGCAAAAGCAGCTTCAAGTCCCACCTATTTAGCTGGCCTTTTGACATCACAGATATTTTCGAGAAGCTAAACCAAACGCAACCTCAATAAACACGAGTTCCAACGTGTTAAATGTAAGCCTTCAACAGTAACATTATAGGAGTATCTATATATTATAAAATGCTCCTATCTATTCCTAAATACTTCCTTGCCATTTGCCATGCGTCCCATCTATACTATACATCACCCACAACAGGAAAAAGTGCACAATCCGTGAGGATAAGAAGATCCAATAGTGCTGTCACCGGCCTTTTTTGCTAGACTAGACTACAAAAGCGCTCACAGGAGCGAGCTACGTACGTGGAGTCAAATGGCACCAAGGCTCATGTACTGGAGATAGCCCTATCCTCGTCTTAAGCTAGCTAGCCACTGAAACAACACTTCCTCTCCCTCCATTCTACAGAGGATGAAGCTTATATATAGAAAGAGAGACCATTCTTGTGCTTTTTGTATGCTGAAAACTGTGCGGTAACAGAGTAACAAGTGAAATTACAACACTCCCACTAGTAGCTCAGTACAGCCCTCATGGCTTCTACAGTGCTATATTGTCTTCGCCAGTGGCAAGCGACGGCTTCAAGAGCAAGGTTTTCTAAATTTCTAATCCTGCGTACCATGATGTGAAATGTTCTCTAGCTTGCACCCTGATCTGAAGTCTGAGAAGTTATATATTTATCTGCTATTTTGTCATTTGGTTGCAGTTCTTGGCGAGCCCTGCCGTAGCAGTAGTTCAGGTGCCTGCAGATGCCATTGCCAGCAGCAGTAAAAAGCAGCAGGTGAAGATGGAGCTCACCAGCGGTGAGATTGCTTGCAAGCAGCAGCAGCTGAAACCGCGGTTCGCCCTGGAATTGGACGGGCTCAACTGCTTCGAAACCCTGGTCCCCCGCTGATCGACCGAGGAATCCATTCACTGGAGATTTTTTTGTGGATTTCTTGTGGTTTTGATTGTAATTTCCGTAGTTCATTAGGTTCCATTCACACGTATTTATATGCATCCATCCACGCATATGTAGTGTAACCCGAGTACAGTATTTGGAAATTTTATATTTTTATATTGCCGTTTGTTGTGGTAATTAAGAAACAAAATTACACAAACATACGCCTATCAGTATTTCAACTACTCTAACTATTGACAGTCTCCTGGCCGTTTGAGCAGTGTTTAGCTATCTGACAGTATTTCAACTACTCTAACTATTTGAAGTTCTAGTTGGATTGTTAAACTACTCTAACACTACTCAAACGGCTTATTTATATTTGAAAATCAGCTTTAAATAGCTGCAATGCAAGCAACTAATAAATAACCGCAATTGCCAGCATGATCCAACTAGAACTTTAACTAGCACGTCTCACACACTGCGTGTGATTAATTAACCGTAGGAGCATGGTGATAGTAGTTTTCCTTTTCCAAGATTTATATCAAACTAAACTCAAGATCCATGCCGAATTGATCTAAGGGTTCTCTATAATGAGTTATGCATCATTGCATATATATATATATATATATATATATATATATATATATATATATATATATATATATATATATATATATGAAGGTAAACTCAAGAAAGATGTGAACGAAGAACATATAAAGATAGAGCATACGACAATATCTACCCACATATAAAGATAAGTCTAATATTCTAGTCTTAGCTTATATGCATCCAAGTCAAGGGATTTTTAAACCACTTATTCTCATACCCCTCCCCCGACTATTGCCAATCTACTTAGCCTACACCCTATCATGACCCTCCTATCTGCACTGGAGATTTGAAGGGTAGAGGATAGAGCACCACTAAGTAATCGCATATGCCAGTATCTAGTTACCATGGACGAGGGCCAGAATATAAGATATAATCACTACAATACATAACATTCCGCCCCCTTACATTAGTGTAAAGAAATAGCAAGGCTTTTGACAACATGGATGACTAGTTCATGCATAAATAGAGTACAAAAATTTGTTATACGCTTTGAATAACTCAACCAGAAACATGTGGCATCTATTCTCATCAAGTTGTTGTCTTTGTTTTCTGTCGGGGGAGGGGGTTATTTCATATTCATTGTCTACAGAGGCAGTGATGCAAAATTAGAACCAAATCAACTTGATATGGGGTTGAATTGATCGATTCAAAAGCAAGTGAGCCATTCAACTCAAGCCTGATTTCCTGCTAAACAAGCTTTGGTTTGATCCAATTTAATTATGTGCTCTTCTAGAGTATGTAGTACTCCATAATTTTCAAGTAGGTTCATCCATGCATGTATCTTTAGATCAACATTTTTTGTGTTCTTGGCTTCCTTATTTGGACATTCCTTTCTATCTTTTGTAAGGAACCATATATCTTCGTTATCTTTGTCCTTATAAGCAAAGCCTGGGGGTACTAAGTGGTGAAAGATCCTATGCCCCTAAAGTTGCCCTTTATAAGGGGTGAGCAGAAGATCTATGATCCTATTTTAGGTTATTAATTAACGACAAACATTTGGTAGAACTAACTATCTTCATGAGTCGGTGTGATTATAGGTTGAGTTCTAGTAGCAAGATTGAAGGTTGATAGCTGAAACGTTGAGGATCAACAAGGTAAAAGGAAGAAGGGAAGAATAATGATTTTATGATTCTAGCAATAATTAAGACAAGCTCTAGCACAAGCAAAGATGGTTGATACAGTTGACAGTTCACAAGGATTGAAAATCAATATACAAGTATAAAGAGGAGATATAAGAGATCATATTTGATGCTTATTTATTGAAAATCAACAAGAGATGACAAACTTGACAAGAGATTATATTATTGGATACATGGAAATATGTATAATGTTGGTGGACATAATCAACATATATGCTTAAAGGACTACAACAATTCGTGAAGACCATTAGGCTGATGACAATCAAGACACACTAAAGAAGATGTTCAAAAATTGAGAGTTTGTGGTGAAAAACTGATGATGTGAATAAATTGGAGGTGTTGTTATTTGTCGATTAACTTCAAATTGATAATCAACAATAATATAATGTGGAATGGAAATTTAATTTTTAAATCAAATGACGAAGTAAAAAATTGAAGATGTTGGTGTAAGGTGGTTTTCTATAGTAAGACAATGGAGGGCAAGCATTGCTTAGCCTTGATGGACCGTGCGGTAATGAAGGGCAAGCAAAGGACATGGTATCAATAGACTAATCGAGTAGTGAAAGGTGAGTGAAGAATTAGCCATGATAAGTTGTGTTTCAATTATTTACATTTTGTGTACCGTGTTTGCTCCCTTCTTAATAAAAAATGTGTTTCAGCAAGGTCGAGCCTGTTCGCTTGGGCTGAAAATAAGCGGCTAAAAGTACTGTTGGTTGATTTGTTGGGAGAGAAAAACACTGCTGGCTGACTGAAAATAAGCGGCTGAAAGCTCAAGCGAACAGGCTGGTCGTGACAAAGAATACAACGTCTAACAATAACTTAGGCCTCAATATTTTGTGCGTTGTTCGGTGATTTCGACCCTACAAATAATCTGAAAATGTGGCACATACTGGACGTGATGCGACAAGAATTCGTCCTAGTTTGCACAAATGCACAACAAAATGCCTAGTTCGTTCGCATTGCAACAACAAGCAGTCAATTATGCCGCATCAAAAAAAAAAAACATAGAGCCAATTATGCATTTTCTCGGCTTAGGCCTTGTTTAGATTGAAAGTTTTTTCAACCCGATGAATAGTACCACTTTCGTCTTATTTGACAAATATTGTCCAATCGTGGACCAACTAGGCTCAAAAGATTCATCTCGTGATTTCCAACTAAACTGTGTAATTAGTTATTTTTTTTACCTACATTTAATACTCCATGCAAGCGGCTAAAAATTGATGTGATGGAGAGAGAGTGAAAAAACTTGGAATTTTGAGGGTAACTAAACATGGCCTTAGTTCTGTGGCAGATGAACAACCTGACCCCATGTCTGCATCGGAACAGAGTGGCATCACACAGAGGCCAAGTAGGGACAAACCGAGGAGGGGTGCAGGCTGCAGCAGCGCGGCGTGTGAGCTGGGCGGACCCTCCAAAGCCGAGCGAGAGCGCCATCGTCCACCGAGGACCTGCCTGCCTTGTTTCCCTAACCCCCTCCCCCTCTTCTTCCTCGGTCTCTCCGCCGCCCACCATCTCCTTCCCCTCCTCTCTTTATACGCCACCGCGGCGGGGCCTCCCCCATCCCTCTGTTCGTTCCTTCACTGCATTGTCCCCCGAACCGTCCGGCCGGCCAGGAGACAGCGGAGGGAGAGGGCAGAGAGAGATGGCGGCCGCGTCCTTCACCGCCGCCAAGTTCCTGGCGCCGGTGGCCGCGAGATCCGGCGGCGAGAGGGCGCCCCCGCTCCCCGCCGGCGCCTCCTCCTCCTCCTCCTTCGTCAGGACCCTGCGCCGCGGCGGGGCGCACCACCCGCGCCTGCGCACCGCGCTCGCCGTCTCCTCCGACCTACTCGCTGGGAACAAGGCCGCGCAGGCCGCCGCCACGCATCCGGTATGGAATTCCTTTTCTAGTACGTTGTTCTCTCCTATTACTCCAGAAAGAAAAAAAGGCGATCTTGCGTGCTGACGCAGTGTAAAAACCCGATCTTGGGAGCTTTTCACAGTTTAACTGTGCTGCGTGATTGGATCTCGGGCCAGCCCCGTGAGTGTGAAATTCTGATGCGTGATATGGTTAAGTCTAACGAACGATTGGACTGATTGCATCCTGCAGTAGTACTTCGTAGTCGCAATTCGGGATGCACAAGTGTAAATCTCACAAAACTTTACCTCCCAGCTTTGAAATCATAGTGCTTAGAAACGATATCCTGGCCTCCTGTTGAGGACTCTCCTGTACTCTAAAACTGCTGCTAAAGTTGTCCTCTCGCTCTTGGATACTGCTCATGTGTGATCGGATACGTTTCCATCCTATCAATTGAGACAACTGTTTAGTTAATATAAAGTCACTGATTGACAACTGAAACTGAAGTTTTCGCAACATAATTTGAATAGATCCACCATTTAGCTCTGTTCATGCCTGCAGCTGCAAGTCTGAGGCATCTGTGTCTTCAGATTCAGAACTGGACTGATACTATTTTACTGTCATCTATCTTACCTAACTGGTAGTGCTTAGACATGGAAAATGTCTTATTTGGCTTTCCGCTACTGCAAGTTTATTCAAGTTGGGGACCACTGTGTGTGTTCTTAATTCACGGTTTGTCATTTTCTCCAGGCTGTTACACGGGAAGAGGCACTGGAGCTGTATGAAGACATGGTTCTTGGCCGTGTATTTGAGGACATGTGCGCACAAATGTACTACCGTGGCAAGATGTTTGGTTTTGTCCACCTTTACAATGGCCAGGAGGCTGTCTCCACTGGCTTCATCAAGCTTCTGAACCAAGCTGACTGTGTTGTTAGCACGTACCGTGATCACGTCCATGCGCTGTCCAAGGGTGTCCCAGCACGTTCTGTCATGGCTGAGCTCTTTGGCAAGGCCACAGGCTGCTGCCGTGGACAGGGTGGTTCCATGCACATGTTCTCTGCTCCCCACAACCTCCTGGGAGGCTTTGCCTTCATCGGAGAGGGCATCCCTGTTGCCACTGGTGCAGCCTTTGCTGCTAAGTACCGTCATGAGGTGCTCAAGGAGTCCAGCCCTGATGGGCTTGATGTTACATTGGCGTTCTTTGGAGATGGTACTTGTAACAATGGCCAGTTCTTTGAGTGCCTGAACATGGCACAACTTTGGAAGCTACCTATTGTATTTGTTGTGGAGAACAACCTGTGGGCAATTGGAATGTCACACCTTAGGGCTACGTCGGACCCAGAGATTTGGAAGAAGGGGCCATCATTTGGAATGCCTGGGGTGCATGTTGATGGTATGGATGTCCTGAAGGTCAGGGAGGTTGCTAAGGAAGCAATTGAGAGGGCAAGGAGAGGTGAAGGACCAACCCTAGTTGAGTGTGAAACCTACAGGTTCCGAGGTCACTCCCTCGCAGACCCAGATGAGCTCAGGAAGCCTGGTAAGGATTACTTTCCTGTTTCATTTTATTTCAGTTTTGCTTCATAAGGAATGATGTTTCTGGTAAGAACCAGGCTAACTGACTGGAGAAATGTAAAGTGGCATTGATTCTTTTTACGCTTGTAGTGGTTTCATATAAACAATCTCATCTTGATCTGAGTTTAAGTGATATACACTATATTAATGTTACTATTCTTTACAGCACATGGAAGATTAATATTCCCTGCACTAGTCCTGTGATCCTGTTTAGTGGCAGTGTGGCATCACAAACTAGTGAACCATGTAATATTTTATAACATTAAGAACAGTACCTAACTCTATGCCTGAAAGTTTAGAAGCAATTATCATGTTGATAGTGCATGCAAAAAAATTGGTTGGAAATCTAGTATGTTTCTGCTGCTGCTGCTGTGTGTGTATTGGCATAGTTAAGATGCCCCCTTTTTTTGCTTGCACCATAGTCTATACATGCAGGATTGCCAATGCGGACACACATGATACATGACTAGTAAGATAATATTATTTGATGAAATCTGGTTGGTCAGAGCAAGCTTGTTTGCAGATTCTGTGGTGCCAATTGAACTACTGAAAGAAACATTTTTCCTCAGATTTCAACTCTTCTTATCTTCATCGCAGTCATCTTATCTGAAATGTCAACATCCTGATAAGAATCTTTTGGATGTCTTTTAGCCACCTGCCCACCGCATAGGTTTCTAGGACCCCTTGCCCTGGATTTTCTTTTCCTATTTCTGAAATTTCACTTGAACGTTCATGGCTATATGTAATGATGCATTTGCTCTTTTTTCGCTAATAAAACACAGCTTCATATGAATCAACTTGCCTTCCCCCTTCATTTCTGAAGGAAAATGTTTTGGTGAACTTGATATTTTCCTTAAGGAGAGGATATTTATTTGAATGAGTAGTTTCCTTGGCTATGCATTTTATCCCAAAACTAAATGAACATTAATAAAGTTTATAAGATCAGCGGCTGTTATAATTCCTTCACTTCTTGTGTTTTTTTATGCTTTAATCAGTTTGGATTGACATGTCAACCAGCAAACTATCTTGTTTTATGTAACGACTTGACCATACCTTTTCCTTCATTATTCATGTATGTAATTCGGCAACCGAGTTGTTCAGTGCATTTGCACCTTGTTTCATCACTGTCACAGGTCACATCACTACTCATATGTATATATGCATGTGTTCTCTTCATTTCTTCATCATACATGTTTGAGCACCTCACTTTTATTTTTGTTTGGTGTTCAAGCTTGCATGGGTTTTTTATGTCTTTTAAAGTCTGGCTGGAACATTTATTAAACTAATGACTCCCACCACAAAATGACTCTTTGCACAGATGAGAAAACCCACTATGCTGCAAGGGATCCTATCACGGCCTTGAAGAAGTACATCATTGAGCAGAACCTTGCAACCGAATCTGAGCTGAAGAGCATCGAAAAGAAGATCGATGATGTTGTCGAGGAGGCTGTTGAGTTTGCTGACGCAAGCCCGCATCCACCACGGAGCCAGCTGTTGGAAAACGTTTTTGCTGACCCCAAAGGCTTTGGTATTGGCCCTGATGGAAAGTACAGATGTGAGGATCCCAAGTTCACCCAAGGCACCGCTCAAGTTTAAAGGCTTTAAGGAGGTTAATCTGCGCTCTCTACCACTGTACTTCGGTTCTCTAGTTTTGTCGAACCAATGTCATGTTAAGGATACTGTACGCATAAGGCGGTTCATTTCTTTTGATTCTTAGGCGTGTGTCCAATATTATTGTGTAATTTGTTCAAATGCTCACCTGATGCCCAGGTTTTATGAAATGTGATGTAGCTCAACTTGTTCAGGAACAGCTCAGTTTCTACATCTATAGAAGTATGTGAAATGGTTTGGGGGAAGTAACAGATGTAGTTCGAATCATTAAATACCCTGTTGGGAAGGCAATATTTGCAGTTTCCATTATGGGCAGTCAAAACATGAACCTGTTTTGATGTTTTCCATGTTCTGTTGTGCTGTTTGGTTAACTCAAGCTCTATATATTCCCTTTGTTATAAGTTGGAGGCACTATTCAAGTTCAAGTATTCACCCTGTCATTTGGAATCATGGCTTGCTCAAACTTTTTTTTTAAAAAAGTTGGCATGCATCTTGAAAGCCGTTATACCTTTTCGCTCTACACGACTGTGGTTTGGTTTGATATGGTATACACGTGTCGTTTCACATCGTAATGAACAGCTACTTTTTAAATAAATCAATTCTAGAATCTGTGTAAGGCAAACTATTTTAAGTTTAACTAAGTTTATAAGAAAAATTAATAACATCTATGACATAAAATGAGCACATTAGAAAAATATATTTTATGATATATCTAATGATACTTATTCAATATCATAAATTTTGATGTTTTTTTTCTAGAAATTTAGTCAAAGTTTAAAAAGTTTGACTTAAGACACTTCTATGAATCTATTTATTTAGATTGAAAGCATGCCTGCCTGTTTGTTCTTTTCAGTTCCAATCAACAGGACAGATGGAGTATCTAGGACATGACCTCAACACTAAGGCCTTGTTTAGTTCACTCCAAAATGCAAAAAGTTTTCAAGATTCTCCGTCACATCGTATATGCCGGTACATGTATGGAACATTAAATATAGGTAAAAAAATAACTAATTGCACAGTTTATCTGTAAATATTGAGACGAATCTTTTGAACCTAATTAATCCATGATTGGACAAAGTTTGTCAAATACAAACGAAAAGTGCTACATTGCTTTTCCCAAAAAAATTGGAAACTAAACATGGCCTAACTATACAACACGTAATCGCAATTGGTCAAGTACTCGAGTGGGCGCCAATATGGCATAAATTGTCTGCATGCTGCCCATGTTTCTAGTTTGTTTAGCCACTCTTTCAGGGAATTGGCAATAATATCTGTGGCTGTTGTTTTTCTAGGTTGTTGGGCTAAGCTCATGAACATATAGGGTGTGATTCACTATTTGCATTGATTTTAGCCTGCATTAGATCAGTGGTGTAGCCAGGGTGATCCATTTCTAGGGTGATCCATTGCTTAAAAAAATGTAACCGCTATGAATGTAACATATCGATATACAAGTATACGGATTTTGAAACATAATATGATTAAGTTAAAAAGGACACATGAGCATCATAAAATTAAATAGACGAGTCTAGCTTGCTTAAAATAGATTATAGATTACGTACCTATAATAACTGAAAAACAGTACGTCACTACTTCCTGTCAGGCTTGTGCCTTCTAAGGGCTTCCTCAACGCTGCTTTTTTTTTACTAGTAGCCCCAAGTGTCATGCTCTATACTTATTATAGTGGCTTGCAGAAGCTACATGTGCTTAGGGAGAGAGAAGGTGGTCCATGCTAAAAAAGAAGAGGGAGAGAAAATAAAAGTGAGGTATGATAAAAGAAAAAAAGTTTCTTTGCAAACCACTAGTAGTGATAGTTTGCATTGTGTGAATAGTAGTCTCAATATTTCTTGGTTGTTTTGAATTTGGAATCAGAAGCGATCCCTCTAGCCACTTGTCAAGAGCTTGTTAACTCTTTTTCCCCCTGATTCCAAACTCATGTTTGCATCAGTTCAGATTTACCAGAAATTTCCTAAATGTTCCTGCAACTCTAGTTTGTTTTTTGAGTTTGGAGATCACCTCAGGGAAATTTTTATAGCTAGCCCAAACTGACATTTCTTTGTGATGCTACACTGCAAAGGAGTATCTGGTCAAAGGTTATTCTGAATGGTCGGTGTGCAATTTGGTCTGAACCGAATTCCATTGCTGGGAAGTCTGCTGTATGCATGTTCACATGCCTAGGATTGAAATGGTCCACCAGTCATCAGTGTGGCAGGAGCGATGACTCCAGTCAATAAAAAATGGCGGCTTCTTGTTCTACGCCTCGTTTAGTTCCCCGAATCGGGGGTGGCAAACTTTGCACAGTGCCACCCCGAACACTGTAGCACTTTTGTTTTTTAGTGGTAATAATTGTCCAAATTTTGATTAATTAGGCTTAAAATGTTCGTCTCGCAGAGTACAACAAAACTGTGCAATTAGTTTTTGATTTCATCTACATTTAGTACTCCATATATGTGCCGACATTTTAATGTGATGGGGAATCTTCTTTTTGCATAGTAAAATTTGGAGGTGAATTTTGGAATCTAAACAAGGCCCTACATGGAGGGAGAATGTCAAGTCAAATATACGATGCTAGCTTGCAAAGTACAACTTTTCAATTATCTGACCAGATCATGCTGAAGGTCACCTCTCCCGGTTGCCTTCCCGGAAGCACCATAAAATACTAAGGCTTTGTTTATATATCTAAATTCACCCTCAAATTCCACTATACAAAATGAAGATTATTAAAATGTCGGCATATATATGAAGTACTAAATGTAGATGAAATCAAAAACTAATTGCACAGTTTTGTTGTACTTTGCGAGACAAATATTTTAAGCCTAATTAATCAATGTTTGGACAATTATTACCAAATAAAAACAAAATTGCTACAGTGTTCAACGGTGATTCGGGTGCCCCGAATCGGACATCTAAACGAGGCCTAATTAGGTAAGAGAAACAGTCGTGTCAGATTAAGCGTCCCGTGTTCCTAACCTTGCCATTACAGTCAACCCAGCACTGCCGAACCCTCTGAACAGGTCATCTCCTTGCCGTACCAAAGAGTGCGTTCCTTCAGACAACGGTCACCTATCACATTCATTCACACATGACAGTGCCAGCCTTTTTCTTGCATGCATTCAGTTAGCAGCAGCGTCGCAGCAGCATCATTTGTTTTCCCCTTTCAAAAGCATGAGGACGTACTGATGCCGTCTCGAAAGCAAGTACATGTTGTGAGCCACACAAAATTCACAAGCGGCAGCATCACAGGCTGTGAAGCAATGGCCAATTGCCAATTCGAGGGCCTGGCTTTTGGCCAGCTTCAGAAAGGATGGACTAGCCACGGGCTCTTGCAAAAAAAGTTGTTTGGAGATAACACGCCAAGTACCTACCTTCCTGTCATGTGACATGGAGAAAGCAATATTATGATGAATCCATAAATAGTTTAATCTTTGACTACATTGCAGAATTTTTCCTATTTTAAAAATACAAAGTAGAGTGGTTGGACACAGCATTGGGTAAAAATTTCTGTGTCAAAAATTCTTCAGCAACTGTCAAAAGGTCAACATCAAGTATCCATAGGAAAGAACAACAGATGTCATATAGTTACAAAAGGAAGAATTCTTGTTCTTGTTATTGACTACTAAACAGCAGTGTATTTTATACCACCACCTCTGAAATGAACCTAGTACAACGTACATACATCATAAAGCTGTTTTCTTTCCCAAGTCTTCACACTTGTCCTCATAATAATGCTATAGTTCTAACCTAACCAGCTGGCTCTAACCCGCGGCGACTGCAGCAACAAATGTATGTCCAGTTTGTGTCGCTGGATCTTTCCGTCCATTTCCTTTTTTGGAATGTGCAGGATCTATTTTCTCAACTGACCTAATATGAGCACACCACCTTATCTGCAGCATGAGGATGTCTAGACTGAACACCTAGACAAGGAATTCTGTCCTCTGCAGTGCATTGCTACAAAAATATTGTTTAGGGCACTTCCACGCATGGGTCTGCTACATGATAAGGGTGGCATTGCTCTACGGTGACCAGCTCCATCCACCTACCGCCTTCCCGGCCCTGCAAACCTTCTCGCTGTGCCGAATATGACAGCCTTGGTCAATAATCCACCGTCAAAGGTGCAGGCCAGGGCGACGGCACCACCTATCATGAGAACCTTGGGTATGTTGTTTGTCCAGTGCTTTGGCTTCTCAACCTCTGCGGCGTTGTTGGATGAACTGGCCTCTGTGTTTTCTTCTGTTATGAGCTCATCCGCATTGAACCTGGTCGTGACATGTGCCATGGAAGCACATTTCGAAATAGGCTCTCCAGCGGTCCTTGCAACTTGGTATGCCCAAAGGCCAGGATCTATCCTTTTGACGCATCCCCACATTCCTTGCCGGACACCAAGCTTTGCAATCTCCCATGGAATCCCCATATCTTCATGATGGAATAAGAGCACCTCACATGCAGTCATTGAACCATCGCCTTTCCTTGATTCAACTGATAGATAAAATAGGATAAGTTGAGTTCATGCTGTTGAGTTTTTTGGTATCCTACGAAGGCTGCAAATAACTGTGATGTAACTAATATAGTACCTGGACGGATGCACCAGCTAGAGTAGTACAAGTCCACACGACGAGGTTTGTTTTGTCTTGGAACAGAGGGACGAGGTACACCCTGAAAAAAGGACATGTGAGGTTTAATCACCTTGTTTAACCTAGTTACTGCTACCTATAAATTGAGATGACAAAACATGCCCATACAAAATTCTAGATAGAACAAAGGAAATGCCAAAAAGAATTTCTAGTGCTTTTCCCAGTAAGCAGTAGGTGGAGGACAGAAAGAATAGCTCAAACTCAACTATAAATTAAAAAAAAGATAAAAACCATGACATTTTTAATGTGCGACTATAGTACTGTAATCTGTGGGAAAAACAGAGCACTGTAAAGTGATTCTTTCCTTTTTATTCAGAACATAAAAGATTGGAAGTGTAATTTAGTGATTTTCCTAGTGGGACAAGCATCTCAACCACTGGTGTGGAATGGTTTGGGAACATAGGATAACCTAGATACCAAGGCTCACAGAAATTTTGTTCCCCCCAACTGCAAATTATTCTGCAGCTTAGATACAAAGCACTGAGCATAAAGTGACGCCTTAATGCATTACACTCGTACTCAACTCCAAAAAGCATCATTACACCAAATGATTACTCTCTAAGCAGCTCCAGCTCAAAGTCATTACTGAGTACAAGGATAGCTAAACATGGGTGTCAACGCAGTCACAGCACAGGCAGCAGAAATTAGTTCATATAAGCTATACCTTGGTCACACAGTAAAACGTCTTTCCAGATGCCCATATCCTGCGACCTATGATGTACTCCCTGTCGCTGCAGAAGAATGGGAACTGCACACGAGAATCACCCATCAATTATAAGCAACCTGCCATGGTTTGAACTCAACAATCACCAGGAGAGATGATGCAAAACACTCACCTTCCTGACCCACCGGACAACCAAGGTTCCAGTCTTGGTGCATTCCTCCAGTGTCTCGTGCTGAAGAAGCATGTCATCCCAGCTGTTCTTAATCCGGAACTCATCGTCCCAGAAGAAATCTCTGACGACCTCTGGTGACGCATCCTCAAAGATAGTGCTACTGCGATACTGTGGTGGACCATTCTGGAATGAAGCAAACACACAAATAAATCAATCCGAAGTCATTTCATCTACCTTATACAGTAGTAGAACCCATCCATATCTATTTCAACTAGAGCTGATCATAAGGAAAAAATGTCTGACATTAGTCTGCAACCTGAGATGATCTATTAAGGCATACACATGTTGTGACATCCTAACAAGTCTTGAACCCCATATATCAATAAAATTAACAGTTTGCAGACAATTATGCAGTTGTAAACTTATTCAAGTCTCTCTAGCCATTTATACGGATGGATGAAGAAAGACTGCTACATACCGGTGGGTCTCTCCGCCAGGCTTGGTACCTCATGGTCGGCAAGGTGCGGTCCATCATGTGAATCCACGACGGGCCACCGTCCTTCTCCTCGACGAGCCGCCAGAGGTGCATCAAGTCGCCGGTGTTGACCGCCAGCTGCTCGTCCTCGGGCGCCGCCGCAGGAGTCACAACAGTTCTGCAGACATGGCATCAGACCAGCAAATCCTTTACAGACAATTCAGGGTAAAATCACAGGAACTCGCGCATCCAGCGAACGAACGAACGAACGCCTCACCTCGGCACGACGGCGGCCGCCTCGTTGCGAGAGACCACCGCGGTGGCGGTGGCGGTGGGGCGCGCCGGAGGAGGCGGCGCAGGGAGCTGCGCCGCCGCCTGCTGCTGGGCGTTGTCGCCGCCGCCGACGACCCCCGCCCACCTCGGGCGCCACGCCCACCCGATGAGGAGGCCGACGAGCGCGGCGAGCCAGAGCGGCGCCGCCAGCGCGGCGAGCTCCAGGGCGGCGCCGCCGAGGGTCTGCTGGCGGAAGATCCCCATCAATAGATCGAGGAGAGCCGACATCTCGGTGTTTCGGTAACTGAAATCCGCAGAAAAGATCCGATCTTTCACCACGGAATCAACGCGTTGTATTCGCCGCGAGAACTCACCGCCACAGAATCGATTCCGTTCCGGCGAACGGAAGGATAATAGTACTGGTAGTAGCTGAGAAGAGTTTTTGGGTATAGGATTGGGACTCTGTCGTCACACCAAAATCTCTCTCGTCAGTGGGCCGGCCGGTAATGGGGTATCCCTCCCTCTCGAAGGAAGTAGCAGTGACGAACGAGTGATGAGAAAGAAACGAAGGGAGGAGGACGCGCCCCGGCGCGGCGCAAGCAGAAGGAAGGGAGCTGATGGAAAAATCCAGAGGAGCGAGATCGAGAGGTGTGTGGAGGGGAGGCGCGGAACGTGTGGCGGAGGCGAGGCGGGAAGTGCGTGGGGGATAAGGATTGGAGTCCTCTGGCCCCGGGCCGCGCCAACACGAAAACGGCAAGATTTTGCAGCAGCGGGGGAAAAGGAAAAAGGAATCCGGAGGAGGAAGAAGACAAGCCCGGGGGAGAAGCAGAGAGGGGGATTGGTGGGGTGGTGGCGATCGCGAGGCGAGGGGGATCCGCGGGTGCGGGCGGGGTAGATATACTAGCTGCTGTCCTCTCCTCTGGTCAGGTACTCAGCCGGGCCTGGACGGAGCTGCTGGACTGTGGAGGAGTCGCGAGGTCCTCGTGTTTTTTTTGCGGTGGACGGTGGTCGCTGGTCCGGGCTCCTCTCCGTCCCACTACTCACTCGGTTTCGTCAGCTCAGCTCGCGCGCTCGCTCGTTTTCCATGCTGGCGACCGCGGGGGCCGGAGCGCCGTAGTGGAGTGGTCAGGAAAGCGAAGGTTCCACACGGAAACCGGCCGAGCGCGTGACGGCTGGGCACGAGCGCGGCGTGGAGATACGGAGGCCGCAGCCACGTGCGGGCATTGACGTAGTATACTGTAGCCCGTAGGTACCTACAACTACAATCGCAACCACCACTGCACACTCCAAACAGGAATTGAAAGTTGTCGCACCAGTGGGATCCTCCATTGAGCTGCACGCTTTTGTACACCGTGTCTATGTGTGGTGTGTTAGAGGGAAAATGGGAATTTCGCTACAGATAGACGTCGGCAAATGGAATTCACCGCAATACCATTATGAAACTATGACTACAAGCTATAATGCAGTTTGTCCCTTTGCTTTGCACTAAAATCATTATTTTTAAAAAGTGGACATGCTCTGACCCTTATGCCCTTGGCTCAATTCCTTGTCTCAACTCCTCTCCTGAGGTCTGTGTCCTTCACCGGGGAAAACAGAAGGGGAGCAGCATGATGAGACTATTGTTGCTTTAGTAACTACTAGTAATGGCAGTCAAGATGTTCCAGTTATGACTTCTAATGTTTGTGAAATTATTAAGAGCAAGGTACCTGAAAATTGCATACGGTAATTCTTTAGAGCCATATGCAAATCAGTTTCATCCCTATTATGATGGCCCAGCTCATAAAATTGCTTCTTTTGACATGCCATGCGAAACTTTAAATGAAGTTATTCGGCTCAATGATCAAAGTGTTCATAAAGATGCAACACATGTCTCTCAGAATTGTTCCGGCTGACTTGGACAGATTCTCTGTCCCGGTTGACTATATATTAGTGATGTGGAACAAGATATGCCGTAGAATAACGGCACTGCAAGTGCCCGAATATCCGGACAGACGTCTGCGCCGGGACGCCTGAGGCTGCAGTCCGTTCCCGCCGCTCGGACATTGCTCGCCTGTGCCTATGTTTCGTGCGCTCATGCGGGGGCCGCGCCGCTTGGATGTCGCCCGCACCGCGCGTCCGTGCGGGCACCGCTCGTGCCCCTCTCGCTTCCCACGCGCATTCCATGTGCAACACCCTGATCTACTTTTGAAACATCCAGATGTAATACTTGCAACATATAAAAAGAAGATAGATGAAATAATTGAAACATGTGTCTGAAACACTTGCGAAAACACGTGAAAAAACACTTGAAAACCATTACAAACATACGCAACGTCTAGATAAAACACTTGCAACATATTGTGCAACATATGCAACATCTAGATAAACACACTTGCAACGTACTTCTGAAAAAACATATGAAACATTGAGAACCGATGTTTGCAACATACATATACAAACTATTGCAACATATGTAACATCTCGATATGCTTTCGCAACATCCGTATAAAATACTTGCAACGTACCTCTAAAACATCTGAAACATCTAGAACATACGTTTGCAACACACATTTTTTAGTGCAACATGGCGCGGGCGCGTGCGGCGAACTGACGTGGTGGAGGCAGCCGTGATAGTAGATGGCGTCACCCGACGCAGTGGTGGCAGCCATGACAGGAGATGGCGGCGCTCGACGAGGTGGAGGTGGCCGCGGTAGTCATATGGAGGCCCCCCCGCCATGGTGGAGTAGGCAGCGGTAGGCCTACTTGGGCGCTGTGGCTCGGGGACGGCGGTAAAGAAGGACAAGGCTAACGCAGCCGAAGAGCTTGGCGACGAAGACGGTGGCGTGGCCCTGCGCCTCGACGTTGTCGATCCACTTCAGCGCGGTCGGGGCGAATCTGCGCGAGTGAGGGCGTGTGGCGTGTAACACCCTGGGTGTTAAGCTTGCATTCTTGCACTTGCATTGCATGAGTATAAGCATCATTCATTCATTCATGAGCCTAAGCATGTGAATTGCATTTTGAATGTGGCATAAGTGATGTTTCATATGTTACATAGGTGATGTTTCATATGTTACATAGGTGATGTTTCATATGTTACATAGGTGATGTTTCATATGTTGCACCAGTAATGTTTCATATGTTTCATGTGTTGTAAATATTATATAACTATACATGTGTGTGCTTGTGATCATGAGTGGTTGATACAAGTGGTTGTGTTGGTCACTAAAACATCCTAGACACACTTAGGATGAAAAATGAAACAAAGTTTGTATTCATGAATTGGTCCAATTATGCTTCTAAGTGTTGGAATGCTTCCGAATGCCTTTATCATGTACTACTTTGACTAGAGTTGAACTATGACTTAGAGTGTTTGCATGTCAGTGCACCCTTAATAAAGTTGTAGTCCATCTCATAAGGAACAAACTTTATTTAAGGGGCATGGCTAATTCAGTGCATAACATGGTCAAATAGAGCCCACAAGTTTATCAAAAGTGCTGTTTTGGAATCCCAAAATTTTGCTAAGTGTTGGACTGAGTACAGTTTTCATGTACCCATGTTTGAAGCTCTGTAGTTTGAAAACTAGTAGGAGTTAGACCAAATTTTCTAAAGCAAAATTGTAGATTTCATGTCGCTCTACAACTTCTTTTAATGGAGTTTTTGCAAACCTGCCACGGATTAGGAGAACTAGGGGCTCAAAGTTCAGGTTGCAGTCATAAATGGCCAGATGACGGACCAGGGTCCTAGGGGTTCCCTATAGGGATGGTATCTAGATGGGCCCTAGGCTGGATTATGATCTGTTGAAGACGTGAGACAAGGTGACGTAGACTTCAAGCTATTGCCAGATCAACCTAGTTGGCTTACAAGGAAAGCTAGATTCTGTAATAGAATTAGGACTCTCTAATTGTAACCGGCTAGGACTAGTTTCGTGCCCTGCCCTCTCTCCTGAGTGGTACGGTGCACCCCCATGTACACACAATCATACGATCAATCCAATGCAAAAGGAAACACGACGACTGGACGTAAAGGCTGTTACTCAAAAGAGGGTCCGAACCAGTATAAATCGTTCGTCTCTTTACGTTACTGTTGAGTTCTGCGTATGCTGAAGCTCTCCGAACAACACCCTGGGTACCCCCGTGGTAAGTTGCCGATCATCAAACACCGATAGCTAGCGTACCAGGTCGGGGCTTTTGGTGACTCCGCGGTCGAGAGCTCAGCGGACCTCGACAACATGATTTTCTCGGTGGGTACTGCATTCATCTTCGGTGTAAGTGCATTCGCCCCCGGTGTGGGTTTTGGATAATTAATGAAAATCAAATTAGGGACTAACATATTTATCAAGTGTAATCTACAGGTGTTAGTCCATTGATGGAATTGAAAGATAATATTTGGTGAATTATAGCACCCTAAATTTTGATGGACAAAAGGCACTTCGACTCAAGGGCTTCAACACCGTTTGTTTTGATTTGAGTCATAGGCAACGCCGCACTATCAAGAGGGATACAAATCTAGTTGACAAAATGGGGATAAAAGTGCTCTTGTCGAAGCTTAGTAGGCTGGAGAGACGTGCACCGGAAGTTCCGGTGTGCCGCACCGGAAGTTCCGGTCACTGGTGCCCGCGCACGTCCGCGTGCGAGTATTTTGTTTCGGTCTTCGTCCGGAAGTTCTGGTACTCACCGGAAGTTCCGGTCAGGCACCGGAAGTTCCGGTTGGTGCAGTTTGCGCACGCGCACGCATACGACAGAATTGTTCCGGGTTCCGTCCGGAAGTTCCGGTCCTGGCACCGAAAGTTCTGGTGAACCCGAGTTGACTGACAAGCCCAACGGTCTAATCTCGTTTGACCGGAAGTTTCGGTGGCTTCCACCAGAACTTCTGGTGGCTCATCCGAGCTCGAGTATATAAGCTACTCACCTCATTTCTAACTGTTGCCCGAGCTTTGCACATTCATTTCTGCTCTCCCAACTCTCTTCAAGTTGTGACTCACCCACTCTCGCTCCCCCTTTGCCTCCAAGCTTCAATCTTCGATTGTTTGAGCTAGGGACGTGAGATTTGAGAGCGGGAGCATCGATCTTAGACTTGAGCACTTGGATTCCTTGTCTTGCCGGCTTGATTTGTGTTTGTTTCTCTTGGGTTCTTGGAACCCTAGCCGGCTAGACATTCTTCATGGTTGCCCGTGTTGATTCATTTGTGAGGGCACCCCGAAGTGTTTGTAATCACCCTTTGATCCTTAGTGGAAATCTCAAGCTAGCCTTCGTGGTTGCTTGAGGGAGGAGACCTTAGTGGTCAGACCTTCGTGGTCACCTCAACAATGAGGAAGTAGGAACTCCTTAGTGGGGATTGCCGAACCTCGGTAAAAATAGCTTGTCTTGCTATGGCGGTAGCATCGACTACCCTTTGTTCTTGTGTTCTTGTTGTTCTTCCTCTCTACCCCATTTTCTTAGGTGGGAGGTCCCGATCTACGGTTTGGTGTAGTGCCAAGCCTTGAGGAGTTCAACATATTCATCAACAACCTCTAGGAGGGTGCGGTATCACTTGGATCTGAAATCCCAACTTGATTCACTTTGATTTCGTAGCTCATTTAGGGCACCAGAAGTTCTGAAGGTCTGCACCGGAAGTTCTGGTCCCCCTGATCGGAACTTCCGATCCAGACCACCGGAACTTCTGGTCAGGTATTTAACTTTCGCAAATTCGAGTTTGTGAGTTTTAGGTTTTGCAAAAAGGCCTATTCACCCCCCTCTAGGCCAATTAGGTCATTTCAATTGGTATCGGAGCCTTGGTCCCTCGGATAAACGCTTCACCGCGTGAGGAGTAACATTGGCCAAGATGGATCCGGAAGCACAAAAACAAATTGTTGATCAAATCGCAGCTCAAGATGCAAGAGCAACTAGACAAGATGCAACAACTTCTAGACAAGAAAAGTCAAGAATCATCAAGTGATGGTGGTGATGCAAGCAAGACACCGAAGAGCTACAATAGAACCAGTTTTGATTATGGTGGATCAAGCAAGAACAACAATCCTACCTTGCCCATGATCAATCTCGGAAAGCCCCCTCCATTTGATGGTATAAGATACACCGATTGGGCTCATAGGATGAAGTTGCATCTTATAGCCGCAAGATGTTGGGAAGTAGTGGATATTGGTGTCAATCCGCCTCAAGATCCTAATGATTGGTCACCCGAAGATGAAAGAGACTTTCACCTCAATGCAACGACGACTACCTTGATTTTGCAATGCCTCACTCCGGAAGACAACAACAAGGTTAATGGAATAGTCAATGCAAAGCAAATTTGGGACACTTTGAAAGTATCATTTAAAGGAGACAAGAGTGTAAGAATTGGAAACATTGAGCTCTTGCAAGGAAAGATTGAGAACTTTACCATGATTGAAGGAGAAACTACTCAAGCAATGTTTGATAGGTTCATGACCTTGATCAACAAAATTAGACCACTTGGTGACACAAGATGGGATGACAACTCTGCCACAAGGAAGATATGTAGAGTGTATAGACAAAAGAACAACATGCTTGCGTCCGTCATAATGGAGAGAGACAACTACACCACAATGACACCACAAGAGATGCTAGCCAAGTTGATGCATCATGAGGTACTTGATGATGAAGCCAAGGAAGCAAGTGTGCTAAAGAAGAGTATTGCCCTCACAACATCACATGGAAATAAGTCAAGTCATTGCCACAAAGGGTGTTGTGAGCATAGGCATAACAATGATGATAATGACCTTGATGAAGAGCAAGCCTTGCTAGTGAAAAATTACGCGAAGTGTTTGAGAATGAAGAAAGAAAATATGATGAGATATGGAGGAAACAAGCCATACAAGAAGAGGTTTTGCTATGAGTGTGGTGACACCGGCCATCTTGCGGCCAATTGTCCTAACAAGGGGAAGAAGTCAAGATATAGCAAGCAAGGTGACAAGAAGTACAAGGACAAGAAGAGAGGTGAAGCACATCTAGGTCAAGAATGGCAATCGGATAGTGATAGTGATGATGACAATGAAAATGAGAAGAAGAGTGTGGCCGCAATTGCTATACAAGAAACTTCTTCCTTAACAAAGGTCCTCATCGACAATGCTTCATCAACATCTCTCTTCACCAACACTTCTTCATCACCTAGACTCTTCGCCAACCTCTCCGACGACGACGATGATGCTCCTTCTTGCCTTATGGCATTAGGAGATAAGGTATAACTTGATTCTCCTACACATACCACTAGTGAATGTGATAGTGATGATGAAAATGATGAAAACTATGCTTATAATCTCATCAAAAGATATGGTAACGCTGCTGCAACTAAAATCTTAAAGCTAATATATGCCAAAGATAAGCTTGAGTCATGCATTGAGTCGCAAGGGGAATTGCTCCTAGATGAAAGGGAGAAAACCCAAGGACTTGAGGCATGTCTCTCCAAGGAGAAGGAGAAGGTTGAGAAGTTGAGTGTAGAATTATCTTTAGCCAAGGATGCTAATGAGCGCTTGGCTAAGGAACATTCTTCACTCAATGACTCTTTGGCAAGTCTAAAGAATGATCATAGTTTGGCTCAAGAAAGCCTTACAAGCTTGACAAATAAATATCATGAGCTTGAACTAAACTATGACAAACTTTGGACTAGCACTTCTACCATTTCCAAGGATGCCAAAGCTACAACTAATAAAGGTTGCGAAAGATGCTCTAATATTGATATACATGCTTGTGCTACTAACCTTGATGAGCTAGCCAAGAAGGATAAGGAGATCCAAAGGTTGAACACAATTATCAAAAATGGTTGCAAGTGCAAGGATAAGCAACCGGCAAATGTGTTCAAGGCATCAAGGCACCCCATGATTAAGGATGGCATTGGTTACAATAGGTATGATGGCAAAGCCAATGGAAGAAAAATGATTAATGGGGTGGCTTGTGTGAAGTTCAACAAGAGTGTGCCGCTTGTTGACCTTATCAACAAGGTGAACAATGTTGTCACACCTACAACTCCACTTGTCAACAACAAGAACAACAAGAAGAAGCAAGTGGAGGTGTCCAAGCAACAAGTGCCTATTTCACGCAATCATATTTATGATTATATGTGTTGTTGGGACAAGGATGGCAAGATTGTTGTGAAGTATGTGGGCGCCCTCAAGAAGAGACAAATCTTGAGGAGTGTTTGGGTGCCCAAGTCTTATGTTTCTGACCCCCTAGGTTCCATCTCGGGACCTAAACCAAAAGCTTAATCTTGTTTTGTAGGAATATTGCTCCGGTGGGCCAAGTTGGGTGCTTGATAGTGGATGCACCAATCATATGACCGGAGAGAAGAACATGTTCACCTCCTTTCAACCAAATCAAATCACAAGTGAAACGATTGTCTTTGGTGACAATAGTAAGGGGGACATTCTCGGTTTGGGTAAAATTGCTATCTCAAATGATAATTCTATTTCTAATGTATTACTTGTGGATTCGTTGGGATACAATTTGTTGTCCGTCTCACAACTTTGTGAGAAGGGTTACAATTGTCTCTTTACGGATAAGGGTGTGGAAGTCTCTAGAAGATCGGATTCCTCTATTGCTTTTACGGGTCAATTAAAGGGCAAGCTCTACCTAGTTGATTTCTCATCTAGTAGAGTGGGGTCTGAGACTTGTTTAGTGGCAAAATCTAGCATGGCTGGTTATGGCATCGCCGACTAGCGCATGTTGGCATGAGGAACTTGGCTGACCTTCAAAGAGGCGAACACATCCTTGGACTAACAAATGTTTCTTTTGAGAAAGATAGAATTTGCAGTGCATGTCAAGCGGGTAAGCAAGTTGGAGCCAAACATCCCGCTAAGAACATTGTCACTACAACAAGGCCACTTGAGTTATTTCACATGGATCTATTCGAACCCAATGCTTATATAAGCATTGGAGGTAACAAATATGGTTTTGTAATTGTTGACGATTTTTCTCGCTTCACTTGGGTGTTCTTTTTGAAAGATAAAAGCGAAACCCAAGGGATCTTCAAGAAATTTGCAAGGAGAGCTCAAAATGAGTTTGCAAGGCTAAGCTCGATGGAATGCAGGACACGGGGTGCAAGAGGACGAGGGATGCCTCGCAGCAGTATGGATCCTCGGCACTCTCTTTCTCCGGCTGTGAAAGCGCCTTCTCCAGGGATAATGGACGATCGGAAAGAGCTCATTGAAACCCTGTTGTATTCCTTCCAAAAAAAAACCTGGTGTACGCTGTCAAAACTAACTTCGACTGAATAATGAGAACTAAACTACCAAGATTTGCAACAATTCATCGGCCTCTGCATGTAGAGCATCTCCAAGAGTTTGTCAAATTTCACTTGGCAAATCTTGTGATTTGGCAAGTGGCTAAAACATATAGCAAGTGAAAAAAGATTGTATCTCCAATAGTTTGCTATTTAGGCTGGGTAAAATTAGAAAAGTAGGCCCACATCCAACCAACAGATCAACTGTTTTTCGCCGTCTCTTCGCCTGGCCGTGCATCGCGACTTCTCGCTTGGTCGCACAACACAGCTCCGCGCGTGAAAGGCGCCACCGCCACGACGACATCTCTTCCTCCGCCCCCTCCATCATCGCTAGTCCCCATTCAGCTATCCAACTGATCGGCACTGTGCCCATGGGTTCATGCACCGATCGATGAACTGGCTGCCTTTCTCCCTGTATTTCACGTGAACCAAGTGCACTAGAGAAAAGAGTAACAGGGAGGTGATGTGGCGTCTTCTGATTGGAGTAGCCAACGTGGCCTAGGAGTGGATGGCCTCGGATGCCTTCGCTTCAGTCCGTCGGTCATCCCTGTCCTTTCCTCGTCATCGTGAGCGGAGCGAGTAGCAGAGAGGGGAAGGGGAAGGGAGAGAGAGAGAGAGCAGGTGGAGGCGCAGGACATGGCGGCGATGCGGGGTGGTTCTGGCGGTGCTTGGCTCTAGAGCAGCAGCGGCGGTGCTGCCTGGGGTCACGGTGAGCGCGGGCCAGGGCGAAGGTGCAGAGGCTGGGCGCGGAGTGAAGCGGACGGAGCAGAGCGGGGCGGTGTGGTGGGACAGCAGTGAAGCGGTGGCGGTGGCGCGGCGTTCCAGCGGCGGGATACGCTGCGGCGGCGGGTGGAGCAAGACGAGGCGGGGCAAGGAGGTAGGATGGTGATGGGCTGCGCGGTGCTCCGTGTTCCTCGACAGCATCCCGGAGGTTGCCGTGGTGAGGTCACAGGCGAGCACGACGGCGGCGGTGTCGAGCCCCTTGACTTCGGCGACTCGGTGCTGCGGCGGCAGCGCCCGGGCGGCCTCGGCGTGGAGAGCTCGGCGGCGCTCGGCTTCCGCAGCGAGGACGGGCGGAGGGCGCTGGGCGACTCTGTCGGGATCTGATCGATTCGAGTCCTGGGGCCACGGTGAAGTTTCCTCGCGCGCGCGGGAGAGGAGTTGGCGGCGGCAGAAAACGCGATGGCAAGTGAAGCCCAGCGCGCAAATATGCGCGTGCGGACCGGTTGGATGGCAAGTTGCCAACTTTGCCAAGTCCATTTGCCAAGCCATTGGAGAAGGATTTTTCTTGTTTTGCCAAAAATTATGGGATGGCAAGTTGATTTGAGGAACTCTTGGAGATGCTCTACATGTCTTCTTGCCACAAATGAGCAATTAGAGACGTATCTAAGTGCACTCACCCAAATACTATAATTCTGCATTTAATTATGTCTAATCCACCGATGACTATCATTTGTACTCCCTCCGTTCCAAATTATAAGTCATTCTAACTTTTTTAGAAAGTCAAAACATCTCAAGTTTAATTAAATTTATACAATAACTAGTTGAGTGCCCGTGCGTTGCTACGGGCATATAAAAAATCTGATGACATACAGCCGCACGGGTAGAACATACGTAAAAGCTCATGTCCTCAGAAACAATGCTCCAAATCACAAATATATAAGATATATATATATATATATATATATATATATATATATATATATATATATATATATATATATATATATATATATATATATATATATATAACATGCAAATCAATAGTATCCCCACAAGCCATCGTATACTACTTGTCTCCTATTGTTCTCACACTTTTTCTATTACATGAAATGCAGATAGATTCGACAAATCTAATTTGCAACAGACTCAGATGTAAGATATATAATACTTATACAAAGCAAAAGACAATATCTTTCTATGGTGTTAGGACCTCTTTGTAGACAATATTTTTCATGTATGTACCATTAATTGTTGCCTTCTTTTTGTTATCCTTCTTATCACCGGGTGGGACAATAAGGATCCTAATGTTCGATCTAGCAATGGCTCTAGATAGCGCAACATACAACTGACTATAAGAGAACACTGGTTCAGGCAAATACACACCAACATAGGGGATAGTCTGCCCTTGCGCCTTGTTAACAGTCATGGCAAAACTGAGCCTAACGGGAAACTGCTTCCTCTTGAACTGGAATGGGAACATCTCATCATCAGAGGGGCATAACGGAATCCGTGGTAGGAAGATTCGCTTTCCAGCATGGTCACCCACCACAATTTCTGCATCGATGGTATTTCGTTGAAACCCCCGGACAACCAGCCTCGTTCCATTGCAAAGTCCATTTGCAGGGTCGATATTCCTTAACAATATGATTGGGCACCCAATCTTGAGCTTTAATACATGTGGAGGGAGACCGCTAGGGGTTAAAGTATTAAGGAACTCAGAAGGGTAATAGTTATGCGGGTCATCCACTGCAGAGTCAAAGCTATGGTACACAATCTCCTCACCTTGGAAACGACCTATCATCTTCATATTAATCATGTCCACCCAGTCGTTTCGTGTAGATAATATAGCTCTCGAAGTGACGTAGTTTTGATTCGACAAATTTTCATTGAGGCTCGGGAAAATGTAGTCTATTAATGTATCAAGTTCATTGCCATTCCTTGTATATGGCATGCAGATCTCGTCAGGAAGACGGACATCACCATCACCATTGACCTCCTCGGTACCACAACCGATGCGCAACAGATATTCAGCAAAACACGGGTCACTCTGTGCCCTCATGTTACGCACCAGCTTTAAGTGATGCATGGAATCCCAAAGGTATGACCTTCGTAGTGACGCGCCAACTATCTGAGCCCTCGACCCCTTCCTTACAACAGGAAGGACCTGCCTGAAATCTCCACCGAACACAATAGTCTTACCACCAAAAGGAAGTTCATGTCGATCCATTATATCACGCAGGCTGTTGTCTAGCGCCTCTACTGCTTGTCTCTTGGTCATAGAAGCCTCATCCCATAAAATGAGGGATGCTGTCCGTAGAAGCTTCGCGGTACCACTCTGTTTCATGAAACTACAAAAAGTGCCATCCTCGATAGTTAAGGGTATCTTGAAACATGAGTGGGCAGTCCTCCCTCCAGGCAATATGGAAGCCGCAATGCCAGATGTAGCTGTAGCCACAGCAATCTTGTTTTGACTGCATATTTTCGCGAGCAGGGCCTTATATAAATAGGTCTTTCCAGTGCCACCAGGTCCATCAACAAAGAATACTCGGCCTTGAGCAGAGTCAATGGCAGAAATAATCTCATCAAAAGCAGCCCTCTGCTCATTGTTAAGGGACCCCTCAAGGGCCACATCATCGGCATTGGGATAGATGCTTGACTCCTCAAAAATCTCCCTTGGAATGTCGTTGGCAGCATCATATGTGTCATTAATATCTGGCAGAGGGAATGACTTTATGTCCTTAGACATTGAGTGTAGCAAATTCCTAATATCAATCAAGACCATCTGCTCTACAGCTGATGTGGATTGTACATTGCGCCGATAGTCCTCTGACATGGCATCTAAGTGTCTATTCCAAAGTCCACACACATCGCTCGGCTCACAGAATACTAATATTGTTGCAAATAGCCTTCGTAGTGAGGATGGCATCTGATACAGAGTAGCTTCAGCCATGCACTCATCTAACGAGTTGTCAGCTTCAATGAGGCCCCTTCTCTCTGCAGCTTCACGAAATGTCGGTAGGATCACTCCATTCACTGTCCTTAGATCATCGTAAGAGGTCGCACCACTCACATGGTTTAGGAGAACACGGAGATAGTAGCGTTCCCCCTCGGCCGGATTGGCAGAGACAATTCGACCTACCTGCCCCTTATATTCCTGCTTCCTTCTTTGCCACTTTTTATCATGTGGTTGCCAAGTATACCACTCGGGGAAGTCATTGTACAAAATTCCACAAGCCCTTTCATCTAATCTGTTTTCCTCAAAGTATGCCATGAGCATGGACCTATCAGCACCTGGACGGTTAACCACTCTTCGTATACCTTGTCGTTGGTGAAACGACACCATGTGCATGTTCGGAAGATGGAGTTGCAGATGCATCACAGGTGGTGAGTTCTTGCTCAACTCAAATCCATATATCCTCCACAATGCTTCTGGAGGGGTCACCCACCTAGCCTCTCTATATTGTTCAATCTCATCAATTTTTCTGTTTTCATCAGGCTTGCTAGCTTCTCTCATAGACACAGAAGCACGATCATGGCCCTTGTATATGTACTTGAATAAGCATTTCACAGCCTTGATGCTACCACATGCCTCAACATTTATGTGGCAATTGAAAAGTCGGAGGAGGTAAGGGTTGTAGGGGACGACCCATCTGTTGTCTAGTACGGCCCCTCGAACTCTTGCCTGGTGTCCATCTTCACGCCGCCTATAAATTGGGTAGGAGTCCTTGCCCTGTAAGGTAGCCTCGCTGTACGGTCGTGGATAATGATTCTTGCATGAATCATGACCCTTTGTGCATGAGCACTCACGATTTAGCACATCGCATGGGCCATGCATCATGTGCTTGATAACCAACTTGTGCAGCTCTGGGTACTTCTTCTTGTCTGGAATCTCAGCCGAGATAAGACGATCATATTGTTCTGGGCATGTGAGCTTGTACCTCCTATTCATAATCAGCAAAAAATGGGCATGTGGTAAGCCTCGCTTCTAGAACTCTACGACATGCACATGTGCACAGACCTTCCCAAGAATATCATTTTTCATCAACCTTGTCTTTAGCTCCTCCAGCTTTGCCCTAAACACACACACAACAAGATCTGGACGATCTTGTGATGTCTGGCCAGGGTAGAGTTCATTCTTAATCTCATCCCAGTTTGGGTTGCATGTCATCATAAGAAAGATATCCGGTTTTCCAAACTTCCGTACTAAAGCCATGGCGTCCATGTACCGACGCCTCATGTCCCGTGGGCCGCCAATGAATGATGTAGATAGTACAGTCCGCTTTCCAACGGCAGCAGCTCTGTCCTCACCAGCCTGCAAGCTATCCACCAAGCCCTGGTATAGGTCAGCCCTTATCCTATCCTGATTCCTCCGCTGATAGTCTAGGCGATTGCTCTTGATCTTGATATATGTGTCCACCGCAAACTGTTGAAAAAGACGCTTGCCAAAGAGTATCGGGTTGAATATTCCTGGACGCATCTGAAATTTATAACAGTAGTAGTCTCGCACAGACACACATAGATTGCCAGGAGATTCTACACAAACAATCCGATGGAAATTAGTGATGAAAAATAGCATTCTTAAGAATGAACAGTGTAGACTACTATGAGAAACAACTAACCTGGTTCATCCTCATTATTATCTGAACGTGCCTTGCGGAGTGCACGTGCCGCCATCACTTCTTCCATACTCACATTTGCCTTTGGAATGTCAATATGCCACCCAAGTTCACCTCTAGGGAAGAACATAGGGTATGATAGTGGGTCATAACATCCATTGTATGACCGGATGCCATACATTTGCCTATTTTTTCCTTGTAGGATTACACTATGTTGAAACTGTCCACGTCGTTCGCTTCCCTCAATCCAAACAGCGGCCACCTCAGAATTGATCGGCACATTATACACTCTCTCGTCCATCTTTTGGTCAAGGTTGAGTGTCACACAATAGTCATCAATTTGTCCAATCTGCCCCATAGTCCTAAGCTGGTCAGAGTATGGATTACCACGAAGGATGGCAACTAACCTCTCAATAACTTCTTTGTCTTTTTCATAGTGCTTCTTGCGGCAGCTGCGGTAACGATGCTCAAGACTTGGGTCGTCATCATAGAAGTACAACTCTAGATGCTTAGGTTGTGTACCCTCCTGTCTACCAAATGACTGTATATTGTGGTACATCTGGCCATGTGCACGGAACGTGTATACACCACTATTCCTGATATCTGTGGTCATACTATCGAGGTAACAGTAGAGGGAAGTGAATGAGAAATGACCATTGAAAAAACAAATGTTATCACGGAAGTGCCTAGCATCAGCATCTGCACTCGACCATAGTCTCATGAGGTCAGGTGGTGTGTCAGGTGTGGATAGCTCAATCTTTCCGCTGCGACAACAGAATCCAGGTGGCTCGAATTCAAACTTCTTTGCATTGCAGTGCTGACAGTTGTGAACGGGCTTTAACTTATGCTCCTCTTTAGGGATGTTGCTATACACCCCATCGTAAGGATCAGGTACATCAGGAATAGATGTAGAGTCTTCTTCTTGAGGATCACCTAACTCATCATCATCGTCAACTTCCTCATCTGAAGTGTGGTATTTAACAAACACGTTACTATTACTTTCCAAAGGCATGAATGTAAGTACATTTTTCTATTATATTTAGCATAAGTACCTTGGCTAGCGAATAGATAACCCTCATCAACTTCTTCATCCTCTTCAAATATGACACCCTCGTCATCACCAGTTCTGTCATGGGGACCTGTGAAAGGTACATATTTGAGGATGGGCACTCAATTGTACAGATCAATCATGGTAAATACCATTTTAAACGATTGAGAATGATTATCCAATGGACGAAAATAATAAAATGTATTACCGTTGCATCCTGTGGATGTCTCGAAAGCTGCGGCATGTTGAGAGCTTGAACCGATACCTTTATTAATGACAGGGTGAGTATAGTAAGGCTATGCCTTTATTTTATATAATAAATTAAATTAGTTGAAAGGATTAAAGAAGCGTCAGTAAGTACCATTGTTTTTTTTACATGAATGATTTGGAGTCTTAAAGTCATCTTCATCAGCCATGCACGTATTCTCCATAGCTAAAGCAACTATTTTCCTTGCAGTGGTTGCTTCAAAATGCTTGTTTTGGTGTGCTAATCGTGATTGTCTCTCTCCAGATGGCACACGCTGTCTACGTGTTATCTGACGAGGATCCATATCAAGGGGCCTGACATCATGTGTCTGATTTGAAACAGGTGATCCACTTGCCTCAAGAATAATCCAATCGCTCAGGGCAGTTGATTTATCATTAAGTGGTACAACATTGGGGGTATATTCTGGATTCGCCATGGCAATGGAATCGCTGTTCAGAGTATTGCGCCGACAATCCCTTTCCATCCTTTTCTTATCTCTCTTTGACCATGCTTGCTCAGGTGTCATATTTTCCACCCTTCGACGTTCATTTTTTGCTTCAATGTGCTCCTTAGTTTGAGTGTTGTGTCGACGTGCAGTTAGCATTTTTTGCTCGGCACGTCTCACCTCCCTTTGCTCAGGTGTCATATTTGCATAGCGCTCTCTTTCCCTCACACGATTAGCTTCACGTTGCTCATTTGTTAATTTCCTCTTATGTGAATTCTTAACTATGGATGTTGCAATAGCACAATGACCATCTGAAGTGGTATTTGCTGAATCAAGGCTAATTTCTGACAATATTTCCTCATCTACAAACCAAAGGAGATTTTTGTTTAAATATTTTACATTGAACTATGAATTTGCAATAGTTAGTATTCAATGGACCTGGTGTAGGTATGTCTAGGGTGTTAGCTGCGAAAACCATTTTTGCGTGCATATGATTATTTAACTAATGACAGCCAATCAAGTAGAATTGAAATAGATGTGTCATAGAAATCAAATTCATAGTGTTACAACAAATCTACCATACTCGCTTTTGAAACACTATATAAGATGATATGAATTAGACAATCATTGAAAGTACCCTGCAATTGAAGAGAGGTCTTTCTGGTACGTGCCACACTGTATGTATCATTTTTGTGCAACCAATCAGCATTGTCATCTGGAACCATATTTTCCTCTTCAAAGGTGTAGCATTGGTCGACATTACTTAGGATGCCTGTAGACAAGATTCACATCAACCAGTGTTGTACAATACAATTGAAAGGAGGCAAGGAGTGTCACCTGTAGCAGTGATTGGGGTTGTCGGTTGTGGCTCTTCATCTGTAATAAGAGCTTGTGCTTTCCTTCGATGATAATCTTCTCGACGTTTTTTAGTAACTTTTCCTTTCGGTCTTGAGGCATATTTGCGTACGCGTCCCTTGCCCTTTGCCTCTTACTTTCTTTTGGGTCTGTAACGTCTGGTTGCAGATTGGACGTTGTGGGTCCACTTCCAATATTAGTAGTGTTGGATATATCTTTGAATGGGGTGTGACACACAGTGTATTTCGAAGATGCCATCTGCAAAAAAGATGTCTAGAGTGTTACCAAACCATGTTGTTGTTCTTATGCATCTCTTACTCACCATTAGTGTGCTATATGGTATAGATCAATTACGAGTATCTCAAATGCAGAGTAAAGGTCGCCTAGGAAAGATTGTAGAACAGGGATTTGAAACTTTAGCTAGCATCATTATTGTTTAAATGAATATTTAGATGGGCACATTATCATTTCAATTTCCTACAGGTGATGGTGCTGCATGTCAGGTGGCAGCTAGCATGCTAGCAGCTGGCCACCTATTTCCCGCCCAGTTGTCGAAGCACCATGGACGTCCACTGACGGCCTCAACCCTAGAATTATACAGAGTAAAAACAAAGCCCAAAATTGTACTTGTTGATAAGGACGACTGCCGGAGGCTGGTTGCTGCAGAATCAAGGGCGGGGAAGTCGTTACCACGATTGCAGGACGGTCGGTGGTAAGGGTGTAAGTCCACGTTGCTGAGTATGCTGAAAGTATTGAGAACCATGATCCAGTATGAAATCACTAAAATTAATTAATGCAAAGGGAATCGGATGCAAATACAAATGAAAAATGACTAAAATTATTTAATGCAAAGGGAATTAGATGTAAATACAAAGGGAATCTGTTCGCAATTAAGGCTAACAGACCTCTTACCTGAGGATCTTGTCTTTGTTAGCCTGGACCACAAGTGATAGAGGTTCTTGTGGCACAGATATTGTCTTTTCACAACTGTCTATTGTCAACTCTTGTCTTCACTGTTTATCTATAAAAGGGACAACTACATGTTAACACTTGGAGTCACCCAACACATTAAAACACACAACATAGTGTCGTTTTTGCTTGGCGAAATCGTACTACGACATACTTCCTTTTCAAGTAAATTGTGTCATTTGCTAGATGAAATTATACTGCAGCATGAGATCAGTTCAATACCAGCAGGGCAACAACAAATGGGACTTGGATTCATTTTTCAATACTGACTGATCTGCGATCTGCAGCCCATCGCAGGGCTGAATTTTAAGGGAACAAAAAATGGCTCTAAGGCTCTGAGCATTCTGTAGCACTCGGCATTGGGTTGCTGTTCCTACACAAACTCTGCCCTTCTCTGTTTACTCTCTTTTTATCTTCCTGTTAACTGCACTTCTTCTTGAGCGCTACTGAGTCATGGGATTTTTGTTGAACTAAAACCTAGAATCTCCATTGCTAAATGTTCAGCAGCTAAGGAGGTTCAGAGTGCCACCATCACCAATATGTCAAGGAGTTATTTTCAGAGTTCAGTTGTCTGCATTGAGGAAACAACTTCTGATAACCTTTTGCTGTGCAGAAGCTTCTGAACTTACCAAGAATGAAGTTTGTGTGGAAAGGGAGGAGCATGCCAAGGAAGCTGAAACAATGTTTTTTAGATTACCAAATATAATTAGGGGGAAACAGTAGCCACCAATGCAAGGCTGAGGCTAAGCGACTACAGAATGTTGGGATGTTCCTATGGTATGTAACAAAACAAGGACGTAATTCGTTCATCTTATCTCTAAGCGACTACTTCCTGCTTCATTGTGATGAAACTTATTATAGTAGCTAGAATGGAAGCACAAAAGCTTGGTTATATCAGTTTGCAGGCAGGAGACAAGAACATAGAGCTGAAACTGGTTTTAAATTGAGCTTGACAAAGATGAAAGTATGGCCCTCCTTTCCGTATTTTATGTTTGTCGTAATATTTAGCTTATGCAGGCAAAGCTGATCTAATTGCGTAGAACTTATTATAAAATTAGCAAAACATTTTTCTAAACTAAACCACTGTCTCCTTGCTGTCAGAGAAAAAGAGAGGCACCATTTACTCCTGAATTCTGTACTGCAAGTTTTTTTTTTCAAGTTTGTGTAAGCTTTTCACAGAGAGAAGAAGAGGATCAGAGCTGAATCTAAAAGAATGCTGGACTTTCATGTTTGGGTTCATTTCCATCTGAGTTACCTAAGCTCTGATTATGGGTGAGCTAACCTCTGTTAAATCTATGTATTTCAGTTCTTCAGGATTGATTTGGTTTGGACTTTGGACAGGCAACAATATGTAAGGGGAACATCGTACAAGCTTGTAAAGGACATAGTTGACCGGGAGCATAAATAAAACATATGAAGAGTGTAAAGAGAACATATTGTTTCAGGTCGTCCTGTTCTTGTTTCATTCAGGCTCGGCAGCTGCAGGTGGAGGCAATCTCTTCATTGGCAGCGTCAGGCGGAGGTTAGAAGCTTGAGGAGATTGACGCAGCAGCCGCAGGAGCCAGCACCGAATGCCTCCGCAGACAAGGCGTTGCAGGGGCAGGTCGGGAGCGGAGGCCTTGGCGGGGTGGCGGCAACTGGACGCCTCCGCAGACGGGGAGGTTTGCGGCGGTGGCTTGACGGGACCAGTGTGGGCGGCTTCGATCGGACGCCTATGTAGATGGGTCGTCGGCGTCGTGACGGGACCAAGCGGGCGTCGGCCTCGGCAGGTCAGGGGCCGGTCGGCGGCGACGGACACCTCCGTAGACGAGGCAGTATGCGGCGGCGACGACGGGACCGGTGCAGGCGACGTCCTCGGCGGGGTAGGGGACGGGGTGGTCTCCGACGGCGGCGTGATGTGACCAGTGCGAGCGTCGTCCTCTCGGCAGGGTAAAGCCGGGGAAACGGCGAGCAGACTGCCTCCACAGACGTGGTGCTGCAGGGGCGGGGGCAGGGCTGTTTCGTGAATGGTGGTGGCGTGGGGAGATGGGGAGAGGAAGACAATTTATTTTCGATCGTTTTTTCCTTTCCTGAGCCGGAGCCGCGGTCAAAGGGTCGTGCGTCGGACGAAAACTACCTTGCAGACACTTCCTTCTTCATATAGTAGAGAAGTACTAACATTTTTTATACCAAATGAGTACCATTAGTTTCTTTATTAAATATATTGTCATACTATATCTATTCCATGCCATAAATCTTTGTGATCATCTCTATAATTTTGGTCAAACACTTATAATTTAGAACGGAGGGAGTAGATGACATCGTGAAGTGATATTGAGGATGGTATGGATCAATATTTATTATTTTATAAATAAGCCACAAACAGGGCACTCAAAACAATTAATGACATATCAAACCTTTTAAATCTTCAAATAGCAGGCCAGTGTTTAAACTTAGGGATCAACTTTTGAACTTCAAAGATTTCTATGGTCCCCCGTAAACTGCTTTTTAAAATATCTACAGGACAAAAGGCAAACATGCATAGACTGCAATTGAAAAAACTGTGATATTTACAATCATATGACGCAGGCTATAAGGTTTCAGACACTGTTTAACCATATGTTCAGTACATTGATAATTGTTTGCGGACAAATTATTTAAGTCGTCCAAATTTACAGCACTTTAAAAGCAGCCAATCTAACAAACATATCATCTGTAGACTGTGTCTGTCGTGCTCCGAATATCCAACAAGCTAGCCCAAGCATCAGTTGTCTCCACGTTTTGACTTTATGGTGCATTTGGAACGTTTTGACTTTATGGTGCATTTGGAAGCAAAGGAATGCCATGGTTTTTATGAGTTCCAGATGTACGCCAATGCAGGTGTTTGCTGTGTTCATCTCCCCCTGTAGCGGTCTGCTGCAGGAAGCGCTCTCCTCGCGCATTAAGTTGTGAACTCTATCTCTCTTATTAATATAACGCCGGGTAAACTGGATCTTAACAAAAAAAAATCTGTAGACTGTAGCCAAACTACTCATACAATAGTTTGCTGTAGATACGTAATAAACCGTTAATAGCTGAACAATCTTCATCTCTTTAGTTGATCCATTATCCTCACTCTCACCCAACTCTCATGTTGCAGCTGGCTAATAGCAGCATCTTGCTGTTACGACGGGAGTTCAATATCAAAGGAGGACTGCTCGTGGCTAGCAGGCGCATGCAGGAGAAGGGAGCAGGCGCATGTAGGAGAAGGCCTTGCGGCCCAGGACGTTTCCTATTATTAGAGAATTATTATTATTATTAGAAACTTATTTCTATTTTTAGAGAGGAGAAGCGATATATGGTTGTAAAGACAATTGGATCGGTTTAAGCAGAAACATATTGTTTCCGGCTTCTTGAAGGGAGCCGGGAGTCAAACCCTAGCCGCCACCTCTTTCTTCCTACTCTCACGATCGCTGGCTCCTCGCCGCCGATCAGCCTTCAAACCGCGCTCACCGATCGTCCACACGTACAACCTCCGATCGGTGAGGGGTAGAGAGCAGCAGCATATCAACCTGGTATGCCAGGTTACGATGAGCCGCTGCCGGTCACTTCCTCACCGATGACGCCAGATTAGTTGACCGCGGCCATCACCGATCTCGCCCGTTCCGTCGCCGCCATCCAGTCCTACCTCGGCATACCGCCGCTGCAACTAGCCAGCTGGCTGCTGCCGCAATCGGCCGTGGCCTCTCTACCACCGGTTTTCCCCTACGGGATGCCAGGTTATGGCACGACGCTGCTGCCGTTCCAGGACGTGCAGCAGATCGAGCAGGCGATGGACATCACAACGGAGCCGGCAGTGAAGATGCTTACCTGCAAGGTGTCTGCAGCGGTGCGGCTATAGGCTGCGGCGCGCGGCCTCCTAGCGCGCCGGCTGCTGCAGGAGATGCGCCAGCCTATGCACGAGGCGACCTTGGCGACCGTCGACCTCAGCTCAGCGGAGCGCGACCTCGCCCCGTGGGACGGCCACCAGCAACTGCGCCGACCCGCCGCTGTTTTCAGGCACGAGCATGGTGATTTCCCCGTGGGCAGCGACCTCCAACTCTGCGGCAGCGGCGGTAGGGGCGTCGCTCCCCTCCCTGTCTCCAGCGGAAACACGCTGCCTAGCTGAAAGTCCTATGTTTGGTGTTGGTAATTAGTGACAATGCCTAAGTACTAATCCTATGCCTAAGTTGTATGTAGCATATGAGGATTAGTACATTCCAAGGTTGGTGGCAAGATGGACATGGTGATCATGATGGCCACACTTGGATTTGGATGCAACCCTATGTGATCAAGGCAAAGGTATATGCTTAAGGGTTGTGTTTTAGTAACCAAGACACCTAGTGGGTGTGGTTACATTATAGGATAGATAGCCGTACTATAAAGAGGGGAATGACGCGGCTATTGAACTCCTAAGTGCCTCTAGGTGTGCATTTCATGTCATATGCATTTGGATAGAACTAATAACGCCTCGAAAATTGATTGTGAAAATGCTAACACACATGCACATGGTGATGATCACTTGGTGGTGTTAGCACGTTTGCGATGGCGTTGGAGTTTAAGCGGTAGAGAGGGTTTGGGGTCCTCTCTCCCTCCCGCCGAGCGTGCGAGCGCGGGATTCAGGCGATTTCGGGGAAATGAAATGCCTATTTTCTACTACGCCGGAAGTCGGAAATCAAACGGAAAAGAAACGGAAGCGAACGGAGGTCACAGTGGTGACCGGACGCTGCACCGGACGCTGCACCGGACGCGGTCACTGTTTGACCGGACGCGTCCGGTCAGCGTCCAGTATCGGCGCGTTTTTCAGTTGGTTGATCGGACGCGAGGCGCGTCCGGTCACAGGCGACCGGACGCGTCCGGTCGTCCAGGGAGCTTACTGGACTCCGACCGGACGCGATCACTGTGGCGTCCGGTCAGTTCACCAGCGCGTCCGGTCGTTGGTTTGTTTTGCGCAACTCAGTGTTGACCGGCGCGTCCGGTCAGTCACGGGACCGGCGCGTCCGGTCGTGACCAGCGCGTCCGGTCAGTCACGGGACCGGCGCGTCCGGTCGTGACCAGCGCGTCCGGTCGTTGCGACCGGCGCGTCCGGTCGGCGTTTCGAAAACTAGCCGTTACGCGACCGGAGCGTCCGGTCGTTACGACCGGCGCGTCCGGTCAGCGCGTGTTCAGCTGTTTTAAGTTTCTAACGGCTATATTCGAAGGGGTACGTCTATAAATACTCGTTGGCCGGCTCAAGGCTCTCTCTCTTGGACATTTGACATACTTGTGAGCACTTTGAGCTAAGCAACTCCCCTCCCACTCATCTCTCTTGCTTCTTTGCATATTCGAAGTGAGATTGAGTGATCCAAGTGCATTTGCATTGTGAGATAGCATCTAGTTGGCACTTGGTGGTTGATTTGCTGCGGGATTCTTGTTTCTCTTGGTGGTTGCCGCCACCTAGACGGCTTGGAGCAGCTTGGAGGCGTTGGCAAGAGTTGGTGATTGTTCTTGGCCACCTCCGGTGATTGTGAGGGGTTTGTGCCTACCTCGGCGAAGCGCCAAAGGCAACATTAGTGAATTGCTCATGTCATTTGCAACCTTTTGCCATTTGGTAGGTTCTTGTGGTGCCTTTTGAGAGGCTCGGTGTGAGACCGATTAGCCACCGAACCACGTGGTGAAGAGGGACACAACGGGGACTAGCGTGCCGGCAAGCACGTGAACCTCGGGATAAATCTTCGTGTCATCACTTTCATATTGTGATTGATTGATCCCGGTGTTCGGTTATCTTGGTATTCATTGTTGATCATATTGGTTGGCTCAATACTTCGCCCCTCGGTGATACCCTCCTAACCCTCACTTGTATTACTTTCTTAGTTATCTTTGCTAGCTAGTTAGCGTTACTAGAGTAGCTCTTTTGTGTAGCTTGCTAGTTGTAGTTGTAGTCACCTTCTCGGTTTGACTTGTGCGGTTGAGTGCCAATATACTAGAATTGTGAATTGGATAGGTGGCTTGCAAACACCCCATAGGCTAAGCAAAACTCGCATCTCGCTATTTGTTATATTGATAAATTTGTTTAGCTTGTCTTTGTAGAAGTTTTTTAAAAGGCTATTCACCCCCCTCTAGCCATCAAGACCTTTCAAGTGGTATCGGAGCCGTGGTCACCGTTTGTAAGGCTTAACAACCTCGGTGTAAGATGGCTCAAGTTGTGTTCAACCATGTCGGGGGCAAGCCTCCATTCTTTGATGGTGTCTCTTCTTTTGATCATTGGAAAAGAAAGATGAAGCAATATCTTGGCTCTATCAATGAGAAGGTTTGGGAGGTGACACATCATGATTATGCTATCATTGATCCCGACAACCTCACCAACAATGACCGCATCAACAACCAATGCAACACTATGGCTCTCAACACTCTCTACAATGGGATTGATGCAAAGGTCTTTGAGCAAATCAAGGATCTTGAGATGGCAAGTGAAGTGTGGACGAGATTAGAGGAAACATATGAGGGCACTTCAACGGTAAAGAGTGCCAAGCTCTATATGCTCAAGGATAAGTTTGCAAGCTTCAAGATGAAGGATGATGAGTCCATACCGGAGATGTTCTATAGGCTACAAGTTATTGTCAATGATCTCAAGAGCCTAGGAGAAGATGTCAAGGACAAGGACTTCTCACATAAGTTCTTGATGAACTTACCTAAGAAGTTTGCTATCTTGAGGAAGATGATCCAAAGAGAGGGTTTGGACAAGGTAACTCCAAACCAAGTGCCTAGAGATGTCATGACCGATGCTCAATATGATGATGATGAAGATGAAGATGAGAAGAAGGAGATCAAGGTCAAGCAAGAGAAGCCCATTGCATTCAAGGCTTCATCTTCTAAGGGCAAGAGCAAGGAGGAGAGTGATGATGATGATCCATTCGATGATGAGACCATGGCCCTCCTAGTGCACAAGATGGGAAGGTTCATGAAGAAGAAAGGATATGGTGCAAGGAAGAGAAGGGACTTCATGAAGGCAAAGGAGGTGCTTTGCTACAATTGCAATAGCCCCGATCATGTAGTGGCAAGGTGCCCCTATGAAGATAAAAGATATCATGATGGGGAGTTGAAGTTGAAGAAGAACAAGAAGGACAAGAAGAAGAAGAAAGAAAAGAAGAGCTTCACTATCAACAAGAAGAAGAAAGGTGGTGGCTATGTGGTCACTTGGGATAGTGATAACTCCGATAGTGATGATGATAGCTCTAGTGATGATGAGAGGACCACTCGGCGAGCCATTGCAAGCATCGCCCTCTCCAACAAGTCATCCATCGTCGACACTACATCGACATGCCTTATGGCCAAGCCTACCAAGGTAAAATATGATGATAGTGATGATGATTCTTGTGCTAGTGATGGTTGTAGGAGTGATGATGAGGAGGATGAGGACTACTCCAAGGATGATCTATTGGGCATAATAGATCAAATGAGCAAGGGCTACAAGAGGACAACCAAGAAATACAAAATCTTGGAACAAGAGCTCATTGCCAAGAGCAATGAAAATGATGCCTTGATGGAGGAGCTTGTTGCTCTCAAAAAGAGTAAGGAGTGCAAAGGAATTGAACAAGAGCTCAAAGCTCTTAGGAAATCCTTTGATGAGCTAGAGGCCTCTCGTGAGTGTCTAAAGGAAGACCACGAGGACCTTGAAGTTGCTCACACTAGGCTTAAGGAAGCCCACTCCTCTCTACTTGAGCTCATCAAGGAGAAGGACCTCAAGTTGGAGAAGCTCATGAAGGAAGCTAAGGAGGAGCAAGTGATTCTCACTTGTGATATTGGACTAACATGTGATATTATTGATGATTCTTTATTTGTTGGTCCTACTAATGCTTCATGTAGCTCATCATCATCCACCACAACCAACTCTACCTCTACTACTAGTGATTCATCACTTGTGGTTGAGAATGAGACTCTCAAGAGAGAGGTGGATGATCTCACCCGCGCATTAGGCAATGCCTATGGTGGGGATGCCCGCTTGCTAAAATGCTTGGGTAGCCAAAGGTTCTCTCTTAACAAAGAGGGTTTGGGCTATACTCCCAAGAAGGGCAAGGCGGCCTTTGCTACTCTAAAGCCTCGCTTTGTGAAGGGCAATGGTCGTTATTGCAATAGATGCAAGCAAGTTGGGCATCTAGAGGTTAATTGTAATAAAATGAACAAGAATAAGAAAAATGCTAATGTACCTTACATTCCTTTTGATTCTTGTTATGTGCTTACCAAGGGTGAGAAAGGTGTGCATGCTAAGTTTGTTGGTACACCAATTGTGGGTCCAAAGAAGAAGGCCATTTGGGTACCAAAGAGCTTAGTCACTAACCTCCAAGGACCCAAGCAAGTATGGGTACCTAAAAGACATTAAATTATTTTGTAGGTAAATTACAAGGCCGGAGGAAGGCATTGGGTGCTTGATAGTGGGTGCTCTCAACATATGACCGGTGATTCAAGAATGTTCAACTCTCTCAAATCAAATGATAGTGGCATTGATAGCATCACATTTGGTGACAATAGCAAGGGTGATGTGAAGGCTCTTGGAAGGATTGCAATCTCAAATGATCATAGCATTTCCAATGTGCTCTTAGTTGAAAAGTTGAACTTCAATCTTCTCTCGGTTGCTCAATTATGTGATCTCGGTTTCAAGTGCATATTTGGTGTTGATGATGTGGAGATAATTAGTGTTGATGGCTCCAACTTGATCTTCAAAGGTTTTAGATATGAGAATCTATACTTGGTTGATTTCAATGCTAGTGACACTCAACTTTCAACATGCTTGCTCACCAAATCAAGTATGGGTTGGTTATGGCATAGAAGACTTGGTCATGTTGGCATGAAGCAATTGAATAAGTTAGTGAAGCATGACTTAGTTAGAGGCTTGAAGGATGTCACATTTGAGAAAGATAAGCTATGTAGTGCATGTCAAGCCGGAAAGCAAGTAGGCAACACTCATCCATTGAAAAGCATTATGAGTACTTCTAAGGCATTTGAGTTGTTGCACATGGATCTATTTGGGCCAACTACATACACAAGCATTGGTGGAAATAAGTATGGCTTTGTGATTGTGGATGATTTCACTAGATACACATGGGTATTCTTTCTTGTGGACAAGAGTGATGTATTTGACATATTCAAGAAGTTCATCAAGAGGGTACAAAATGAGTTTGAGACCACAATCAAGAAAGTGAGAAGTGACAATGGAAGTGAGTTTAAAAACACAAGAGTTGATGAGCTATGTGAGGAGCTTGGAATCAAACATCAATTCTCGGCCAAGTATACACCTCAATCTAATGGCCTAGTTGAGAGGAAGAATAGAACCTTGATTGATATGGCAAGATCAATGTTGAATGAGTATAATGTGAGTCATTCATTTTGGGCCGAAGCAATCAACACGGCTTGCTTCTATAGCAACCGCCTCTATTGCCACAAGTTTCTAGAGAAGACACCATATGAGATCTTAAATGGAAGAAAGCCCAACATTGCATACTTTTGGGTGTTTGGTTGCAAATGCTATATCTTGAAGAAGGGCACTAGATTGAGCAAGTTTGAGAAGAAATGTGATGAAGGATTCCTACTTGGTTACTCCACTACTAGCAAAGCTTATAGAGTTTGGAATTTGGCTAGTGGTTTACTTGAGGAAGTTCATGATGTTGAGTTTGATGAAACAAATGGCTCTCAAGATGAGGAAAATAACTTGGATGATGTGAGAGGAACTCAATTGACCAATGCTATGAAAGAAATGGACATTGGTGATATTAGGCCAAAGCAAGTGATTAATGTGGATGACAACAAAGATCAAGTGTTCCAAAGTCCAATTACACAAGCTAGTGGTTCTCTAATGCAAAATCAAGCTAGTACATCATCTCAAGTGCAACAAGATCAACAAGTGGCTAGTTCATCATCTCCAACTCATGATCAATATCAACATCCAAGCAATCAAGTCCAAGTGCTTCAACCAACCAACATTGCAAGAGACCATCCATTAGATTCCATCATTGGTGACATACAAAGGGGAGTTCAAACTAGATCAAGATTGGCATCATTTTGTGCTCACTCTTCTTTTGTGTCAATGGAAGAACCCAAGGACATTGATAAAGCATTAAGAGATCCGGATTGGGTAAATGCAATGCATGAAGAGCTCAACAACTTCAAGAGAAATGAAGTATGGGAACTAGTTGAGAGGCCTAAGAATCATAATGTCATTGGAACAAGATGGGTCTTTCGCAACAAGCAAGATCAAGATGGGATAGTAGTAAGGAACAAAGCAAGACTAGTGGCTCAAGGTTACACACAAATAGAGGGTCTTGACTTTGGTGAAACTTATGCCCCGGTTGCAAGATTGGAAGCAATTAGGATCTTACTTGCCTATGCTTGCGCTCATAATATCAAGCTATATCAAATGGATGTGAAGAGTGCATTTCTCAACGGGTACATTCAAGAGGAGGTGTATGTGGAGCAACCTCCCGGTTTTGAAGATGACAAGAAACCCAACCATGTATACAAGTTAAGGAAGGCTTTGTATGGATTGAAGCAAGCACCTAGAGCATGGTATGAAAGATTGAGGGACTTCTTGCTATCCAAAGGATTTGTCATGGGCAAAGTGGATACTACTCTCTTCACCAAGAAGATTGGGAAAGACTTGTTTGTATTGCAAATATATGTTGATGATATCATATTCGGTTCAACCAATCAAGATTATTGTGATGAGTTTGGGAAAATGATGGCAAAGGAATTTGAAATGTCAATGATCGGTGAACTTAGTTTCTTTCTTGGACTTCAAATCAAACAAATGAAAGAAGGAACATTTGTGAGCCAAACCAAGTACATCAAAGATATGCTCAAGAAGTTTGGTATGGAAGATGCAAAGGGCATTACAACCCCAATGGGCACTAGTGGAAGTTTGGATAGTGACAAGAGTGGCAACATGGTGGATCAAAAGCTTTATAGATCAATGATTGGTAGCCTACTCTATGTGACGGCATCAAGACCCGATGTGATGTTTAGTGTATGCATGTGTGCAAGATTTCAAGCCTCACCAAGAGAAAGTCATTTGAAGGCAATAAAGAGAATATTGAGGTACTTAAAGCATACACAAGATGTTGGATTGTGGTATCCCAAAGGTGCAAGCTTTGAGCTAGTTGGATATTCGGATTCCGACTATGCCGGTGACAAAGTGGAGAGAAAGAGCACTTCCGGGACTTGTCAATTGTTGGGAAGATCACTTGTCTCATGGTCATCCAAGAAGCAAAATAGTATTGCACTATCTACCGCCGAAGCCGAATACATCGCCGCGGGTAGTTGTTGTGCACAAATCTTGTGGATGAAGGCAACATTGAAAGATTTTGGAATCAATTTCAAGAATGTGCCATTGCTATGTGATAATGAAAGTGCCGTGAAGCTAACCAACAATCCGGTTCAACATCAAAGAACAAAGCATATTGATGTTCGTCATCATTTTATTAGAGATCATCAACAAAAGGGTGACATTGCTATTGAGAGTGTGGGCACCGAAGATCAACTAGCCGATCTATTCACCAAGCCACTTGATGAGAAGAGATTTCACAAGCTAAAGAATGAGTTGAACATACTTGACTTCTCCAACATGAGTTGATGCACCTCCATATATGACATGCCTCTCCTTCGAGCCCCAAGGTACAATTGGTTGACATGTCATACATTCTATACTAAGGACATGTTTAGTGCATCTAGTCATGATCTCTTATGTTCTAGGCTCATTCATGAAAATCAAATGAATTTGAAGTTTATATGGTGCCACTATTGTTTCCATGACTTGTATGATCTAGTGGTAGCATATAACTTGTTTGAGCGCTTATGATCCTAAGTATTTAATCTAGAAAACTTGTCTAAATATTTGCTTCAACATGGTGCATGATAACCCTTCTAGTGAGGTGTGAAGAAGCTTGCCCTTGGATCAAACCGAAGCATTTTATTTATGCAAGCAATCTAGGTTGAATCACAAACTTGATCCTCACCCCATAATTCAACATGATAATCTATCTAAAATTGGTCCCTTGTGGTCATTGGTGCCAAAGGGGGAGAAAATGTTGTTCACAAAGATAGAACTCAAAGGGGGAGAAACACAAAGGGGGAGAAAAATATTGTTGTTCACAAAGATAGAACTCAAAGGGGGAGAAACACAAAGGGGGAGAAAAATGTTGTTCACAAAGAGAAAATCTAAAAGAGGAGAAATTGATAAAAGAAGGGGATCAACTAAAATTTTGAGCACACAAGTAGGGGGAGCAAGCTCTTAAACATGAATGTTGCATTTCCATGTGCACTTCATATGTATGATGCATAGTTATGCATTTCTTTTTCTCCGATACTTTGCTTGTGTGGTGTTTTGCTAGTATACAATTGAATGGTGTATTGAAGTACTAGCATGAATAGGAAGTAGTTAGATTTCTCTTACTTCATGTTTTCCAAAGTGGTACTAGAGCCTTGCTTATAATGTTGATCTCACGAGGTTTCTAGTTTTGTTTATGCTTTTTCAAGTGGTATCTAACTACACAAGGTGCTAAGATGGTGTTTATCGCTACTCCGATGGTATCACGCTTCAAAGGTCTATAATCTAAAACACTTAGCACCTATTGATAGTCAATGCTCCTATATTTTTCCTATCTAACATGTATGCTTCCAAAATCCAAACATATAGCATACATGTAGGGGGAGCCATTGCTATCAATTTGAATTCATGATCACATGTCCATACTTCTTACACATGGTAATATACTTGGACAATGTGACATGGGTTCAATCAAAATTTTATCATAATATCTTTGTGAAAGGGTTGTCACCAATTACCAACAAGGGGGAGATTGAAAGTCCTATGTTTGGTGTTGGTAATTAGTGACAATGCCTAAGTACTAATCCTATGCCTAAGTTGTATGTAGCATATGAGGATTAGTACATTCCAAGGTTGGTGGCAAGATGGACATGGTGATCATGATGGCCACACTTGGATTTGGATGCAACCCTATGTGATCAAGGCAAAGGTATATGCTTAAGGGTTGTGTTTTAGTAACCAAGACACCTAGTGGGTGTGGTTACATTATAGGATAGATAGCCGTACTATAAAGAGGGGAATGACGCGGCTATTGAACTCCTAAGTGCCTCTAGGTGTGCATTTCATGTCATATGCATTTGGATAGAACTAATAACGCCTCGAAAATTGATTGTGAAAATGCTAACACACATGCACATGGTGATGATCACTTGGTGGTGTTAGCACGTTTGCGATGGCGTTGGAGTTTAAGCGGTAGAGAGGGTTTGGGGTCCTCTCTCCCTCCCGCCGAGCGTGCGAGCACGGGATTCAGGCGATTTCGGGGAAATGAAATGCCTATTTTCTACTACGCCGGAAGTCGGAAATCAAACGGAAAAGAAACGGAAGCGAACGGAGGTCACAGTGGTGACCGGACGCTGCACCGGACGCTGCACCGGACGCGGTCACTGTTTGACCGGACGCGTCCGGTCAGCGTCCAGTATCGGCGCGTTTTTCAGTTGGTTGATCGGACGCGAGGCGCGTCCGGTCACAGGCGACCGGACGCGTCCGGTCGTCCAGGGAGCTTACTGGACTCCGACCGGACGCGATCACTGTGGCGTCCGGTCAGTTCACCAGCGCGTCCGGTCGTTGGTTTGTTTTGCGCAACTCAGTGTTGACCGGCGCGTCTGGTCAGTCACGGGACCGGCGCGTCCGGTCGTGACCAGCGCGTCCGGTCAGTCACGGGACCGGCGCGTCCGGTCGTGACCAGCGCGTCCGGTCAGTCACGGGACCGGCGCGTCCGGTCGTGACCAGCGCGTCCGGTCGTTGCGACCGGCGCGTCCGGTCGGCGTTTCGAAAACTAGCCGTTACGCGACCGGAGCGTCCGGTCGTTACGACCGGCGCGTCCGGTCAGCGCGTGTTCAGCTGTTTTAAGTTTCTAACGGCTATATTCGAAGGGGTACGTCTATAAATACTCGTTGGCCGGCTCAAGGCTCTCTCTCTTGGACATTTGACATACTTGTGAGCACTTTGAGCTAAGCAACTCCCCTCCCACTCATCTCTCTTGCTTCTTTGCATATTCGAAGTGAGATTGAGTGATCCAAGTGCATTTGCATTGTGAGATAGCATCTAGTTGGCACTTGGTGGTTGATTTGCTGCGGGATTCTTGTTTCTCTTGGTGGTTGCCGCCACCTAGATGGCTTGGAGCAGCTTGGAGGCGTTGGCAAGAGTTGGTGATTGTTTTTGGCCACCTCCGGTGATTGTGAGGGGTTTGTGCCTACCTCGGCGAAGCGCCAAAGGCAACATTAGTGAATTGCTCGTGTCATTTGCAACCTTTTGCCATTTGGTAGGTTCTTATGGTGCCTTTTGAGAGGCTCGGTGTGAGACCGATTAGCCACCGAACCACGTGGTGAAGAGGGACACAACGGGGACTAGCGTGCCGGCAAGCACGTGAACCTCGGGATAAATCTTCGTGTCATCACTTTCATATTGTGATTGATTGATCCCGGTGTTCGGTTATCTTGGTATTCATTGTTGATCATATTGGTTGGCTCAATACTTCGCCCCTCGGTGATACCCTCCTAACCCTCACTTGTATTACTTTCTTAGTTATCTTTGCTAGCTAGTTAGCGTTACTAGAGTAGCTCTTTTGTGTAGCTTGCTAGTTGTAGTTGTAGTCACCTTCTCGGTTTGACTTGTGCGGTTGAGTGCCAATATACTAGAATTGTGAATTGGATAGGTGGCTTGCAAACACCCCATAGGCTAAGCAAAACTCGCATCTCGCTATTTGTTATATTGATAAATTTGTTTAGCTTGTCTTTGTAGAAGTTTTTTAAAAGGCTATTCACCCCCCCTCTAGCCATCAAGACCTTTCACTAGCGCCACCACATTCCGCCACCGGCCGCCGCGAGGACGTCTCCGTTGGTCGCTATCGCGACTAATTCCAGGTGGCTATACCCGTGCACCCCTCTCGTTCCAGTGGGCTCCATGGGATCCAGGTGGCTACACATGTACAGGTTCATCACGCGAAGGGTTTCCGCCGTATCTTTAGGAGTAAAAAATAAAGAGTCGTAGTCTATTTCTGGTCAATAAAATAAGCCGTGATGTAAAAGTCTTGTTTTTAGGTGTTAGGTTTGTGTCTGGCAGAGTCGAGTTAGGTTGCAGCTCGAGGACGAGCTGCATGTCTAAGTGGGGTGTAGTGTTAGAAGAGTCAAGGGCCTATTGGGCCTTAGCCTGTTAGGGTTAATTAGTCGCTTGCTTAGGGGCCATGTAAGACCTCTTCTCTATATAATGAGAGGAGATGTATCAATCTAATCAAGCAAGAGATTAGAAGGAAAAACCTTCTCTCTTGCCGGCTGTGGGCGAAGCCCCACGGCTAGCGTTCCCAGCGCCCCTCACAGCCTTAGCCGCCGGTCCTCTGCTGCTCTCGCATGAACAGTACCCACGTGGTACTATAGCGCATGGGTACTGTAGCTCCCCTGCCCCTCTCTTCCTCCTCAATCCTCCCAATCCCAATAGCAACCACATAACAACCTGGTATCAGCCACCTCTGATCCGATGTCGCTGCCGCTGCCTGCTTCAACCGCGCCGCCGCTGGACCCCAACGTGTCCGTGCCGATCCCGGCCGCACCGATTCCGCAAACATCTCTGCCCGCGGGATCGCTGCCGCTGGCCGCCGGGCCTTCCTCCTCCGCCGTGGGGGTGATGACCAACGAGCAGCTCACCGCGGCCGTCCTCAACCTCAGCAGGATGATGGCCGGCGTCCACGCATTCCTCTTGGGACCGCAGCCAGGCGTGGCGCCGACTCCCCCGCAGCCGCAGCTACCGCCGGCGCCCAACCCGCAGCAGCCGCCGGCGCCCAACCCGCAGCAGCAGCTGCCTTCGCCCGCCTCGGGCGCCGTCTACCCCTACGGGATGCTGCAGGACAGCACAACGCACACCACCGCGCCAGCACCGGCGGTTCCCCCCGGCGGCGTCCCCATCCAGGAGATCCAGTTCCCCCACTCGCCGTCCCCGCTTCCACCGTGGCTCACCGACATCGCACCGCCAGTCTACTCCTCCACGCCGACGCGCCCGTCGGTCCATTCAACCCCTCCCATCACAGCGGGCTTCGGCCAAGGGGCGTTCCGGCGTCGGGTACGCTCTATGGCGACGTTGATGGCCCAATCTTCCACGGCTCCACCTTCTGTCCGCGTCGGCTGCAGCTCCAGCGCTCGGTGGGGCACCCTCGGCTGCCGCTCCCGCGACGTTCGGCGCGGCGCCTTTCCAGCCTCGGACCTACAAGATCGACTTCATGATGTACGACGGCTCGGTCGACCCGCTGAATTGGCTCACACACTGTGAACAATTCTTCTGGGGCCAGCGCACTTCGGTGGAGCAGCAGACGTGGATGGCCTCCTACCACCTCACCGGCGCTGCTCAGACGTGGTACTACGCCCTCCTGTTGGACGAGGGCATGCCGTCCTGGGAGTGCTTCAAGGAACTTTGCCGTCTTCGCTTCGGACCGCCTATATACGGCTCACGGCTGGCCGAGTTGGGGCGCCTTCCTTTCCACTCCACGGTCCAGGAGTTTGCGGACCGTTTCCAGACGATGTTGGCGCACTCCAGGGACATCTCCACGTGCCAAAAGGCGGAGCTCTTCATCGGCGGCCTCCCGGAATACATATGGGTCGACGTCGCGATGCGCGCCCCGCCCGACCTCCAGACGGCCATGTTCCTCACCCGCGCCTTCGAGACACGGGCTCTAGCCGCGGCAGCACCCCCTCAGCAGCACGGCGCCCGCCCTCCCTCACGGCCAGCCCTTCCCCCATGCCAACAGGGGGCGACCGCGGCCCCGGCTGGAGCACCAGCGCTACCTGCGCCGCCCGCAGCCAGCGCTGCAGCACCGGGCGCAGCAGCCCCGGTGGCACCTGCGCGGCCGTACCGTCGCCTCTCGCCAACCGAGATGCAGGAACGCCGTCGTCAGGGCCTCTACTACAACTGCGACGAGCAGTACGTGCGTGGGCACGTGTGCCCCCGCCTGTTCTTCCTGGAGGCAGACAACTTCCTCGACGACGACGAGGAGGCGGCAGCCGACGACGCAGCCGCGGCCTTGCCCGATGACGCCGCTGCCGCAGCGGACGCTCACGCTCACGCTCTTGTGGTTTCTGTACACGCTCTTGCAGGCATCAGGATGTACCACACTATGCTCCTGCCCGTGACGATCAAGGGCGAGTGCCTCCTCGCCCTCCTGGACACCGGCTCCACCCACACCTTCCTCCAGGGTGCGGCCATGCGGCGCCTTGGTCTCGCTCCTCAGGGGGGCAATCAGCTTCGCGTTACGGTGGCCAACGGCGAGCGCGTGCCGTGTGAAGGCATTGCACGCGACGTGCCCATCGACATCTGCGGGGCGCCCTTCTCCATCACCTGCATCGGCCTCGCGCTCGGCTGCTTCGACTTCATCCTTGGTGTCGACTTCCTTGGCACGCTGGGCCCCCTCACTTGGGACTTTGAGGGGCTCACCGTGTCCTTCCTGCACGAGGGCTTCCGCGTCACATGGCAGTGTGTGGGTGCCCCGGGCGCGCCCTCCCAGCAGCGGTCGCTGGCAGCGGTCGCTTCGGACCCGCACCACCCGCTGCTGGACGAGCTCTTACTTCAGCACGACGCCGTCTTCGACACACCGCGTGGCCTTCCACCAGCCCGCCCCTACGACCACCGCATACACCTGCTACCCGGGACCGCACCGGTGGCAGTGCGGCCGTACCGGTTCCCTCAGTTGCAGAAGGACGAGCTCGAGCGGTAGTGCGCCGCCATGCTAGAGCAGGGCATCATCCGCCCCAGTACTTCTCCGTTCTCGGCACCCGTGCTCCTCGTCAAGAAGGCGGATGGGTTGTGGCGCTTCTGCATCGACTACCGCGTGCTCAACGACCGTACGTCCAAGGATAAGTTCCCGATCCCGGTGGTTGACGAGCTCCTCAGCACTAGTGGCTCAGCAAGTTGTTCGGGTTCGACTTCACCGTCGAGTACCGCCCTAGGCGGCTTAACTCGGCGGCCGACGCGCTGTCCCGCCGCGACGAGGAGACTACGGCGCTCTGTGCCCTCTCTGGGCCCTCCTTCGACCTCTACGCTGACATCCGCCGCGCCACTGCGGCCGACCCGATCGCGCGCGACCTGCTGCAGCAGCTGGAGGCTGCGTCTCTGGGTGGATATCTCCATGGACTTCATCGAGGGGCTGCCGAAGGTGCACGGCAAGTCCATGGTCTTGACGGTGGTGGACCGCTTCTCGAAGTACGCCCTACTTCATCGCGCTCAGCCACCCCTACACCGCCGCCTCCGTCGCCCGTGCCTTCTTCGACGGGATCGTGCACCTGCACGGCTTCCCCAGCTCCATCGTCAGCGATCGCGACCCAGTCTTCACCAACACTCTCTGGCGCGATCTCTTTAAATGTGCAGGTGTCAAGCAGCGGCTTAGTATGGCCTTTCACCCTCAGACGGACAACCAGTCCGAGGTCGTCAACAAGATCATCGTGATGTACTTGCGCTATGCGACAGGTGATCGGCCTCGCTCGTGGGTCGACTGGCTATCCTGGGTGGAGTACTGCTACAACACCTTGTACCACACGGCGCTCCGAGCGTTGCCGTTCGAGGTTGTGTATGGCCGACCCCGGCCACCCCTCCTGCCACACCACGTCGGGGCGGCCCAGACAGAGGCGGTGGATGCCATGCTACGGGACCGCAATGCGTTCCTGGAGGAGGTTCGCGAGCGTCTTCTTCAGGCCCAGCAGTACGCCAAGCGCCACTACGATGAGCGCCATCGCGAGGTGGAGTTCGACGTGGGCGCATGGGTGCTGCTCCGACTTCTCCACCGACCCACCCATGCGCTCGCTTCGCCGTCCAAGGGCAAGCTGCGCCCACGCTACGCTGGGCCGTTCCAGATCGTCGAGCGCATCGGGCGGGTGGCTTATCGTCTCCGACTCCCTGCGGACGCGCGCCTGCATGACATCTTCCATGTGGGGCTGTTAAAGCCTTACAACTATGCCGGCTCGCCACCATCACCACCGGCCGTGCTGCCACCGGTTCAGGATGGGCGACTGCTGCCAGCCCCTGCGCAGGTCCTACGAGCCCTGCTCCGTCGCGGCGCGTGGCGCATCCTCGTCAAGTGGCAAGGCCTTCCGGAGGACAACGCCACCTGGGAGCCCCTGGACGACTTCAAGACTCTCTACCCGGATGTGCAGCTCGAGGACGAGCTGTTTGCCGAGGCAGGGAGAGATGTTATGACGGGAGTTCAATATCAAAGGAGGACTGCTCGTGGCTAGCAGGCGCATGCAGGAGAAGGGAGCAGGCGCATGCAGGAGAAGGCCTTGCGGCCCAGGACGTTTCCTATTATTAGAGAACTATTATTATTATTAGAAACTTATTTCTATTTTTAGAGAGGAGAAGTGATATATGGTTGTAAAGACAATTGGATCGGTTTAAGCAGAAACATATTGTTTCCGGCTTCCTGAAGGGAGCCGGGAGTCAAACCCTAGCCGCCACCTCTTTCTTCCTCCTCTCACGATCGCTGGCTCCTCGCCGCCGATCAGCCTTCAAACCGCGCTCACCGATCGTCCACACGTACAACCTCCGATCGGTGAGGGGCAGAGAGCAGCAGCATATCACTTGCACTTTAGTGTCAACAGCCAACTTACATCACTTTATTAAACTTGTTCTACGCAATAGCATTCCAACACCCACACCGCTGCTCAACTCATCACAAATCTGGTGCGACAACAGCCAACTTACATCACTTTATCAAACTTGTTCTACGCAATAGCATTCCAATGTCCAGTCACCATAACACTTTAGTGTTACCAATATCCTTCAGCTGAATGCGATGTTGTCTGAAGACACCCTTCCAAATGATCTTCACATGCAGCCTATAAGTGCCTAGGTTGCAAGTACGTTCATCCACATCCTGACTTATAACAAACTTAAGGTGTCTAGATTTATTGTAACTATCACGAACAACAAAATATAGCAACAGGTCTTCACCCCTTGGGACAGCTACTATACGACGACTTAAATTAACAGATCCATCACTTCCAAATTCTGTATTGGTGCCAGCTACTTGACTGTCATACATAACCATTTTATTACTTGTATAACTTCCAGAAGTCGAAGCAAATATTTTGCCAGTGAAAGTAGATTTCCCATTCAAAAAGTTGACTCCAATAGAAGCTTCCAAGACACATCGAACAGGCACACACACCATATCCAAAGTACTTAGGTAACTTTTCAGTGAAAATGTGCAGGGTCTACCAGGAGTTTGCTTAAAGACATTGAGCACTTTTAAACCTTTGCTGAAATCTTCGTCAACTGCCCCCTCATCCTTCATTTTCAGATCAAACTCAAAATACATACTACTTTTGCCACCAAGTGCTCGATATGGACCTGTTAAAGCTAGCATACGGTTCTGCACAGGGATTTAGAGGAGGAAACATTAAGAACAATGACACAAAAAGGGAATTAAGCTCAATAAGCCAAATGTAATTCATGCCATATCAAAGGTTATGTCATGAGAAAATTACTTTGACAACTTCAGTCTCATCCTGCTAATCAGGAACTGCAAGGAATAAGAACACCTATGTCTCATTCTATACAACGATTGCTCCTTTTTTTTTTCTTTTTGCAGAATGATATAGAGCATAGTATGTGTGTAAAAAATATTCTCACTTGTATTAAGCACAAGTCAAGCCAACAGAACAGAGTAAAAGTTTTTTGGGTTGGTTGCTTAACACAACCAAGCCAAGCTTTAGGATCTTTGGGCCCAGCTCTTATTTCAAATAAGGGTAACATCTCTTTGGTTGCTGCAGTTATGTAATTATGTGAACATATGACTTGCAAGCAACAGCCATGCATAACTCCTATGTTCAAATGAAAAAAGACACCCCTATAAATTCTATTCTTTCTAGTACAAAACATGTAAACATTAAATATGCAATTCAATCACGAGTATTGGGAAAGTTCATTTGTAAATCATAACTAATCCATAAACCTATTATATGCTTGTACCAAAAGACATTTTGGAAATCATTTGGCAGGTAAGATGATCACAGCATGAATAAACATATGGCAGTAAAATTTTCCTTGGCCAGGACACAAACCACAGTACGTTAGACCCTAGTGTGATCTCCAGCACTTCAATTTCAAGTAACATAGGGATGCGGACAGAATGACAAGCACATCTTTGTGGACCCTGTGGAACTATGCAATTGAGTGCATTTCACTTCTGAAGCAGTCAAATTTTAGAAACAGATACTGGACAAACTTGATTTTAGCAATATGGAGGAATTAAATGGATACAGACCTTCCTAGTAATGACTTGGGGATCATCCCTTCCACGCTTGAATAAGTAGACGCATCTGTAGTCGTTATGATCCCTTGCCAATACGGTACCATATATATCGATTGGGTAAGGAACATCAGACTCAGCAACCTTGATTGAGATTACATTGAAAGAATACTCCAACTTATCATAATTGGAGGGCGGAATATCGCAAAACTTGGGCCCATGGACAACCTCAGCTGAAAAATCCGAGAGACCAAATCAAACTAAGAATATTAAACAGAACACTTGTATATAATACTCAGTGGAAAAGGTAAATAAATGAAACAGGGCATGCTGTGACTCACACTCTTTATCGAAGTCAAAGAAGGCTATGTTGAATTCAGAAAAGCGGTAAGGTAAACAACAGCCTTTCTTGGGGTCGTAATCGGTAAATTCTCGGTGGCGTACCACGTGAAGAATCATCACCACCTTCTCCTCCCATGTGCGGAATGGTCGTAGAAGATAATTGTACTGACAGTCCATAAACATCTGCTCCAAAGCCTGCTTCTGCTTTGGAGTCAAGGGCTGCCGCTCCTCCACAACAGGCAAATCAGCATGCTTGAAGCTATTATTCAGTTCCACAATCTTGCTGCTTTCACCGCTACCCGTTTCCTCTGCGAAATCGCTGCAAACACAAGCTGAAAGCAAAGGTTAAGGTTTTTATGCTTAGTATCCAGCTAAACGTGTGATGAAGACGAAAAAAAAAACAGGAGAAATGCTTCACATATGATTAAGTCATGGATTCACTCACAATCTGTGAATAAGGGGGAAAGGGCCATATCGAACCAGATCTGGTCTTGGAGTATGTAGGATGTTTCTGGTTTATCCTTTCGAGTACTATCCATCGGCGGTAACAAACGGTTCCTAGAATCCATATCCACCCGTTTATTTTGTTTGTTCAAGTCCCCCGTCTTGCCGCCGCCGCCAACGAAGAACGCGAATTAGTAGACAGATGAGATTTGAGGATCTTCAAACAGATTAATTGAATCGCATCGCGGATCTAGAGGCATACCGTAGTTCCAGTCGGTGTATCCATGTTGACCCGTTTCTTTGAGTGTCCCATTTTGCCATAGCCGCCGCCATATATATATCTCTACAGCTAAAAAATATGGAGACCTGACCATGGTGAAGCCTCTCCCAACAGTTGCGCCCGGCCGCGGTGAATCTCGCCCGAAAAAATTCCCGCCCGACCGTGTGGTCTTCGCTATCCTGAAATCACGGCACCTGTTCCAAATCTCCTCACCCTCCCGCCTCCACACATCCCTCCCGAGAAAATCTCGTGCCCGTGAAAAAAATCTCAAGGAAAAGTAACTGCCTGCCCCCACCGCCGGACGCGCCGCCGCCGGACGGGCTGCCCCCGGACGCGACGCCACCGTCCGCCTGCCACCACCGCTGGACACGTCGCCACTGGAGGACAGGCCTCCGCCGCCTCTACCGCCGAACTGCTCCTGCTTCGTCAATCCGGACGCGCCACCACCGGAAGCTCTCGCTGCTGCCGCTGCAGGACAGCAGCCCGGGTCAGGGCGCCGGGCCGACGCCAACGCCGATCCCCACATGACCAGGGAGCCGGACCACCGCGCGCCGACGCTCCTGGCTCCTGGTTCTCACCTACCAGCAGCAGCAGCCGCCCCCACCCTCCTAAAGCCTCTGCGTCTCCCTCGACTTCCTGCCGGAGGTGCACGGCCACCGGTCCTCCTCACCTACTCGCCTCTGCCCTGAGCCGGGACACCGCCGCACACATCGACGACTAAAGCAAGTCAAGCAACGCCGAGACACCAAAACGTATGATATCTCGTCCCCTCCTTTCCTGATGTGCGGATCTGAATTAATTGGCTTGATTGGGAACAGTAGGATGGTGCATAACTAACGCACCCCTGAAAGCAAACATCCTATTATATTGCCACACAACTGAAGATGCTAGAAAATGTTACCTTGAAAAAAAGATCATATCATTAGAAGCAAGTATATAGGGATTTCCTCTCTGAACCTTAAGCCGTAATTCAAATATTTTTTGACTGCAAGTATGCGACTGTAGAGGTGTAACCACAAGCAGGATAATCAAGCTCCACAGCAACCGTGCCGCCTGCTACCTCAAGCTCCACGACTTTCACAAGGTTTGGGTTGCTTCCTTGGCGGATTGCGTCATTGCTTTGATTTGACTTCGCCTCGGTGGTGGCTCCACGACTCTTAATGTGTTATGTACTTACGGAGTATGTCCAAGCTCCTCTAATCTTCAGTCTAGCTTTTGCTTGTTATGGTGCTCTCTGCGCATTTATCTAGGTTGCTGGTAAAATTTGTGTTCTACGAGTAAGACACAACTGAATCCATTAGAATGATTGGAGTCAACTTGAGAAGATGCAGTGCACATGTTTTGCTTCCTGTTGCCTTACCAAAAATAGCAGAAGTACTAGATCAGATGAATCTCAAGCTGTGCATTTTGAGAAGATGCAGTGCACATGTTTTTTCCCCTTACTCTGAATATCCTGCTGCACCTATGCTGTGCATGCTGCTCAAGCATTTCAATCTCAAGCTATTTGTTTGTCATTTTGAATGTTATAAAATAGTACATTTCACTATTTCATAGAGTCCTTAAGCTAAAATAGTTTGATAGAGATGATTTTTACATATAAAACCTTGATTTGACATGTTCACCTGATGAGAAGTTATGGTTGGGTGCAGCATTTGCCTGTCCAGAAGAGACCATTTGTGAAAGATGAACTCGAGAAACTTATTGCTGAATGGCCTACGGAGGTGGTAAAAAGGCAGAAGAAAGATAATAGGAAGGTGAGATACATGATTTTTGGTTCGATTCCTCCACAATCAGGCATTTGTTAGTACCTTCTCCTTGTGGCACTACGTTTTGGTATTAATTTGACTGGGAAGTACCTTTTTCATTATTTATTATGTTGAACAACTTTTGCTGCCTTTCAAAACTGTTGAGCACTCCGTGGTCCTCTGGATATGCCACTTTATTCTCAGGATAGGCTTTCCAGGACTGAACTGGCAGAACCTAACTGCAGCTTGAGGACACTTAGGACCATTAACAATATGTTCTACTATTTGTAGGAGTTAGTAAAGTTAATTAGTATCTACATGCTTTGATTATTGACTGCAGATTATAAGAGCTAGAAATACTATTGGAGCACTCCAGTACTCAATAAAACAATAAAGGTGAGCAATTCTTCACACATTAATTTCTGTGCATTTTTAAAATTCTGAGTTAAGATCTATTTCAAACTTCAGAGCCAATATCACATATTCATGTTTGCAAAAGAAATGGTTTAATCTAATTTTTTGTTTACTCTTAAACTCAAATGGCGTGAACCACACATTTATAGCTCACTATAATTCAGCCACACTACTTAAAATTCCTCCGTGGATGATTTGTTTGCTAGAGTTGAGCCCTAGTGACCCACCATTAGGAAAGTTATTTTTTGGACAGAAAATGGTTGAAACTTTTCTTTCCCTTCAACTTCTAATATTAGTCCAGATTTGTCATCTGATGCTGCATTTTGTTTTAAAGTAGAAAGTAAAATCAAGGGCAAAATCACATTAGATGGAATAACATTAATGAAGCCCATTCCCACCTTTTCAACTTGTACATTGTAGCTTTTAAGTCCGAGCAGGTTATCTAAACAAATTTAGACTATGTGTTGAGCCGATGAGACTGCTTTAGCCTTTGGGAAATCTTTGTTCAATGATTTACAAATTCTTGATGAAGAGCTAACAATTAAAGCAACAAATCCTTGTGCAGAGCTAAGCGTGGAAGCAAAGAGCAAGCAGAGATAATAGTTAAAGCAAGGAATTCCTATGCAAAGCTAACTATTAAATCAAGCAGGAAGGTGAGGCTTCAACAAGTTCTTGTATAGAGCTAACAGTTAGCAAGGAGCTAGGCTTCTTTAGTGTATCGTGTCTCCCCACCAAGGTCTCCCCACCAAGCCGTTGACCTGCATACTGAATCATGATGTGTTTTACAATTAATTTTCATTCAATTCTATTTTACTCCACAAATTGCTTGTGCATGTAATATTGAATGGATGTTCTGATAATTAAAGTTAAATCAAATTTCTGATTGTATTTAAATTATATCCATGAGAGTATTATATTAACTTGGGTACCATGAAGATCTACTTAGATAATTGCTCCTTTTTTGTTCCCACAGAATTTTTTAAGTTCCTTTTTCCTATAAAAATGTAGAAATATAAGGTCTTAGTGTTGTTTCATCAAAATTAATACCATTTTATTATTGGTTGATGTGCAGTTGCTTCACTAAAGTCATATTAATAGTTTGGACATAGATGGATCCAACTTAAAACAATAATCCTAGCACTCCATTCAGAGACTTGTCCAACGCTACTAATCCAGGGGCAAATGCTAAAACACGTAAAGTGGAGTTGCAAAAAGCCAGACGTGCAGCAATGTCAGAAGAGAAGAGGAATGAAACAAATAGGAAACGTAGAGAGACAAGACAACGAAAGAAAGCGCAATCTACCCAACCTGAGTTATCAATAGGTGACATTGCAACAAAAAGTCTTTATTGCCTATACTGCACCACATTTCTTATATGGTGATGGAACAATTTGTAGGTGGTCAAGGTACATCAAACAAGGAAAACGAGGATCCTGATGGAAATGGTGACCGGCTCCATAGGAACAATTCATATCAACCCCATTATGTTGATGTTGAGAACATATCTACTCAAATACCAGGTGTTGTGTTATTTAACTTGTTATTGGCTGACCTAAATATTGGATCATGTATATTATGCATTATGCTTTCAAAACATCGACTATTTCAACAAGAAAAAGGTCGTTCTTATTGATGTTTGGGTTGTAACTTTAGGTCAAAGTACTACTTCCTCTCTTGATGACCCACATAGTCAAAGAGAAAAAAAAACACACGTACAGCCGGAACTGGTACAAAAATCTGACACCCGAACAAAGAATGTCCAGGCTTGAACACCAAAGGTTGCATGATGTGATGCCGGAGCGACTTGAGACAAAAAGAGACTATAAAAGAAGACGTAGGGAGTTGCATGCCAACACTCTTCACCATGAGTCTATCGCCATGGAGAACCCGTTATTTATTCCTGAGCTTGTGTGGCCCAGTGCGGGTGCATCTGGATCTCATGGATCCACGGCGAAATCCAGTGATTGGGTTATCCCAGAGTCCAGTGCAACACATCTTTATATTCCTCCACCTCATGAGGAGGTCGATGATGAAGGATGTGATGAAAGATACACCATATTATATCTCACTGGTCCATGGTCACTGGACCATACGTTCAGGCTACATCAGCCACACCGATGGTACCACTGGATGATGATTATGAATACATGGCGGAAGAACACCTAAATGATAACACATGCTTGCCTCAATCAGTACTGACCAACAACGGTAAATACTGATGTCTCGCGATCCCATTCAGGTGACGTATATTATATATATCATATTATATACATAACTCAACCATAGTCATTACATGATTTTCAGAAAGGACAGGACCTAGCCTTCAGCCTAGGTCAGACGCACCGACGACACCACTATTTGATGACAGTGGTAATTTACACTATTTTCTAACATTCTATAAACTATTTGAACTCCTCTATTTATTTTTACCCGTAGTTCTACTAACTCACGTATCTTTGGCGGTCATAGATGATGATGAGGGAGATATATTTGAAGAGGATGAGGAAGAGGATGAGGGATACCTATTTGCTGGGCAAGGTATTTGTGCGAAATACCGAATATATAACAAATTTTCAACTGCTTTATCTAAACTACTATCGCGGCTAAAATGTCATTTCAGATGAGGAAGATGATGATGATGTCCAAGACAATGACCTTGAGGAAGACATGGCTTCTGTCCCTGAAGTACCTGACCAATACGAAAAGGTGTATAGTAACATGCCTATCGATACCCATATGCTAAAACCTGTCGCAAATTGCGAGCACTGCGATGCGAAAAAGTTTGAGCATGAACCACCTGGGTTCTGTTGTCGTGGCGGAAAGGTCGAGCTCAATGAACTGAACATACCTAATGAGCTCATGAGGCTTTGGTCAAGTAACGATGCAGATGCTAAGCACTTTTGTAACAACATTAGGTTTTTCAATGGTCATTTCTCTTTCACTTCTCTATATTGTCGCCTCGATAGCACTACTGCAAGCATGAAAAATAGTGGCATATACACCTTCCGTGCACACGGCCAGATCTATCACAATATAAGGTCATTTGGCATAGAAGATGGTAAGGAGCCAAGACATCTTGAGCTTTACTTCTACGACGATGATCCAAGCCTTGAGCATCGCTATCGGCGATGTCGTGAAGAAAAGTACCAAAAAGACAAGGAAGTCATTGAGAGACTTGTGGCTATCCTTCATGACAACCCATACTCACAACAACTTAGGAGTGTGGGCCAGGCTGAACACCTCGAGGACTATCGTGTCACACTAAACCTTGACCAGAGGTTGGACCAGAGAACATAAAACACGCCATTAGCTTCAGAGGTGGCTGCCGTTTGGATCGAGGGAAGCGAACTCCTTGGTCAGTTCTAGAATAGTGTTGTCCTGCATGGGAAAGATAGAAGCAGACATGGCATCCGCTCGTATCATGGATGTTATGATGCTCTTTCGTACCCTCTATTCTTCCCTAGGGGTGAGCTTGAGCGGCACATGGATATTCCAAAGAAAGGAGTTAGTATGGAAGAAGTCATCGAGTATCGTGCCCTACAGAAGGCTCGTAGTGGGTCAGAAGAAGAAGAAACAGGTTTGTTATTCTTCTTATTTCAATTATTTAAATACTTTGCATACATGTACCTTAGTGGTTATTCTACAAATAACTCTAATTCATGGATATTTTTTGTAGACTCCCCTGGTAGACTATGCGTGTCTGTGCGTGACTACTACTGCTACAAGTTTCAGATGCGTCTAGGAATATTTAACCCTATACTATACGGCAAGCGTCTGTTCCAGCAGTTTGCAGTTGACACGTACATCAAGATCGAGAGTTCTCGATTAGATTATATACGCAACCATCAAGATGATATTAGGACTGACCTTTACCAAGGATTGGTTGATAGCCTACATGCTGGTGAAGGTAGAGCAGAAGCTGTTGGAAAGCAGACAGTGATGCCTTCATCGTTTATTGGAGGCCCATGTGACATGAGACGTCGGTACATGGACGCCATGGCTGTGGTACGAAGGTTTGGTAAACCGGACATCTTCCTCACTATGACATGTAACCCAAAATAGGATGAGATACAGCGCGAACTCTACCCTGGCCAGACACCACAGGATCGTCTAGATCTCGTTGTTCGGGTCTTTAGGGCAAAATTACAAGACCTGAAGGATAGACTACTAAAAAAGGATATTCTTGGAAAGGTCCGGGCACATGTTTATGTTGTGGAGTTCTAGAAGAGGGGTCTGCCGCATGCACATTTTTTTGCTAATCATGGATAGGAAGTACAAGATCACGTGTTCAGAGTAATATGATCACCTCATCTCAGCTGAGCTCCCAAACAAGAAGAAGTACCCAGTCTTGTACAAGATGGTTACTAAACATATGATTCATGGCCCTTGCGGAGTGCTTAATCGTGATTGTCCATGCACAAAGGGTCGTATTTCCTGCAAGAACCGTTATCCTAGACCTTTCTGCGATGTCACAGTACAGGGCAAGGATTCATATCCAGTTTACAGACGGCGTGAAGATGACTGAAAAGAAAAAGTTCGCGGACACGAGCTTGACAATAGATGGGTTGTGCCTTACAACCCGTATCTCCTCCGTTTGTTCAATTGCCATATCAATGTTGAGGCATGTGGGAGCATCAAGGCGGTCAAGTATCTATTTAAGTACATTTACAAGGGTCATGACCGAGCATCTGTTGCTGTGAGAGAAGCTGACAAGGAGGATAGTGAAGGGAACATTGATGAGATCAAGCAGTACAGAGATGCTAGATGGGTAACCCCCCAGAAGCCTTGTGGAGGATATACGGGTTTGATTTGAGTGATAGGTACCCTGCTATTTTGTTCTTACAGCTACATCTTCCAGACATGCACATGGTGTCATTTCATCGGCGCCAGGGGATTCGACGAGTGCTTGATCGTCCAGGTGCTGACAGGTCAATGCTTACATCATACTTTGAGAAGAATAGGACAGATGAAACAGCTCGAGGTATATTGTATCGGGACTTTCCTGAGTTCTATACATGGAAAGCACAGGGTAAATTCTGGCAAAATAGGGTACGTCGTGATACATTACGACAGATTGGAAGAGTCGTGTCTGCCAATCCAGTCAAGGGGGAGCGTTACTATCTTAGGGTTCTCTTGAACCACGTGGCAGGTGCAACCTCCTTTGAGTGTCTAAGGACTGTGGATGGAAAACTCCTACCAACCTTCCGTGAAGCTGCAGAAAGAAGGGGGCTAATCGAAGAGGACAACACTCGGGATGAGAGTCTTGCTGAGGCAACCGGGTGGATGATGCCATATGCGTTGCAAAGGCTCTTTGCAACAATATTGGTATTTTGTGAGCCCAGCAATGTGTTTGGACTATGGAAGAAACACAAGGAGACAATGTCAGAGGACTATAGGCGCAACAATCCATCCACCTTGGTGGAGCAGATGGTCCTCATAGATATTCAAAAATTGTTACAATAAATGCAGAAGGATATAAAGATGTACCCACTTCCTGATATTGACGACACTTATGACGCCTCTTGTGATATTCCTAGAGAGATTTTTTAGGAGGCTAGCATTGAGGCTAACGAGGATGATGTGGCTTTGTCAGACACCCTTAATGAGGAGCAGCGGGCTGCATATGATGAGATCATGTCCTCGGTTGATACCAAGGACGGGGGTCTCTTCTTTGTGGATGGTCCTGGCGGGACTGGAAAGACTTATCTGTATAGAGCACTTCTCGCTACTATACGTAGTCAGCAAAAAATTGCTGTGGCCACAGCTACATCTGGTGTCGCAGCCTCAATAATGCCTGGTGGCAGAACCGCCCACTCACGCTTCAAGATTCCCCTCACCATCGATAATAGGGCCTTTTGCACCTTTACGAAACAGAGTGGTACTGCCAAGCTGCTCCAAGCATCATCTCTCATTATTTGGGATGAGGCTAGCATGACAAAGAGGCAGTCTGTCGAGGCGCTAGACAATAGTCTCTGTGATATAATGGACCGACTAGAGCTGCCGTTTGGAGGGAAGACCGTGGTGTTCGGTAGAGATTTCAGACAGGTTCTTCCAGTTGTTCGAAGAGGGTCGAGGGCTCAGGTGGTCAGTGCCTCGCTGCGAATGTTGTACCTTTGGGATTCCATGCGACATCTAAAACTGGTGCGCAACATGAGGGCAAAGAGCGACCAATGGTTTGCAGAATACTTGTTGCGTGTCGGTGGAGGATCTGAGGAGGCGACTATTGATGATGAAATCCATCTTCCTCATGATATATGCATACCACACACCGGCGAAGATAGTGATCTTGATACTCTAATTGGCTGCATATTCCCTAACCTCAATGCAAATATGTCAAGCAAAGATTATATCACCTCTCGAGCAATCTTATCTACGCAAAACGACGGGGTTGGTATGATTAATATGAAGATGATAGGTTGTTTCCATGGGAATGAGATGGTGTACCATAGCTTTGATTGTGCGGTGGATGATCCGCACAACTACTACCCCGAGGAATTTCTTAACACTTTGACACCCAATGGTCTACCTCCACATGTGTTGAAGCTGAAGATTGGTTGTTCGGTCATATTGCTTAGGAACATTGATCCTGCAAACGGACTTTGTAATGGTACCAGGCTTATCATACGGGGGTTTCAAAAGAATACCATAGACGCGAAAATTGTGTTGGGACAGCACGCTGGAAAGCGGGTTTTTCTGCCTCGCATACCCTTATGCCCGTCGGACGACGAGATGTTCTCTTTCCAATTTAAGCGAAAGCAGTTCCCTATTCGGCTCAGCTTCGCGATAACCGTTAACAAGTCGCAGGGGCAAACTATCCCTAACGTCGGGGTATACTTGCCAGAACTAGTTTTCTCGCACAACCAATTGTATGTGGCACTATCAAGAGCTACGGCAAGATCAAACATTAGGATCTTAGCCGTGCCGGATACTGAGAAGGACATGAACAAGGGGAAAGGGGAAGAAGAAAACGACAAAGGATATATTCACAAAGAATATTCTATATAAAGAGGTTCTAACTCCATGAAAGAGGTAATGCATCACGCGTCGATACATATTTTTTTTCAAGATATCAATGGTACTTGAACTTTAAAAATTAACAAACAACTTATATGCAGGATACTTCTAACTACAGCTTCAGCCATCTGTATGCTTCAGTTGCAAGAAGTCAGACGCCACATCTTGCACTAGAAAATCTTTTAGATCATCATTGATTGGTGACTAGCTGCAGCTTGGTGTTCATGCTGCGGCCTAGCGGAAGGATAGTGGGCCGCTGCAACCCAAGCACTTTGTTTCTTTTGATTACTGCGCGCGCCACCAGGGATCCCGTCCATGTTGCATCGCCGATCACAGCGCCGCCAGGTATCCCATCCATGTTGCATCGCCTTTGACCTCTACTGAAATTCTGGAAACCACACGTCTTCGACCTCCACTGGAATTCTGGCAACCAAATGGATGACTACCACACGTCCACACCGGCATCCAATTCATCCTTGCGAATTAAGATGAACCGGGAGCAGGTGGATGGATATGGCAAAGAAACGTGCTGGTAAGAGTGTTCTCCATTAACTTGCACATTAAGGCTGACGGCTATTCAAATTTTGCTTAGCACCCCATGATTTTTATTTTCTGTTGTAGTGCGATACAGCCGAACAAGGATCTAGCCTGGCGACCGTGCTTTTGAAGACTTGCTGACCTTAACGTCGTGGCTCCAGGATTTCGCCCGAGTTGCCTCTGCCGCCGTGCACGGGCGAACTGGAGGCATGGCTAATCTGATGAAGTTTGCACACTAATTCATCTGTGCTCTTCTTTGATTTTGAATGGCAATCTGTGCCGATCTAGTACATGTGTATTTATATTCTTTAAAGAAATAAGAGTAAAGTATGTGGTGGTACTGATTTTGAATGGCAATCTGAGCTGAGCCGATCTAGTACATGTGTATTTAAATTCTTTAAAGAAATAAGAGTAAAGTATGCGGTGGTACTCAAATCTGAATCATGTATCTGGTCATACTCACGTATAAAACTTGGTATAGAACGATACTCAAGTCTGAATCGTGTATTTGGTCATACTAACATCTGAAACTTAGTATATAATGATACTCAAATCTGAATTGACGTGAGTATCTAGTTATACTTAGTATATAATAATAATACTGAAATATGAAAAGTATGTACACATACTCCCTCAAAGTACGTATGTACACATACGTATAGTATGTACACATACTCCCTCAAAGTACGTATGTCCTCAGACTGTACTTAACAAGTAGGCATCTATACTAGTTGTTTTCAATGGATGCATATATGGCAGTAAAAAATGTACCTGACAAGTATGCATCTATACTAGTTTTCACATGGATGAATATACGTACGGCAGTAAAAAAAATTAGTATACACATTTTTTAAACAAGCAAACAAATCGGTTGGCCCCACAAATCATGGAGATATAACAGATGCCGACGTCAACTGAATACATGCACATGCAGACCTCCTGAAAATGAGGTTATCGGTGGAGATACTCTTAACGGGTTTGTTTGTGCACACAAATCCCATCAGATAGGTGAGAGTAACTACTCCCGGGAGTATAGGAAATGCACCTATATAATATAATATAATATAATATAATATAAATAGAGTGAAGAGAAATAGAGATATCATTTCTTATTTAGATTAAATTCCTATTCACTGCTCAAGATAAAAAGTCACGTATGATAGAAGTCTATTTGGGTTAAGATTTCTATTAGATACCTCAAGAAGTCGTGTATTATATAATAATATAAAACAGGAGGGTTGTAGATGTGGGTGAGAACGGTTACCGTATTCATAGAATTAGTTAGGAGAGGCCAGACAAAAAAATAGAGAGAAATTTGGCTTTTTAATATTACTAGCAAACATGCCCGTGCAATGCAACGGAAAACAAAAAAAATCAAATGTTCAACTTGTTCGCTTCACCTTGCTGCACAGTTATACCGACTATAATAGCTTAAATTCGTATATGTGCTATTTTTTATGTTGTGAGTGGTTGTTACACCAATCACAAATGAACAAGCTCATTAATGGAAACAAAAACGACAATGTCACATATCTATTTAAGTTTTATCCTTTTTCTAAAATTTAAAAGTTATACTTTATTTTATAATGACCATGACATTCAAAATATAGATAAACATTAGCAATAATATGACAATGCCTTATTAATTCGTGTATTGAATGAAAATAACCTTGATATATATTTTTTCTTTCAGTATAATGTGCAAAAATATTTACTCGTAAATATATCATAACTTTAGTTCTCATACTATTCATGTGTAGATGGAGTTAGATATCAAGTTTCGTGACTTCTATTGAGGACCTACAAAAAATATATAATTTTAGTATGTCATTAAAGTCAGCAAGGTCGTATCAAGAATTGGTCTCTCTATTGACGAGTGTGAAGAATGAGGAGACCTTTCTCAATTTTCACATGTCATCCCTTGTCGAAACTAGCTCTGGTATATACAAACAACTTGGAGATTTGCATTGGTATATAAGGATAACTTCGAAAAACATTTAATTGGTTAGATTAGATGACAAACTTCTCAAGATTTCAGTTTACATTAGATGACAAACTTCTCAAGATTTCAGTTTACAGTTTGATTAGTTAAGCCATTAGTTGATTCATGATAATTAGTTAAGTCATCAACCGATTCATCTTATAATAACAATTTATTTCCTAATCAAAATTACATGGAAGAACTTCATGATAAAAATTTATTTATTAGGTAATTGTCACAGTTTGGAGGGCCCATAATACTGTTTTATTATTTATTTTTTATCTGTATAGAAAAGCAGATTTACATATTAGAAAAGAAAAATCAATCGATTCATCTTATAATAATAATTTATTTTCTAATCAAAATTATATGGAACAACTTCATGATAGAAGTATTTATTTATTAGATAATTGTCGCAGTTTGGAGGGCCCATAATACTGTTTTATTATTTATTTTTTATCTGTATAGAAAAGCAGATTTACATATTAGAAAAGAAAAGGTTAAAAATCATGAAAAGGAAGGCACGGGACGCCACACACAATCCGCTAACAGGGGAAGGCTTTCCTTCAGACGTACGGAGGATTTTCTATGAGACAGGCCGTACGGACTACACCTCCGAACTGGAGAAAAAAAAGAGAATAAACTGAGATGGAATATATTTTCTAATCGGAAAAAGTCTACTTAACCCCCTGAACTATCAGCTAGTGTCTAACCTACACCTCCAACTATAAAACCGTCTGTTTTACACCCCGAACTTTTCAAAACTGTTCAAATGACAGCATGGAGCGGTTTTGGACAGCGGTTTTACAGTGACGGCGGTTTTGACTTTTCCTTTTTCTATTTAGAATCTTTGAAAAATCATAGTAAATCACAGAAAAATCATAAAATAGAAAATCTAATTTTGTTGGACTCCACATGAGTAGATCTGCACAATGAACATATAATATAGTATGCTTTAGTACAAATTTTTTCTGTAGCTTTAAATTAGTTAGAAAATTAAATTTTGTCTGTAATTAATTGGAATAATTCATAGCTACACCTTTTATGGTTCAATTGTGGTTAAATTTGTATAGTGAACTAATTATTGTATGCTTGAACTATAGTAAAAATTTCATACTCATTGGATCATATATAACTTAGTTATAGATTTATTTAGGTTTATGTAAATAAATCTATAACTAAGTTATATATGATCCAATGAGTATGAAATTTTTACTATAATTCAAGCATATAATAATAACATCATCATAAAAATTTCACCACAATTGGACGATAGAAGCTATAGCTATGAATTATTCCAATTAATTACAGATAAAATTTGATTTTCTAACTAATTTAAAGCTATAGAAAAAAAAATTGTACTAAAGTATACTATATTATATGTTCATTGTATAGATCTACTCATGTGGAGTCCAACAAAATTAGATTTTCTATTTTATGATTTTTCTGTGATTTACTATGATTTTTCAAAGATTCAGCGGAAATAAATAGAAAAGAAAAAGTCAAAACCGCGGTTACTGTACCAAAACCGCTGTCCAAAACTACTCCAGGGTGTAATTTGAACGGTTTTGAAAAGTTCAGGGTGTAAAACAGACGGTTTTATAGTTGGGGGTGTAGGTTAGACACTAGCTGATAATTCAGGGGGTTAAGTAGACTTTTTCCTTTCCTAATTTATACTTCTATTTTTTTCCTATTTGAGTTAGGATTTCTATACAACATATTTAGAATTGGAGACATATATTTGGATTAGGATTCCTACTCTCTCCAATATATGTCATATAAATATGGGAGTTGCAGAGATATAAATAACATCCATATTCACGAAGTTAGTTAGGGAAAGACGGACCAAACAAATAGATGGATGAAAAAAAAGAGCCTGAAATTTTGCCTCTTTATTATAGAGGTATAGAAGTATATAAATATAGATATAAATATAGAGATAGAGATAGATATATCAGAGTTTATAAATAAATAGATTATGAGCCATAAATAGTTCATATGACCATTATTATTCTTTATTACTTTCAAAATAGAAACCTAAGCAGTCTCATGATCACTTAAACCATATGTGTATTTTAGGTGTGCTAGAATTATTAATTTATTACATGCCATATCATGCTATTGCGACCATTACAATGAATTGCGGACTACTATTGCGGCCGCTAACTTAAATAATGATTGCTAAGGGCACCCACAATGGTATAAAGCTAGTTGCTAGCTCTAAGCTAACTTTTTCAATAGTGCTAACATTTAGCATGTAGCTCATAACATGGATAGCCGCAAATGACACTTTCACATAATCTTGGAATGTGTATATGAGCATAGCTCTTGATCAAGAGCTAGCTTTTCTCACTCTTCTCTTAAAATATATAAAAAAAACTTAGAGCTAAGCTTATGAGTCACCTATTGCAGATGCCATAGCTTAAATAGCGGTCGCTAAAAATTGCACAACATTAGAGTTGCCGGACGGTCTGTCCTATTTATTTAAACGGTAAAGTTGAATGGCATAAAATCCCTTATTTTATCAAATGTCCGTTTCTTTTATCAAATGTCGTTGGTTGTTTGGCACCAACTTTTCACCTTGGTCGAACCATCCAGCTAGCACACTAGATCAGTGTCCACTATAGACATATTTGACCAGACCTGCATTTATCCGTTGTGCTCATTTCTGTCACATGTTGGCTGTCCGACATGTGCAGCAAAACTGTTTTGACACTAACTTCTTTAGAATTGCTCAGATTCCTATCAAACTTGATTTGAGTTCCTCCCTACATGATCAAGCTCTCTATACCATTTGTTCACTATGTTTGGATCTTCACGCTCACGGAACCATTGGTTGATCTACATGTAATTCTCAAATTCCTTTTTTTGGCAACACTTAACTCTTGAATATCCTTTAATCTGAGCCTTCAATCCTTAGTTATTGATCGTCTTTCCATCAACATTGGGGGGCACATTCTTCTCATGCATAGTGACATGATATTCAACCTGTTCCTGCAAAACATACATTAGTCACAATTGCATGGTTGTCATTAATCATCGAAACCACATATCTTGGCAGCCTAGATGCTCACTATAGTACCTAGAAAATCCATTACTTGTAGCTGGCATTTATATCTGCTAGGTATGCATGAGTTGCAACAAAACTACCTATGTAACCTTAGATTTTGTGTTGTGTAAATCAAATGTGTTGGGGGGTAGGGGCGGCTGCGCCTACCCCTCACCATGTAAAATGGCTCAGCGCCTAATTAGTTCGAGGACCTACATGTAAATTCGTGAACCAAAGGGGGTAGGAAGGAGGATTGCCTCCTCCCACCTCTCTTATAAATAGAACCCAAGGGGCAAGGGGCAAGGGCTCTCACCTGATTTTCCGAAGGGCTACAACCCAACAGCGACTGCGTCTGTTCATTCTCACCTCCCTTCCGATGGCATCCACTCAAAGCCATCTCTCTCTAGCTACATCCTCAACTGTGTTGCACCCAATTGTTGGCAACAGGGGCCAGCACCTGTGGCAAGAGGCCTTGGATCGAAAACTGCGCCCATGCATGCTCTACGAGATGTATGTGTTCCTCTCCACTCCCCCGCTTTACCATCTCGATGTTGTTGCCCGCCCTAATTTTTTTTGGCGGTTTAAGGGATTTTGGTTTGCTGATCTGCTCAACTTGTGGGCGATCAGGCCATGCGCATAGTTTCCATATAAGTAGGGATCGATGAGCCACGATCCAATGCTTACTTGCTCCGTTTCTCATGATGCCAGTGTTCCAAAAGGCGTTACTATGCGCTCAGCTAGGTGCGCTTATGCGCAAGGTGGAGAGGTGCCGCCTCATGTAAAAGGGTAGGCAGAGGGTAGGCGTAGCCGGGTGGAGGGCGGGCCGCCGGTGCAGCTAGGAGGCGGTAGGCGACGAGCGGAGGCTCGGGCACGGCTGGGAGGAAGGTGGGCTGCGAGCGCAGCTGTGAGGGGCGGGTGGATGTTGATGTCTAGTGGCAGATGCCGGCACTACAGACAGCAGCGGAGATGACGGACGCACAGGCACGGAGACGGCAGGCCTACCAGGAGAAGGTGGATGGTGGCAAAAATGGTAGGCGCAGCTTCTAGGAAGCGGACGGCGATGGAGACGAAGGGAGGAAGCGCGTAGCGACAAAGAGTCGAGGACTGGGTGCATCATGCGTGCGGCTGGCTCGGAGGAGGTGAATGGTAAGGTGTTGGTAGATAAGGTGGGCTAGGCTCTTTGATGGGCTTTCTATCACACTTAAGGTCCATATGTCTACTATTTTTTCTTTTATTTAAGGTAATATATTCGGTCAAAAAAATTTAAGGTAATAATGTATGTGTATAAAACGCCTAGGGAATGCCTTGAAAATGCCTAGGCTTGTGTTTGTGCGCGCGTGTGTGTGCGTGCGTGTGCGTGCGTGTGCGCGTGTAGCACACATGTGACCTTCCGCCTAGAAACAACCTAGCGCCTTTTGGAACATTGCATGATGCTAGGGGCTCCAAACTTAGATCGGTAGATACACTCGATCGGAACATTTTGTTCGTTGCCGCATCTTATGCCTACCAAAAATTGCTCGGGTTTGATGCGCTCATCCTTCCTTTCTTTCTTTCTTTCTTTCTAGAATTCTTTATTTGTGGATCTGGTGCAATGATTTCACTTGTAGCCAATAAGCTAATTAGCAAGAGTGTTTACTCAGTATGGCTAACTAGGGTGTTAAGAGGATTGCTTAGCTGTTAAGTTTCCTTCTATATATTCCAAACAGAAGTTTCCTTGTATATGTTGCAGTCATCGATTCGTGTCTCAATTTGATACGTCTCGGTTCACCCAGACCCAGTTTTATTCAGGCTGCTGCTACTGCATACTAGGTTAGTGCACTGATGTGTTGATGAGGCCTTTTTGTTTGGAACATATTGCAGCGATTTCCCGAATCAGGATCTCCTGGTGTCATGGACCCATATTTTCCTTTATCATTTTATGTGCATTATGATCTGAATTCAGATTGGCAGATACACTCGATTGATTCACTCTGTTGTTGTTGTGTCTTGTGCCTACAAAAAATTGTTTGGGTTTGATATGCTCATGTTTTTTTTTGTTTCTAGAATTGTTGCTTTGTGGATCCGATGCAATATTTCACTTGTAGCTACTAAGCTATCTATCTAGGTAGATTTGTTTTCTCAGTATGACTAGCTCGGGCGTTAAGTATCACTACTGGATTCAGGCGCTTTGCCGAGTGCCTGGCTTTGCCGAGCGCCACACTCGGCAAAGAGCACTCAGAAAAAAAATATCGGCAAAGGTGGCTTTGTCGAGTGCTGAGCTGGCTCTCGGTAAAGAAAAGGCACCGTCACGGCGCCGCAAACGGTCACGGCCTCTTTGCCGAGTGCCAACTGACGTGACACTCGGCAAAGACTTTTTAATTTTTTTTAAAAAATAGCTTTGCCGAGTGCCAACTGACGGGGCGCTCGTCAAAGTTTTAAATTTTTTTAAAAAAATTCTTTGCCAAGCGTTGTTTTCCCGACTCTCGGCAAAGTTTAATTTTTTTAAAAAAAATTGTTGCCGAGTGCTGCTGGTGTCGGCTCTCGGCAAATCTTAAAACTTTTTTTTAGAAAATTCTTTGCCGAGTGCCTGGGAAATTGGGCTTCTAGTCACCCAGTTTCCTAGATTTGCCGAGTGCCTTGACCATGGCACTCGGCAAAGGACTCCTTTGCCGAGTGTTGCACTCGGCAAAGTGACCAGAAACAACTTTTTTTATTTGTTTTTTACATTTAATCTTGACAAACAGAAAATATCACATGTATATCACATCCATCACATATTTATCACATCCATCACATATATCACATCCATCACAATATATATCACATCAAAACAAATCCATCAAGTCAATCGAAACAAATCCACAACTCCATCACAGGTAAACAAATCCACAAGTCCATCACAGTTAAACAAATCCATAAGTGCATCACAAGTATATCACAAGTACATCACCAAGGTGGAAACTGAGCGCCTGGTGAAGGAAAAGCTTGATCACCTCCAGGCCCAGGAGCTGGATTATTCGAACCCACCGATTGAGGCTACACAAAGGAGAAGAGATTGCATGTGTTAGACAGGATTACTTGGATAGCTAATCTAGGAATTACTTACATGTGTGAGATTGCATGTTTTCATCCATTCATTGCTGAAATCACTCTGACTTCTCCGTCCTGTGTACATCCACTGACGATCCTCCATCCTCTAACGTATATATCAGCCAGTAAAGTAACCATCAATTGCATCTACATGGTGTTCCTACTGTCTAATAGGTGAGGATAGGTCCTAATCCCACCCGCGGATGCGTAGATGAGGTTAGTTTTCATGCTCTACTCCTATCCGAGACAGAATTTCGGCAGCACCTCCCCGCTGTTCTCCAGATACACGTCCCGTCAGGGAGAGTGTGTATCCAGAGAACAACAGGGAGGTGATGCCGAAACTCTATCTCGGATCGGAGCAGACCATGGAAACTAACCCATCTATGCATCCACGGGCTGTCAAAAAACGTGACAATCCAAAACAGATACGGTCGTAGATATGCAAAGATCTACATACCTCCAACCGTATCTTTTTCGAACGGGAGACGCCTAACTGGGTAACGCGATCTACGACCATGATACGGAAAGAGGGGTTATACCTAGAGTGGCGGTGGAGTCAGGCTAGCGGGGCCGTGGCGCGTCGGTGCAGTAGCGAGGCAACGCGGTGCAGGTAGACCTGCAACACCGAGGAAGACGATCGGGGTCACCGAGGTACTCCAGCTCGGCTCCTACGGTCTCTTCTCTAAAAAAAGAAACTTAAGACTATCAATTGAAAATTTTGACAGAACCTCCCCTGCACGGTGAGGTTTCCAAAACCTGCAAGAAACAACGGCACGATGGCCGACAACCACATATATATCAACGACACGATGGCCGGCAACCACATATATATCAACGGCACGATGGCCGACAACCACATATATATATTTTCAATCTATGCATAAGAATATATCCAAGTTCTACTACTACTCTACCACTACTACGACAGCAACTAATAGTAAATCACATATGACGACGTCGGTAAGGCATACCTAGTTGGCGTCTTAGGGCGACGGTGGTGAAGGGGTCGGGAAATGTTTCCTCCTCTTCCTTGTCCTCCTCCTCTTTCTTCTTCTTCTTCCTCCTCCTTCTTCCTCCTTCTCCTTCCTCCTCCTCCTCCTCCTCCTCCTTCTTCTTCTTCTTCTTCTTCTTCTTCTTCTTTCTTCTCCTTTTCCTTCATCCTCCTTCTCCTCCTTCTTCCTCCTCCTTCTCCTCCTCTCCTCCTCCTCCTCCCCTCCTCCCTCCTCCTCTTCAGGCGCGGTGGGGCGGGCGCGTAGCAGCAGTGGCGCGGGCGCTGGTGGTGGCGGCCGAGCTAGGGCGGGCGACCGACGGCGAGGAAGGGCGGCGCAGCCGGTTGGTGGCGAGGAAGGAGTGGCGGCGCAGTGGAGAGAGAGAGAGTGAGAGAAAGAGAGTGAGAAAGACGGCCGGTTCAACCAAAGTAATTCCTGGCTTCGCCGAGTGCCGGATCTAGGGCACTCGGCAAAGACTTAATTTTTTATTTTTTTTTATTTTTTTTCGAAAATAAACTTTGCCGAGTGCCCCTAGGATCTGGCACTCGGCAAAGTATTTTTTATTTTCTTTGTTTTTTTTGAAAAAAAACTTTGCCGAGTGCCACTAGGAGAGGCACTCGGCAAAGAAATGAATTTTTTTAAAAAATAAAAAATGTCTTTGCCGAGCGCCCTAGCCCTGGCACTCGGCAAAGACACCCTTTGCCGAGTGCCAGGCTCTGGCACTCGGCAAAATATTCTTTTTTTTTTAATTTTGGCCTCCAAATTTTTTGTGCAGACTTACTACAGTACCAGGTACTCCATGTTAGAATTTTGTAATTTTTTGTGGCCTTTTGCTATATTTAGTTAATTTATTTCATTCAATTGAATTTTTTCGGAATATGCAAATTTGAACTGCATGTGCATCGAATGATGGAATTTAGTGATTCAAAAAATGATATTCATGTTACTAAGTGTATGAGTGTAGTGTGAGGCCGTATCCAGGAACATGCCCCAAATTTCAAACACGTTGTTCATGAAACATGACCACGAACTTGTGGGCAAATTGTTTTTAAAATCTATAAAATGCAAACAAAGTCCGAAAATCATGAAACTTGTGGAGATGAAGTGATATCGTATGTGGAGGCTATGATAAAAATTGAGTTAAATGCATCGTAGGCCCTTGAACTTGTCTTGGGGGTGCCACTTAGGTCCACAAACTCTCAAATCGTACTTTTGACACCCTAATGTTGTTTAAGTATGCCACTTAGGTCCATAACTCATCGGAAGCAAGGTTTTGGACGACGTGGCATGGACAGCGTGCCGCTGACTGGGTCCAAGCGCACGTGAGCCGCGCGTGAGCCTGGTTTGGGGCGTGCAAATAAGCAGAGAGGCCCCTATCTTCGTTTCATATGCAGTTCCTAGTACTTCACCTCTTTGAGTCCACCGTCACGGACACACGAACTCGCAGGGAGCACGGGGGGCGGCCGGTAGTGGAGGCAATTGTCAGCGAGTTAGGAGGCCAACACGGCAGAGGAGTGACGCTGAAGGCCGGTGGTGTGCGGATTCCCACGGTGGTCGCGGTGAATCTGCACGATGGTGGCGGTGTTGAGGCCGATAGGGCAAGGCCGACCTGTTTATGGTGAGTGAATCCCCTTGAGCTCATTTCGTGGTAATCTTGGTCTTGAATGTAGTTAGATATCGTTGTGAATCGGAATGGCAAATGTTTACCATTTTTTTCTGATTTTGGTTCGTCTAGGGTTTGGGATTGAACTGTTATTTCTCCCAATAATGTTAAATGGCTTGGTTTGTATGAATCTTCCCTAATTTGTTACCAATCTTTCCAATTTTAGGAGCTGATAGTGGTGAGTTCACGACTGAGATGCATCATGGAGGTTTTTTTACTGGAAAAGGAGTTAATCGGGCCTATGTTGGTGGGAAAGTTCATTGCTTTGATCATTGTGAGGCAGACACTTGGTCTCCAGTGTGGTTTAATGAGTTGTTGTTCATGCTTCACTACCCGAAGAACCCAAATTTGAAGAAGTACTGGCTTTTACCTGGGAAAGACATTGCAGATGGCATTAGGTTGATTTTTAGTGACTCAGATACCTTGGTGATGGCTTCTCTGGTAGGTAGAGTGAGGACATTTGTTCTGTATGCTGATCATGATGACTCTCTAGCTGGCTTGGATTGGGATGACATTGTGGCAAACCCAATAAGGTCAATGCCCAAGGTTATGAGCCCCTGTAGAGTGGGAGTGCAGAACAGGAACATGAACAATATTTCTGATGATGTGGATGCAGCTTATGAAGATGATGTGCAGTCTAGTTCTAGTGAAGATGACTCGGATTTTGAAGATAGTGATTATGATCTGGCTGATGAAGATGATGATCTATTCATGGATAATGTTGATGACCAAGTGGTTGATCAAGGAGTTACCAAGGGAAAGAAGGTACCCAAGGGAAAGAGAGCTCAAGTTGTGGTGGACAGAGGTGATGAGGATTTCTCAACTAATGATGAAGGGCTAATGGTTCCAAACTCTGATGCTGAAGACAATGTCACATTCAATTTCAAGTCATTCAAGCATGAAGACTTGGTCAATCCAGTGTTCAAAGTAGGAATGATCTTTGAGTCTGTAGAGTTGCTAAGGAAGGCTATTACAGAATATAGTTTGAAGCATAGGGTGGATATTAAGATGCCTAGGAATGAGAAGAAGAGGCTGCGAGCCATATGTGAGAAAGGATGTCCCTGGAATTTGTATGCTTCATATGACAGGAGGGCTCATGGAATGATGATAAAGACTTTTTGTGGTGAGCACAACTGCCACAAGAAGTGGGTATTAAAGAGGTGCACATCCAATTGGCTTGCTGACAAGTATGTGGAATCTTTCAGAGCTGATAAGAAGATGACACTAGGGAATTTTGCTAGAATAGTGCAAAAAGAGTGGAATCTGACACCAGCTAGGACAAAGCTTGCTAGAGCTAGAAGAATAGCAATGAAAAGGGTAATGGGTGATGAAGCAGAGCAATATAAGCTGTTGTGGGACTATGCTCAAGAGCTAACAAGGACCAATCCAGGCAGCACATTGTATCTGAACCTTAATGGTAATCTTTTTACCTCACTTTATATGTCACTTGATGCTTGCAAGAGGGGCTTCCTTGAGGGTTGCAGACCTTTAATATGTTTGGATGGATGTCACTTGAAAACCAAGTATGGGGGGATAATGCTGACAGCTGTAGGTATTGATCCTAATGATTGTATTTATCCAATAGCTCTAGCAATTGTTGAAGTTGAGTAACTAGCAACCTGGAAATGGTTCTTAGAAACTTTGAAGGCAGACCTTGGCATTGAAAACACATATCCATGGACACTTATGACAGACAAACAAAAGGTGAGCAATTGTTATAGTAACTCTTATTGTTATTTACCTGATGTTTTAGACCTAATTCATTTTTTCACTGTGTGTAGGGCCTCATTCCAGCATGCAGCAAAGTTTTTCCTGAAGCTGAGCATAGATTCTGTGTTAGACATTTATACAACAACTTCCAGCAGCACTTCAAAGGTGAGAACCTGAAGATACAACTATGGAAATGTGCTAGGTCCACCACTGTGGATCAATGGAATAGAAACATGGACAAAATGAGGGCACTAAACCAGAAGGCATATGAGTGGCTAGAAAGGATGGCTCCAAACACTTGGGTGAGGGCATTTTTTAGCACTTACAGCAAGTGTGACATACTTTTGAACAATAGCTGTGAGGTTTTCAACAACTATATCTTGGATGCTAGAGAAATGCCAATTCTCAGTATGTTGGAGCACATCAAGGGCCAACTGATGACTAGGTACTTTAGCAAGGAGAAAGAGGTTGGAGAAGTGTGGCAGAGACCAATCTGCCCGAAGATTAGGAAGAAAGTTCAGAAGAATTCAGAGTTTGCCAACACTTGTTTTGTAGCACCTTCTGGACATGGTATATTTCAGGTGCAGGATAGGGAGTATCAGTTAGTAGTTAACATTGGGCTAAAACAATGTGACTATAGAAGGTGGGATCTCACTGGTATACCTTGTTCACATGCCATTTCTTGCCTAAGGCATGAAAGGATACCCACTGAAACAATGGTCCATGACTGCTATACTTCAGCAAGATTTCTGATTGCATATGGTCCCAAGATCTATCCATGTGCTGACAAGTTCATTTGGGAGAAGGTCCAAGGAGTTCCTGTTGTGCTTCCTCCTCTATACGAAAAGAAGGTGGGCAGACCTCCTAAGAATAGAAGGAAACAACCAGTGGAATTAGAAGGAACTAGTGGAACAAAAATGTCAAAGCATGGAATGCAAATGACTTGTAGCTACTGTGGGGATCAAGGCCACAACAGAGCAGGCTGTCAGTTAAGGAAGTCAGGAATAAGGCCCAAACTGCAGCCTGTGAGGAAAACTATGGAAGAACCACAAGAAGAGGACCTTGCACAGCAAATGGATGACAGCTTAGATGAAGAACCAGTGATTACACAGGTAGTATGGACTGACCAAATATTTTACTCACAATACACCAATTTTACACTATGCTTGCACAGCTAACTGTCTATGCTTGCAGGTTGCCATTCATTTTCCAGAAACCAACACACCACTACTGTCACAGTTAACAAACACTATGCTTTCACAGCTAGAAGAAGAGGTAGGACACTATGCTTTAACAACTACTATTGTCACATTTAACAAACACTTGTTTTCTTTCAGTCTTCACACACCAGCAGCATGGTGAGGCAACAGGAACCCATGCCAGCCTCTGCATTCATTGGAACAAACCTGCCAACCACAAGACCACTGCCACCTACAACTGCAACAAAGCTGGGGAGGTCAACAGCATACAAGAGAAGTGCCAAGCAGGGTGACAAGTCCAAAGGTCAGCAGAAGAAGGGAGGAGACCCTAAGAAGAAGAAGACCTGATGTCCAAAGTCTACAGACCAGCAGTAGAAGATGACAAGTCCTTTTGTGCTTTTGTGTAGTCCTTCTGTGCTTTTGTTCAGCACCAGCACAAGGCTTTAGATTGTGCTGTACAATCTTTTGTAAAGCTTGTCATGGCCCCAGAACAATGTTTGAGATGGTGGCAATAGTCTTTTGTTTAGATCATCACATGAATCACTGACCAAAACAGTGTATGTGCACATGGATGCTATTACTGCTATCAGATGAACTATGAAATAGATGGAAAATTGAGATAAAAAGGATGGTTTCCATTGCTTCTGATGTTCACATTACACAATGAGTACTCTTACACAGTTGTGACTGAGTTTATTTGCACAACTGAACAACCACAACTAACACAAGTGCCAACACTATACACACACAGAGAACACATATCACATTCAGCAAACGAACTACGTCTTGGTCCTTCCCTTGATTTCCTTGAGCTTTGTTGGCCACTACATTGACCATCAGGCCAGCATAGGGACGTAAGTTTGATTCTCCTTCGGACTGGGCTTCACATGTGCCATTGCCGCCTTCCTTCAGCATCTTTAAGATGTGCTCGATGTAGTCTGCTTCCCAGTAGAAAAATGGACATCCGCTGCCATCCCTCTACCAAAATAACCAAATCCAACTCAATTGCAACAAGGACACAACAATCCAATTGCCAAAGATTTGAATCATCAAACCCTAACTCACCTTATGGTCTGGGCAACAGTAGAATACCTTCCCTGCACTCCATGGCTGCGTGGAAACACGTCTCACCACTATTCGACCGCCGCATTCGGTGCACAGGATGAGGGGAAGGCCGCCCGCACGCCTATTGGAGCACGACCTGCTCCCTGGTGGCGCCATGGAGTAGATCGAGAAGGCGGTAGCGGCATGGAGAGTGAGTTCTGGCAGAGACAGAGACAGAAAAGAAGAAAGTAAGAGGAGGGGAAATGGAGGAGAACAGGAGAACTGTGGGGCCTCTCTGCTTATTTGCACGCCCCAAACCAGGCTCACGCGCGGCTCACGTGCGCTTGGACCCAGTCAACGGCACGCTGTCCACGCCACGTCGGCCAAAACCTTGCTTCCGATGAGTTATGGACCTAAGTGGCATACTTAAACAACATTAGGGTGCCAGAAGTATGATTTGAGAGTTTGTGGACGTAAGTGGCACCCCAAGACAAGTTTAAGGGCCTACGATGCATTTAACTCATAAAAATTTTAGAAGGTTTATCATATGTAGTGATGTCCTGGTTTGTAAGCATCTACATGACAATGTGCACGAAACCTTCTAAAATTTTTATCACAGCCTTGACATACGATATCACTTCATCTCCACAAGTTTCATGATTTTCGGACTTCATTTGCATTTTATGGATTTTAAAAACAATTCGCCCGCAAGTTCGTGGTCATGTTTCATGAACATGTTCGAAATTTAGGGTATGTTCCTAGATACGGCCTCACACTACACTCAGTAACATGAATATCATTTTTTGAATCACTAAATTCCATTATTCGATGCACGTGCAGTTCAAATTTGCATATTCCAAAAAAATTCAATTAAATGAAATAAATTAACTAAATATAGCAAAAAGCCACAAAAAAGTACAAAATTTAAACATGGAGTACCTGGTACTGTGGGAGGTCTGCACAAAAAATTTGGGGGCCAAAATAAAAAAAAAAGAATATTTTGCCGAGTGCCAGAGCCTAGCACTCGCAAAGGGGGTCTTTGCCGAGTGCCTAACACCTGGCGCTCGACAAAGGTTGACGGTGGGTCACGGCCGTTGCCTGAGAGCAGCTTTGCTGAGTGCCGGACTTTGCCGAGCGTCTGACCCTCGGCAAAGAGGTCATTTTGCCGAGTGTCGGCCTTTGCCGAGTGCCCGGCACTCGGCAACGTGCTTTGCCGAGTGCCCGATATTTGGCACTCGGCAAAGCATATGACACTCGGCAAAGATGCTGTTTCCGGTAGTGTATGCTTCAATATTCCAAACAGAACTTTCGTTCCTTGTATAGGTTGGGGAGATAGATCAGTCATCAGTGTCTTAATTCGATTCGTCTCGGTCCACCATTCATATTGTTACTACTTTATCGGTCGTACTCTCTTAGTGTACTGATGTGTGGATAAGCTATTTTTGTTTGAAATATATTGCAGTGATTTCCACAATGTGGATCTTTTTGGTGTCGCGGGTTCAAATTTCCTTCATGTTTTATCTGTATACTGATGATCAGTTTGGTTATCAGCTAGCTTTATTTCTGTCTCTGAGAATCCACTAATGTATTTCTCATCAGTCAGACACATAAGTTCAGCATGCTTCTTTAATGTCTCACGTCCAATCCTTTTTTTCTTTTCAGAGAATGTAGATTGGACCATGTTTTCCTTGGACGGCTCTCTACCATGGACCTCAGAAGGGTTAGTGCCAACTTTGAAAACAAGTTTTTCCATGAGGCTAATAGTAAGGTAAATCTATTGTCCCCTCTTTTAGCTGATCAACTAGTATCATTTACATATGATACAGCGTGCGCATTTCAGCTTCAGATCAGAAGAAGCCTGCTGCTTTCAGAAATGCAAGTGCTTATATATATCTCTTCTACTAATAACTAATAAGTAACTAGCAAGTGCAATAGCATGCCAATGTGACTGAAATGAAAAGTTAAATAAAATTCGAGGTTACATGTTTTCTTCCATTGTTCCTGTTTTTTTGCCTCCATCTCATACCATGGGGATGTAATGTACTTTGTTCCCTTTTTTTCCAGGAAGAATATATTAGGAAAGTAGCTCACATGTTGGATAGTCTGGAGGGAAAACAAAATGTAGTACAGCAACAAATACAAATAGGAAGGCATATGCGGCCAGTTAATGCACTTCAAGCAAAGGATGGAGGTAATTCTTCAACTGTTGCAATGTCGCAGGGGGCATCGATGATGTCTAGTCATGGAGGGCGATCTCCTCAGATGCAAAGCCAGCTTATGGCACCTCCACCTTCTCAGAAGCATCCCCTGGCAAATGCAGGACTCAAACTTTATACACAATCTGACGAGCATTGCACAGGCACAAGAGCAATCAGTTGTTCAACCAAATGGGCAGCAGAATCACCTTCCTATGCAAAGTGCCAGAGGAACTAGTATGCTGCTGCACGAGCAGATGATAATAAACCAGCAAGATTTGGGGCTCAATCAACAGCAGATGGACAGGCAAAGGTACCATTATGCCACCAAGATGCATAATGGTCACCCGGAAGGAGGGAACAGTCAGCACAATGCTGGGTTTACTGTCAGCAGAATGGAATCTCAGCAGGTAATGATGGAACGTGCTGTAGAAGTTGATTGGAGGGAGGAAATGTCCCAGCAGGTAAGAATACTCCTTTCGACGTGTATTAAGGCTGAGACATGGATTTGCAGTGAATTCTTCATTTTTTCCGTATGAGCTGTGAGCCAAGTCCATTTATATCCATAAAAGTAAAATTCTGCTGCCTATACTTGCGTGTCATTGCTCACATAACGGATGTGTATGTTCTTGTCTTTTAATCAATTAAGAAACACAGTTACACAAGCATTACTATATAGTGTTGAAATACTAATAGTCCTCATATAATCAGTTTAACCTGTTTGCCTGGATTGCAGATAAAAAAACTAAAGGACGATTGCTTTTCAGAGCTCATGGAACTTCATCAAGGGATTATTTATCCAGATATTACAAAGGTCATCTTCCTGTTAACACTTTGTCCCTTCCTATGAACCTTCATCAATTGATATTGTAATGAATCTCAATCTCTTACATTCCTTCGTTGCATATATGTACAGGAACAGTTAGAGGCACTACCCAAACGCGAAAATGTACTGTACAGATCTAAATTATATGTGAAGGAGAAAGCCAGAGTGACGCTGAATTTCTTACTACTAGACAAAGACAAAATCTCCGAAAACTTAAGGGGAAAGATGTCCATATATGAGAAGTCCATAGAAGAGTTGCTACTTCCCTACAGGAAAAGAAAAGCTCGAAAGGCAGAGATGGATGCAAGAATGAAGTCTCAGATTTCTCGTGGTCAACCTCAGACATCTATCTTAGTTGTGATCTGGCTCCATCTAATGGTGGTTCCAGGTTAAGTATAAAGTACCACTTGTCTTTCATAGGAGTTAATATTAACTGTCGAGATGTTAGAAAAAAACAATATTAACTTTTGAGAAATGGAGTACTTGATAGCTGATTGTGTGTGAACATGAGTCTATATTAGAACGAAAAAAAATACAGATGATGTGTTGGGCTGCATTTTATTTTTGCCTTCTCATACACATTTACCCTTTTAAGTTTCCTCTTCATTGAAAAATATTTTAGATTACCAGCTTCTGAATGACCAGCTTGTTCATTTCCTGTTTTCTATTATATAAGACAAATTTGTAAACTTCGTTTATTTCTCCCATGTAGTAGCCATCACAAGCAGCAAGAGCCACCAATAAGCTCTTGTTTCCCAGAGAAATCACATGGATCCTTGCAGCCTTCACCGATCAATAAGCTTCAGGAGGACTTCATACTACCATTGCTTATTACCAATCCAGGAGTTGGAAAAGTTTCCTCGAGCTCTGCTTCTATAAAATCCACATCCCCGTCACTTGTTGCGAAGCAAGATGCTCTAAAAGTTGCAACCTTATCCTCTGATTCGGTGAAGTTCACACTGCCATCACCAGTTTCCATGACAGGTAATGTAAAATGTGCTTCATGCTCTTCTTCAGTTAAGTCCACTTTGCCATCCATTGCCGAGTCTGGTTTAACCTGTCCTTCACTGAAATCGCCGTTGTCATCACCCTTTCAACTGCCTGCTGTTATCGAAGCTGCTTCACCCTGTGCTTCAGTGAAATTAACACTACCATCACCTGTTACCGTTTCAGGGGTTGTTCCAGCTGCTTCAACATGTGCTCCGGTGTTGCCCACATCATCAGAGAATTTTAAGAGTGTTTCTGCCTCACAGTTAGTGGACAATTCAGCTGCTGCTGCAGAGTTAGCGGCAGGAGGAACAGCAACAGAAGCAGCAGCAGCAAATGAATCTGAACAGGTAAATCCCATTATGAGCAGCAGCAAATGAATCTGAGCAGATAGCAGATAGTGCATTAGAAGATAACTGCCATGGTCGAGCTGAAACAGTGGCTCCTAAGAAGCCTATCGATCACCTAGTTGAAGCAGAAAGAATGCAAGATCACTCATTGTGGCAACAACTTTTTCTATATTTCAAATTATCTTATTATTTGAAATATTATCAGGTGAGGGCTTCATCAACAGCAATGCTTTACGACTCAGCCAATTCTATTTGCACAGTCAGCATGAACGATCTGGTACCACATTGGGAAATTGACGTGTTTCAGGATTGGGGTTTCTTCTCAGAGCAGGGTGGATCTAGCACTGCGAACAAGATGAAGCGCATTCTAGAAAGTACATCATCATGTCTGGAAACATCACCACCAGGCGACATGGATGGAAGTTGGATAGCATTTGACTGTTATGCATCAGAGGTTGTATCAAATGCAGAACATGGCACTAAGAGGCAGAGAACAATGGTATTAGCATGAGGCATCATTATATTATTTTGTTTTGTTTTTCAAAACAGTATTGCCACTATTTTCTGAATCCAATGTAGTGCTGACCAACCAGTTATCTGTCATAACATGAACAATCTCTCACACTATTCAATTTTTTTGTAGCAGAATATTAAGGATGCTCTGTTAGACGAGATAAGATCTACCAACAGCAGGCTGTTGGATACTGTTATCAGCATCGTTGATGACAGCGGCACAGATGCGATCACCTCTAGAAATGGTGGGACACTTGTCAAGTTCTCTTACACTGCCATGTCATTGAGTCCAGACCTGAAATTGCTCTTTGCAGCATCTGAAATGGTACTTAACTTTCAGAAACCTATTTGCATAATGCGGCACATTGGATAAGTTACATGGTATTGATGGACTCCTGACCAATTTTTGCAGCCTAGTATCTTGCCCGTGAAGCTATTGGTCCCTGTGGATTACCCAAGGACCTCTCCTGTGCTTGTCGGTGACCAGTGGGATGATTCATTGAGGTGAGTTCAGTTAGCTTGCAAGCTAACTGCTAGTCTACTCATGGTCTGGTACATTTTCAGTTTGTTTTTGCATTGCTAAGGTGTGTTCCAGCGGCCTGCAGGAAGAGCATGAGCAACATTCTAGGCACGGCAGAAGTGTCCTTCCGGTATGCCCTCAACGAGCTCCCAAAGCCGATGACGGTCAGGACCATGGCAAGGGTGTGGGATGACGCTGTACGGAAGGCCATCGTGGAGTTTGCAAAGCGGCACGGTGGTGGGACATTCAGCTCGACTTATGGCCTGTGGGAGAGGTGCTGATGACCGTGCCTGAGAAATGGACTGTAGGAGTGGGAAAAAAAAGATACAGCATGTTGATGAATTGAACATTATGTCGCATGCACTAGCTAGTTCAACTCAAAATAATTAACCGATGACAAAAAAAAGTGGGCAGTTAACTTATGTTGATCGGTCTCCTTACATGGAGGTTTTGTTAGGCTTCAGACGTGGAATATAAGCGAACAATTATTTATTTAATCGTGCCAGGTAGGCTTCAAAATTGAGACATCGAGCACTATAAACACAAGGTTGATATGTGCCCTTGTGTGTCGAGTTTGTGATGAGTGATTGTCAGAGATGATTGGCTTTGGTTGAGTTTAGAGACTAACCATGGCATGAGTATGTGTGTGCAATGTTTATCTTGGCTCTGTTGGTGTGCAGCTGTGGAGCATAGAGACGGTCGACGACCATGGTGAAGATCAAGCAGAGACTAGGAGAGGTGAAGGACGGACGTGAGACTTGGACCTAGAGATCGAGATGACCGGAAGACTAACCGTGGTGGCTGATACTTGGGGACATCAATAAGCAAGAGCACATGAGTAGAAGTGTTGACCAAGTCAAGACGAGGGTTGTCCAAGTCAAGCAGAGGCGCTCGAGGACTTGGTGATCAGGCGGTCGAGGACGATGGTGACACGTTTCGACATCATGGAGGCGTAGCGGATATGCTTCTCTAGGTAGTGGTGGTTTGGGCCTCAAAACCACTAGGTGGACGGTTTCTTAAGTTTGGGTCTCAAGAGCCGGTTGGAGTTCCGACGGGAATGGGAGGAGGCACGTGGCGTCATCATGAAGTTTGCGTCGAGGCGAAGCAAAGTCGTGAAAGAGCATGTGACCATCAGATACTTGGATCTCAAGTTGGACCATTTTGCCCCTGTGTTAAATGGTTCAGCTAAAATATCTGAGGGCGTATTGGGAATGTAATAGCTCTATAAATAAGGTGCCCCCAACCAGCCATCTGTTCAATTGTTTTCATTTTTATGCTTTTTCCGGTCTCTAGTTTACTCTTCCAACTGTTGAGATCCGCAGCAAGAGAATCAGACCTCTGTTGTTTTAATCTTTCTTATGTAAGACCAAATCTTGTTGTTGCTGTTCCCAAAAAAAACTTGTTGGTGCTTGAAATAAAGCAATTTGACCGAGTGTTCAAAAAGGCGCTACTAGGCGCTCGCCTAGGCGCGCTTATGCGCTAGGCGGTGGGGTGTCATCTCGCCTAAGGGGTAGGCAGAGGATAGACGCGGCCGGGAGGACGGTGAGCTATGCTGGGGCACGACAGGGAAGAAGGCGGGCTGGGGTATAGCTGTGAGGGCGGGCGGGTGCTGATGTTCGGTGGCAGCACAGAAGGCGGACGCGCAGCCGCAGAGATGGCAAGTGCAGCCAAGAGGAGCGGGCGGCGTCAGAGAAGGAGGGAGGAGTTGCGCCGCGCACGCCACCGGAGAAGGGGAGGAGGCGCGCCGCGCACGTGGGGCAGCAGAGACAGGTAGCAAAGAAGGGAGGCGGAGAAAGCAGAGTATGGTGGATGGATAAGGTTCGTGCAGCTGGGAGAAGGATGGTGGTTGGATAAGGTGGAAGTGGTGGATAAGGTGGGCTAGGCTTTTTTGATGGGCCTTTCTTCTAACTTTAAGTCCACAGGTCTCTTATTTCTTCTTTTACTTAAGGTAATATGCCTAGCGCCTTTTTGAACCTTGATTTGACCTATGAAATTCGTGGCTAAGGCCAGAGTTCTTGTGGAGTGCTAGTGCCAATGCTACGGACGCATTTTGGGGATGCACATGAAAACAACCAAATAACGATATTTTTTCATAGTTGAAGTTTCATGCAATTGTATATAACCATGTATATAATCCGGAAATGTATATCACCAGCAAGTGTACATTAAGAAATTACAATCCTATGCCAATTAATAAGTCATGTCTCACCTCAAAACCATCTAATTTATGATTTGCTTGAGTAGGTCATGAAATTCTCTGGTTCCACTGCTCTCCAAAATGACCACCAAGAAATTCGTCCTCGGTGCATGCGTTAGCTGTGCATGGCAGATAATAAGCTAACTTATTAATAATAAGATAACTTACTAATTTGCTATTTAGTATGCAAATATACATAGAGAATATATATGCTCATAGTGGCATGCAATTGTATACCAGGAAGCCTGCTAAATTCCTGTAGAAGAGCACGCGTTTAATTGTTGTTGATAAATCAAATGACTATTCGATAATAAAGATGAAACATATTATAAGTTATTACCAATTCACAGTTTTTGGAACACATGTTGGGAATTCACAACACCAATAATAAATATTGTCTTTCCGTGCAGGATGCGTCAATTCTATGGCGAGTTTGAAATTATTATTGGCAATGTTATGTAATCTACTTATGGTATGCTTGGATACCCTGGATTTTAAGGAAACGGCTCCATAATATACATAGATCTGTTACCCATGTCTAGTATGAATAAAGTGTAGAGTCTATCTCGATAATATGGCAATAGAACCTGTAAACAAACACCCAAGTGCAAAATGATAAATATAATATAAGTTTTTCAAGGAGTATACAAAACATATCTTACAATGCTGCAATGTTTAATATTGTACTCCATGTCGGGACAGCATTAAGCAATTTTGCCAGCTCTTTGCAGTCTATCTTGTCACCACCACGGATCTTGTCCAAACTGAGATATGGAACAACCATGTTGAAGCAATCTCATCCAACCTATGGATCGTGATTGCTTCAACATAGTTGTTCCATATCCGAGTTTGGATGAGATCCGCAGTGCTGTGACAAGATAGACTACAAAGAACTGGCAAAATTGCTTGAATGCCGGCCTAACATGGAGTACAATATTGAACATTGCAGTACTGTAAGATATGTTCTGTATACTCCTTGAAAAACTTATATTTATCATTTTGCACTTATAGTCTAGGTGTTTGTTTACAGGTTCTATTGCCATATTATCAAGATAGGCTCTACACTTTATTCATACTAGACATGGGTAACAGAACTATGTACATTATGGATCTGCTTCCTAAAAATGCAAGGTACAATATATAACTAGATTACATAATATTGCCAATAATTTCAAAGTCGCCATGGAATTGGCACATCCTGCTTGCAAAGACAATATTTATTACTGGCGTCATGAATTCCCAAGATAGGTTCCAGAAACAACGAACTGGTAATAACTTATAATATGTTTCATCTTTATTATCAAATAGTCATCCCTTCTTCTGTATTTCCTCTTCTCCTAAAATGATCCCCATCGACCGTTGATGCCTACCTTCCTAGGCTACATTGCCATCGCATGCTTCTGTAGTCAACATCCTGCTGCCCGGCGACATCGTCATCGCACGCTTCTGTTCAAGGATTCCGGCCTCTAGGGGACTTGCTCAGTTCTTGCTCCACTTCCCTCCCAAGGTAAGGCTCCTGGTTTAGATGGAGATGGATCCAGAAATGGCAACTGTCTGAAAGCCGCAGCAAGGACCTAACAAACCCATTCTCGCGTATGACCTCAAATAAGGCGCAAGCCAAGGTCAAACAGCTCAAGGGCTCGCCTCGTCCATGAGAAACAAGCACACGAATGCTCCAAAAAAAGCTCCTTTTCATTCATAATCGATGAATGAGTGCGGCCAAGCTGCCTACAAGATAAAAAAAACCTAATACCACCATGGTGGTGGTATCACTAAAGGCCGCTGGGGTATGTGCTACAAGCACAAGAAGAGCAAGGAAGAGGAGCACCTTGCAAACCTTCTTGCAACATCATCCCTAGGCCGAGAATCGCGAGGGGAAAGAGGCGCAAGACCGCCCAGCTCCTACAAGCACCGCCTTCATCCCCTGGATGGCGGAAAGAAGCTGGTCGGCTCCTAGAACGTGAGCCTTCATCCATCCATTGCGCAGGTTCTGGCGGACACTGGACGGTTTCTTGCCGAAACTAGGCGCACCCGCCACCTGCCGATGGATTTGAAAAGGAGGTCGGAGCCGTCACCAGCCAACGACGGCCTTGATTACCCGAGCTGCTTCAGCACGAGCAACATCGTGGCCTCAAGGCTATGGACTCGATGGCCATGCCACCTCATACCCCCCGCTCGACTAGCCGGCATAACTAGTCCCTAGAAGGCCACATCTGGTTACTACTTCCACAAGCTGGGAACGCATGAACTTGGTTGCTCAACAATCGATGGAGAGATCTCCCACTTTTATAAGGCCGCACATGACTGTGTAGCGAGCAAGTCATGGGCCGTGTGCCGCGGCTTGAAGAGGCCGAAGTAAAGCCTGCACACGTACAGGCCTGCACTTTAGAAAATCTCCTAAGGTACGCAGCACGGAGAGCAGCCCAGATTGGACCACATCGGCAGGCTGAGTCACCACACTCAGCGCATGCCGGTCGATTCGACTCGTCAAAGGCACCAGGCGACTTAGGCGGCCGACAACCAGCAAGTGTGCACACCGCGCCCTGAGACGTGGGCAGAAAACGATGCAGACAAGTCGTGATCGCACAAATGTCTTGACCACTCGAAGCATAGCTCGAGAGAGTGCCTTCACGATTATCTCTAATTGTAAAAACACTCGGGGGCTACTGTTGGGGTTATGTAAATGGGATAACCCAAAGAACGGTAGTAAGAGTTGTTCAGGATGGCCCGGCTGGCCATAGCCCAGCGAAACGTGGCCTGCCATGACCTCTTGCCCTCGAGCCGTATGAGGCCTGCCTCGACCCCTCCCACCTCTCGACCTCGCACCGCACAGTGCCCTCGACTGCTGCCTGCCTTAGCTGCTAAGGAAAAGACGAGGTGGGTGGACGCATTCAATACGCCTACCCAGACGAGAAGCGCACACATATTCCACCGATTACAAGAAGGATGGCAACCCCTCTGTCCATTCAGCCCTTGGGTAGAGCGTCATCTCGGCCAGCACCCCGCTGACAAACAAGGCAACACTAGGGCTCGACAACATCACCTCACGTGGCTCAGCACCGCCCAAATCCCGTCCATTGGACGAGCATATGATCTCAACTACTATAGCATGGGAATCATGACCGGGAGCCAGCTCTCCCATTCTGACCGAATCCTATTCTCTGGACCCGATCAAGCAAGGTCAGGGCAACAAGATCTCGACCCGGGGAGCAGGCAGCCCACGATGGACATCACAACTCCTCCCCATACGATGACATCACAACTCCTCCCCGAAGAAACAGATGCCAGGACGGAGGCCATGACGACAACCAGCAGGCCATACCGAGCAGGGGTGTTGGTGAGCAACCACCACTCCCATTGCACTGCCATGGCTAGAATAGTGCCGGCACCGTACAACAAGCCTTGGCGTAAGGAGCAAGCTCACGACGACCATACCCAGACGTGCTGACAAGACCGGCAAGCTTGCCGACCAAGCAATCTAGCTTCTCCCTCCCTCGGGCTCTCGGCCACTCAGGCTGGGAGAACCCTACTCTTCTGCATGTAAACTGGCCCCCACGGCTATATAATGGGAGCCAGGCCTTCTTCCAAATGATAGATTTCCCCTTGCTCAAACACTTCCTACCAGTAGGACCTTAGCTTGCATACCCCCTATTGTAAACTGTTTGGAGGGCACTTTGGCATTGAGGAACATGTACTCACAGTTCTCCGGCACTAAACGTAGAGCTTTGTCCCAAACCAGTATAAATCATCTGTGTTTTGAGTGCTAGCCATCGAATCCCTTGAGCAGCACGACGATAAATTTACTAGTCGGTTCTTAAAACACCGATAGATTTAGAGGAGTCCAAATCTATATGAACTTTCCCTCTTTAGTTTACTTGAGATGCAAGTCCACTCGGGACTATAAATATAGGGGCAATGTAACTATTCCAATCTAAGCAGAAACAGAGTGAGAGCTCTTCCCCTACCCCTTCCCCCTTCTCTACATTGGTCCTCTCTCCATCTCTCCCTACGCGCCGTCCCTTCTCCTTGTGCCACCACCTAGCCTCTCCCCAACCCTAGCCGCCACCATCGGGAGGGGCCCACCCAAGTGACATGTTACACCTGGTATCTCGGAGACCAGATCAATCCTATGGGCCAAGCTCTAATCTACAACGATGGAGAAAGTCTGTAATGACGTCCGCAACATCACCGGTCGCTTTTCGGAGGAGATGAACAAGTTGCTTGATCAGCGCCGCTAGATCCGTCCGTCAAATCCAATTCAACCGTAGACGATCACACAAATAATTAGCATCCTTGACACCAAAATCAGCCCCAGTTTTGCTCCTACAGATGCATCTAAGAGGTCTTCAGATGGAACCTCCTCGGCCACCAGCATGACACCAACTCCACAGTCGCAATCAAGGCGATACACAAGATCTCCGCCAAGAAACCCGACAAGAAGGGAACCATGCATGCCATAGAGGCAGGACGTGCCGCATCATCGGGAGTGCCTGAGATCAGGGAGCAGCCACTTCTACTGCTTCCTCACCCAACAGAAGATCCCAAGGTGCCTCCAAATGGAATACCCAGGGCACGTATACCTCAACAACAATTGGCGGCAACAGAACCTTTGCTAACCCCAACAACGCCATGAGCACAACGCCTCTGCACAGGGAATGATGACATGAGCTACTACGAGATCTTCTTCATAGAGCAACATATCCCCAACGACATGAAAATCAGGTATGCAATTTTTCATCTAATCGACACAGCACAACTACGATACATACAACTGATAGGGAACAAATCAGCAACGGACGGGGTACACTCCGCCCACTGCACCAACACGTACCTCGGCTCCCAACTCGAGGCCATCCATTGGATGAGCAACAATAGATCAACATCTACACCACTTGTGACGAGCACCCCAGCCATGACTACAGGGGTGAGAATGTTGGCGGTCCTTAACTCACACCTTTTACCACCAACATCTATATAAAATCTAACCAAATGAACACCAAACTTAGAAATAGGGTTTTATAACTAATCAATTTCATGAGTTTTGGAGATCTATCAATTGCAAGAGGACATGTCAGAATAACATGGAAAATATGCCTAAAGTATACAAGAAACACAACATTATAGACGTCCGGCATGAGCCCAAGGGGAGATGGCCCACTTAGCAGCAGAATCAGGGCCCGAAGGAGTGGAGAACAAGCCCAAAATTAAACCAAACCAACTCAACTCCGTGTGAAACCTCCATGGGCCAAGTCTAGAGGTTCACAGGAGGCAACCCAACACTTGCTCCTTTTAGCCCAAAGTTTGGTCGGTTGACTCTTACCACCTCTCCACTGATGGTTGCATGGGTATCGCGGTGGAATTAATGCTCAAGATGGTGGTTTGATCAAATAAGGAAGGAATCAAGGGAATATGCCATGGGATTATTCCCCCTCTCCACCTATAAAAGGAGGCCACCCCCTCCTCATTTCAACAACACCTCAAGGCAAAGAGCACTCCACATTTGAGCAACACTCCAAGGGATTAGGCCCTAGATAGCTAACTAGAGTTGTAAGGGAGAGCTCAGGGAAGAGACGGACTTGTCGGTTTCTCCCTATCTTGTACCTCAACGAACATTTGCGCTATACTTCGTCCGTTTTTCCCGCTAAGTGAGTGTTTGTGGTTCTTTTGGTTATTAAGTCTTTGATTAGTTAAATTTTACTCTTACTTGTTTGTGGGTTTGTCGTTCGTTCCTGTGGCGGATACTCTAGTAGAGGGCTCTCGATAAAGCCGGATCACCCAGTACAGCGCTAGAGTAGTAGTCGATAGCGTAGACATGGTGTCTAGGCTAGAGGCTACCTTCGTTTGCCTCATGCTCCACAATTGTGGGGTAGACGGCAGGTGGTGATAGCCCTGTCTATTCCTTGTAATCCCCATGTTCGGGCATGGCGTAGAGCTACAGGCCAACAACGCTTGGTAGACTAGGTGTTCACCAGTGCCCGAAGTAAGCAAGTAGAAGTAGAGTTTATCTGCCCTTAGACCCTAATACCATATGAATCCTTCTCTACCCTTTCCAACTCTACCCTTGTGTTGTGCTTAGACGAACAAGCTAGAAGAGTACCTCCATTCCCTGTGGAAAATACGATACCCTAAATACTTCTAGGTGAAGTGCTACAACGGTACTTTCATGCGCTTGCAGATTATTTCTGTATGCGTTAAGAAATACCAACAGAGAACAACCTAAAAATCTCACTCATCAACAACTATGATGCTAATGACATCAACAACAGCCTCGTCATGATGATCGGCGCCCCTGGTTAGCCATGCGCGGGTGGCGCACCATATGCCTAGCGAGAATGATTCCTGGTGCCCACATCCTCATTGACATCGGCAACGCCATCGACATCATCCTCGAGACACCATGGTTGGCCGACATAGGGCACGTCACATAGGACTTCAACTCCATCATAATGCAGTTCTAGCAGCACAAACACGTGATCTCCTTCACCACCACCCCTCACCGGCGTGCACCACTATTGGTGGTCCTTAATGCCTAAATTTAACCGCCATCATTCAAATAAAATCCACTCAAATGAACGCGAAACTCAGAATAGGGATTTATAACTAACAGATTTCATGAGTTTTGGTGATTTATCATTTGTAGAAAGATATTTCTAGAAACCATGGAAAACATACCCAAAATGCGCATAGGAGAAAGCGTAACGCAGATCCAAAACAAGCAAATGAAGGAAGGCCTACTTACGCGAGGATCCTAGGCCTCAAACCCACGGAGACATGGCCTAGGCCCAGCCAATAAACCAACATGCAAAGGACTGTTGTTGGGAGGCACGGCCTAGGCCCAGCCAACAATCGACATGCAAAGGACGGTTGGGGGAAGGCATAGCCTGGGTGCGGGTGCACCCCTAGTGCACCGCCTTCCCTCCTCCTTCCAAGGCACTCCCTGGTGGCTCCTCCATGACGGTTGCATGTGGACATGCATGGAATATCCCTCCAAATTGACCTTTCCATGGGAGGCCTCCCCTCTCACACAAACCTCACTCAAGAAGCCTCTCTCCTCCCATTTGTATTCCTTTTACTATTTTTAGTAGTATTAGGAGCTAGGCAAGAATTATTTGAAGAGCTTGGACTTCTTGGAGAATCTTGGTATGAGAAATACATTTGGTTCCAATATGACCTTGCTCTTATTTTATCAAAGTAATTATGCTATAGAACTAGAGCGAAGTTCTTATGTTATTTGTTTAGCATTTAGAACCTTATGCTTATTCATTCATATAACATATATGATTAGACTAAGACCTAATTAAATTGAGATTGTAGTTCTTCGTGCCTTCGGGTTTGCCTAAGTCCTATGCTTGTCGATCCGTAGGGTTGAAGTCCTAGGGGGATTTGGGTAGTTTCTTTATACATGGACGTGGTGCTCGGGTATGTGGGAACCTTCGGATATGATGGTGCTCCACGGTTGAGGGGTAAGAGGCAGGTTGTGACAGCACTTTCTGTCCCTTGTAATCCCCCACATTCGGGTATTCGTGTAGTAGTTCATAAAGTTTCCCTGGCTTGCTGGCAGACTAGTGCCCAGAGATCTCCCATCCATCTTATGCTTAGGGTTTAGTTCTCACCATGTATTTGTATGATCATCTGCTCGTCTTAGCATAAATACTTAGGATAAGCCTGCTCCAGTTTAGGTATTTTCTTTTATTCTTTATTCTTTCTTTTATCTTTATCCTTGAGATTGGCTTGAATGTGTGTCATACTATCCAATATTTATCCTGGTTACCTCTGTTATAAACTTTGGTCTATTATACAGTCATGTTATCTTGTTCATGTCCCTATTAGAGACTTTTACACCATGCCTTCCTTTGCGAAAATATAAACGATCAATACCTGAATACTTCTGGGTGAAATGCTACAACGATATATCCATGCGCTTATAGAATATTTCTGTATGTGTTCAGAAATATCGTCAAGGCATTTCTGGCACCGTTGCCGAGGATGGATTATATCTCCATACTTGGTAATTGCGTTAAGAAATATCAACAAGCATTTTTAGCACCATTGCTAAGGAAGGCACTGGTTAAAATAATCTAATAGGATATGTTCATGATAATATGCATGTGTAGTAGCCATTGCTCATATCAGGATAACTTTGCTTGTTTTCTCCTATTGTGGACGAAATAGGATAGTGTTAGACAAGTTTTGGCGTGCCGATAACCTTCAACAAAAACCCGGAGTCACTTATAAGGAAAGCCTGACTTCATGTCGATCCTCTTTTGGCTGCTCCACCGGCAACCGAACCCGTCATCAAAGCACCATCCGTACTGAACCCCATGGCCGACAAGACGCTCCACGAGTACTCTGTCCCCGCTATTGCCAACGTGCCGGTTGGGCCCGCTATCAACATGGGCGATGTGAGCTTTGAACTAAAAACTGGCCTAATCATGGTGGTGCAGGCTAGTCCATTCTACAGACTGCCTAGTGAGGACCCCAGAAGGTAACGTGTATCTTGCACTCTCACCACTTTCCGTTACCTTACATAAAAAAAGAGAAATAAATAAAAACTTATGGTTCTCTTGTTCACCATTCAATGTTTTCACCTCCATTGGATGATTCTTGTTTATCCTTTCATGCTTCCTCTATGCCGACTTGTTTTGGTTTGGGAGTGTTGGTCATACATCTTTTAAATTAAGCATGGTGCTTAGTTTGAAGTTTGGATGTAATGATCATACTTCTATAGGCTTTTTAATTTAAGCATGGTGCTTAGGTTAAATAGCCTACCTTGATCAAATTAGACATGGTGTCTAGTTTAATTTTTGAACCAAAACGGCTAGTATAGTCTTTGGTTGTATGCATGAACTAACCTCTGCAGGAAATTCTCAAATCCATGAGGGTAAGTCTTTGAGATGAATTCATAATGGAGGTAAATCAAAATTCATTTTGTGAACATTGAAAAAAAACCTTAAAAAAATGAATCACTCACCCACCAAGCCAAAACCACAAGAAGATCATGATGGCATGGTGGAAACAAGAAGTGCAATCATCCCTATCCATCTCCAGGACGAGATGATGCAAATTCAAGTTAAAAATGCAACGGAGAAGTCCTGCTCAGCAGACTTAAAACGATGAGCCCTTGCCGAAGTTAAATTGGTATTTATCTCATATTTGATTTCAAAAAACTTTTGATTTTGATTTTCGTATGTTTAGCTTTCAACCAAAATACTTTTTGCATAAAAACTAAAAATAGTCTTACCTTAAGAATAGAGAGCTAAAAATTGCATGAAAATTTTGTTTTGACCTTATTTTCAAATGCATACATATTTGAAAAAAAATCCTTTCACTTTCAAAATAATAATAATAATAAAAGAATAAATAAAAAATATACAAAAATAATAATAATAACAAGACTTTGAAAATGAGCTTAAGGACATAGTTGCGCCTTCGGGTATGTTTGTCACTAACCTTTTAGGTTTGAGCAAAAAGAACGAAGGGATGAAACTCATGGTAAATCCAACCAAGTATCATTTCAGCAATGAAGCACATTCAACAGAGAGTGCTACCATCGAATTTGGTTTTGCATATTGCAAAATGCAAGTGTGGTGCTGAACCTCTCTAAGGACATTTCATGACATACTTTCTTCTTTGATCTCATCTTGGTTGTTTATACATTGTTTTACATTTATGCCTTGCTCACCATGACAAAGTCACAAAAAAAGTATATAATGATAATAAAATAAAATAAAAAACACTTTTCAGTTACTAGAATAATAATAAAAAATTTATATTTGCGTTGCATAATAAACTCGTTTTAACTTAGACTTATATTTTTTTAAAAAAAAATCTATGACCTCCCTTTCTCCCACAATAAACAAAAAAAAATGGTCTAAGACAAGTTCCCTTCGGGTATACTTTGTCACTAACAATTACAGAAACAAAAGGATGAATGATATTTAGGAATATGGGTGCTGTAATACACATTAAGGAGATATTCCAACATTCACACTAGGCTTTTAATGTCGAAGGATATAAAAGTCCAAGTGTGGGGGACCCAACCCTTCCATGCTATTTCTCGGGCATGCTGGTTTGCACTGTATTTTCTCACACATAATCCTATAAGTTTGATTATGTTCAAAAATTCCAAATGTGCTAATCAGACTTAAAAATGAGAAATAAAATCATGCCAAACTATGAACTTGACTTTATAAAGGTTGGCCGGCATAAACTTTATTCCTAGTTCATATACTCGTTACTTGTGGATACATCATTATTAGGAAAACATGTCAATTAAGTTGTTGTAAAGTGAGATATGAAAAACACTAAAAAAATCCTTTCTTTTCTATGTAAACTCTTGGAGAATTTCTGTTTTGCTAAAACTTTAAAATTTATATCAATACTTCTCAACAATGGTGAAATATCCTACCAAAGCCATATGATATTACACTTTGAAAAACCTTAAAACATATGATGCTTGTTATCATGTTGAGCTTTGTCAAATTGTTGTGACCCTTGAGAGATTCTCATCATGCACCCATGACCAAGATACACGTACACCCACATATAACATGCTGACTCTTACACTGAGAGTCGCACAAAAACATGTCATCGTCCACCAAATAAAAATACTCCATTCATATGCTATGACCCTCTCTCTCAAAATCCTCCTTTGCCAAAGAAAATATGAGCTATGCAAAAAAAATCATGCTAAAAAGGCCATAAAGAGAAATCCATGCTAAAAAGCCTGCGAGAAAAAAAGAGAAATAATATCGATGCCAAAAAGGCATGAAAGAGAGAAAAAATAAGAATAAAAGATAGCCCATGTTTTCTAAAATGAAAAAGCAAAGAGGGAGAGAGTCATGAAAAAGGAGTCTACACAAAAAAGAGAGTTTAAAATTCCACACACTTGCACGTCTTGATCAAAGTGTAAGGCTTGAATCTCCTTAGATCCGGTTTTCGACTTAGCAATATTATGTGATGCAAGTATGCCTCTCTATTCATCCCTACCCAAAGCTCCACATAAGCCTTTTTAGAAGTAGGAGGAAAAAGAAGGCAAATTCAAAAGCCTTTGCTAAGGATATATACACCATTGAGTGACTTGAGAGTACCATCTAAGGAGAAGTATGCGCTATGCTTTTAATTTCAAAAAAAAATAATAAAACTCCAAGTATGCTTCATAGAGGGAAAGTGATGACTTGGTGTCATAGTCGTTCCACTTTTCAACCGCTCAAGGCGACATGGTAGATACTTAAAAAATCCACAGGTATAGGGAATGACATGAAATAACTTTTATGCTAGCATCATATCTTTTGAAGTCATACTTCATAGTTACATATAACTTTGCTCGAGGATGAGCAAAGAACAAGTGTGAGGGAGCTTGTTGGCGGTCTTTAAAGCCTAAATTTAACCGCCAACATTCAAATAAAATCCGCTCAAATAAACGCCAAACTCAGAATTAGGATTTATAACTAATAGATTCCACGAGTTTTGGTGATTTATCATTTTCAGAAAGATATTTCCTGAAAACCATGGAAAACATACCCAAAATGCGCAACAAGAGAAAGCGTGACGCAGATCCAAAACAAGCAAATGAAGGAAGGCCTACTTACCTGAGGATCCTGGGCCTCAAACCCATAGAGACGTGGCCCAGGCCTAGCCAACAATAGACATGGAAAGGATGGTTGGGGGAGGCACAGCCTGGGTGCGGCTGCACCCATGGTGTGGGCGCACCCCAAGCACACCGCCTTCCCTCCTCCTTCCATGTGGCGTTCCCTGGTGGCTCCTCCATGACGGTTGCATGTGGACATGCATGGAATATCCCTCCAAACTGACCTTTCCATGGCTATAAATAGAAGAGGAGGCCTCCCCTCTCACACAAACCTCACTCAAGAAGCCTCTCTCCTCCCACTTGTATTCTTTTTACTATTTTTAGTAGTATTAGGAGCTAGGCAAGAATTACTTGAAGAGCTTAGACTTCTTGGAGAATCTTGGTATGAGAAATACATTTGGTTCCAATATGACCTTGCTCTTATTTTATCAAAGTAATTATGCTATAGAACTAGAGCAAAGTTCTTAAGTTATTTGTTTAGCATTTAGAACCTTATGCTTATTCATTCATACAACATATACGATTAGACTAAGACCTAATTAAGTTGAGGTCGCGGTTCATCATGCCTTCGGGTTTGCCCAAGTCCTATGCTTGTCGATCCGTAGGGTCAGAGTCCTAGGGGGATTTGGGTACTTTCCTTATACAATAGTGTGGTGCTCGGGTATACGGGAACCTTCGGACATGACGATGCTCCATGGTTGAGGGTAGGTGGCAAGTGGTGACAGCCCTGTCCGTCCCTTGTAATCCCCCATGTTCGGGTATTCGTGTAGGAGTTTGTAAAGTCTCCCTGGCTTGCTGACAGACTAGTGCTCGGAGATCTCCCCATTCATCTTATAAATATGGTTTAGTTCTACCCATGTATTTGTATGATCATCTGCTCGTCTTAGCATAACTACTTAGGATAAGCCTTGCTCCAGTTTAGGTATATTCTTTTATTCTTTATTCTTTTTTATCTTTATCCTTGAGATTAGCTTGAGTGTGTGTCACACTATCTAATATTTATCCTGACTTACCCCTCTTATGAACTTTGGTCTATTATATAGTCATGTTATCATGTCCATGTCTCTATTAGAGACTTTTACACCATGCCTTCCTCTGGGAAAATATAAATGAATGGTACCCGAATACTTCTGGGTGAAATGCTACAACTATATATTCGTGTGCTTGCAGAATATTTCTGTATGCATTTAGAAATATTGTCAAGGCATTTCTGGTGCCGTTGCTGGGGATAGATTCTATCTCCGTACATGGTGATTGCGTTAAGAAATGCCAACAACCACAGACTGTCATCGCACCTCCAGCTCCATCGGCCATACCACCAGCTTCTCACCATCACATAGCTGAACTACGATCGCCATCACTGCTGCCTCTTCCACATTGTGTCATGGGTCGAGCTAGATGGTCACGCTTCCCTAACGCCTTCAATCACATCAACACCTAGGAAGCAATCTTCGACGAGCTTCGGCCAGCTGTTCTGCAAGAGCGGGAGTTACACCAAGTCGCCATCACCATCGACAATGATACGGTGGCGCCAGCTTGGTCTATCGACCAAGGGCTCTTTTTCTTCAATGAGCACTTCTACATCCTAGTGATGTCTTCATTCTTGGTGGACCTGTTGGATGCACTGCTACTCGGCGGACCAGCCAACATGACGCCCCTGGCGCTTGGTCTACATCTTTCGCCAACAACACCAGACTACAACGGCTCTCCATCAGCCATACTCCTAGGGCGCCCGTGGCCATAGGGCATCGTTTCGCCGACAACGATCATCTTCCTCGACGACCTCGACTGCCAACTACTACACGTCAGGAGCATCCACATCGGTTTATGCTGACCAACCAAGCCTCTCCCTAGACGTCTTCAATAGCGGCAAGTTCATGTTCGGTGACATGCTCGACTTGACGACGAGCCCATCAACCTGCACAACTTCAACAATATGCCACCGCTTGCTAGGCTACATGCTTCCCAATGTCGACACCCATCTACATACCTTGGCATCTCTGTCGAGAAGAAAGAAGCAACTCTACCTCGACGTCAGCATCCATCGGGCTTTGCTCACAGGCGCTCTCCAAGCTGCAGGCAACCTAGGGTAACCTAGGAGGCTCGGGACTGTACAACTACTACTACGGCTACATCGACACTCTACAATACTATGCCTACCTAGAAGCTTTAGTGCTTCAACGACTCGTCACGTAGCTAGAGGAAATACAAGTGGGCACTCACTTACTACCCAATGTCATTACCACACGTGGAATGGCTCAGTGTGAGGACACGCTACCCGGGAAAGGGGAGAGAGATGCCACGGGTCAAACCCTGACCCCCATCATCAGGGCGCCACCTCAGCAGCAACAGGGGCCACTGCCAAGGCACGCCATCGCAACCACCATCATGGGTGGCACCATAGCATGGACTTGGTCACTTCACCAAGGGATCATCCTCGACTTCGACAAGTGCTTTTACTCTCGTAGCAACATCACACATACGGAGAACAAGCTGAGGCACTTCATCATCAGCATTAAGGCAATGATCTTTGGAGGAGCTTTCTCCCTGGGACAGCATCAGCGACTAGGCAAGGATACAGCGCGAGGACGCGCTGTGTGGAGAAGGGGGAGAGATGTAACACGCTTGATGACAGGCCCAGTAGGGGCCCAGGCTAGCCACGCAGGGGCCAAACCGCGCCACTAGGAGGAGGACGCACGTGATCAGTGGGGCAGCGCGCCGCCGCCAACACTCAGATCCTGAAGGATATAAAATAAAGGAAAGGAAATAGAAGAAATAGAAATAGAGTCGGTTTAGGAAATATTGGGTAGGATTTAGAGGAGTCCAAATCTATAGGGACTTTTCCTCGTTTGTTTACTTGACATGCAAGTCCACTCGGGACTATAAATATAGGGGCAATGTAACTATTCAAATCTAAGCAGAAACAGAGCGAGAGCTCTTCCCCTACCCCTTCCCCTTCTCTGCCTCGGTCCTCTCTCCATCTCTCCCTGCGCCCCCTCCCTTCTCCCTGTGCCGCCACCCAGCCCCTCCCCAATCCTAGCCGCCACCACTAGGAGACCCCCCTCCCAAGTGACGTGTTACAACGTGCCTTTATGCATTGTACCTGGGTTCAAATTATTTGGAGTCGAAGGCGATTGTGGTGATCTAGAAATATGAACCACCGTCTTGATCTCCTTTGGTCCATCCAAGCTGTGCACAGCAGCACGCTTCATGGCTTTCTCAACCATGTCCTCATCAGCTGTGGAAATCCCATCAACAGTCGTCATAGTATTAGTTCGAGAACTGTGACGAAGACCTGCCGACAATTCCGCTGAGACAGTTCCTGTTGGGAGGGCTTGAAACCCCAACAGAGGCCTATGTGATTGTGCACATAAAACCTCGTTGGTCATAGTCTCAGCACCTGTGGGACATGGTATATGTTGTTTAGCTACAGAAGTTCATAACTCAAATAAAAAATTATGTGTGAGTGTCATCAGTCAAACCTGCAGCCACCGAACCAGCAGCAGCCACAACCAGAGCATCTTTTACAGAAATGTCTAATGCCAGAACTAGCTGATTCACCACAGGCTGCTCCCTGGTGCAGCTATCCCTTCCTGAATCACACACATTCAGACTCATAGTAGCACTGGAATTAGTCGATGTGTATAGGTGACTTAGAGATACTTGAGATGTCTGATGGCTTAGCGCAAGGCTGCACTACTACTGCTTCTGTAGTTGGTGAGTTCAGCACCCCGCTAGAAAAACCATTCTGAGAATTGAGGAGCTTGGCAATTTTCTGTTGTTAACTGGTAACACTGACCTTCAGATGCTGGTCTCGCTGGTGTAAGAAAGACGGTTGGTGTGCTTCCACCAGCAGACATGAGCATCGTCTGTATTGGAACCGATCCTTCATCTGTTTTTGTTTGGACTGAGCTACCTGAACTTTCTGCATTTTTTTGTTTCTTGGCAAAATTTTCAGTCTTGATCGACATTCTGCTGCCCTATCTTTCTCTCTGCCCTCTTCATCATGATTAGTGGGATCATCATGAGGAGGTGGTGCAAGTGGAACAGCAGGAACAAAATCTTCGTCCTCCAACATAAATGTGACATTATGCCCCACCTTTCCAAAAACCACATCAGTTGTGAGAGTTAGAAGGTATCTATTCAGGAAGCCTACCAAAATTAGAATAACCCCTTTTATTCTATATGTTAGCATGTCCACTTCTAGAGTGGCACCAATCATAGAGCCAAGCACCCAGAAACAAAGATAATGTCTCCATCCGTGCCGCACTCCAGTGCACATCAGTTGTGAGAGGTAGAAGGTCTATTCAGGAAGCCTACCAAAATTAGAATAACCCCTTTTCTTCTATATTTTAGCATATCCACTTCTAGAGTGGCACCAATCATAGAGCCAAGCACCCAGAAGCAAAGATAATGTCTCCATCCGTGCGGCACTCTAGTGATGTGCACCCACACTTCATCCAATTGATAAGCAGGTGTGGCATCACCTACATCCTGCTACTCAGATATTGTCAGGGTGACACCATTGGCGGACGCACGGGGGGGCTGGGGGGGCTGCAGCCCCCCCCGTGGGCTGAAATTTTTTTTAACAGGTATTCAGCCCGGCCCAAAACATGCCTAGGTTAGATTAAAAAAAAAGCAGTCCAGTGATCCAGTCCAACAGAGGCGCCGCATCGAGCCCCGACGCCGCCCGTCGCGACTCCTCCTCCCACCGTCCCGCGCGCTCGCGCTCGCGGCTGCTCGCGGCTCCGCCGGCGGCCAGTCCACGTCCGCCCCTCCGGCTCCCGCCCCTCCCGGCTCCCGGCAGTTCGGCCTCCGGGCTCCGGCGGTCCGGCCCTCTGCGGCTCTGCTCCGCGCGGCCAGGAGCCCGGCCAGCCGCGGCCTCCGGTGGTCCGGCCCTCTGCTCCGCGCGGCCAGGAGCCCGGCCACCCGCCAGCGCCAGCGGCCCAACGCCAGCGCCAGCCCGGCAGCCGGCAGCCCCAGGAGGCCAGGAGACAGGAGTCCAGGAGCTTCAGTCTTTAGACCTAGGGTGAGAAACTGAGAATCAGATCCCCTCTTTCATTCCTCTTTTATTTTTTTTCTTTTCATTGTTAGTTTCTGAAATTCAATTCAGTCAGTCAGTGATCCGATTTCAATTGGTTTTACTTTGTAGAATGGAAAGATCTCTGCTATGAATATTATCAAGAGCGACAGGAGGAATAAAATGAATGATGATTGGATGAATAATAGCATGATATGCTATATTGAGCGGGATTTGTTTGCATCTATTGAAGATGATAAAATTTTAAAGCGCTTTCAAGGCTTAAGAAACCGTAAGATAAACTTGCCACCCATGGTCCCAAGGTGCGTATTGTTTTAGTTCTTTTCTTTTTGCTTGTTATCTTAATTATTGAAGAAGTGTTTGACATTTAAAATTTATGTAGCATTGAGTGTGACGGTTCAAGTGGTATTGGTTCAAGTGGTGTGAATTTTTGAAGATGGAAGATGGAAGGCTCCTTCTATTTGGTACTTTTTAATCCTTATTATATTAATTCTATGTATCTTTGATTTTGAGCACTTAGAATCAATATGAAATTATCAATTTTAGCTATATCTATTAGTGTACTGTGTCCAACGAGCAAAAAAATTTTTTAGCCTTTGTTATTTAGCCCCCCTCCTGGTCCGTTTCTGGATCCGCCACTGGGTGACACCATGGTTCTTTAGATGAAAATCAATATCCATCATACGTTTCAACTCCCCCTCAGAAGAGAAGGCAACTAGGAATGAATCCTCACCATCCATTAAATCCTTATGAGTTTGCCTAACTCTGGGTAGTTTACCACGAGTCACCTTTACCAAGCCTGTAGGTGAAGGATCTGCAGTCTCCACATTGAAATCAAAATCTGGAATCCGAAAAAAGCCTAACTCGTTTTTTCCAAAACCAAACATTGAAGCATCTTCCAGATATGTGAATTACTTTTGTTGCATATAACACAATTAAGGTCTGCCTTACACACATCAGCAGTATGTCCATTGCACTTGCATCTGAAACAATGGGCGGTCTTGGTTTCTTCGCCTTTGGCGTACCTGAATCAGCATGTGGTGCTTGCTGTTGAGGGTCTTTTTTAGAAAAGGGAATATATTAATATTCCAACTTCTGCATCGACCAATGCATATAGCTGTGCTGTTGAGGGTGTGGAACCTCCAGTCCACGACCTGTGTTGGAGCCGTTACCCGATCTGCATTATCTTGTACAAGTCTGGCTGCTGGGGTAGTTTCTGCATGTATAGCATCGGCCCGGTCTCTCTGTTGATAACGTTTTGTTGTTCTTGATCCAAATAGCCACAATAACCATAGCCACCATGTCCACTATGGCTAGGTGCTCCACGACCAGTCCCAAAGGCCCCATCATAGCTGGGGCGCACGAACCTTTGTCGATGATGCATGGCACCATATTCATGTGGGCAAATCCTTCTCGTGAGTGGGCCATGGGAAAAGTAATTGCTCCTAGAGACCAGCCCCACACATCATAGGTGCAGCACAGAAAGTGGACCAACCTTGTGTGCATCTAGTGTTTTGCCCCTTGTCATACAAGAGAAGGAAGGGAGAAGTCTCTTGACTTCACGAGAGAACAGCACAACTCAGTTCAGCCCCTTGCTCCTCGTGCGTGAGAGAGGGAAGAAAATCAGAGAAAGAAAAGAGAGAGAAGAGTGAGATTAGAGAGGAGATCTTGGAATAGATCAAGAATGATTTGTCCCCAAGGTTTTTTTTAGATGAAAGAAGAACTATACTAGATAATAGCTAGGTACATCGTCATGTTACAAGCATCTGGAATATGCTACATATATCCAGAAATCTAAATTGTACCCATACTGTGAATAGCTCCAAATCTCAAAACCAAACCTGTATGATGTTTGTATGGATGACCGCACAGGCAAATACTTGTCAAAAGGCCTAAGAACAGATGTCCAACGAACGACGACCAACATTCCTGCGGGCGGAGTTGAGAAACTTCTTCTTTCTAATGTCTTCCTTCTTCTTCTTCTTTTTGCTACCGAAAAATAAGGAAGACTGATCTGAAACTTATTTTTTCATTCATCATGGCCAGATCTAACCACAACAAAACGGAGCAGAGACCGAAGAAAATTATTCCATGGTGACGATATCATCTCTGCCTTGATGTTGCCCTCCGAAAAGAAAGTCTCCATGTCATCATGCTGGTAAAGTTGCTGACGCCATCTTTAATAGAGCCGCCATGCAGAAAACGATTCCACCCCACCCCTTCGTTGTCGCCGGAGTGGAGGAGGTAAATTCTGAATACCAGGAAATTTGGCATGGAGAGACTCTAACTGTAAAAACTTGATCTACTAGAAAACTTATTAAAAACGATGGATCCCCACTCCCTCCGTCCTCCGGCGAGATACCTGAGGGGTAGGGAGGTGGACCAGTGGCAGTGAAAGGCGTGGGGGGCAACCGCGGCGGCACTAAGGGCGACTCATGAGAGGGGCGAGTCAAATCAGGTTCTATCGATTCGTCCCCAAGGCTGTGAAGCTTCAAATCCACATCCTTGATGTCAATAATATGAGTTCCACCATCATTTGGTGTGGTCTCTGCACTCTCTAAGTAGTGTTGGCAGTCCTTAATGACCATATCCAACCACCAACTAAGACACAAAAGCGGGAGAACTAATACATCTTGCACACATATTATTCAAATGACATATTTCCACATGTATTGGAGACTTAGTGTTTTGCGGGATGTATATCTAAAATACATGGGAAGTATAATCAAAGTGCACAATCCAAAAAGCATAAAGCAGACTCTACAAAGCACAAATAAGAAGAAGGCCCACTTACCTGGACAAAGTGGGCGCCAAACCAGCGAGGAAGGGGCCCAAGCCCAGCCACCAGCCCACCTATCAAAGGCGGTGGCCAGGCGAGCCAGCTAGGGTGCTGCCGCACCCTGGGTGCGCCCGCACCCCTAGTGCTGCGGCCTAGGCCCAGCTTCCTTAGGTGGTGCATTAATGACACGTAGAGGTGGTTTTGCATGGGATCTCCAGGGAATATTCTCTGAAACTGCCCTTCCCACTAGTATAAGAGAAGGGGAGAGCCCTCTCTCTCAAGCACACACCATTTGAGCCACTACCTCATTCCACACTTGTAACCTTTTTCTTTTAGTAGTCTTTAAGAGTTTGGCAAAGCTTGTAAGAGGCTTGGACATCTTGGCAACACTTGGTATGAGAAATACAAATAGTTCCAATATGTTCTTGTCCTCTACTTATCACTATAGTTTTGCAATTGAATTAGAATATAGTTCTTGTGTATTGATCATGACATATGAATTATCATATAGTTCTTATGTTATGAACTTAGCATACAGAACACTAATCTTAGTCATTCATACAACTTATATGATTAGAATTAGAACTAAGTTGAGGTGGCGATTCGTAGTTCCTTTAGGTTTGCCCATGTCATATGCTTGTCAATCCGTAGGGACAGAGTCCCGGGGGATATGGGTAGTTTCCTTATACACGAGCATGGTGCTCGGGTATACAGGAACCTTCGGATGTGACGGTGCTCCATGGTTGAAGGGTAGGCGGCAGGTCATGACAACCCTGTCCATCCCTTGTAATCCCTCATGTTCGGATATTCGTATAGGAGTTCGTACAGTCTCTCACGCTTGCTGGTAGACCAGTGCTCGGAGATCTCCCCGTCCATCTTACACTGAGGTCTAGCTCTAACCATATGTATTTTGTATGATCACTTAATATTCTTTGCATGGCTATATTAGGATAAAACCTGCTCCACTTAGAAACATTCTTTTATTCTTTATTTTCTCTTTTATCCTTGAGGTTGGCCTATGTGTCACACTATCTTAAAACTATCATGACTTACCCCTATATTTAGTATTGGTCTACTATGCATTCACATTATCTTGCCCATGTCCCTGCTAGAACCTTTTACACTATGCTTTCCTTTGGGAAAATATAAATAACGATATCCTGAATACTTCTGGGTAAAATGATACAATGATAGATCCGTACGCTTACTGATATTATTTGTAATCGTTAAGAACTATCATCAATGGTATTTCTTGGCAGCGTCACTAGTAAACAGAAATCTTAGTGATGTTGCTAAGAAATGCCAACAAGCATTTCTGGCACCATTGCAGAGGATGGATTCTATCTCCATACTTGGTAATTGCGCTAAGAAATGCCAACAAGCATTTTTGGCGCCGTTGCAGGGGAAGGCATTAGTGAAAAGATTCTAGTAGGACATGTCCATGATAATATGATTGTGTAGCAGCCGTTACTCATGCAGGCTAATCTTTCGTGTTTTCTCTTATTGTGGATGAAAACAGAATAGTGTATGACCGGTTTCGTCTTGCCAGAAAACTACACCAAGAATCCAGAGGCACTCCTAAGGAAGAACCAGTCATGTACCGTGAAAGGATCAAGATGCCCAAGAGGGGGGGTGAATTGGGCTTTTCTAAAAATTAATTGCAAGAATTAAATCCTACAAGCCGGAATTCACCCCTAGTGCCTACTTGTGTTCCTAGAGAGTCTACCGAAGAAAAGGTTTGCACCCTAATTTCCAATCCTAGTCTAGCATGGCAATTCTAGGAAAGTAAATCAAGCAATGAAAGTAAATACGAGAATGTAAATGCTTGAATGTAAAAGGGCAAGGAACACGGCGATGTTTTTCCGAGGTATCGGAGAGTCGCCACTCCCCACTAGTCCTCGTTGGAGCACCCGCGCAAGGGTGTAGCTCCCCCTTGATCCGCGCAAGGATCAAGTGCTCTCTACGGGTTGATTCTTCGACACTCTGTCGCGGCGAATCACCCAAAACCGCTCACAAGATGAGTTGGGTCATCCACAAGCTCCGCCGGATGATCACCAAACTCCCAATCACCACCAAACCGTCTAGGTGATGGCGATCACCAAGAGTAACAAGCTAGAACTCTCACTTGACCACAATGAGCCCAAATGAGAAGGTGGATGCACACTTGCTACTCTCTCTAATCGCTAGTGAGGAGCTCTCAAGCTTTGATTCTCAAATCTCTATCCTCACTAGTGCTCTTGCACTCCCTTGCACTCTAAAGGGTTTTCTCAGCTGATCAAATGAGCAAGAGACCTCTAAAAGAGGTGGAGGGGATGTATTTATACACCCCTCAACGAAAACGAACCGTTATGTTCTGACACGGGCTGACCGGACGCGCCGGTCGAACTGACCGGACGCGCCGATCGCCCGTAACGGTCAGAACGCGATTTTGAACTGAAACACCGGACGCGCCGGTCAGGGGTGACCGGACGCGTCCGATCGTGCAAGGGTGCTTACTGTACTCGCACCGGACGCGAGGCCGCGTCCGATGGCTGATGACCGGACGCGTCCGGTCCTCTCTGGACCTTACTGGACTGTGACCGGACGCGCCGATCACAGCCAGGTCGCGTCCGACGGGCGTTCTCCCCAGGTGACACGTGTCGGTTGCTGACCACCGCGTCCGGTCCTTGCGAGGACCGCGTCCGGTGATCAGGGCCGAACACTGGCCGCGGTAACGTACACACAGGACGCGTCCGGTGCTCCCGAAGACCGCGTCCGGTCACTAGAAGACAGCCCGAAACTTTCCGAAACGCGTTGCAACTTCAACCAAGTTGCTTCCAACTGAACTTTGAGCTATTCTAGGGTTGCCTAGCGCCAAGTTTAACAAGTGTGCACCACACCTAAACATAGGACTCGCCTAGGTCAAGCTACCCGTTCATGCCCCCCTTTATAGTACGGTCAAAAGAGAAAAACGAAGATCTTAACGACTATTCCGAATGTACCTCAACACCTTGACATCCGGAACTAACCGTCCTTAATCTTGACGTCACTCTTTTGAAAACCGAAACGATTTCCATCAAGGGACACGAATACCATGGTGCCCAAAGCAGTTATAATCTCCATGACCTAACTTACCAACGTTTCTGCAAAACACACGTTAGTCATGGTAATAAAGCGTTGTCATCAATTGCCGAAACCAAACCTGGGGGCCTAGATGCTTTCAATCTCCCCCTTTTTGGTGATTGATGACAACACTAAGATATAAAGGATTAGAGAGGAGGTTTTCGAGCATGCTTGGTTTACATAAGCAAAAAGCAATAAGCACAAAGGGTTAGGAATTGCTTATGTGCCCCAGGCCAAAAGAGTGTACTTCATAAGATAAGACAAAAAACGTTAGTACACAAAAAGAAATAGCTCATAAGAAATCGGAGTAAGGCACGGAAGCACAACCTTAGAGCTATAACTAAAACGGTGACATAAATTAGCACTGTGACGAGATAACACATTAAGACTCAAAGTTTACCACACGACGACAATGTCACACGAATGCAATGCTGAAAAGTAAACATGATGCATGAAAGTAGCACACAAAGAACGAAAACCCTCTAGCAAAACTCCCCCTGAAACTAGTCTCTCTCTCCCCCTTTGGCATCAAACGCCAAAAAAAAAACTAATCTAAGGATCTGACGGGGGGACAGACGGAGTCATGTCGGGTGCCGAGGTGCGCGGAGTAATCACGAAGTGTAGCGTATCGCCCTCGGAGTCTGAGCTATCTGGCTGACCCTCTGAAGAAGCACGTGGCTGTGAAGCGGTCTGGGTCTGAGCAGGAACGGGCACTGACTGAGTAGCAACAAGTGGATCTGTCTGAGTGACCTGAGCCTGTAGTGAGCCAGTAGCTGGGGGATCTGTTGAGGCAACTGAAGAAGGGATGGTCTCTGTAGTCCCGGTCCCTGTCACTGGAGGAATAGCTGCCTCGGGAGCTGACAACCCTGACGAAGTATGAAACGTAGTGGTGTGCGAGGGTGTCGGCTGACCAGTCAACTCGCTGTAGGTAGCACTGAAATCACCAATAGGTGTGCCTGTCAGGAGGTGCGGGCGAGGCTGGTCTGACGGTGTAAACCCCGTATGAATAGGAGTGAAGCTCGGGGACTGAAAAGACTGGGGAACCTGCTGCTGTGGAGATGTATACTGGAAGCTCGGCTGTCCCTGACTTGACGGACCACTGGAATGCAAAGCCTGAGTCATGACAGAAGCAGGCGGAGGAACCCCAACTGTGATAAGGTGGCGCAGGAGATCCATGTACTGCTGCTGACTCTGTCGCTGCATCTCAACCTGTTGCCTCTGGATCTCAAGCTGCTGTCGCTGAAACTCGTCCTGACGAGCCTGAATCTGTGCAAGTGCTGCAGCTGTGTCCTGTGCCTGTCTCTGAATCTGCTGCTGCTGCTGCTCCTGAGCCTGGGTCAACCTCTCAAGAATAGCCACCATGGCTGGGTCTGAGCGGGAGGCTGAACCAGAGCCACCGGCCTCGTGGTCGTGGGATCGAGGAGACCGGTACCTGGGGATGGGCTGGTAGTCCTCATCTGTGCTGTCTGAAGTCACATCCTCAGGTATATCAGCAGTCTGAGCCTCAAGGTCCGCAAGCTCTGCCTCAGCAAGCTCATCAACTCTGGCATCCTGCTCAGCTGCTGTCTCAGGAACCTCTGGGCGCTCACGCTGTCCTGGCACTGGGGCCTGATCTCTAGTGACTGAGGCCCAAAGCTGACGGATATCGTAATCAGGGAAAGCAGTGGTAGTGGCTGATATCTCCGCCCTGATCTCTGGTGGCATCTGAATAGAAGATCTAATAATGAAGCAGATCCAGTGTGCATAGGGCAGCTGACGATTACCCTTGAAGCCCTCAGCAATGGTGTCCTCCATCTCACTAAGTATAAGATCCCAGATGTCAAACTGTATCTGTGAGAGGAGGTGGTGAACAACCCAAAGCTGCATACGTGTCAGTCCCTCTCTGTAGCCGAGTCTGGGAAGAAGTGTGCGTCTGATAATAGCATCCAAAACTCTGGCAAGTGGTGTCAGGCTAGCAGGCGTACGACGAGACCCTTCGCCAAAAGGCTCACGGAAACAGGGTCGAACTAGGTCTGTAGGTGGCACTGCTCCGCCGTGAGGGCGTCTGGGTGGAGGAGTCTGACCATAGCATAACTGATGGATCCTCGTGTCAGAAGCTGGAAGTCTGAGGATCTCTCGAGCTCTGGTGCTGTAAAGTCGGTGATCGCGGCCTCTGAAAGCAAAGTGAATGAACTCATGGGCAGGATCAATCCAAAGTGAAGCATAGAACTCCCTGACCCATGTGCCGCAGTATGCACCTGTCCGTCCAAGAAGATCTGACAAGCCAGGTAGATAGGACAGGTGCGGACGAAGCTGCTCTCCCACAACATCAACCAGTGCCTCAAGTCGACATACCCTCTGAGGTCTGAAAGCAATACCACTGTCAACTAAGGCCCTGTAGAAATACTCCTGAAGTGGGGTATAGAAACCCTCTGAAGCTCTGTGATCTCTGACAGGTGGAAACCATCGGCTGACCTCCACGAACCTCAACCCCTGCACCTGACGTGCTGTAGCACCCCTCAGGTCAAAGTGCTCGACCGGAGGTGAACCTCTAGCTCTGGGAGGAGGACGTGCTCCACGACGCTGGCCCTCTGGCCTAGGTGTCACCTGAGTACGAGAACGTGTGGAGCGACGACGTGGTGGAGACTGAGCTGGCTGCTCCTCTGTATCCTCTGTAGCCTGTGGAGCCTCTGTAGCCTCTGTAGGCTCTGTAGGTGGATCAACTGACATCTGCTCTGTGGCACCAGTATCCTCGGTACCCTCAGTGGCCTCAGTGCCGAGCTGTCGACCTTCAAGGTGAAAGCGACGCTCGCCTATATGTATGCCACTGCGTCTGCCACCTCTCTCTGCCTGCTCTGCAGCGTCTGCCACGGCCTGAGCAACCTCTGCCTCTGTAAGTGTCTTCTTCTTCTTTCTGGCCATTACCTTGATGCGCTTTCCACGCGCAATCTCAGACCGACGAGGAGGACTGTCGTCCCCGTCACCAGGAGCACCACGGGCGTTCTTGCAACGCACCATGCTGTCAAACTGACTGAGAACCTCTGTAAGATGGTGAACTGTCACTCGAGAGGCTTGGCCTCAATCCGTATCCGTAGGCTTGGCCTCGGATTCAGCAAACAGATCTGACCCTGACACACCGACTGACTCGCTGCACCGACGGAATAGAAAGATATACTATAAGCACATATATATAACTAAAAGGTGCGAAACCCTAGAGATAGCAAGCATGTGAGATACGAAGTGAATCGAGACGCGAAGCTACCTCGGATCGGCGAAACGACGGTGAGAAGATGCGGTGACCTAGGTCGCGAGAATCCCCGAAATCGATGATCGAGCTCTGAAAGGACCGAGTCGAGATAATCAACGGATGATAACGGTCAAGGTTAGCCCTAACAAAGGAATTGACATGATTGGAATCGAAGAATCGAGCGAGTCGTCACCTGAAGAACTAGGGTTTCGATCAAACCCTAGGTTAGGGTTAGGGCAAACCCTAAGGGGCTCGAGTGAAACTGCTGCAGCCGATCGAAGGTGGAGGATGTGGGGCTAGGGCACGAGGGGAGGTGCTGTAGCTGCGGCTGGTGCGGCCCTCGGCGGTGGATGGCTCACCGGCGGCGAGGTTGGACGCACGGGCGCGGCGGCGGTGGCGCGGACAGTGGCGCGCGGCAGCGGGCAGCGGGCACGGCTGCGCGCGAGCAGGGGGCGAGCGGGGCGCGGCGCGGCAGGGGCCTGGCAGAGGAGACGCCGGCGGCGAACGGGACGGCGAGGATGCGGCGGAGGACGGCGAGTCGGTGAATTGGCGAGTTGCGATGGTGGATTGGAGTACGGATAAGAAAAAAGAACGAGAACGAACCGGTTATATGAGGGGCTCAGATCCGCTCGACGCGCGATGACCGGACGCGGTGGTCGTTATGACCGGACGCGGTGGAGCAGCGTCCGGTCACACTCCAGTAAGCTCCTGGAGTGACCGGACGCGTCCGGTGCGGAATGATCGGACGCGGTCAGAGTCCGGTCGCTGGGAGCTCGGGAATTCATCGCGGATGACCGGACGCAGTGGTGATAGCCGGGACCGGACGCGGTGGTCGACACAGGCGCGTCCGGTGCAGCGTCCGGTGACCAGGTCTAGAATTCGTCTTCTGGATGACCGGACGCGCTGGTGGACACCGGGACCGGACGCGGTGGTGAAGCATCACTGCGTTCGGTGCAGCGTCCGGTCCAGCGTCCGGTCGCTGTTCTTCGCCTTTCTTCGTTCCAAACTTCGACGCGACTTCTCCCAATCAAGTTCCAATTCAAAGAGACACAAATAAACACCAATTGGAACCTGATATGAGTGACCTCACTCAAACCCTCAAAAATTTTTAAAATATTTTGCCTTAGGCTAGTATTGTTTTTAGGAAAATAGGCAATAAACACCCGAGGAGCAACGTATGGCCATGCAATAGAGTTTTGGACCTTTAGGAGCGTCAAATGCTCTCTCTATCCATGGACGAACACAGCGGTTGCTCAAAGCTAAACCGAAAAGAAACGACAAACAAACAACCATGCATATGCAATGCAATACAAGAAAGTAAAGCTAGGTTGCTTGTCAAGTTTGATCCACGGTTAGGCTTCTTCACTCCTCCAAAGGAGGGTTATCGTAACCGTGTTAGCCAAGCCCTAAATGCATTGCGATAAACTAAACATGGCATATAATACAATGCAATGCAAGGGACAACACACGTTCATCTTTTAAAGTTGCTTGAATCAAGCACATTAAGTTCACTTCTTAGCCTACAAAAAGTGGCCTCATCCAAGGGTTTAGTGAAGATATCCGCTAATTGATTTTCACTTCTTACACCTTCTAGTGATATGTCATTTTTAGCAACGTGATCTCTTAGAAAGTGATGGCGGATATCAATGTGCTTGGTGCGAGAGTGTTGAACCGGATTGTTAGCAATTTTAACGGCACTTTCATTATCACATAAAAGTGGCACCTTTTCAAGAACTATTCCATAGTCTAGGAGGGTTTGTTTCATATATAAGATTTGTGCACAACAAGCCCCCGCGGCAATGTATTCCGCCTCGGCGGTGGACAAAGCCACACTATTTTGCTTTTTAGATGACCAAGATACTAAGGATCTCCCAAGCAAATGGCACCCTCCGGATGTGCTTTTTCTATCAATTTTGCAACCGGCATAATCTGAATCGGAATAGCCAACTAGTTGGAATCTAGCTCCTTTGGGATACCAAAGACCAATGCTTGGGGTGTGCTTAAGGTATCTTAGAATTCTTTTTACGGCACTTAAGTGAGGTTCTTTAGGGCACGCTTGAAAGCGAGCACACATGCACACACTAAACATGATATCGGGCCTAGATGCGGTAAGGTATAGCAAGCTACCAATCATAGAACGGTAGAGAGTTTGATCAACCGGTTTACCTCCCTCATCTAGGTCGAGATGTCCATTTGATGGCATTGGGGTCTTGATTGGCTTGCATTCTTCCATCTTGAATCTTTTGAGAAGATCCTTGATATACTTTTCTTGAGAGATGAAAATCCCTTCTCTCATTTGCTTGACTTGAAAACCAAGGAAGAATGTGAGCTCACCAATCATTGACATCTCGAACTCCTTCGACATCAATTCATCAAATTCCTTGCAATAATCTTCATTTGTTGACCCGAAGATGATATCATCAACATACACTTGACAAATGAAGATCTCCCCATTAAGCTTCTTGGTGAATAGTGTGGTGTCGACCTTCCCAATGGTGAAGCCCTTCTCAATGAGGAAGTCCCGGAGGCGCTCATACCACGCTCTAGGGGCTTGCTTGAGCCCATATAGCGCCTTGGACAACCTATAAACATGATTAGGATATCTAGGGTCTTCAAACCCGGGAGGTTGATTGACATAGACTAGTTCATTTATAAAACCATTTAAGAATGCACTTTTCACATCCATTTGATATAGTTTCATATCATGATGTGATGCGTATGCAAGGAGGATACGAATGGCTTCAAGTCTTGCAACGGGTGCAAAGGTCTCTCCAAAATCAAGGCCTTCAACTTGAGAAAACCCCTTTGCAACTAGTCTTGCCTTATTCCTCACCACTATGCCTTGGTCATCTTGCTTGTTTCGGAACACCCACTTGGTTCCAATGACTCTTGCACCTTTTGGATGCTCTTCAAGTGTCCATACTTGATTGCGGGTGAAGTTGTTCAATTCTTCATGCATGGCATTCACCCAATCCGGATCTTGAAGAGCTTCTTCTACATTCTTAGGTTCAACACAAGAGACAAAAGAGTGATGTTCAACAAAAGAAGCTAGCTTTTGAGATCGAGTCATTACTCCCTTTGTAGGACTCCCTATGATGAGTTCTTGTGGATGTGCTTGAAGTAGAGGTGAATTTCTTCTATCAACCACTTGAGGAGGTGGATGGGGAGCATCAACATCTTGAGCTTGTGCCTCGGCTTGTTCATGAGAGACATAAGTATCTTCATTTTCAACTCTCTCATTCTTGTCATCATCTTGAGGCATACATGATGAAGATGTTGGATCAACAATTTGTACATCATCGTCATCATCTTTTGGCTTGATGTCTCCCACGGGCATGTTCTTCATGGCCTCCCTCAAGGGTTCATCAATTACATCATCACAATTCTCAATTGCTCCTTGGGAGCCGTTAGATTCATCAAATTCCACATCATATGTTTCTTCAACCAAACCGGTGGTATGGTTAAATACTCTATATGCTTTGGACTTTGATGAGTAACCAACAAGAAAACCAATATCACAACGTCTTTGAAACTTCCCTAGGTGTTGACGCTTCTTGTAGATGTAGCATTTGCAACCAAACACCCGGAAGAATGAGACGTCCGGCTTCTTCCCATTAAGCAACTCATAGGGGGTCTTGCCAAGAAACTTTTGGAGGAAGAGGCGATTTGAAGCATAGCATGCGGTGTTGATTGCCTCAGCCCAAAACTTTTCCGGAGTGTTGTACTCATCTAGCATTGTTCTTGCAAGGGTGATCAAAGTCCGGTTCTTTCTCTCAACTACACCATTTTGTTGAGGAGTGTAGGTTGAAGAGACCTCGTGCTTGATTCCAATTTCATCACAATAAGCTTCAATATTGGTGTTGTCAAACTCTTTGCCATTGTCACTTCTAATTTTCTTTATCTTGACTTCAAATTCATTTTGAGCTCTCTTTGCAAACTTCTTGAAGCAACTTGCCACTTCGGATTTGTCATGAAGGAAGAAAGTCCATGTATATCTTGAGTAGTCATCCACTATCACAAGACAATAGAGATTACCACCCAAACTCTTGTATGTTGTAGGCCCAAACAAATCCATGTGTAGAAGTTCTAGCACTCTTGATGTTGACATGAAAGCTTTGGTTGGATGAGTGTTTGCAACTTGTTTGCCCGCTTGACATGCACTACAAGGTTTGTCCTTTTCAAACTTTACATCCTTCAATCCTCTCACTAATTCTTTCTTCAAAAGCTTGTTGAGAGTGTTCATTCCAACATGAGCAAGCCTCCTATGCCAAAGCCAACCAAGTGAGGTCTTGGTGAACAAACATGTCATCAAGTTTGCATCTTCGGAGGTGAAGTCAACAAGATAAAGGTTGTTGTATCTAAAGCCTTTGAATATCACTTGCTTGTCATCTATCTTTGAAACTTCAACTTCATTTGGTGTGAACAAGCATTGGAAGCCAAGGTCACAAAGTTGCCCGACGGATAATAAGTTGAAACTCAATGAAGCAACATAGAGCACATTTGAGAGTGAGTGATCATTTGATATTGCAATCTTGCCTATACCCTTGACTTTGCTCTTTGAATTATCCCCAAATGTGATCTTCTCTTGACATATCCCATTCTCTTCAATGGAGGTAAACATACGAGGATCACCGGTCATATGTTGAGTGCAACCACTATCAATAACCCAATGAGATCCACCGGTCTTGTAGTTCACCTACACACAAGAGATCAAGCTTTTTGTTTAGGGACCAAACTTGAGAGGGGCCCTTGACTTTCTCAACTAGTGACTTGGCAACCCATATTTTCTTTGGCCTATTCTTGTTTGGGGGACCCAAAAACATGACTTTCATCTTTCCATTTGAATCTTTTCTTAGCATATAATGAGCATTGAAGGCAAAAGGTCTAGCATGCTTGGGCAAGGGTTGTGGTGGTGGAGTTTTGCATTCATGAGCAAAGTGACCTTCTTGACCACACTCAACACATCTCTTTGGCTTGGGCTTTGACTTGCTTTGTTGTTGAGCTTTTGCTTTCTTCTCTTGATTTGCCAAGTATCCAATGCCACTTCTATCCATCTTCATTACGGTGTTCATGAGGAGCTCACTTTGCAAATATTGACCTCTTGTGAACTTGCTTAGGCCGGTCTTGAGATGCTCTTTTTCTTGCTTGAGTTTCTTGTTCTCTTCAATGAGTGACTCATTTGTTGTTTGCTTCTCAAGAGCCATTAAACCTTTAAGCTTCTTGTTCTCATTTGCAAGCTTCTCATTCTCACACTTGATCTTGGCATAATCATCATGGTTGCATGACTCAACCACACTCTTGCCTTTGCTACTAGAACCTTGCTCAATGCTTTCAATGATCAAATCATCACATGATATAGCTATATCACACTTAACAACATTGTTAGTAGCATCATGTGTCTCAAGAGCAAGTTCATTAGCAACCACAAGACTATCGTAGTCAATTTTCAATGTGGTGTATTTGTCTTTTAAAGAGTTATGTCTAGTGATGAGCTCATCATGCTTCTTCTCAAGTTTATCATTTTGATCTTTAAGCTCTTTATTAGAGGTTTTGAGCTCCTTGAGAGTGGAAGACATAACTTCATTTTGATCTCTAAGCTCACCACTAGTCTTTTGAGCATTTTCAAGCTTAGATGAGAGTGATTCATTTTCATTTTGAAGATCATCATTTTCACTTCTAGTCCTTCTTATGATTTTAGTGTATTTGTTTAGCAATTTTACAAGTTCATCATAAGAAGGTGCATCATATTCATCATCACTATCACTATCATCATCATCACTATCATGATTTTGTACCTTTCGTTCACCCTTGGCCATAAGGCATAGGTGAGTAGTGGACGATGATGGTGAAAGAGGCGGTGAAGATGGTGGTGAAGATGTTGGTGAAGATGATGGCCCCATCACAAATGCGGCAACCTTCTCTTTCTCATCATCGCTCTCATCTTCGGAGGAATCACAAGATGATTCAATGTCGGTGAGCCAATCACCAACAATATATGCCTTTCCTCCCTTCTTCTTCTTGTAGAACTCTTTCTTCTTGCCATCCTTCTTCTTGTATGACTTGTTCTTCTTCTTCTCATCTTCTTCATCACTTGAATCATCTTTCTTGCCCTTGTTCTTGTTCTTGTACTTGCCTTTTGGTGGTCTAGGGCATTGATGAGCTAGGTGGCCAAGTTCACCACAATTGTAGCAATCCATCTCCGAGATGGGCTTTCTCTTGCTACTTGTGAAGAATTTCTTTTTCTTGCCATCGAACTTGATCCCACTCTTGTTGAGCTTCTTTAGCATCTTGGTGGTCTTTCTCACCATGAGTGCAAGTGATTCATCATCGACATCACTTTCACTTGAGCTTTCTTGCACCATCATGGCTTGGCCCTTCTTCTTCTTCTTGTCATGGCTAGCTTTGAAGGCCAAGTCTTTCTTCTTGAAAGATGATGAGCCCTCTTCCGGAGTGATGTGCATGTACATCTCATGAGCACTGATCTTCCCCAATACTTGTGTCGGTGTTGCGGTGGAGAGATCACTTTGATGGAGCACGGTGACAATGTGACCATACTTCTCAACGGGAAGAACACTCAAGATCCTCCTTGCAACATCCGATTGGCTCATTTGAGTGAGCCCAAGAGCATTGAGGTCCTCTACAAGAACATTCAAGCGAGTGTACATGTCATTAGCACTTTCTTTGGGAAGCATCTCAAAAGAATTAATTTTCTTTAAAGCAATATGATAGCGTTCCTCACGCTCACTCTTAGTTCCCTCATGGAGAGCACAAAGATTCTCCCACAAATCATGAGCGTTCTTTGCATTACGCACACGATTGAAGATATCTTTGCCTAAGCCCCGGTAGAGTGCATTTTTTGCCTTTGCATTCCACCGGTCGTACTTCTCCTCGTCACCAATGGGGTTTGCGGGATCCTTGATAGCGGGAAGCCCTTGGGTTGCGGCTCTAAGGCACCCGACATCTATGGCTTCGAGATACGCCTCCATGCGGATTTTCCAATATGGAAAATCATCCCCCTCAAAGGTGGGAGGTGGTCCTTCCCCGTTAGACATCTTGCTCTAGGCGGTAAAGCCTAAATAAGGAGCAACACGGCTCTGATACCAATTGAAAGGATCAAGATGCCCAAGAGGGGGGGTGAATTGGGCTTTTCTAAAAATTAATTGCAAGAATTAAATCCTACAAGCCGGAATTCACCCCTAGTGCCTACTTGTGTTCCTAGAGAGTCTACCGAAGAAAAGGTTTGCACCCTAATTTCCAATCCTAGTCTAGCATGGCAATTCTAGGAAAGTAAATCAAGCAATGAAAGTAAATACGAGAATGTAAATGCTTGAATGTAAAAGGGCAAGGAACACGGCGATGTTTTTCCGAGGTATCGGAGAGTCGCCACTCCCCACTAGTCCTCGTTGGAGCACCCGCGCAAGGGTGTAGCTCCCCCTTGATCCGCGCAAGGATCAAGTGCTCTCTACGGGTTGATTCTTCGACACTCCGTCGCGGCGAATCACCCAAAACCGCTCACAAGATGAGTTGGGTCATCCACAAGCTCCGCCGGATGATCACCAAACTCCCAATCACCACCAAACCGTCTAGGTGATGGCGATCACCAAGAGTAACAAGCTAGAACTCTCACTTGACCACAATGAGCCCAAATGAGAAGGTGGATGCACACTTGCTACTCTCTCTAATCGCTAGTGAGGAGCTCTCAAGCTTTGATTCTCAAATCTCTATCCTCACTAGTGCTCTTGCACTCCCTTGCACTCTAAAGGGTTTTCTCAGCTGATCAAATGAGCAAGAGACCTCTAAAAGAGGTGGAGGGGATGTATTTATACACCCCTCAATGAAAACGAACCGTTATGTTCTGACACGGGCTGACCGGACGCGCCGGTCGAACTGACCGGACGCGCCGATCGCCCGTAACGGTCAGAACACGATTTTGAACTGAAACACCGGACGCGCCGGTCAGGGGTGACCGGACGCGTCCGATCGTGCAAGGGTGCTTACTGTACTCGCACCGGACGCGAGGCCGCGTCCGATGGCTGATGACCGGACGCGTCCGGTCCTCTCTGGACCTTACTGGACTGTGACCGGACGCGCCGATCACAGCCAGGTCGCGTCCGACGGGCGTTCTCCCCAGGTGACACGTGTCGGTTGCTGACCACCGCGTCCGGTCCTTGCGAGGACCGCGTCCGGTGATCAGGGCCGAACACTGGCCGCGGTAACGTACACACAGGACGCGTCCGGTGCTCCCGAAGACCGCGTCCGGTCACTAGAAGACAGCCCGAAACTTTCCGAAACGCGTTGCAACTTCAACCAAGTTGCTTCCAACTGAACTTTGAGCTATTCTAGGGTTGCCTAGCGCCAAGTTTAACAAGTGTGCACCACACCTAAACATAGGACTCGCCTAGGTCAAGCTACCCGTTCATGCCCCCCTTTATAGTACGGTCAAAAGAGAAAAACGAAGATCTTAACGACTATTCCGAATGTACCTCAACACCTTGACATCCGGAACTAACCGTCCTTAATCTTGACGTCACTCTTTTGAAAACCGAAACGATTTCCATCAAGGGACACGAATACCATGGTGCCCAAAGCAGTTATAATCTCCATGACCTAACTTACCAACGTTTCTGCAAAACACACGTTAGTCATGGTAATAAAGCGTTGTCATCAATTGCCGAAACCAAACCTGGGGGCCTAGATGCTTTCATACCGCTTCTTCTTCTGCTATTCCTCTGACAAACAAACCAGTCACCCTAGCTCCTTCTGCTACTACCTCCATGACCAAGTCACTCCGCGAGTACTCCATCCCCACTGTTGCCAACATGCTCGTTGGGCCCGCTCTCAAATCGGAACCTTTGAACTAAGGACTAGCCTAATCACGATGGTGCAGGCAAACCCATTATGTGGTTTGCCCAGCGAGGATGGAAATGCGCACCTTCAGCACTACCATGAGTTGTGCCACACAATCGTCATCAAAGACATCACACCTGAAAGCATTATGCTCCGCCTATTTCCCTTCTCCCTCGTGGGGAAGGTGAAGGAGTGGTTCTACAAGGACAAGGAAGCTGTGAACACGTGGGCAAAATGCTCCATGGCATTCCTTATCAAATTCTTCCTCATGGGCAAGACCAATGCCCTGAGGGGGAGAATTTCAAACTTCCAGCAGAATGCAATGGAAAGTACCCCCGAGGCATGGGAGAGGCTGCAGGAGTACACATTGGCATGCCTGCACCACGGGATCAAAAACTGGTTTGTGCTCCAAAACTTCTACGATGGGTTAACACCCATGTCAAGGGGCACATTGATGCCGCTACTGGTGGATCTTTCCTCTCCCTCACCATCGATGGAGCTACGACGCCTCTCATCGAAAAGATGGCTTCCAATCAAAGCTGGGGAGGAAAGAACACAAAAACATCAACCGTGAAGGAGGCGGATATGCTTGCTACAAAAATGGAATTGCTGATGAAGAGGTTGGACGAGCGAGCCCATGAAAAAGAAACTATGAGGGGCACCGTCTAGGCCACAGACTCGCATATGACATGCAAGGTCTGTGGCAATGTCGGATATTCGGGGAACGACTGCCCCGAGACCCGTGAAGATGCTGCATACATCAACAATGGGTTCTGACAACAAGGTAATAATGGGTAGAACAACAAGTCATGCCTGCAAGGAGGTACAATTACAATTCAAATTTCTCAATTCAGATTATAATTCAAACCATCCCTCCCTGAATGACTTGGTCTTAGGCCAAGCAAAAATTAATGAAAATCTTACTAAAAAGCTTATGTTTAACGATAAAACGCTTGAAAATATTAATTCAAAAATTGAAAGTTTATCCTCCTCTATTAAAAATCAGTTAAGTTTTAATAAAATGATAGAAACTCAAATTACGCAAATAGCTGCTACCATTCCTGTCAACCATTTGGGGAAGATCCTAGGGCAACCCGAGAATTCCTTCGAATTTGTTCATGCAGCTATAGATCAATAAGAGGAGGAGAAGTCTTGCCCGACAGACTATAAATGTTGAGCTCTTGCCGAGGGTAAATTGGTAGTTATCTTTAAATTTCTAAAATTCAAAATAAATTCAAAATTTAAAATTTGGCTTCAAAGATAACATTTTAGAAAACAAAATAAAAATCATTTTCTGATTACTTAGAATTTTCTATTATCATTTCTCATTTTTAAAAATAATTATGAAAATTCAAAATATAATAAAACTTTGATGGAAAATCATTCTGAGCAAACTGGAGATTGAAAAATTGCCAAATCCCAACAGCTACTCTCCAAGTAACCGTTGGAAGCAACCTGCCAAAGGGGCGCCAAGCGGGCCCACCGCAGGTGCGGCGCACCAATGGTGCGGCCGCACCCTGCAGGTGGCCATTGGCGCTGCCCCTTCTCCAACAGCTAGTAGCCGTTGCCCCCTCCCCCTTTCAGGCGGTTTGGCGTTGGTCATAAAGCCGAGAGGCCAGGTGTGAGCCCTTCACTCACACCCCACTATGCATTTTTCACTCTCTCACTCTCCTTTGCTCTCACTCACTCTTTCAAAAATTTTCCACAAAGTTGTAGTTCAAGGAAACTCTACAAAAAATTCTCAAGCTCAAGTCCACCAAGCAAAGCTTGTGGGTCACTCGATTTATTTTGCTAACATAACCCTGTTTTTGAGCTTGTTGTTGTGTTGTTTTCTCACCATGGGCAAGTTCGGGAGGAAGCTTTTCGGCGCGCTCAAGAAGATCACGTGGTCCAGCTCAAGTTGCTCCTGTGGAAGCTCAAGCGCACACTACACTGAGCCCGAGGGAAGCCTAATGCATGAGGATGAGGAAACTATGCCGATGGAAACACAAGAGCAAGAACATCCGATGTTGGAGGATGATGCACCCCACATCGACTTGGAAGGAGACCAGGTGACGCAAGTGTACGCCCTCATTAGGGAACGTGAGCTTGTCCACACGCCGGCATATGACCCGGACCTCCTCGAAAAGATAGGTATGGATGTCGAATTCTCCTCCATTTGGAAAGCCATTGGATGGGAGGACGTTGCTTCCGTTTGAGAGGAAGGTTCTCGCCTCCTGACTATCCAATTTTTATGCTCCTTGCAAGAAGTTGAGAAATGGGTTTATCTGATTATTTGAGCAACAATATTTTCTCACTTGGAAAGATCTCAGTTCTCACTTAGGCTTCCATAGAAAATGCTCAATTGACCTAGATCATTCTTGCAAAGGTTTTAATCATCATGAATTTTGGAGAGAAATTTTTGGTCAAAATGTAGTAGGCAAATTTCAACCTCGTAATATGAACATCCAACATCCTACTTTGAGGCTCATGCATTGTTGGATTGCCATGACTTTGCTTCCTAACCAAGATATAAGATTTGTTCACAACATTGAACTACAATTGCTCTATGCCATAGTCAAAAAGATTAAAGTTGCTCCTGTGAAAGATATGCTCAAACATTGGTTAGACTTATTCAAGGCTTCTACATATATCTCGTGCACGTCTCTTGTTACTCGTATTGCTGAGAAAATTGGTGCGTTGGATGGTCAAGATGTAGTTTACATTTCTACTCCATGCATTATCATTAATGGGCATTACATGTTATAAGGACATCATTTGAAATATAACGAAATAGGAAACCATGTATTTTTCTTTCCTGGATATCGAACGAAATCCCGTTACCTAACCCAGGACTTCGTTTGTATAAGTGCCAGGAGCTTACCTTTTCCTCTCGAATTGCGAGAGGAAGCACACAGGACATCTGTGTCTGGCAGGTTGACAAGAAGCAAGGCTAGGAATGAACAGCCACAACCGTCACCCTCCCTGGCTGTGCCATAGGCATACCATGCGGAGTGGTTCCTAGCTGGGCAATTGCCACGGTTCACACCCAGGTCCCATCCAGGCTAGGAGCACACCCTACAACCACACGAGGCTGGAGGATCGAGATGGCAGGATGCTGGCGACGTGGAGTGGGCAAGCCAAAGGCGACTAGCCCACTGCTCCAACTCCGAGGGGTTACCACCACCAGTCCAGCCACGACAGTCTATTTCGGACCATCGTGAGTGGGACACGATCAACGCCCGACTCGGAGGATTAGAGATCCGCACAGGTGAGATCCAAAAATACACTCAACACTCATATGCAGGATACAACCCAATGGCACAGCTGACAGGCCAACAGATGGCGCAAATGAACGCCGTGCTGCAGCAACATCATGAGCAACGGATGGCATACTGGCAGTTGTTGGGATACAATCCCAGATCATAAGCCTTGAGCTAGCTTGGAGGAGGACCCCACAGAGGTAACTTATATCTTTTATTTTGTATTTATTTTCTTCCATTTATTTATTTATTAGTTAGCTTAATAAAAAATATGACAAAAACAACAAAAAAATTTATTCAACTCCACATATGTGTGTTAAGAATGTATAGTTTCTCCCTTGTTGAAATCATAAATAGTTGCTCTATCTTATAATTTATCTATACCTAGATTGTAACTTAGTATTTCCTAGGGTTTAAGTTTATTAGCTAAAAATGTCTCATTCTAAAAACTTGAAACTTGTGGGTTGCAAAATCATGATCCTTTTTTAAGTTGTTGCAAGTTATGATATAGTACAAATATAATATGCTATGACTTTGTTCTAAAATAAACTTGACATCTGGAGTTTTCAATTTAAAAAAAAATCCTAAAATGATAAGTTCCTCAATGATTATAGATTCCTACCAAGGCCATATAACAATATGCAATGATACAAACTTTAGTCATATGCTACTTGTTATTGCATTGCGCTTTATCAAATTGTTGTGACTTTTATTGAAATTCTCATCATGCACCCATGACCAAGATTCACATACACCCACATATAAACTGCTGACTCTTACGCTGAGAGTTACGCACAAACATGCTTTTCCGTCCACTAAAATAAATACTCCATTCACATGTCATGAGTCTCTCTCTCTAAAGTTTTCATGTGCGAAAAGAAAATATGGGCTATGCTAAAAAAAGAGAGAAAGATATCCATGCTAAAAAGCATGAGAGAAAAACAATGCATGGCAAAGAGCATGAGAAGAAAAAAAAGAAAAGAAAGAGAGAAATAAAGGTAGCCTATATTTTCAAAATCAATAAAAGAGAGAGAGAGTCATGTACAAAGGAGTTCAAAATATTCAGAAATACTTAAAATTCCACATACTTGCACTTGTTGATCAAAGTGTATGACTTGCATCTCCTTGAATCTGGTTTTTGACTTAGCAAAATTATGTGATACAAGTATGTCTCTCATTTTCATACCTACCCAAAACTCCACAGAAAACCTTTAGAGGTAGGATAAAAAGAAGGCGACTTCAAATGCCTTGGTGGGGACTATAAACTTTGAGTGATTGAGTGAATCATTTGAAGAACTTTTATCTTGCAAAACTCATAAAACCTCCGGATAGAAAGTTGATCGAAGAATGAATGACTAGTAATTCTGTTATAACCTTTCTATCTTGCAACCCTCAAGAACTTGGAAAATTAAAGCAATAAGACCCACAACAATTAAGGTTAAAAAGGGTGAATAAAATGCCAACTTATTTGAATCAAGGAAGAATATATTGTTATATATAGGCATGACACTTGTGAATTGTAATCAACATTGTAGCAACTCCTGATCGACAACCAATGACTCAGCTATTTGCTCGTGACGAGCAAAGGTTAAGCTTGGGGGATCTTGTTGGCGGTCCTTAACGACCATATCCGACCGCCAATTAAGACACAAAAGCAGGAGAACTAGTACATCTTGCACACATATGTTATTCAAATTGACATATTTCCACATGTATTGGGGACTTAGTATTTTGCAGGATATATATATGAAATACATGAGAAGTATGATCAAAGTGCGCAATCCAGAAAGCATAAAGCAGACTCTACAAAGCACAAATAAGAAGAAGACCCACTTACCTAGACAAACTGGGCGCCAAACCACCGAGGAAGGGACCTAGGCCCAGCCACTAGCCCACCTGGCAAAGGCGGTGGCCAAGCGAGCCAACCAGGGTGCGGCCACACCCTGGTGCCGCGGCCTGGGCCCAACTTCCTTAGTGCGGTGCATTAATGACATGAAGAGGCGGTTTTGCATGGGATCTCCGGGCAATATTCTCCAAAACCACCCTTCCCACTAGTATAAGAGGAGGGGGAGAGCCCCTCTCTCAAACACACACCATTTGAGCCACTACCTCATTCCACAATTGTAACCTTTTTTCCCTTTAGTAGTCTTTTAGAGTTTCACAAAGCTTGTAAGAGGCTTGGACATCTTGGCAACACTTGGTATGAGAAATATAAATAGTTCCAATATGTTCTTATCTTCCACTTATCATTATAGTTTTGCAATTGAATAAGAATATAGTTCTTGTGTATTGATCATGGCATATGAATTAGCATATAGTTCTTATGTTATGAACTTAGCATATAGAACACTAAGCTTAATCATTCATACAACTTATATGATTATAATTAGAATTAAGTTGAGGTGGCCTTTCGTCGTTCCTTTGGGTTTGCCCATGTCCTATGCTTGTCGATCCGTACGGTCAGAGTCCTTAGAGGGGATATGGGTAGTTTCCTTATACACGGGCATGGTGCTCGGGTATATGGGAACCTTCGGATATGACGGTGCTCCATGATTGAGGGGTAGGCGGCAAGTGGTGACACCCTATCCGTCCCTTGTAATCTCCCATGTTCGGGTATTCATATAGGAGTTCGTAAAGTCTCTCGCGTTTGCTGGCAGACCAGTGCTCGGAGATCTCCCCGTCCATCTTACACTTAGGTCTAGCTCTAACCTTGTATTTTGTATGATCACTTAATATTCTTTGCGTGGCTATATTAGTATAAAGTCTGCTCCACTTAGGAACATTCTTTTATTCTTTATGTTCTCTTTTATCCTTGAGGTTGGCCGGAGTGCGTGTCACACTATCTTAAAACTATCATGACTCACCCCTATATTGAATATTGGTCTAGTATGCATTCACATTATCTTGCTCATGTCCCCGCTAGAATCTTTTACACTATGCCTTCCTTTGGGAAAATATATAACGATACCCTGAATACTTTCGAGTGAAATGCTACAACGATAAATCCGTGTGCTTACGGAAAACTATCGTCAATGGTATTTCTTGGCGGTTTCGCTAGGAAACCCAAATCTTAATGACGTCGCTAAGAAATGCCAACAAGCATTTCTGGCGCCGTTGTTGGGGATGGATTCTATCTCCATACTTGATAATTGCGCTAAGAAATGCCAACAAGTAGCAGTCCTAAATTGTATTGTCGCTATCTAAGATCTGATGTATGGTTGCCTTTAGTGCTATGAACTTGTTGTAATCCCATAAGTATATAGTGGAAGAAGATTTGGCTTGCTTGGTCCCGTGGTTTTTACCCTGATTTGGGGGTTTTTCACGTTAAATCTGGTGTCTTGTTGTTTATGCGATTCTAGTTGTAACTAGTTGTTATTGAAGTTTGAAGCGATCTACTGCAGCTGTTGTGCCTGCTATTGGTGTTGTTGTGATCTGTTGCAATCAGCTGCAAGTGGATTGATATGATAACAACTGATTGGGTCAAGTTGTGACTGCCTGCTATTTCTTTCATTTATATTGTGATGCATATGTTTTCTTCCACGAATAGGTCATGACCTTGGTCTGATTTCGCATTATGATGAAATTATATATATACGCACAGGCACAACACTTGATCTACACCTGAGCTGCTAGCTTCCACCGAAGAAACCACCAAACATGGAAGCACAGGAGCTGCTCTGGCTGGGCGTGGCCACTACCGTTTTCGTAGCTGTTTTCCTACGGCGAAGCACTAGGCACGCCCCATTTTCGCCGATACATCCGACCGTTCAAATCAGCAGCGCAGCTATTGCCCAGCGTATGCTCTTCGAGGATGCCGACACCTTCTCCGACCGACCGACCACGCCGTTCCCGTTAGACTTCGCCGCGGGACAGCGTGCCGACAGCATCGCCACCATGCCCTACGGCCCGCTCTGGCGCATGCTTCGGTGCAGCCTCACCGCGGGCGTCTTACACCCCACGCGCCTCAGCCTTCACGAACCAATCCAACGGGAGGCCGTCAAGGGCCTCGTCGCCGGACTCTACGCCGCCCACGCGGCGGCTGCAGGTGAGGTGATGGTTGTTCGTGACAGCATCCGCACTGCCGTGTACGCCCTGATGGTGCGCCTCTGCTTCGGCGGCGGCGACGACGACGGCATACATGCACGCGACGTGCACGCCATAGACCGTGCGCAGCTGGAGTTCCTCGTCGCCTACGCAGGTGCAAAGGACGCGGAAGGGTCAAGGCTGCCGAGGCTTGTGTACTGGAGGCGGTGGCTACGCTTCGACGCCGCGTTCAATCGGCTTTCCGAGCTCTTGATCCCTCTTATCGTCGCAGCCAGGCGTCGCCGGCAAGCACAACGGGGATGCGGTGGCGGTGGTGGCTTCGTCCCGTATGTCGACTCGCTCCTCAACCTCCGAGTGCACGACGACGACGAGCGAGTCGACGACAACGCCGGGCGCATGCTCAAAGACAAAGAGATGGCCCCCCTTGTGTGGGAGTTCATCGTTGCAGGTGCTGAGTCGGTCGCGTCCTGTGTCGAGTGGGCGCTAGCTCATCTCGTCTCCCAGCCAGAGGTCCAGAGCAAGCTGCACCGCGAAGTAGCTGCTGCTGCTGCTGGTGATGTCACCGAGGAGCACCTTCGAAGCTCGCCATACCTCCGTGCCGTTATACTCGAGTGCCTTCGGATGCACCCGACCGTGCCATTCCTCATGCGCGAGGTTGTCAGTGCCCATGTGGATGTGGCTGCAGTGGGCGGCCGAGGTGGAGCAACCAAGCGCTCCACGGTCATAATTAATGCGAGGGACATTGGGAGGGACAGGAATGCATGGACCGACCCCGACGAGTTCCGGCCGGATCGTTTCCTCGCCGGCGGCGAGGGCGAAGGTGTTGGCCCGGTTCCAGGGCCCAAGCAGGAGATCAAGATGATCCCTTTCGGCGCTGGACGGAGGTATTGCCCAGGCGCGGGCATGGGCATGCTTCACATCGGCTGCTTCCTAGCTGCACTCGTGCGTGAGTTCGAGTGGGCACCGCCGGTAGCTCATCAGGGAGGCGGCGGCGGCGTCGACATGACGGAGGTGGACATGTTCTTCAAGCTGATGAGGACGCCGCTCAGGGCGCGCATCACACCACGCAGCAGTGCTTGATTCTATCCTAGGCGTCGGTACGGTGTGCACTGCAATGTGATAATATAATAATAATAATGCTAACGTTTGCTTTTCGCTGGGATCGGATGGAATCGTGCAGCACTAATAAAGCATAGAATTTCTTTCCGGTTCTGGACTGCTGGTTATGATGACTCAAGGCATATATATATATATATATATATATATATATATATATATATATATATATATATATATATATATATATATATATATATATATATCTTTTGTCCGTTTATATTTGTTCTCCTTTTTACTAGATGGATATGCTTCTTCAACTGCAAAAGTGTGTGCTACTTTTCTATTTACAACCGTTTTTTTAACGTTCGGACATGCCACCATTCAGCACGATAGAGGAATCCTGATAGAACATTTGAAATATTTTCTTCTCTTAAAGTGCACCGAGCCTACAATGATCCTTATAGATCATTGTGTTGTCTAGTGGTGTTTTGATCCTATAGGTTTGTGCTTCCTTTTTTTCTCTCTTGTGTCTTCTTTATTTATGTGTGGTGGTTAGCTTCTTGCTAATTGTTTTCTGTGCCTTTTAATAAAATCTATTCAATAGGGAGTTTTGTATAGTTAATTCTAAAACGATACACTAGAAGCAATACCATTATACATGACGGTTTAGATATGACGGTATAAGAAATCATCATAAAAAGCTCTATTCTATGACGTTTTGTGTCTCAGCTGATAAATCCATGAGAAACAAAAAAAAAACCCCACTCACCTTATCCCCTCCCGCACTCCCTAATCCTATCCTCACCTCCTCTCAACACATAGCTGCAGTGCTGCACCACTCGAAGCCGCCACCGCCGCCGTCCTCTATCGCATCGCCGACGTCCACTGCATCACGACCCCCGCTGTCCACCGCATCACGACTCCCGCCCTCTGCCGCACGGCTGCCGATGCCCTCCACATGAACCTAGCCGCGTCCTCTCAGGAGATATGGGGCTGGTGAAGCCCAGGACCACCAGCACCATTCCCATGGCCGCCATCTGCCCTAGGTCCGCCTCCCCCCTCTTCTCCCATAGTGCCAGTGCGGTCTCTAGGGCTCCGGCCCCGCCCAGATTCGTTGCGTCCACTCCGGTGTCGACGCCGACCCCACCGCGCCCACCCCAACCCCAATCCCGGCACTGGCTCCACCCCGGCAACCCGGCCCCGTCGCACCCGCTCCGGCTCCACTCCAGCACCATGACGTCCGGATCTGCAACAGTGAGCACTCACAACACTAGGTATGCCTGCCCCTTCTTTTCCCTTCTTTTTGTATAAAACTGAGCTTCAGAGCCCTAATTTAAGCTATTTGGCTATTGTAGATCTAAACCCAAGTGTATGCTTGTATGAGCAAAACTTGTTTTTGGTCTTCCTGCAGGATGTGGATTGAAATTATCAGTAGAATCTTGTGTTCAACACAACAAGGAGCAAGGCTTGTGTTCAGTTTTAGTTGAGCAGCGACAACAGTGATCTGCACTGATATCTCATTTGTTCACCCTTTTATTTTGTTCGCCCTTTGGAGCAGTAGCAACATTGTTCACACTCGGTAGATCAAAACTCTATATTTAAGTTGTCTCAACAGATTTCACGAACTTTTGTAACACCGAAGGTACTGAATTTGAGTTCCTGTAATTAAGTTGCATGTGACTTTGCTTAATGAGTGGTTGCTGAACTTGGACAACACTTTGCTTTTTTGCAAATAACTTGTGTTGTCGGTCTGCTTCAATTAAATAGTTCTTTCTTAATAACTTAGTATAACAGAACGGTGCAGGTAAGCCTGTCATTTCTAGTCATTTGACACTATGTGATATCTTCTGCATAGGCATCTACTTGTGCTAACCCTATTTATACCATGTTGACCTCTTCTGTAGAGGCATCTACTTGTGTGCTATACTATGTTACACCTACTGCAGCTGCCATTAAACAAGTATGTTATGTGAGATTTGTTGAATTATTACTCTTGCTATGATGAATATGAACTTAGTTGTTATGAGCTTGGTTGTGAATTGATTCATGCTCTACTTATTAGGCTCTCAAAAAGATGTGCATTGAACTGCTTTAGAATCTTTGCTGAAAATTTATTTTATATGCATTTTGACTTTCAGGTAGCACATCTTATGGACAACAAGACAATTGAAGTGCTCGTGGATACTAATGTTTAGTTATTTTAGACTCCCTATAGGTGAAATCTTTAAGTTTAAACTTAGTTGTTGTGAGCCAGGCAAGTTCGTTGTTTGATAAAATGATTGTGAGCCAGGCCAGTTTGTTGTTTGATAAATGTGACAATGTTACAACAATGCGCTTGCTAATACATGAATGATCAATGTTTGTTTATATGATTAGTGTATCTTATGAGCTGTGATGTATGTTAATGCAGTGATGATTTGGCACTAGTTTTTGTGATGTTCTTTTTCATCACTATGGTTTGGATCTAGGCTGGTTATAAGATGCAGACAACTATTCTACGACGAACACAAATTCCAATATGTGACGGCTCAATTTGGGCCAACAAATGTATGACGCGGGATACATGACGTTTTTTTTCGATCGTCATGGTAAGTTAACTATGACGCATTCTCACTTGTCTGTGACCAAAGTAAACCGTCATGTATAATGGTATTTTTTGTAGTGATAATAATGTGATTGTGGTACAATGTATTCATAGCCATCCATGCGCGCTCAACATTATATAGGTCTTAAACTTTTCGGTCCTAAACAATAGCATGGTAGTATAATAAACAAGCACAATCAACCCCAAGGATAGACGTGGTATGAGGGCAATAATAACATGTTTATGAAATTTATAATGGGTTATATATAGAAAACAAATTTCGGCTACAAGGTATAGCCAAAACAATCATTCCATAGTGGAAATCGCCAAGAAGTGTGTTAACATAAATATGGCCTGGAATTCAAAGTATAGCCTACTAGGGTGTATGTATCACAAATGGATCAAGTTGGCAATATATATCAACATAGATCTAACTGGTCTAATCTGTCTTCACAGGGTTTCACAAAAAGGTAAAATATTATGATTATATGGTAAAGAACGGCTATGTTTACAAGCAAACTAGCAAAACATATCTATCATGCTTATGTGATGATTAACAACTAGTTTTCGGGCAAAGTAGCAAAGACACCATTGAAACTCTCGTCCAGGATGCCATCTCTGATCATCGAGAGGGTTGTCCTAAGTCTTCTGGCTTGCCTAGAATGCCATCTCTGATCATCGAGAGTTGGGGATGAACAAAATTATGAGGTTGGAAATAAGATTAGGGTAAACATATAAAAGAAGATTGGTTTCGGTTCAATTGTATGGCCTCAATCATTCATAACCCTTTGTATTGATAGGGTGGGGAGGTCTAGCCCTAATAGGACATAGGAGTTGAACCTCATACAAATTCTGTCTCAAGATACAACTTCTGATTCAGACTACACAATCAAAACTGGTTTGGCTAGTTTCTGAAATATTTCTGCTTGGCTTTGTCGGGTTTTATTTGCACTCTAAATTGGGTGTTCTAATATTCATTTCGATTGCCTTGACAAGGGCTATATATGCAATGGCAAAATCTGTTACGTAATCTGACAAGTTAGCAGAATAGGCCTGACCGGTTTGAGAAACAGGCCATACCTATTTTTCCAGAATCACTTGGTCTTGTCCATTTTAGGTGCGAACATTGGGTAACTCAAGATTTGGCTGAGTATGAAGTTAATTAAAGGGCGTTCAGCCTGTGTTATCGGAAATAAAAATAAACAAGGTCGAGTCCTCATCCATCAATCATTTACTGATTTATTACATGGAGGCTTCGGCAAGGTCCTCTCTAAACGGTGTTGGCTGGTCTCCGTCTGCAACGGGCGCCAGAATTATGCTGGAATCGGCCTCTGCCCTCTCCAGCGCAGAGGTGTATGTGACTACCTTGTCCTTTCTTAACATCAGGTATAGGGTGGCAGTAATGTAGGCACCCATGAGCGCGAAGAAGACGATGGAGATGATGGCATTGGCATACTTTGAGAGGTGGTTGTGGATGAGCCAGTCCATGTAGGCCCACACTATGAAGTAGGCGTTGATGATGATGATCGTCAAGCTGATGGTCCATGCTAGTACCACAGTCTGCACACAACGGTCATGGCAGCCACCATTGTCAGTAACAGGCTCAGCATGAAAATGAACAGAATCAATTATTTTGAACCATAGACAGTCAGTCTGCATCCTTACATAGATGGACTCCTTGAGGGGTCCTATTTTTGTGATGCTGTTGCTGAACTTGAGGAGAGGGATGATAGAGAATGGCAGCTCAAAAGACAGCAGCATCTGCATTGAAAAATAAGTCACGTGCTTAAAAAATGACTCACAACACTAATTAATCTGCTAGGAATGGTTGAGAAAACACCCTACGTACTGATGACAAGATGATGAGCTTGCCCGCTCCTGTTGGATCACTGACAACGGAGGCAATCAGGCTTGGAGCGATTGCAATGACTCGAGTGATGATGTTCCGTGCCCAACTCTTCATCTTCGTGTCCAGAAACCCCTGAACCCGGGATTGGAACATTCTCAACAGCCCGTTCTAGGAAATTATTGTCATCAGCAAATTTCGCAACGACTGCCGTCTTGTGGATTGGTTGTGCATCTCGTCAATAGTAGGAAATTTAATTTAGTACCTGCATGACGACTTGCCCTGAGAATGTGCAACTAATTGTGGTGCTTTGCCCTGAAGCTAGCAGTGCAACAGCATATACAACGGAACTTGATCTCCCCAAAACATTCTGGAGGCAACAACAGATAGCAATTAGAGGCTGGGTTTATTAACATTTGATCTAATCCATCTGGTTCGAACTTATTGTCGGAAATTTCTTTTGCATTACCCTGAGCAAAAGTGGCGTAGATTGCAGAATGAGGTCACTGCATGTGTTTTCATCTGCTGGGGAAAGGTTCTTTGCATTGCAAACAGTTCCTGCCACGACGATCAGGGCAACATTCATGAGAAATGCCACAACGAACGCAAGGCCACACTCGATGAGGAAGTATCTGCAGGCAGCCTACCAAAAACCAAAAGCATGCCAACAAAACATCAGCCATACATCACCAACTAGCTAGGCAACCAACTACTGACAGCATTTCCATGTCAGTAGAACATACATTGGTGCTTTTAACTGATCGTGGGGTCTTTCTCGAGAGGACCAAGGCAGAGTGCGAGAACAAGTTGTACCTGCATCAATGCTACAAAACCATGTTATCCATGAAACGAAAAACAGTCACAATATTGATCAATCGACCAAATCTTGATGGGCGATAAATTTCTTACGGTGTGATGATAGAGCCAAAGAGCGCAATTGCATTCGTGGCCGCAGCCTTCCCTTGGAGCGATGGGACAAACATTCCCTTAACCACCTCCTTTGCCGATGGACTCAGGTATGTCAACTCTCCAAAGAAGCAAGCAGCCATGGTGAACATGAAACCTGTTATGATGAACTCTAGTTTGCGGGCCTATATGCCAAGCACAACATGTCAGAGTTCAGAGCTAGCTAATTTAGCTTCAGATTAACTGGGTTACTTTGACTTCTTTTTAAAAAATTGGATAAGTGGACAATTTAGATGAAAAACATTAGGGCACATTCAAGTCATGGTAGCAGATCAACACCGTGTCTGGGCACAGGTAGGCTTGGTGACCAGGAGTATACATCAATAATGTAGTTCCGATGTGAAGTATGGTTTGTAGTTTATTGGCAACCAATACCACGGGATACACCATCATCTCCTCAGATCTGCCCACTCTTGACTTGCTCTTTACTCACTGCATTTAGACTTTTGCATAGTGTTTTGTTTGTCTACCCTTTGCCTTTTCTAGATTAGCATAGTCTAGATGGTTTGATTGGCTATAAATTGCAAAACTCTTTGTGGGTTTGAATAGGTAGAGCATACTAGTTACTAGAAAAACCTTATAGTGGATGAGAGCAACGCAGTATTGAAGTCCAATTTGCATCTTGAGCAAGGTTCAAAACCAGTCTAGCCAGTTTTAAGCAATAAATCTAATAATATCGGTCAATTTTAGGGGTGTGTGTGTAAACAATAAACGTATGCAAATTTTTTAGTAGCACGTTGCATACCCCAAATCTTTGCACCCCAAGAAACACCAGGGTGCTGAGCACTGTGAGGATAACTCCTGCCCACACTGGAATCTTGAGCAATATATTGAAGGCAAAGGCTGTGCCTAACACTGCACCAGCAAAGCAATAAGTTGGTACAATGGTACTCAAATGCAAGCGGAGCAGGAAAAAGATTTATTATAAAAGCAATATGTTTATACTTTTCAACCTTGAGGGATATCGTCACATATCACTGCCAGCTCCGCGGTGATCCATAAGAAAATGGTCACGCAACGTGGGTACTCTTCCCTGCAGATGCTTCCCTATACAGTCATGCAGTCATTGGTCAATATATATACACTTGGAGAACAATGAGAATGCATGTTAAGTGCATATATATACGGTACCTGTTTTCACTCCAAGGTTTGCAGCTAGTGTTTGAATCAGAAGTGCAAAGATCATGCCAACTAAAACCACCCAGAGGAGCTGTTTATAGGATAAAATTAGTAATGCGAATGGTAATAAAAATAAAAAGAGTACTGCCTCCGTCAAAAATAAGTGATTTTGATCTAGTTATGCACGTTGATTGGTCGTAGCAACAAATGCACTTATTTCGAGAAAGCTAGTAAAGCTAGAATTGTTTTCTTCCATCCATATTCAAGAGCTCCGATTTTGTTAGAAAGCATTTGGTACATAGGGCCCGTTTGGTAGAGCTCCAGTTTCAGCCAAAACAGCTTTAGTTGTAGCTTCACCTGTGGAGCAGATTCATCTGAGGAGCTGTTTAGCAAAACAACTTCTCCTTCCGGTGAAAAAAGATAAAAGGTGCAAAATACCCTTTTTTCTTTTTTTCTCCTTCTATTTCTCTTTCTTTATTCTTTCTCTCTCTACCTTATCACAACTGCACGCACCACCGCACATAGATATCTCGCATTGCAACTCTGGCCCCACACATGGCATCGTTTAGGCCATGGGCAGCAGCGGCCCTTGCCAGCTCTCCCCAGCACCTCCCTCATCGCACCTCCGTGCCGCCCTCCTCAAGTCCCCGGCGCCTCCGCGCATGCCCCCGGTAGCGGCGGCCGCAGCAGCGCGCGACCCCTAGTGGCTCCTTCGCTACCGGCGGCTGTGGCCGCGCACCAGCGACTCCTCCGCGCCGCGCCTACCCCAGCGAGACCATCTTCTTCGCGCCCGTGTCTACCTCAGCGGCCGTCTTCTCCACGCGGAGGCAAATCTGCCCTGGGCCCACACAATGGAGGAGCCGAGTGAAGCTAAAATTTTCAGCTCCGTCTTCCCCATCGCCTTCTCTCAGCAGTTTTTGCGGGACTTCACTCGCGGAGCTGTTTCCCCGAGACCCGTTTGGTTGACGAGATGCAAAAATAGCTCCTGAAGCTGGTCTGGGAGCTGTACCAAACGCCATAGTACACACACGGGCAGATTCACGTTGCTAGCCACCTGCTATACCACCAGCAACGAATCACCTAAGGCCTTAACATGTTTCACCTCCATGGAATGCAATATTTCCAAGCCGAATAAAAAAACTTCACATTCGGCTTGAATGTTGGTGCAAATGTGTTTTTAATCGGCTTGATGTCTCAAACAGCACATTGTGAGAGATAATGACTATGCCAACACCTTGGCCCTTTTTGCAAGCCGATTAATCAAAATAAAGCCTCCATGGGGTAGAAAATAGGTAATTGATCTCATCTCCTAAATCAATTCCATGCTCAACAATCTAATTGATGAGGATTTGACCTTTCAAAATACTCAATGGCTCAAGAGCCAAATCACAGTCATTTAGTGTGTATGCCCATTCACCTATCCTTCTGCGAAGAATTGGCCGATATAACATGTGCTTTGTTACATCGGCCTGGCAAGCTATCACGCGTGTACTAAATCAATTAATGTTTCAATTCAGCACATGCATAGTACAACACTAAGTATTATTTAAAGCATGGGCATACCTTTTTTTAAGATCAAGAAGACATCAACCAACATGGATGATAGCATATCCTTTCATTTTGTCTTCTTGAGTCAATACAACACTGATACATCCTCTTCATCAATAATATATAATGTGAATGGAGCTTCACTTCTAGATGCACGAAGAACCATGGTGTTGATAGAGAATTCTTGAAAAGCGTGATCAACTATTTATAATCGGCTTCTAAATTTTGTCTTGCATACGTCGGCTATGGTCTAACGCCAAACTCAATGCCAATTTGCTCACATGGGTTGGCCAACACAATCCCTTGTCCAAACAGAATTTACACTACATGACGATATGGAGCCGATCATCAATCAGCTCTAAAGAAACAGGAACAAAGCCTCCTCTATTGACTCAAAACCAGCAAGGTTTCTCCATGAAAAGAAAATCATATCATCATGCCCCCAAGCAAAGGGGCATCGACCGTGGCATAGGCCAATGAGTCTGCGTGGATGATCTCAACTTCATCATCTACCTACTGAATGAGGAACCTGTTGATGCAAAAGTGGATCTGCAAACACAAAGGGCTAATACCCGAAATCGATATCCAAAGCGTGCCAGTCGATTTGACCTGTTAATCGACAAGGATGAAGATACGAGCACTTTGGTCCTGACAACAGCGATACGCCCAGAAGTCACGACCAAGAGGTACTCACGCGGAACTCGAGGATCGTCGAAGATTGCACCGGAGCGATGCAACTCGCCGAATCGATGAGAACTCGTAAAAAGGAAAAAGTATGCAAGTTGACGAAGTCGTCGAAAAGTAAATAGATGTAAATAAGAGTAAAAGCTGGTTTTTGATATTGATTGGTTCATTATTACATTGCCCTTCACCCTATATTTATATCCTGATCTACAGAAACGTAACCAAATACGACTAGGACACTAAATCCAAATCTAAGGAAACACATGACTTTGATACAACTCAGACTCTAATAAACGTATACAAGGAAATCAACTCCTATCTTATTCCATAGTCCGCCTCAATCACGATGGTATTCTCATCGACCTCCTTTCCATCGGCACACTCCCTGTTCCATCGGCAGCAGCCTTCAAGTCTCCTCCATCGGCACACTCCCTGTTTCATCGGCAGCAGTCTTTAAGTCTTCTTTCATCGGCATCGGCAATAATACCCTTAACCTTATCGGCAACACTTCAATTTTAATCCACATGCCACCACCACTCATAAGCAGCCTTCTTTACAAGCTCATTTTCATCGGCTATCAATCTACACAGTAATCTTTCCTTTGCTGATTAGCCCTTCCTGACCATCTTGACACGTGTTAAAAAACGATGTCAACACATGCCCCCCAATTTCAGAGTATAAGATACTGATGCTCCGAAATTTACTCCAGACAATGCTTGCTGTTACTTATTTTTCTCAACCCATTCTCCAAGCATAACATGATCTGTTACTAAATTTAATCAAATCTAGTTCTAATCCATGTATCTCAGTAAATATCGCACAATTTCCAACTGTTTTTGCCTCAATCACGGTTGAGATACCAAAATAACAATCCATCGGCAAGATCTTATCATAGCAACATCACCATTTTAGAACTGAAAGATCCTGTGTCAAGATCTCTTCCAAGTCATGATTACTTGCCATCAAATCTTCTGTACAATCCCTTGATTGTCGTGCGAACAGTTACCATATCCATCTGAACCACCTCGATCCACCCGCGCACGGCATAGAGATAAGTCAAGAATACCCCTACCTCAAATGGCCTATAAATAGATTTCCCCGGACTGCTCATCTTCTACCTTCAAACTTCAACCTTTGGCATTCTCTCTCCGGCGGCAACCCTAACCAACAACTGCGCGTCCTCAACCCATCAGAGCTCCTTCCATTGTCAACTTTAAATCCCCAGCTCGTGCCCTCATCCTTCTCAAAGCAATGGCGGTCGACTTCAACGTTCATGCGGTTCGTTCTTCTTCTATTACCTTTACCTTGATCCTTTTGGTTCCTTGCGAGTTCTTACAGTTGGTATTTTTCTTCTTCTTCCGTTCTTTTGATCTTCCAAACTTAGGAACTACGCAACACATTGGTTATTCCAACCAACCAACCTCCCCTTCATTGCCTAGGTCCAATGGGCGACCCAGATCCAACTGACTTGATCAATGCAGAGGCTAACAGAATTCCCTTCAAAGCTCAAAATTTTTCTTTGAATCTATGGAAGGATACATTCCGATCTTGGCCCAAACCCACCAAAGGGTGGAAAGATTGGTACTTGAGGGTCAACAGATCAATGCAAGTATTCTAGGCAGAATGGAAGATAGACCAATGCATTAGGCTATCCATTGCCGATATGCAAAAGAATGAATCTATGATGATAGCCGCCGCTCACTTCTGGTCAGACACCACAAATACCTTTATGTTTGGTCATGGCCCATGCGCCCCTACTCTTGCCGATGTATACATGCTCACTGGCTTGGATATCTCAACCGTCGATGAAAGCCACATTTATGGCAGAAAAGCTGAATACAGAGTGAATACACGCAACATCGGCGGCTAGACAGGATACATCTAGGAATACCGAAAGACTGGTACTGTCAATCAAAGAGAACACGCCGTATTCTTGAATATGTGGTTGGAAAAGTTTATCTTCTATGGCCGATCGGTAGGACCAACCAACGCCTTCCTCCCAGCAGCCGAACTCTTGGCCAATGGTGTCAGATTCCCGCTTGGCCAATACCTTCTGAGCTCGACCTACCACCTCCTCCACCAAGTATCTCAGAAACTTCTACTTGGTGAACCCATCGGCAATTTGGGAGGTCCATGGTGGTTCATCAATATGTGGCTAAACGCTCATATGCATAAGCGTCTACAGTGGGATTTCTTCGCCCAAGAATTCCCACGAGAGATCGTCGAAGATTATGTTCTTGGAGATGAGGAATCGGCAACACGCCCTCCTCTCAACTTCGGCGAAGCTATAATTGTCCTCCCTGGAACAGAGGCTAATGAAGATCAAATCGGCAGGTTTTTCCAGAATTTCTACCATGGTCTCCCTCGTGATCTTAGGGCTTGGGTACCCTATATTGATGAGGATAACAAGTTCCCCCTTCTCTTCAACTTTGCCGATAGTGATCTGAACCAAGATAATGAGCTTATGATGTCCATTATTACTCCTAGGGCAATCTCGGTGAACACATTTGGTAGTGGAAAGAATTCCAATACTACTTATGAATTCTATAATCCATCGGCAGTATCTCGTCAACTGGCTTTTGGGCAACTGCCAATCAAGCTATGCTTTGCCGATGTGATCAAGCCCAGAGAAACCATCACCACTGGAACTGAGTGGAGTAGGGTAGTAAGACTTGCCCCTGATGCCGATATTTCAAATGTTGATCTCTCCGCCTGGTCACCAGCGTCTTTTATCATAGAATCATATAAGCAATGGTGGCAAGAGTGGAAAGAACAGTTATTTTCAACATCCGTCCACACATATCGGCACATGATCGATCCCGACTACGCCATACTTGACGATGCAGTAAGTTCCTTTTAACTTTCTTTTGTCTTCCTCCCCCTTTTTTATATATATATCGGCAGCTAATCTTTCCTGTAACAGGCCGATGATCCAGTTCCATCAGTAAGCAAGAGTGGGAGACCTTTCAACCTACACCCTATCTCTCCAGTTTCAATAATCGGCTACAACGCCCCCACCTTAGATGCCTTAACCTTCCAGAGGACCCGTGCCAAAACTATCACCTCCAGACCAAAACTGGCAACATCCAAGGCCACTCCAATGGCTGCTGCTACAAGCCTAATTAAGGCTTTTAAGGTAATAATCTTGTTTATTTTTTTTTGTTTACTGCCGATACAAATTATATCAATATATAACTACCAGGGTGTAAGAGCTGCGGCTGGATCATCATCAGCAACTCCTCCAACAACAAGCACCACTACCTCCAGCCAACCTTCAGAGGTATTCCTTTAACTTTACCTTTTATCTGTTAAATATCCGATCTCACACTTATTTTTATAGCAACAAATGGGTACATCGGCAAGCACACCAAGCACTCAAGCTCCCCAATCAACAAGTGCCGATGCCCCCCAGCCAATTGTCGCTGAGACCCAAGCAAAGCGTAAAGCTTTAACCGACGTCAAAGCTCAACAAAAGCGACAGAAAACTACACCAGCCCCTGCATCCGCTCCAACACTTATCAGTCAGCCAACCGATGTAGTCGAACAAGTTGACCCTCCCGCTCAGAATATATCATCGGCCATCATACCCCAAGGGCCAACTACTAATGATATTGTAGAAGACATTCCATCGGCAACCTCTGCCGATCCTTCGCATGATCCTCTTCAAGCTGCTCCCTCAAGCCAAGCCCAAGAAATTGCCTTGAAGCAGGTAAATCGATTGACCTATTCAGTTAATAGTATCTATATCTATCCTTGGGTATAAATCTCTAACTTCCTTTTCTTCACAGGAACAGGATTCTTCCGATAGCTTATTTTCTTTTGCTATCGATGTTTCTGATGATGATGGAGAGGAGGCGAGTTCTTCCCTGGCATTGGGAACAATATCGGCAGACATCTATGGCCAGTTAGAAGCCCTTCTGAATCTGCTGTAACAAGATATTGCTCAACTGATAATTGATTCAGACCCTGCAAAGACTATCTTCAAGACGATCCGTGGCCAAGTTCCTGCCGATGTTGAAGAAACCATCTTCCTAGCAGTCCATCTAGAGAGTCGACAACTTCAATACCAACGGGCTGCTCACCATATTGTCGACAGAAAAGCTCAAGCTCAACTCAAGGAAGAAATGCTGCAGCTGAAACAAATTGCCGATGAGAAGCACAAAAGCATCAGCAACTTGCAAGCCTCCGGTACTGATCTTAAACAGAAAATTCTAGATCTATCAGCAAAGAGAGCAGCTTTGCTAGCTGAACTGGAAGAAGTTGAAGCAGCCCTGACCCAAGCCAAGCAAGAAGAAGACCAGCTTCCTAACGTTATCAAAACCCTTCAGCAGGAACGAGATATCCAAGCTCGCAAGGCCTTGGCCTTGAAAAAGAAACTCAAACCTGTAGAGGGAACTGCTGATGAAGATGCCAAAGAATTAAAGGAAGCCGATGAAATTCGCCTGCGCGCGATATTGGCTATCCAAACTTTATTAAATTAGCGCATCGGCAACAACATATCAATACTTTATTTTAACTCTAGCCGATAGGATTGTTATCGGCAATTATACTTTTATGCATCTATCCAGATACTAGGGTAATATTTCTTTAAGTATTTTCCATTTAATGCTCTAGGAAATACAACCCCTTCGAGAGTTTCAAGAATATATGCATTACCAGGAACAGATTGATTTATCCGATATGGACCTTCCCAATTAGGTGACCATTTGCCAAACTTAGAACTTTTAGTTCCAATCAGTAAAATCAACTTCCAAACCAAATCTCCATTGACAAATTCCTTTACCTTCACCTTCTTGTCATACCATCTGGCTACCCTTTTCTTATTCTCTTCAATGCTAGCTAAAGCCTTTAACCGATGACCTGCTACATCTTCCAACTCATCTTTCATAAGGGTATCATAGTCATCGGCTGTCAATTGATCTTGAGAACGTATTCGCCTAGAACCAGTTTTAATCTCCCAAGGTAATACTACGTCGTGTCCATATACCAATTGATAAGGTGTTACCTTGGTTGCACCATGACACGCCATCCGATATGACCACAAGGCTTCATTTAATACTGTATGCCACCTCTTAGGATATTCTTTAATTTTGCGCTTAATGAGCTTGATAATTCCTTTGTTAGAAGCCTCAGCCTGACCATTAGCCTAGGCATAATATGGTGAAGAATTCAAAACTTTAATCCCCATACCTATAGCAAACTCATCAAATTCGCCTGATGTAAACATGGTACCCTGATCGGTAGTGATGGTTTGAGGAATACCAAATCGGTAAACAATATGCTCTTTCACAAAATCAATCATATTAGCCGATGTCACCTTTTTCAAAGGAACTGCTTCAACCCACTTCGTGAAATAATCGGTAGCAACCAGAATAAATTTATGCCCTTTACTCGATGGTGGATAAACCTGACCGATGAGATCAATAGCCCAACCCCGGAACGGCCAAGGCTTAATTATGGTGTTCATAACCGATGCGGGTGCCCTTTGAACATTACCAAATTTTTGACATTCCTGACATCCTTTAAAATATTTAAAACAATCTTCGAGAATAGTCGGCCAATAATATCCATTCCTTCTGATCATCCATTTCATCTTGAAAGCTGACTGATGAGCCCCACATACTCCTTCATGAATCTCACCCATCAGGCCTTTTGATTCATCGATGCTAACACACCTGAGTAAAACTCCATCTATGGTACGGTAATACAATTCATCATCAAGGAGCACATACTTGGTAGCTTGGAACCTTATACATCTTTCAACCTTTTTAGATGGATTCTTTAAATAATCAATAATTTCCTTTCTCCAGTCATCGGTCTCAACTGCCGATGCTAACACTTCTTGAATAGGCTGATATCCCGAAGCATGCTGAGCCAATCGATTAGCCTCTTCATTGTGCAATTGAGAAACATATTCCAGATGAAAATTCCTAAATCCTTTCAACAATTGCAAACACTTCTCATAATATGAAATTAAAATTTCACTTCAGCATTCATAAATCCCAGCCAACTGATTTATAACTAGCATAGAATCACCAAAGACTTCAACAGCATCGGCACGTATTTCCTTAAGCAATTCTAACCCTTTTATCAGGGCTTGGTACTCAGCTTGATTGTTTGTTGATGTAGCAACAATCGGTAATGAGAACTCATACTTCTTCCCCTGAGGGGAAATTAACACGATACCGATGCCTGCCCCTTCACCACATGTAGACCCATCAAAGAAAAGTGTCCAAGGAGCAATCTCCAGAGAATTCACTGTGTTGCAATGTTGAGTAACAAAATCGGCCATAACCTGTCCTTAACTGCCTTAGCCGATTCATAACGTAGGTCAAATTCTGATAATGCCAAAATCCATTTGCCAATTCTACCATTTAGTATCGGCATCGACAGCATATACTTGACCACGTCATTTTTGCATATGACAGTACACTCAGCCGATAGTAAATAATGCCTCAACTTAATACAAGAAAAGTACATACATAGACATAATTTCTCAATAGCCGAATACCTGGTTTCAGCATCTATCAACCGTCTGCTCAAATAATAGATAACACGTTCTTTCCCTTCAAATTCTTGAATAAGAGCTGAGCCGATAACAGTATCATCAGTTGACAAATACAATCTGAAAGGTTTTCCGTGTTGAGGTGGAACTAGCACTGGAGGATTTGTTAAGTAACTCTTAATTTCATCTAGGGCTAATTGCTGCTCATCTCCCCATTTAAATTCCTGATCAGCTTTCAATTTTAGTAATGGACTGAAGGCCTTGATCTTACCCGACAGATTAGATATGAATCTCCTGATGAAATTAATCTTACCGATCAAGGATTATAATTCAGTTTTATCGGCAGGAGCAACAACCTTGTTGATTGCCTCAATAGATTTCCTACTAATTTCAATGCCCCGCTGATGCACCATAAAACCCAAGAATTGTCCTGCCGATACACCAAATGCACATTTATTAGGATTCATCTTTAATCCATGCTTCCTTGTGCACTCCAATATCTTCCGTAGATCGGTTAGATGCTTTGTGATGTCTTCAGACTTAATCACTATGTCATCAATGTAAATCTCTACCAATGTGCCAATATATTCATGGAAAATAAAGTTCATAGCTCTTTGATAAGTAGCACCGGCATTTTTCAAACCAAATGTCATAACTATCCATTCAAATAATCCTACATGACCTGGACACCTAAAAGCAGTCTTAGGAATATCCTCTTCAGCCATGAATATTTGATTATAACGCGTATTACCATCCATGAAACTGATAATTTGATGTCCTGCTGCAGCATCAATCAATAAATCAGCAATCGGCATTGGGTAACCATCCATCGGTGTGGCTTTATTGAGATTCCTGAAATCAATACAAACACGAAGTTTCCTATTTTTCTTATAAACAGGAACCATATTAGAAATCCACTCTGCATATCGACACTGTTGAATAAACTTTGCCTCAATCAATTTAGTTATTTCGGCCTTAATATTAGGAAGTATATTAGGATTGCATCGGCGTGCCGGCTGCTGATGTGGCCGAAATCCAGACTTAATAGGCAACCGATGTTCAACTATAGATCGGTCTAATCCAGGCATTTCAGTATAATCCCAAGCAAAACAATCTTTATATTCTTTTAACAAATCAACTAATTGTTGTTTACACTTGGAACTTAACTTAGCACTAATAAAAGTAGGCCTTGGCCTATCGCCTTCACCAATATCTATTTCTACTAAATCATCAGCCGATGTAAATCCTTGACCTAATTTTCCATCATCGGTAAACCTATCCATTAAAACTCTTCTTCAGAACCGACTGCTTGGATCGGTGGAATTTCGTAATCGGCAACCTTGAGGAACTCTTTTTCCCAAGCTTCTCCTGATATGCACCTGGTTTGTTCATAAGTGTCTGATTCTGCCGATGCGATGATATAAGAAGAATCACCAGGAACAACTTCAATTTTATCTCCAATCCATTGTACAAGGCACTGATGCATTATAGAAGGAACACAACAATTAGCATGAATCCAATCCCTTCCTAAAAGCAGATTATATGCACCCTTGCCATTAATGACAAAGAAAGTCGAAGGTAAGGTTTTACTGCCGATGGTCAATTCAACACACACTGCCCCTTTAGCTGGCGACACATTGCCTTCAAAATCCTTTAGCATCATATCGGTTTTAGTTAAGTCTTGATCTCCCTTACCAAGCTTCCGATATATCACATAAGGCATAATATTAATCGCAGCTCCTCCATCAATAAGTATCTTAGATACAGGCTGCCCATCAACTCTGCCTTTTACAAACAAAGCCTTGAGATGTTGTCTCTCATCATCAGCAGGCTTCTCAAAAACAGCCATCATTGGATCTAGCGTTAATTGAGCTATTTGGTCAGAGAAAACAGCTTCTTCCTCATTATCAGAGAGTGCCAAAAATTCCATCGGCAACATAAACACCATATTAACATCTGCCGATGGGCCTTTATTTTTGTGTCTTACCTGCCACTGCTGGTTATCAGATCTCTCATTGGAGGAACTCTCTTCTTGGTATAAGTCTTTTTGACGCTCTCGCTGCATTTTCCTTTTCTGTGTCTTTGTCAACCCTTCTGGACACCATTGAGGAAGTTTAGTTTTCCATACTGGCTAGTAGGTTCTGGTTGACTCTACACGACGTATATTAGGATCCCTATAAAATATTTCTTCATCAGGAACTCTTGCATTTGCCATCTCTTCAAGTTCCTCTTGGTTTCTCGGAAAATATGCAATGCGTTTACCAAGCCTCTCATGTACACTGAGCCTGCCCCCCAGTCGATCATGTACTGATGCTTTACTTCTGATCGGCTCATTAATGGACAAACCTTGATTACCAGATTGAAACCTCCTTTCTGGATGATTAACCCCATAATAACCATTGCATTCTGGGCAGTCTTCAACAGTAGGTAACTTAATACCCTCTTCCCAACAATGAATGAAAAACGGACACCTCCAATGATCCTTATGCCGATTCCACTCCTCTCGGCGTCTTTCTTCTTGCTGTTGTCGATATCGGTCCCTTCGCTGACGCCAGCCTTCCTGTTGCCTTTGATGGGTAATCACAATGCCAGATCGAGGAGGCTTTCCAGAACTGCCACTTTCTCTCAGTAGCCCCTTGTCTTTTGCATCATTGGTAGTTATCCGATGTTGGGGATCCACTGATGCATTTTTCTCAGCAGCTTCCGATGTCAACACCTTAGTCTTTCCTTCAGCATCCAACATATTTGCTGGAAAAAGATGTTGATCAATCTTCATAGGCTTCTGAATCTTGGAATTGCCAAATTTTATTCTCCCAGACTCAATAGCTAATTGTAACTGCTGTCTAAACACTTTGCACTCATTTGTACTGTGTGAAGTTGCATTATGCCATTTGCAATACAACATTTTCTTCAACTCTTCTGCCGATGGGATCACATGATTAGGTGACAACTTAATCTGGCCCTCTTGAAGCAAAAGATCAAATATCTTATCGGCTTTGGTGATGTCGAAAGTAAACTTCTCTGGCTCTTTGTGACCAAAAGGACAAGATATCGGCTTTTTATTCTTTACCCACTCAGCCAAACCGATAACTGGTTCTTCATCCGAATCAGAATCTTCTACCTCTCCGACAAATGAAACCTTCTTGTTCCAATTCCTTTTGGGTTCAAAGATCCTAGTGTCTTGATCAGAAATCCTTTGCACTAGATGACTTAGGCTTTCGAACTCCTGAGAAGCATATCTGTCCTTAAGGTGTGGCAACAATCCCTGAAAGGCAAAATCGGCAAGTTGCCGATCATCCAATATCAGGCTATAACACTTGTTCTTTACATCTCGTAGCCTTTGCACAAAGCCTTCCACCGATTCATCATTGCGCTGTTTCGTCTTTACCAAATCGGTAAGCTTCTTTTCATGAACTCCAGCAAAGAAATATTTATGAAATTGCTTTTCCAGATCAGCCCAAGTAATAATAGAATTTGGTGGTAATGAAATAAACCATGTAAATGCTGATCCAGATAGAGATGATGAAAACAAACGAACTCTCAATTCATCTCTACTAGCTGCCTCTCCACATTGAATAATAAAACGATTAACATGTTCCATGGTTGATGTATCATCTTGCCCAGAGAACTTAGTGAAATCTGGCACCTTGTACCGATTTGGGAGAGGAATTAAATCGTATGCCGGAGGATACGGAGTCCGATAAGAATAGGTATTGACCTTGGGCTTGATCCCAAACTGATCCTTCATAATTTCTGCTATTTTATCGACCCAAAAAGCATCAACATCTTGTTAACGATATGGTTGAATTTCAACCGGAAGTACTTGTTGATACTCTTCTGCATATCTTTGTGGCCCACGATCTCCAGCAATTGGCATATTTGCCACTATTTGTGGTCCATTAACCTGCTGGAAAGGATTCATCGGCTGAGCTGCCGATGCTTGATTCTGAAAACCAGCATGCATGTGACCTTGATGAATACCTGCAGCTTGCTGACTTGGCTGAACTGTATGTTGAGTGGGAAACTGCCCTGACCAATTATTATTAGCGTTCATCGGTACAAAATTTGCCGATGGCTGGTAACTTGTTGGCATTGCTGGATAATTACAATCGACTTGAGGTATAACCTGGACTCTAGGTTGACTTACGACAGGAGCCTTCTGTTGCATCGAACAAATTTGCTGATGGACTTGAATTAGATGTTTGACCCAAAGACACCTGAAAACCCCCTAGAGTTGGTTGCACAGTAGTTGCTGTAGTATATTGAGGTACTTGAGCTATCGGCGAACCAGCCGATGGCATAGGAGCTTTTCCTGCTGTATCAAATACTTGAGGTAATCCAGGGTTAAAAGCAGATGGCTCTGGAGGCATACCATATCCCCACCAATTAGCAGGAATCTGATTACTTTGTGGCACAGGACCTGATAAAGCCGATGCCGATAGATCTGTATTAAGCTGAACTCGTCCTGATAATGCTGAATCTGGTCGCATTGGTGTAGACTGTACATTAGATAAACCTGCTGATACTGGAGGGGAAGAAATCTCTGTACCCACAATGGCTGGGGGAGCCGATGGAGTAATAACAGATGCTGATTCTGGTTGATGATAAGCAGGCCCAACGTAATGAGGTGACGCTTGCCCTTCTTTGAAAGTTCGAATCACAGCATTATGGACAGTATTGGACAGCACATTAGAGTGATTAATTAAAGCATGATTTACTGCAGAATTAACCATCTCTTGAAGTTTACCCGGATTAGAATCAAAGGTAACTTGCCGAGGCAACGGCAAGTCTTGCTTCTGGATGACTTGTCCACTTTTGTTCAAGCTGAATGACTTCAAGCAGAGCTGTCTATATTCTTCTATAGCCCTTTCCATAGCCTGCTTCTGTTCTTCCTTAAGATCTTCTTCTGTTACCGCGATGATGTTCCTCGCATCGATCTCAGGATTGAGCATATTGACTAGATCTGTCCCACTGGGCATGCCAAAAGATGTGTTGATGCAAAAGTGGATCTGCAAACACAAAGGGCTAATACCCAAAATCGATATCCAAAGCGTGCCAGTCGATTTGACCTGTTAATCGACAAGGATGAAGATACAAGCACTTTGGTCCTGACAACAGCGATACGCCTAGAAGTCACGGCCAAGAGGTACTCACGCGGAACTCGAGGATCGTCGAAGATTGCACCGGAGCGATGCAACTCGCCGAATCGATGAGAACTCATAAAAAGGAAATAGATGTAAATAAGAGTAAAAGCTGGTTTTTGATATTGATTGGTTCATTATTACATTGCCCTTCACCCTATATTTATATCCTGATCTACAGAAACGTAACCAAATACGACTAGGACACTAAATCCAAATCTGAGGAAACACATGACTTTGATACAACTCAGACTCTAATAAACGTATACAAGGAAATCAACTCCTATCTTATTCCATAGTCCGCCTCAATCACGATGGTATTCTCATCGACCTCCTTTCCATCGACACACTCCCTGTTCCATCGGCAGCAGCCTTCAAGTCTCCTCCATCGGCACACTCCCTGTTTCGTCGGCAGCAGTCTTTAAGTCTTCTTTCATCGGCATCGGCAATAATACCCTTAACCTTATCGGCAACACTTCAATTTTAATCCACATGCCACCACCACTCATAAGCAGCCTTCTTTACAAGCTCATTTTCATCGGCTATCAATCTACATAGTAATCTTTCCTCTGCTGATTAGCCCTTCCTGACCATCTTGACACGTGTTAAAAAACGATGTCAACAGAACCGGTGCAAGCTAGAAGGCACACATGGATTGCCATGAATCCATTCACGCCCAAGAATCAAACTGTAACTCCCTTGCACCTCTGCAGCAACGAAGAAGACGGTGGCCACTATTTTGCTCCCAATAGTAAGCTTCATCAAAGCAAGTCCCTTGGCCGAAATAGGTTTTCCTCTTCCAATGCCTTTGGCCGTCCTCTTGGTTTTAATTAACTTCTCATCAGATCCGCCAAGCTGCTTATAAAACAAATATGGCATTAGATTCACAATGGATCCGCTATCCACCAACATGTTGTTGATCGGTCTGCCATTAATGAAGCCCTTCACATGCAGTGGCTTGTGGTGATTCATGTGATCTGCTGGCTTCTTGAAAATAGCTTGACCTCTAGAAAGTTTCTCAACACCAGTAGGGACCAGGTCAATAATAGCGGGAACTAAATCAACTAGAGATACCCTAGAGGCACCCGGGCCTGAGAAAGTTGGCTCAACTGACTCTGAAGTCGGCTCAGTTGACTGGGGGTCAACCAGAGCAGCAGGTACAGGGGAGTCGGCTCAGCCGACTTTGAGCAGGCAGCTGGCTCTTTCTTGCTTGATTGTGGGAAATTTGGATCCTTGTTGAAGATTTGCTTTTCCAACTTTGTTAGCCCTTCTTCCTTGAACTTCTTGTAACGAGCACAATCAAGCTTTGGAACTTAGCTGACGCCGCCCTCGACGTCGGCAAGGCTTGCTTTTCTCATTTCATTTACATGTTCGTGCACCATCTTATTATCTATCATCTACAACGGATCATGCTCTTGATACATGACTTATCTGTGACGTTTACCTACTCTTGTTCTTACACTTGATCATCTATGTCTATAAGTGCCTGTGCCATGCCTTCGCCGCCGGTCTACTTATTTATTTATCTATCTATCTCTTGTGCCGCTGTTGGTATGTGCTACTCCTCCGTTGTGGTCATGTCTTGGTTCTTGTATTATGTTCTCAGTTCTTGTGCTTGAGTTGGTTGTTGTCTGTGGACCGTGCCTTCGAGCCGGTCGAGGGCCGTAATGCCGAGCGTAACTTGCCCCCTCGTTTTTAGTTGACTTTGTAGTGCCGGATTCGTTGTCCCCTTCTACGGCTCTAGGACGCAGCTACCATGGGCTCGATATCGGTGCGCTTCCCACCCACGCGCAATGAGCCCATCATGGCCTCTTCTATAGAAGGCGAACTAGAGGACAACCATTGTGGTACTTATGAAGCCAACCCGTGTAGGTAGGGCCTGTGGCCGCGAGTTGCCTCGCCATGACCATTAGGCTCTACCTCTTTTGCTTTTGCCCCTTTTGCTCTTCTCCTAACTACCTTGTGTGATGGCACCACCTAGACCCGGGCATGTCTCTGGCCCTTGCAGTGACAACCTCATCGCTAAGGACCATAGGGACAGTCTTGTGCTAATTTTGCACCTAGGTCGTGGAGCACTGCGAGTTGGTTCGGAACACGGGACCGTCCCTCTTTTCTTCCAAGCTTCACCTGTTCTAGGACGAGTTGGTCGGAAGAGTGCGGATTCCATTCTTTCTTCCTCTCTTGTTCTCAATCCCTATCGATCTAGAAAGATGTGGGTTGAGCCCCTTGGCATGTTTGGCGTTTGTTGCTCTTTTGATTCCACTTCCCCGATTCCCGTCGTTGCTTTGGCAAGTGGATCAAAGGAAGGTGAATCCTATGCCCCTTCCCATCTTTTGGTTTTGTTGTGCCTAAGCCTTGTATGCTTGTACCTTGTAAACCGTAGCGTCTCTTTTGTTCTTGCGGTGACAACCGCATTGCTAAGAACCTTAGGGATGTCTTGTTGTATTTAGTGCACCTAGGTCTTGGTATCCTACAAGTTGTTTGGGTGCTCGTGTTCTTTTGTGTGTCTCTCCTTTTCGATGCCTCGTCTTTTGCCATGATGTGTGTATTGGGAGAAGTAGACTGCCTCTGCTCTTCTCTCCCCGTTCTACCCTCTCTTGGTTCTCATCAAATATAATGGCGTACGGATTGAGAGAGAACAGAACTTGTCTTGCTTGTAGTCCTTTTGGTTCTCGTCAGTCTCCATGACGATTGGATTGAAAGCCGCAAGCCATGGTGTTTTCTTAGGATGAGCTAAGGCCTATGCCATTTCTATTTAAGCCGTACAGGTCGACACGATCGACCCAGGAAGTACTGCCTAGGCTAAGGCATAAGTTTGTGCTTAGCAAATCACCACTTGCGTTTCTTTGGCCCAGGGATCAGACATCTATCGAGAGGGCTAAGTCGCTCTCCCTTTTTGTGTTCTTTCGGTGTAGTTGCTCTTTTGTGCCTTGTTGCCCTCTTCCCGCAGTCTTTCTAGGTTTAGTGGTCTGATTGCTCTTTTGCTTGTCGTACGAACGAGGTAGTTGCATTGGGGATAACATGGATCGGATTGGTACCATTGGAGGAAGGACATGCGGATGGAGGAAGGACCTTGGAGGAGAGCAACTACAAGTACGCTGAGGATTTCAGATATGACATTCAACAGGTGCCACGTCCCACCCAACCTCATAGAATCATATTAGGCATGATATAATGTAGATGCTAGTGCTTTACTATTATGCAAATGAACTATGATAGGTTGCATGGTAGATTGCTTGTGAGCCATTACCTTGTCGCAACCTATTCCCCTGCACACCCGCTGTTAGGCTAGATGCTTGCATTCTACTTACTACTTTACTTTCACTACGCATTATACCTGTGATGTGATGCTTGGTGAAGGGATAACGTGAGTGGATAAGGCACGTGGTGTCGATAACTTGGTAAAACTGGATAATGAGCTTGGGGAGATCTTGACATGCGTCTTGGGTGTGTGGTGAGGGTTGAGTCGATCGGATAGGATCCTATGATGAGTCTCTGGGGCAAGTCATGCCGGAGGGGTGTGACCTAGGCATCCCTCATGAGAGGTACCTGTGGCGGGTGCATGTGTGAGCAGACAGGGTGTTGGTTATCCCCGGTGGAGGTGCCGTCGAGGCATGGGGTGTTGGTTATCCCCTTGAGAAGATATCCTATTCGGTCCCCCTAAGGACTGGTATGTCTTGAGAACCGGAATCATAGGACCCTTCGTGCACACCACTCGCTCCTGATGGGCGGGAGACGATTACCCAACTGATTAGGGCGGTGCCACTGTTACTAGGTTGGAAGGTGATAGTGTAGGGAGGTATGGGCATGGGGGCCCACACCCTCCTAAGACAGCGTAGTGACCTTGGGGCCCGGTTCTACGTCTCATAGTCTTAGCGTTTCGGTGGACTCTGGGGTGGCGCAGGGCTGAGTGGTAGGGTGGTACCGTACCGGTTGGAAGGCAGTCGGCATCAGCCTAGGCGGGGCACCGCCGATGATGGTGATCTTGTGGATTTCTAGGTGTACACGCTCTGTAGAGTTGATCGGTCTATACGTATAGCCGCGTCCGCGGATATGGACATTCCTATGACCTACGCTTTACTTGATTAGTGAGAGAAGTCCTTTCTACCTTTTCCCTGGGTTTTGGTGTTGGATCTGGCTTTGGTCGTTGATGTAAAGTACGAGCGGGAGTCGTCCTTGCCACCTAGAGAGTGTGAGAGTGTGGTGAGATATGTGTGATGGGATGGGAGAACGTGTGGTGGAGATGGATTAAAACTTGATGAACTATTATTATAAAATCTTGTTGAACTTGCATAGGAAACCTACAGCCATATATAGGCCTTTTCATCTACCCTTGCATTCCACTTTCCACAAAAGCATACACAAAAGCATAGGGTGGGAGACAGTGGCCAGTACAAATCGTACTGATAGATTTTGGACAGGTTTGGATGAAATCTACGACGACCACGAGGACATGGATTAGGAGTAGATGGTCTCGTGCCTATGCTCCAGTGTGGTTGAGAAGATGGAGTCTACACCCGCTGACATTCTACGCCAACTCTGATGACTGCCATGAAGGAGGAGCCTTCACCTGCCGATGCGCTACAATGACTCTGATGAAGATGTGTGTGCGTTTTTACTAGATTAATCTATGTAATAGGTGTGTTAACCAGTGTTGTAAAGCCTTGTAACTTGTAATTCTATGATGTATGACTATGATGTCAGCTGATAATTGATAATGTGATGGATTGCTCTTGTGATCTACTACATTCTAAATCGTATCTGTGGATTTTTCCTTCAAGGAAAATCAAGATCGTTTCATACTGTCCCGTCATTGGTTTGAGAAGTACAAACCGAATTGGGTGTATATGTAGCAGTAGGAAGAATAGTGATAACTACTCCTGAATTGGTCCTATTGGTTTCAGGCGCCGAAAAGACCAATTCAGGTTTCTTTCTAAAAATAAGCTTGCCATCTTGATCAAAATAATAGTAAGACAATCTCTTACCATGAGGTATAGTGCTAGCCCCTCCTAAATTAGTCCTATCGATTTCAGGTGCCGAAGAGACCAATTTGGATTGACTCTTTAAAATCACCTTGCCATGTTGATCAAAATAATATGGCCTCTCAGCAGGAAGTTTAGTGCTAACCCCTTCGGAATTGGCCCTATCGGTTTCAGGCGCCGAAGAGGCCAATTTGGATTGATTATCATAAACAAATCTGCCATGTTGATCAAGATAGTAGTGAAACGACCTCTCATATTGAGGTTGACTAAAAGCCAGGGCCGATTCACTAGTATGTGCAACATGAGGTAGAGTAACAATAGGAGCACCAAACATCCTTTCCTCTAATTCATCAAATTTAGACATAATCTTATTCATAACATGAAAAAGAGGAGAATCTTAGGTAGATCCATGTGCCTTTACCTCAGCTATGGTTGTAGACTTGATGATGCTCACTTGACCCATTGAATTGGTGAACTCGCCGCTGCGACTGTTGTTCCACATCTTAATAAAAGGAGATCAAGACCGGATGCTTTCAGCCTTTTAGGCCAGATTAAACAACGGTAATGAGACCACAAAAAGGATAGATTGGAACCAACAAATAGGATAGGTTAGAAAGATCAGCTATATGAGATAGCTAAACCACTTGTTCCCCAGTGGAGTCGCAAAAAAGTGTGTTGACGCTTAATTAGGTCACACACTCGATAAGGAGCTAGATCGCTCAATGTAGGGCCTAGCCGATTAAGGGATCAGCCGGCGCCTAGGGGATGTCCACACCTGGACCTTGTGCCTCCAACGATGAGCGCGATACGCAGGACACGTCGAAGGAGGAGCCTCGCCGGGAGCGCGATACGCAGGACACGCCGGCGAGGTCTCTTCAGACCCGAAACCCCACACGCCCGGGAGGGACCCCTTTGGGCCGTGCGGTGGCTATGGGCTGCCCTAGCCAGCCTGACTGCTCTAGACCATCGTCGTCATCGATTCTCTAGCCATGCAGCACCGACGAAGAACAAGGAGAAGAAGTAGAGGGAAATAGAGGGTAAAAAGAGGTAGTAGATTAATTTGTTGTGTTTTTGTGTCGATTGGATAGATGAGAACTCAATCGACCACGATCCTCTCATATATATAGAGGGGGTGGTCTTATCTTAGTAGGAAACATCTCCAAGCCTTATTTTCCAAGTTTCCTACGAGTCTGGAACAGTTCAGATCAGAATCCAGAAGACCAGATCCGAATAGGCCTTTTAATTAGGTCTGCCAGAAGTGCCGACAGTCGCCGAAACTATCGACAGTTAGAACTGCTGACATGAGTCGGAACTGCCGACAGTCAGAACTGCCGATAGTCAGAACTGCCAACGTGAGTCAGAACTGCTGACAGTCAGAACTGCCAACGTGAGTCAGAACTGCCGATACTAGAGGATCTTTCCGGGGGCATAACTCTTTCATCCAGACTCCGAATTAGACATTCCATATATGTTTTTTGACCGTCTCGACGAGACAAACGCAATGGTAAGGTCCGTTCCATATTTTGACAACTTCATAAAATGGACATTTTTAGTGTCAACAGATATGTTCTGTATACTCCTTGAAAAACTTATATTTATCATTTAACACTTATAGTCTGGGTGTTTGTTTACAGGTTCTATTGCCATATTATCAAGATAGGCTCTACACTTTATTCATACTAGACATGGGTAACAGAACTACGTACATTATGGATCTGCTTCCTAAAAATGCAAGGTACAATATATAACTAGATTACATAATATTGCTAATAATTTCAAAGTCGCCATGGAATTGGCACATCCTGCGTGCAAAGACAATATTTATTACTGGCGTCATGAATTTCCAAGATAGGTTCCAAAAAATATGAACTGGTAATAACTTATAATATGTTATTTCATCTTTATTATCAAATAGTCATCCCTTCTTCTATATTTCCTCTTCTCCTAAAATGATCTCCGTCGATGGTTGATGCCTAGCTGCCTAGGCTACATTGCCATCACATGCTTCTGTAGTCAACATCCTGCTGCCTGGCGACATCGTCATCGCACGCTTCTGTTCTGGGATTCCGGCCTCTAGGGGATTTGCTCAATTCTTGCTCCGCTTCCCTCCCAAGGTAAGGCTCCTGGTTTAGATGGAGATGGATCCAGAAATGGCAACTGTGTGAAAGCCGCAGCAAGGACCTAACAAACACACTCTTGCATACAACCTCAAATAAGGCGCAAGCCAAGGTCAAACAGCTCAAGGGCTCGCCTCGTCCATGAGAAATGTCACACCCCAAAATTTTCACTTTTGGGTTGTGCTTAGAAAACACTAAATAAAATAAATAATTTCAATATTTGAATAAATTTATTAGATAAGTTAAGTTGCTGCTAATTTAAATATAGAAAATTGTGGTTTTAAACTTTTTCATATTAATTTGATAATGTGGTGTTTGTGTGATGCTTGTCTTTGGTGTTGGTGAGTGCTATTATTTTCAAAATATCATAGGACGACGATTACTTCTCATCGGAAAACTTTTTAGTATTTTCTAGATTTAAAATTTCAATTTCCGTGAGCTTAATCTTTTTCCTTGATCTCTTCATCAATCTTTTCATGAGTCTAAACTCGTTTGGTTGAGTTCCTTATCTCCCCAAGAGTCTCCAGGATTTTTCCCGTGATTTTTCTGAGCTCCGGGCTATTTTTCACGGCCAAAAAGGTAATTCTAGATTTTCTGGAATTATTATTATTCGCGGAATTAAAATAATCCTGAAATTAAGAAATTCCGAAAAGTTTCCAAACCCTACGACTATATATATGCCGGCGTAGCCCTCGACGCCCTGGATTCATAAGTACAACCCTTATCGCGAGCCGCCCCTCGTAGCTCCCTCCACCCCTCGCCGAAGTTCTGCATCTACGGCTTGCGTTCCGGCGAACTTCCGACGAAGGTTCGGCGAGCTTTTCCGACCACCTCGGACATCTCCGGCGAATTCCGTTTCCACTCCGAGGTTTGTCTTGTCATCCTCTTCACCGGCACACTTTTCGTTTCGCGAATCCGTCATCCGTTCATCGACTCCCTAACACTTTTCTCTCTTTTCCGGCGAGGTCATCTATGGAGGTCGTCGTCTTGTTTTCTCTGGTCACATCGTCATCCTGTGCCTCTTCTTCAGCTCCATCGCCATCTGAGCCCCACCCGCGGCCTCCTCTCGCGTCTCCCGCGCCCAGCCTAGGCGCCGTGCACCCCTGCACGATGGGCAGCGCCGCTGCCGTGCCCTGCACGCATGTGCAGACCGGCTGCACGTGCTCAGCTTGGCCAGCCACCGCCGCCCCTTGGGCGCACCACCGCGGACATGGCCTGGTGCCCCGCCGGCCTTGCCGAGCGCCGGCCGAGGTCCTCCTTGCACTGCTTGCAGCAGCAGGCCCGATGGCCATGAGCTCATACGTACGGACATGCCAAGGTAGAAGACGGAGTAATTACAGTTTTGCCATTAGTTCATTAAATCTCCATTGTTTATTCGTTTTAACTCCGTTTTGCTTGGTTCAAATTGCCACAATTTCGTGTCGTCGCGCTCTACGCGGTAGGACTAACGTTGGTCATGTCTCATAATTATAGATTTATTGATTTAGAAACTTTTTGATTAATAATTATTTAATCGATGTTAATTAGAAAATAACTAAGGGTTGTAATTTCGTTCGCGTCGTGTCGTGTTTGTGTCGACGTAAACCACGTATTAGTAACGATGTTTATCATGTCACATTATGTGTTTATGAATTTAATCATATTAGTTTGATTAACGTTTATTTAATTCCTTTCTAAATAAAAAATGATTTAGATTTACACTTTGGTCTTTTCGTAGTCCAATATTAACTTGATTAATATTAACTTAAATGTTTCCGATTCATATGAAGATGGTTTAGATGCAATTTGGTTAGTATTTATTTAATGCATTTCTAATTAAAGGCAACCTAACATAGTAACTCGTTCTTGTTACTTTGCGGTCGCGCTGATTAAGACTACGTGTTGCAGTGATGTTTAGCATGTCTCGCAACTGTGAAAATCATAAGTTTAAGTATTAAATTGATTAATGTTTATGCAACTGAGCATCTAGTTAAAAGTGATTTGTGGTTTTATCTCCGGTATTTTATGAATAAATAAGTATTAACTTTAATGTGTGTTTATCAATTGTAACTTACTTAGTTAAATAGAAAACATATAGTTAATTATATGAATGCTATTTAATGTCTTTTAGACTTAAAAGCAACTTAGGTTTAAACACTAGGCATCTCATAACTCAATGTTAATGTGATTAATATCGACATGAATGCCTTTTCATTTAGGACTTGCTTAGTTCAACCATAAATCATAAATGATTACATTTAGTTTTTGTCACATGTTCTACCTTTCTAAAGTATAAATGTATAAATGACTTAAATACTATAAAAAATATATATATATATAAATAAAATATAACTAAGATTTAACTTTGGCTTTATAATTTGATTAATTCAACTTTAGAATAACTCTTTGAAATGTCTAATGCCTTATTTTATTAAGTAAATTGAAATCATGCTTATAGTCTGTATTTTCTGTTATGATTGCAAGCTTCGATAGTCGTGACCTTTTAACAGTAGCTCTGTTCTTAGTCATTCTTGTGCTCTCGTGATCGTAGCAACGAGTTGTGACGTTTAGTGTGCTCTCTTTTAAAGTGTCTCCTTTGTATGATGCCTGTTCTTAGATGTGTGTATTGTTTGTCTATGTGTGGTGCTTTGCTGTGAGTAGAATGAGAACCGTACGTAAGAGTTGCCGGAGACCAGAAGATGGGTGCCAGAAGTTGCTAATGGAGGATAAAGTTGAGGTTTTTCTGAGGAAATTGCTTTGGGCGTAAAGCAAATTCAAGGCAAGTATAACATGTGACCATCCTTGTTGTCCTATTCACTGAAATTATCATACATATGCATGTGTCCTCCTTGACAACCATAGAGATTATAACTTAGCTATTGATATCTTGTTTCCTTGTCACCTTTGGGACTTTGCATTGGGTAGCTTTTGCTACCACTGAACATAAGCTATGATCTTGTAATATGATTAATGGAATATGCAACAACACTAAAAGATGACTTTTTGATTACTGTTTAAAGAGGGCTAGAGCATGGGGTTATTTTTGGTGCTCTAGTTTCTCTCCATAAGGACTCATCTGTGGACGAACATCCGGGATTTACAGTACAACTGTGAGGGCTATATGGCTCTGGCTTTAGCTCAGTATGAGGACCTTTTCTAGCTTGTTAGAGGTTACCCTTGTGGCGCAAATGGGAAAAAGCAGACTGTGGATCCCTGGGACTGGTTGTATCACACAGACTGACTTCTGAAACCTAGCGGCCCTAACTTGTTAGACGAACCTTTGAAAGGCTTCATAGTGTTTCCCTGCCTGCTCACCTTGGAAGTGTTTTGGGAGTCGCGATCCCGGGCATATGGGTAATCACGACTCATAGTGAAAGTGTACACCTCTGCGCAGAGTTTAATAAACTGGTATACTAGCCGTGCTCACGGATACGAGCGGCCTTGGACCTTCACAGAATAGATGAACATTTATTGGTTTAATATGTGTTTTGCTATTCGTTATTCATATTTACATTGATCATATGTTTATTGTGGGATTAATGCAAACTTGATGCTACTCATGTAATAAAATTATGACAATTAAAAGCTAAATGCAGTCAAACCAGTGTCTAGCCTTTTGAGCCTCATGAACCCTGTGTTATACTTGTTGAGTTCGACATGGACTCACTCTTGCTATTTCCACCACACTTCAGTGTGTAGTAAGGTGCTACTTAGAAGAAGGATGAAGGTGTAGTGGAGTTTTCAGAAGTCTTTCAGAAGTGCTTGGCATATGGAGCCACCAGCTAGCCGTCCCTGAGAAGAATGGAGCCTGAAGTTTAGTCATCGTTCCGCGATACTCTGATGTAAGTGTTAATATAGCTATGTATACGTTATATACTAACATTGTTTCTGATACTTTTTCATTCTGACATATGTGTGGACTTCCTGGGCACACATATGATTAGCCTGGTTTTGTTCTTTAGAAAATCGGGTGTGACAAGAAACAAGCACACAAATGCTCCAAAAAAAGCTCCTTTTCATTCATAATTTATGAATGAGGTCGGCCAAGCTGCCTACAAGATAAAAAAACCTAATACCACCATGGTGATGGTATCACTAAAGGCCGCTGGGTTATGTGCTACAAGCACAAGAAGAGCAAGGAAGAGGAGCACCTTGCGGACCTTCTTGTAGCATCACCCCTGGTCCAAGAATCTCGAGGGAAAAGAGGCGTAAGACTGCCCAGCTCCTACAAGCACCGCCTTCATCCCCTAGATGGTGGAAAGAAGCTGTTTGGCTCCTAGAACGTGAGCCTTCATCCATCCATCACGTAGGTTCTGACAGACGTCGGATGGTTTCTTGCCAAAACTAGGCGCACCCGCCGCCTGCTGATGGATTTGAAAAGGAGGTCGGAGCCGTCACCAGCCAACGATGGCCTTGATTACCCAAGCTACTTCAGCATGGGCAACATCAAGGCCTCAAGGCTATGGACTCGATGGCCACGCCACCTCATACCCCTGCTCACAAGCATTCTTCTAGTATCAAGTGTTGGAAGGCATGCCGCCGATGACTAGCCGGCATAACCGGTCCCTAGAAGGCCACATCTAGTTACTACTTCCACAAGCTGGGAAGGCTTGAACTTGGTTGCTCAACAATCGATAGAGAGAGCTCCCACTTTTATAAGGCCGCACATGACTATGTAGCTGTTGGTATAAATTAAATAAACACTAGTAGATATGATTATCCGCAAGCACACAGATATAATACCGTTGTAGCATGTAACAGAACCGACCAAATTATAAGAGCACAAGTACAAAAACAAGCGCCGAAGCGCTCAAATTTTTGAACTTGAACCCATATAATCCCGGTAGTCAATCGAAACCACGAAGGATTTCAAATCAACTCGCTTACAACCAAGATCGCATCATTCAACATAACACATCACACATTACATTTCACAAGTAGTTCCGAAATCCACTTACAACACACGGAGTCGCAAATTATTACAAACCAAGTTCATAAAGTAGCGGAAGCATAACACACACCATTGTTCAAATACTACTGCCAGTCTTACTGATCAACATCCCGCAAAAGCATTAGGGAAAGTACATAACAGATGATCACGCTCGAGTGATCTAGTCCTCGTCACCCGCAGGGTGGAGACAGTTCTTGCAGAAGCCTTGGTAAAGCATATCATCTGCAACAGGAGGGAATAAACCCTGAGTACTGGAATGTACTCAGCTAGACTTACCCGTCAAAAACCAAAAATAAGATGACACCAAGGATTATGCAAGGCTTTCATAAGTGGGGCTAGCTGACATCACATTTTGCAGAAAAGCATAAGTAATTGAAACTCTTTTAACCTGTACTAGCAGTTATTTTTAGCATTTACCTGTCATCTATCTTAGCACCTGTACTAAGCATTCACTTGATTATAATCAAACAATAATATTATTATATCCATAGCAGGTATAAATTACGGTAACATTGTATCATTCACTTAACCATCTGTTCAATTTAATGAGATCTACGTTGCCGCTGCTCAAGTCAAGTGCTCACTAACCGAGAGCGACGGCGATTCGAATCGAATTCCTATCCAGCTGGAGGGGTATTTCTAACACTCACCGAGTCACGCCTGGCGAGGGCTGCTCAGGTCACCTTTGGTACAGTTCAGGAGCCGCGGGTCCGACTAATGTCGCATCCCTAAGGGAGACACTCTGCCAGGTGATAGGGACTCTAACCCCCCTTGGTCTCACGCCAATGTCCCCAAGCACATCCTTTCTCTCCTCCAAGATGCAACCTACCACTCGATTCCCGGCCTGAACTGTATTACTCGGTTTCGCGGTCGGAACGACTTATCCGGCCAACTAAGTGTTAGACTGCGTTCAACATGACTCAAGGGCTTACAGCGAATCGGTCCTTAAATGACTCAGACGGGCATAGCTCCGCACCCAAGACGTGAAGTATCTTGTGGCTACACTATCGAACTCCCGCCCGGTCTCAATTTCATTTTAAGGCATGGTTCCATCCACGATAGCCAACATAGCCACTCGTGACCCATTCCTACATCTCGCGGATGACCGGAAATCACCCAACTTCTACCGGACTAAGCAGGGCTAAGCATTGACACGTGCCTAAACCTAATTTAGGATTTAAGTACAATATCTGGACAAGGACAGGTATAATGCAACGAGTGTTTTCACACAACTCCTACAACTTATTGCAGTAAACAAGTAAAAGTACTCAAGATTGATTTATAAAACAATAGGGTCAGCATGCACCGGGGCTTGGCTTTCAGAAAAGAGGACGGCCGGTGATCTGGACACTCTGGTAATTCCTCAGTGGCGCCTCCTTCGCTGACTACTTCTTTGGGCTCCCCCGGCTGCTCCTAGATCTCCTCCGGGATCGCTCCCTCGAACTCGAGAAGAGTCACCCCCTCCGGAACACCTTATTGCATGAGTGCATAATAAATTTCATGGATGCATAATGAAGGTTGCAGCATGCTCGGGATGAAATGCACTACAACCATTCCTAAAGCTCTATTCAAATCACTTCAATAATAAGTGCAAATCTCTTCTCCGGTAGAGAAGTACTTACCTAATCTACACAACCTAATGTATAGTTGTTCCTCCTCTGTTAAGGCCCTAACACCTAACAATCACAAGAACAACTTTACTTAAGTTACCACATCCAAGCACAAAATATCACAGCAACACACTCTGGACAGCAGCTAAGTGTTTCAATCATAACTGGAGATTCCCAAAACTAAAATACATGATACTAGACAATCTGGAAAGCTTATAAAATGCTCTACAAATCATTTTCAGACTTCAACACTTAATTCCTAAGTTTACTTAGTTGAAATTCCAAAGTTCCAGAAATCTATCCTCTTCAAACAGAGAGCAGCCATTTCTGGACAGTCACTTTAAACAGCTATAAATCCTAGACTACTAGGCCAAATGCCACCAAATTTTAACACAAGCTAGTTTATCAAGTTTACTACCACTTTGGTATTCACAAGTTTTCTAGCAAACACATTTATTAAGGGTCAAATCCAAAAATGCTACTAGCTGTCCAGAGAACCTAAAAATGTAAAGATTAAATATTTATTCATGTGTCAAACTTCCTTTATGACTAAACCAAAGATACTACTAATTCACACATGTTATGAAAACACCAGAAAGTAAGGTGTGCCAACCTAGAACATTTATTTTCACCCCTTTCTTAATTTACTTAATTAATTAAGTAGGAAATTAAACTTATACGTAAACTGCTTATAAAATTCTACAAAAATTACAGGAGACTCTCTGACCTAAGAAGAGGCTACTGTAAAAATTTGAACTAAAGTTATCCACAGAAACTCCCTACACAAAATTCATAAGCCAAAAAGGCTGATTTTTGTATAATTAACAAATCACATTGCAAAGTATCAACACAACAGAACTCATATTGTTCTTAACCACTTTAGGGTACCAGGACACTCTCTACAAATTTATATGAACATTGCACATATAGAAAAATTACTAAAATTCATTCAAGCATTTCCTAAAATAACATGATATCATCATAAATACTCAAGCACTAGTACCCAAATTTTTACCAGAGTTAGTACATGCATAAAATAACCTACCCATCAATTTTCACAATTTTTGGGACAATACAACTCCAGTTATTCATTTAACAAGTTTGTATCTAATTTAAAACACATTTCCAAACCCTAATTAATCCTTCCAAAAAATAAACATCACATACATATTTGATATTTTTCCTAAATACTACACTTCATTTAGAGCTAAACACAATTGGAACCCTAGCATTTGGATCTAGCATTCATGAGATATGAAATTTACAATATAACATGAAAATCTGTGACAAAATAAGGAAAAACAAAAACTAAAAACCTAAACCGCTACTGGTGAAGGGTCGAGATGGCGGACTAGAGGGGGGGTGAATAGTCCTTTCTAAAACTTAAACGCGTTGGCTAACCAAAACAAATGCGGAATTAAACTTATCGGTCTAGCCAAGACTACACCCCTCTATCTAAGTTCTCTAGCACCTTGCAAAGATCATAATTAAGCAACTAAGGTGCTAAGCTTACCAAGAGCTCACCTAAACAATTCTAGAGCAAGGTCACACAAACCTATGCACTAGTACTTTGCCAACCGAGGGAGCTCCTACACAACTAGTGAAGCAAAAGCACAAAGCTCCTAAGCTCACTAGCAATGCTCAATAACAAGGCAACCAATGCCAAATTAGAGAGCGCAAATAACTTAGCTACACAAACTAAGCAATGTGACTAACAAGGTTACACAAACCGAATTAGTCACGCAAGGGGAAGCTTTTAGCTATACAAGCAAGAAGACAACTAGCAAGCTACACAAGCAAACTAGTTAAGAGAGCAACTACACAAGCACAAGTATATATGAAAGTAAATACAAGCTTGTGTTGTACGAAGGCAAACCACCGAGAAGAGTAGACAATGTTGACACGGTGATTTTTCTTCCGAGGTTCACTTGGTTGCCACCAAGCTACGTCCCCGTTGTGTCGACCAACACTTCGTGGTTCGGCGGCTAATCGGTCACACACCGAGCCTCTCAAAAGGCACCGCAAGAACCCACCATAAAGTGTGGTAGCTCAATGACATGCTCAACTAGAGTTGCTCTTCGCGATCCCCGCGGGGTGAGCACAATCCCCCTCACAAAGCTTCTCCGGAGCCTCGCACAATCTTCTTGCGAGCTTCGACGGAGCCACAAGCCACCAAGCCGTCTAGGAGGTGGCAACCTCCAAGAGTAACAAGCACCACCGGCTTGCAACACGATCACCTAGTGCCACACGATGCAATCTCTCAAAGCAACACACTAGAATCGCTCTCTCACTCGATCCGATGAACACTATCAAGCATGAGTGAGTTAGAGGGCTCCCAAGCACTACCACACAAGTCACAAAGATTATAGTGTGCTCAGCTGCCGGCCATGGCCGGCCACAACGTCTATTTATAACCCCACGGTCAAATAGAGCCGTTACCCCTTCACTGGGCAAAACTCGGGACGACCGGATGCGCAGGTGCGCACAGCAACCGCACGCGCGACGACATGACCGGACGCGCCGGGAACGACCGGACGCGCCGGTCCCGTAACTGATCGGACGCGCTGGTCAAGTCTGAGCAGCGCACAACGAACCAGCGACCGGACGCGCTGTAGAACTGACCGGACGCCACAGTGCCAGCGTCCGGTTGGAGTCCAGTAAGCTCCAACAACGACCGGACGCGTCCGGTCGACTGTGACCGGACGCACCGCGCGTCCGATCATCAAACTGAAATTCGCGTAGACACTGAACGCTGACCGGACGCGTCCGGTCAAACAGTGACCACGTCCGGTCCAGCGTCTGGTCACTCCTGTGACCTCCGTTCGCCTCCGTTTCTATTTTCGACTTCCGGCGTAGTGGAAAATAGGCATTTCATTTTCCCAAAAACGTCTGAATCCCGCGCTCGCACGCTCGGCGGGAGGGAGAGAGGAACCCAAACCCTCTCTACCGCTCAAACTCCACCGCCATCGCAAATGTGCCAACACCAACAAGTGATCACCACCTTGTGTACGTGTGTTAGCATTTTCACAATCATTTTACCGAAGGTGTTAACCACTCAACTTGCCACGCCACTCGATCCTAGCAACGATGCATAGTTAGATTACTCGAGTGGCACTAGATGACCGATATGCAAACAAGTTTGCCCCTCTTAATAGTACGGCCATCTATCCTAAACCCGGTCATCAACTTCTCTACACACCTATGACCGGTGAAATGGAAATGCCCTAGGTTATACCTTTGCCTTGCGTATTCCATTCCAACTCCTCCGACGTTGATGCAACACATGCACCAATCAAATCACAAAAGATATGATCCACTTCATATCATCATGTGACCTTGGTCCATCGATCTTGACCTCACTTGCTCTTCACCGTTGCGTCGGTCCATCGGCGCCAAGTCATGCTCAAGCTTCACCGTCACACGCGGTCCCTCACTCCAAAGCCTCTGACTTGCCCTTCACACTTGCAACCGGTCCATCGAGCCAAGCCTCATCTTGATCTTCGTCACCTTGGCCACATGACTCTATGTCATGTCTCATATGCAATGAGCTCCTTCATGACACCATCACATGTGGACTAATCTCCTGTGTATCTCACATAACCACATATTAGTCCACCTAAGTTGTCACTCAATTACCAAAACCAAACAAGGACCTTTCAACTGGGCCGGCCTGTCACGCCGACGCGGCCCAATCGCGCGCGGCCTGCTACGGCCGTCCCGCCCCCGCGCGTGACGCTGCCAGCATGGGCCCGCAGGCTAGAGAGAGAAGGAGCAGAGGAGAGGGGACGGTGGCCGAAGTTCGCTGCCGGTGGCGGTTCCGACGAGGCCAAGTGCACCGTCATGTTCCTCATCGCGATGCGAGTCTAAGGGTACCATCCAAGGGGGTTACGACGGCAGCTAAGGTAGCCGGCGATAGCAATGGCGGCCCGCGGCCGTGGCATGCCGACTCCGACGAGCTGGACGGTGGCTCGGCCCTAATGGCCGGTCCGGTGAGCACCAGTGGTTCAAGGCGGACGCGATGGACTAAGAACGGAGGATAGGGAGGCGCTAGGGAAGCACGACCACGCTATGGGGTTGCTCCGGCGAGAAATGCCCGAGCAGACGGTGGCGGAGATGGCAATGCCGCCTTACCTCCGCACAAACGACCCAATGGCGAGGTGGAGGATGAAGAGGGGTTCAAGGTGGAGCAGTGGACGGGTTTTGGTGGTTTGCGATGCGGTGGCGAGCGCGCGCGAGCTCGCCGGAGTGGAGGCGGTAATGGCGGCACCGGTTCTCTGTGTTGAAGCCGAATGAGGGAGGGGAAGGAAATGGAGAAGCTCTGTGCGTCGTGGCGGTCTTTGAAGGTCCCTTGGACTGACTGGTGGGGCCACGGCCGGTGTACGGTCGCCACCGCGCGGCCACGCGTCAACGACTGCCTGCGGCCGGTCGGCCACGATGCTCTGAAGGACTGAAACGAAGCCACCATAATACGACTGACAGGGTAATTTTGGCGCTAATTATCTTCTAATACAGCTCGATTTAGCAGAGGATGATAACAGTAAAGTTTTAGAGCTACATGATGGCTACAACTTTGCCAATTGGAACTTGGCCTAGTTCGGCATGGTTCGCAAGTTACATGGCGTTGAAGTGGGGTACTTTGAAACTGAAACTTTGAATTTCAGACTTAGAATTTTTCTAAGTGTTGACAACCCTTCAAACTGACTTGTGAGCCATTTTTTAGCATGTTCTGATCATTTTCATGAGATGGCCATATTGGAACTTTTGTTCCTTTGGAAATTCTCTACAACTTTTCTTAAGGTTGCTCCTCCATGCAAGGTCTCTAAGCTGGACTTTTTAATTGGTCAAACTAAAGCATTCCAAGGTCCATTATTGGTCAACAGCACATGGGAGGGCATTTTGGTCATTTTGGCCAATATGAACATTGCTCCACTAGTTACCCTAAGTGTAATTAAGGTGTTGTAAGATATAATTAGCCACTCTACCCCTTAGTTACACAAAAATACTAGTGTCATATAATTGGAAACAAGCAAAACCCTAAATCCACCCAAAATGTTGCACATGTTGCAAGACTTTGTTGCACCCATTGAGCCTAACAAAATGTGCTAACCACACTATCATATTTCAAATTATGTGACCCAAATTTGTATCTACAATTTGCACCACTCACATTTCATAAGCAAGTACTTTGTGAAACAAACACATTAAGGCATGTTGCATACTCATGTGGCAAGCAAAATAAAGATATGGATGATATTAATGATGCTCATGCTTATGAAATGCAATGCAATTATGGAAGCTAAACACCTGAGGTGTTACATAGCACTTCACCAAGATTATCCCGATTTTAATATCGAATCCAAAGGAACAGTAGGTGACGATGACTAAGTCTATAAACTTAACCCAATTCACAATCAAGCTAGAAAATATCAAGAACAAGGAGAATACTAAGGACTTTCTAATTCCAATCTCGATAAGCTATTCCTTCTATCGTTCTATCGTGGGCGATAACCAAAATAGGAGCAGAAATCAGAGTTCTCCCCGACCCAGTATCTATAAGCCTACCAAACCTATTACAGGAGGTGGGACTATAGAGGATTCAACGAAGCTATAAAGTCGCCTTCATGAGCTACCACCGTCCAAAAAATCAGGAGACATTCACAAGTAACCCTAGTCTAAGCACCACACTTACACTATGAATACTACTTCAATCAAGGAGCTACCAAGATCAAAGCACTCAAAAGAGTTGCAAACTTGAAGAACAATATGAGAAAATTACTTACTTGAATCAGAAGTCGATTACTAAAGAATCTCAGAAGCAAGTCCCATGCGAAGGACCGACAGGCCAGAACTCCTCCAATACTCCACTCTCCAACTCTCTCTATCTCTAAACAAGACTAATTCTAAGAAGAACTAATCTCGCTTGATTGCTAGACTAGATCTCTATGGGATGTAGAATTAGGGTTTCTGGCTCTTCAGCTCTTGATTGCTTCAGGGAGGGGTCCAGGCTCCGTATATATAGTCCGGTGGGGTGCACGAGAGCCATTGGATCAAACTGACTTAACATAGGGCCAAGATGCATCCTTGGAGGCGGTGGAAGGAGGTCATAGAAGATGATAGGTGGGGCCCACAACAGCAGGTCAGGCGGCACCAAGGGGTGGGGCCAGTTGGCACCCCCTAGAAGGTTCTAGTGCTTCCCTTCGCGCCAGTGTCTTCTAGTGTCTTCCTGATTCTTCTAGCGTAGTTTTCGTCATGGGAAAGTTTCATCTTTTTATGCAATTAAATCCTCCTTTGTATGCTTTCTAGAATAATCTCTGGAAAAATAGCAATTCATCAAAACTCATGGAAATTGTTAGCAATAACCTTCTATTCTATGATATTTATGCATTTCACAAGGAAGGTTGACGGTTCATGATATACATTAACTACCGTCAATAGTAGCGAGCGAGTCATGCGCCGCATGCTGTGGCTCGAAGCGGCCGAAGTAAAGCCTGCACACATACAGGCGTACACTTCAGAAAATCTCCTAAGGTATGCAGCACGGAGAGCAACCCAGATTGGACCGCACTCGGTAGGCTGAGTCACCAGACTCAGTGCATGCCGGTTGATTCGACTCGTCAAAGGCACCAGGTGACTCTGGCGGCCGACAACTAGCAAATGTGCACACCGCGCCCCGAGACATGGGCAGGAAACGATGTAGACAAGCCACTGATCGCACTAACGTCTTGACCACTCAAAGTATCGCTTGAGAGAGTGCCTTCACGATTATCTCTAATTATAAAAACACTCGAGGGCTACTGTCGAGGTTATGTAAATGGGATACCCCAAAGAATGGTAGTAAGAGTTGTTCAGGATGGCCCGGCTGGCCATAGCCCAGCTAAACATGGCCTGCCATGACCTCTTGCCCTCGAGCCGTACGAGGCCTGCCTCGACCCCTCCCACCTCTCGACCTCGCACAGCACAGTGCCCTCGACCGTTGCCTGCCTTAACTACTAAGGAAAAGGCGAGGTAGGTGGATGCATTCAATACGCCTGCCCAGATGGGACACGCATGCATACTCCACAAAGTACAAGAAGGACGACAGCTCCACGGTTGAGGGGGATTTGGGTAGTTTCTTTATACACGGGCATGGTGCTCGGGTATATGGGAACCTTCAGATATGATGGTGCTCCACGGTTGAGGGATAGGAGGCATGTTGTGACAGCCCTTTCTGTCCCTTGTAATCCCCCACGTCCAGGTATTCGTGTAGTAGTTCATAAAGTCTCCCTAGCTTGCTGGCAAACTAGTGCCCGGAGATCTCCCCGTCCATCTTATGCTTAGGATTTAGTTCTCGCCATGTATTTGTATGATCATCTGCTCATCTTTGCATAACTACTTAGGATAAGCCTGCTCTAGTTTATGTATATTCTTTTATTCTTTCTTTTATCTTTATCCTTGAGATTGGCTTGAGTGTGTGTCATACTATCCAATATTTATCCTAGCTTACCTCTATTATGAAGTTTGGTCTATTATACATTCATGTTATCTTGTCCATGTCCCTATTAGAGACTTTTACACCATGCTTTCCTTTGCGAAAATATAAATGAACGATACCTGAATAATTCCGGGTTAAATGCTACAACGATATATCCGTGCGCTTGCGGAATATTTCTATGTGCGTTCAAAAATATCATTGAGGCATTTCTGGTGCCGTTGCCAAGGATGGATTCTATCTCCATTCTTGGTGATTGCATTAAGAAATACCAACAAGCATTTCTGGCACCGTTATTGGGAAGGCACTGGTTAAAATAATCTAATAGGACATGTTCATGATAATATGCATGTGTAGTAGCCATTGCTCATAACAGGATAACTTTGCTTGTTTTCTCCTGTTGTGGGTGAAAATAGGATAGTGTTAGACCGGTTTCGACGTGCCGACAACCTTCATCGAAAACCCGGATTCACTAGTAAGGAAAGCCCGACTTCATGTCAATCCTCTTTCAGCTGCTCCACCAGCAACCAAACCCGTCATCAAAGCACCATCCATACTGAACCCCATGGCCGACAAGACGCTTAGCGAGTACTCCGTCCCTGCTGTTGCAATGTGCCGGTTGGGCCCACTGTCAACATGGGTGACGCGAACTTTGAACTAAAGACCAGCCTAATCATAGTGGTGCAGGCGAGTCCGTTCTGTAGACTTCCTAGTGAGGACCCCCAGAAGGTAACGTGTACCTTGCACTCTCACCACTTTCCATTACCTTGCATAAAAAAGAGAAATAAACAAAAACTTATGGTTCTCTTGTTCACCATTCAATGTTTTCACCTCCATTGGATGATTCTTGTTTATCCTTTCATGCTTCCTCTCTCTATGCCGACATGTTTTTGTTTGGGAGTGTTGGTCATACATCTTTTAAATTAAGCATGGTGCTTAGTTTGAAGTTTGGATGTAATGATCATACTTCTATAGACTTTTTAATTTAATCTTGGTGCTTAAGTTAAATAGTCTACGTTGATCAAATTAGACATGGTTTCTAGTTTAATTTTTGAACCAAAACGGCTAGTATAGACTTTGGTTGTATGCATAGACTAACCTCTACAGGAAATTCTCAAATCCATGAGGGTAAATCTTTGAGATGAATTCATAACAGAGGTAAATCAAAATTCATTTTGTGAACTTTAAAAAAAACCTTAAAAAAATGAATCACACGCCCACCAAGCCAAAACCACACGAATATCACGATGGCATGGTGGAAACAAGAAGTGCAATCATCCTTATCCATCTCCAGGATGAGATGATGCCAATTCAAGCTAAAAATGCAATGGAGAAGTCCTGCTCAACAGACTTAAAACGATGAGCCCTTGCTGAAGGTAAATCTTTATTTATCTCATATTTGATTCCAAAAAACTTTTGATTTTGATTTTCGCATGTTTAGGTTTCAACCAAAATACTTTTTGCATAAAAACTAAAAACAGTCTTACCTTAAAAATAGAGAGCTAAAAATTGCATGAAAATTTTGTTTTAACCTTATTTTCAAATGCATACATATTTGGAAAAAATCCTTTCACTTTCAAAATAATAATAATAAAAAATAAAGAAATAAAAAATATATAAAAATAATAATAATAATAACAAGACTTTTGGAAATGAGCTTAAGAACATAGTTGCTCCTTCGGGTATGTTTGTCACTAACCTTTCAAATTTGAGCAAAAAGAACGAAGGGGTGAAACTTAAGGTAAATCCAACCAAGTACCATTTTAGCAATGAAGCACATTCAACAGAGAGTGCTACCATCAAATTTGGTTTTCCATATTGCAAAATGCAAGTGTGGGGGTGAACCTCTCAAAGGACATTTCATGAGATACTTCCTTCTTTGATCTCATCTTGGTTGTTTATACCTTGTTTTACAATTATGCCTTTCTTACCATGACAAAGTCATAAAAATGGTATATAATGATAATAAAATAAAATAAAATAAAATAAATCACTTTTTAGTTACTAGAATAATAATAAAAAAAATTTATATTTGCTTGGCATAACAAACTCATTTTAACTTAGACTTATATTTTTTAAAAAAATAAATCTATGACCTCCCTTTCTCCCATAATAAACAAAAACATGGTACAAGACAAGTTCCCTTTGGGTATACTTTGTCACTAACAATTATAGAAATGAAGGATGAATGATATTTAGGAATATGGGTGTTGTAATACACATTAAGGGGATACTCCAACATTCACATTTGGCTTTTAATGTCGAAGGATATAAAAGTCCAAGTGTGGGGGACCCGACCCTTCCATGCTATCTCTCAGGCACGCTGGTTTGCACTCCATTTTCTCGCCCATGGTCCTATAAGTTTGATTATGTTCAAAAATTCCAAATATGCTAATCAAACTTAAAAATGAGAAATAAAATCATGCCAAACTATAAACTTGACTTCATAAAGGTTGGCCGACATAAACTTTATTCCTAGTTCATATACTCGTTACTTGTGGATACATCTTTATTAGGAAAATATGTCAACTAAGTTGTTGTGAAGTGAGCTATGGAAAAGACTAAAGAAATCTTATCTTTTCTATGTAAGCTCTTGAAGAATTTCTATTTTGCTAAAACTTCAAAATTTATAGAAATACTTCTCATCAATGGTGAAATATCCTAGCAAAGCCATATGATATTACACTTTGAAAAACCTTGAAACATATGCTGCTTGTTATCATGTTGAGCTTTGTCAAATTGTTGTGACCCTTGAGAGATTCTCGTCATGCACCCATGATCAAGATACACGTACACCCACATATAACATGCCGACTCTTACACTGAGAGTCACGCAAAAACATGTCATCCGTCCACCAAATAAAAATACTCCATTCATATGCCATGACCCTCTCTCTCTCAAAATCCTCCTTTGCCAAAGAAAATATGAGCTATGTAAAAAAATTCATGCTAAAAGGCCATGAAGAGAAATCCATACTAAAAAACATGCGAGAAAAAAAGAGAAATAATATCCATGCCAAAAAGGCATGAAAGAGAGAAAAAATAAGAATAAAAGATAGCCCATGTTTTCTAAAATGAAATAGCAAAGAGGGAGAGAGTCATGAAAAAGGTGTCTACACAAAAAAAAGAGAGTTTAAAATTCCACACAGTTGCACTTCTTGATCAAAGTGTATGGCTTGAATCTCCTTGGATCTGGTTTTTGACTTAGCAATATTATGTGATGCAAGTATGCCTCTCTATTCATCCCTACCCAAAGCTCCACATAAGCCTTTTTAGAAGTAGGATGAAAAAGAAGGCAAATTCAAAAGCCTTTGCTAAGGATATATACACTATTGAGTGACTTGAGAGTACCATCTGATGAGAAGTATGCGCTATGCTTTCAATTTCAAAAAAATTAATAAAACTCCAAGTATGCTTCATAGAGGGAAAGTGATGACTTGGTGTCACAGTCGTTCCACTTTTCAACCGCTCAAGGTGACATGGTAGACACTTAAAAAATGCACAGATATAAGGAATGACATGGAATAGCTTTTATGCTAGCATCATATCTTTTGAAGTCATACTTCATAGTTACATATAACTTTTCTCTAGGACGAGCAAAGAACAAGTTTGAGGGAGCTTGTTGACAGTCCTTAAAGCCTAAATTTAACCGCCAACTTTCAAATAAAATTCGCTCAAATGAACACCGAACTCAGAATTAGGATTTATAACTAACAGATTCCACGAGTTTTAGTGATTTATCATTTGCACAAAGATATTTCGAGAAACCATGGAAAACATACCCAAAATGCGCAACAGGAGAAAGCGTGACGCAAATCGAAAACAAGCAAATGAAAGAAGGCCTACTTACCTGAGGATCCTAGGCCTCAAACCCATAGAGACGTGGCCTAGGCCTAGCCAACAACAGACATGGAAAGGATGGTTGGGGGAGGCACAGCAAACTGACCTTTCCATGGCTATAAATAGAAAAGGAGGCATCCCCTCTCACACATACCTCACTCAAGAAGCCTCTCTCCTCCCACTTGTATTATTTTTACTATTTTTAGTAGTATTAGGAGCTAGGCAAGAATTACTTGAAGAGCTTAGACTTCTTGGAGAATCTTGGTATGAGAAATACATTTGGTTCCAATATGACCTTGCTCTTATTTTATCAAAGTAATTATGCTATAGAACTAGAGCAAAGTTCTTAAGTTATTTGTTTAGCATTTAGAACCTTATGCTTATTCATTCATACAACAGATATGATTAGACTGAGACCTAATTAAGTTGAGGTGGCGGTTCGTCGTGCCTTTGGGTTTGCCCAAGTCCTATGCTTGTCGATCCGTAGGGTCAAAATCCTAGGGGGATTTGGGTACATTCCTTATACATGGGCATGGTGCTCGGGTATACGGGAACCTTTGGATATGATAGTGCTCCACGGTTGAGGGGTAGGCGGTAGGTGGTGACAGCCCTGTCCGTCCCTTGTAATCCCCGATGTTCGGGTATTCGTGTAGGAGTTCGTAAAGTCTCCCTGGCTTGCTAGCAGACTAGTGCCCGGAGATCTCCCCGTCCATCTTATGCTTAGGGTTTAGTTCTAACCATGTATTTGTATGATCATCTGCTCGTCTTAGCATAACTAATTAGAATAAGCCTGCTCCAGTTTAGGTATATTCTTTTATTCTTTATCCTTGAGATTAGCTTGAGTGTGTGTCACACTATCCAATATTTATCCTGGCTTACCTCTGTTATGAACTTTGGTCTATTATACAATCATGTTATCTTGTCCATGTCCCTATTAGAGACTTTTACACCATGCCTTCCTTTGGAAAAATATAAATGAACGGTACCCGAATACTTTTGGGTGAAATGCTACAACTATATATTCATATGCTTGCGGAATATTTCTGTATGCATTCAGAAATATCATCAAGGCATTTCTGGTGCCATTGCTGGGGATATATTCTATCTCCATACTTGGTGATTGCGTTAAGAAATGCCAACAACCATAGACTATCTATTGGCATTTCTTAGCGTCATCACTAGGATTGGTGTTTCCTAGCAATGCCACCAGAAACACCATGACAATATTTCTGAACACATGCAGAAATAATCTGCAAGTGCACGGATATGTCGTTGTAGAATTTCACCTGGAAGTATTCGGGTATCGTTCATTTATATTTTTCCGAAGGAAGGCATGGTGTAAAAGTCTCTAGTAGGGACAGAGTCAAGATAATATGACTGTATAATAGACCAAAGTCCATAACAGGGGCAAGCCATGATAAATATTGGATAGTGTGACACACACACTCACACTCAAGCCAATCTCAAGGACAAAGATAAAAGAAAGAATAAAGAAAAAGAATATACCTAAACCAGAGCAGGCTTACCTTATATAGCTATGCTAAGCAGATAGTCATACAAATACATGAATATCTAAGGGTAACAATCCTAAGTTAAGATAGCTTTGGCCACTATAAACTTACTTCGGGCACCGAATTACAACTAGTCTGCCAGTCGATGCTGGCCTGTAGCACTACACCGTATCCAAACATGGGGGATTACGAAGGACAGACATGGCTGTCACCACCTGCCGCCTACCCCTCAACTAGAGGATATGAGGCAAACGAAGGTAACTTCTAATATAGACACCATGTCTACGCTATCGGTTACTACTGTAGCAGTGGCCAGGAGCTTCCGTCTTTATCAGGAGTCCTCTTACTAGAGCATCTGCCTCGGGGACGGATGATGAACCCGCAAGAATATAATGACCGAAACTAATCTTAAAGTAGAACCTACTACCTCAATTTAGGTCTTGGTCTAAACATGTATGTATGAAAGATTAAGCATAAAGTTCTATATGCTAAATGAATAACATAAGAACTTAGCTCTAGTTTCATAACATAGCTATATTGATGATATGAGAACAAGAACATAAGAAAAATCTTCATATTATTCATACCAAGATTACTCCAAAGTACAAGCTCTCCAATGAAGCTTCTTGCCATGCTCCAAATAAAACTAAAAATAGTAAAGAGATACAAGTGGACGTGACTTTTAGTGTTTGTTTCATGATACTTCCTCTGTCCCTTTTTATGTATCGTTCTCACTTCCCGATGAGTCAAATATACTCAATTTTGACCAAATTTATATAAAAAATATTAATATTTGTGATACATAATCAGTATCATTAGATAGATCGTTGAATCTATTCTCACAATAATTTTTTTGAAAATACAAATATTGTTAATATTTTCTACAAGTCTAGTTAAATTTAAGAAAATTTGACCGCACGCTTCCCACAGCAACATATATAAGGGACACGGGGAGTATTTTAGGGCCTTGGTTCCTCGGTCACAGGCCAGTGAGGAATCTTTTGGCGAATCTAGGAAACCTAGGAGCAGCTCATACCTAGTGCGGTGCACATTTCTGTATAATAATATCGTAGCTATTTTTTTAGAACAATAATACCTAGTGCCTCACAGTTACAGGTGCAGTATCCCGGTAAAAGGCTCACGAATGTGAACAACTATGGCTTTAGATCTTTTTTTTTGCCAGCAAGCTAAGTTCTCATTTTTTGTGATACTTCTCCACATAATACTTAACAAAGCTGATGCATTTTCGTGTCGGCATTAATCAAGATGCATCCACACGTTATACTGTTGTGAGGTTCTACATCGATTTAGTTAGCTACTTAAGATGTTCCTTTCATTTGGCTATGAAAAGTCAGTAAGTCACTGACACACATGGCGGATTTTTTTTTGTGTGTGTGTGAATGACACACATGGCAGTTGTTCAGCACTTTTAGTAATGCCACATTTTGCAGTTAAATCCATAGTTATCTCTGCATCCCAAAGGACGATGAACACATATGTTGGAGCCTTGCGGGCAGCTATCTTTTAAGGAAAGGTTACCTTGAGGCAGCTAAAACATGGATCGGTGACATCTCTTCAGTGTCGCTACTACCACTCAGAACGTCACCTACTCGGTAAGCTTCTAATCCAGTCTCTGCACTTGGCTCCCATTTTGTACACAGGTAATGCACCTCTCTATTCAAGTCCACAAGCTAAGGAAAATGTCTAGCCCTTTTGAACACAGCACGTTCCACTTCTCTTTATCATTATAGGATCTAGGCCCCGGTCATCGATCAAGTCGGTCACATAAAAATGAAGCAAACTATCTATACATGCAGCTTGTTTATCTACCCAACATCTAGTGAAATAACCTTGTGATTTACTCCCTCTGTTCTGAAAATACAAGGTATCTAAATAATTTTAAGATACGGAGTTTGGCAAAAGACTAACTTGACCCTTAGTAATAAGTTCCATTGTGTTGTTAACTTTTTGATATTTTCCTAGCTAGATATTGTTTAAAATGGTATGCATTGCTTAAAAGACATGCATGGATGCATGCATGAATGTGTATAGAAAGGCAGGCAAGCATGGATGGGGTCTACAGTACCTTATAATTCAGGACAAAATTTATTTCAATGCATAGAGAATGATAGGAACTCACTTCGTCCCAAAATAAGTGCCACTATAGTATTCGTGCCGATCAAACTTTTAAAGTTTGACTAGATTTATAGAAAATATTAGCAACATTTGTATCTCTAAATAAGTTTGTTATCAAAATAGATTCACCAATCTATGTAATGATACTAATTATGTACTATAAATACTAATATATTTCATTTTGTATATATTTAGTCAAAATGAAAGACGTTTGACTCTTCGGTAAGCAAGTACAACACTTATTTTGGGACTGAGAGTATGCATTGTCTCATGTTGTCAGGAAGTTAATTACTATACAATTACGCGACATGGCTTTTAGTGTCACAGGCAATTGAGGAATCTTTTGGCGAATCTAGGAAACCTAGAAGCAGCTCATACCCAGTGCAGTGCACAGTTCTGTACAATAATATTGTACCTTTTTTTTGGTGGTGGGGGGTTGGGGGTAGGGGTGGTTGGGGGGACAATAATATCTAGTGCAGTGCTGTGCCTCACAGTACATCACAGGTGCAGTATGCCGGTAAAAGGCCACTTAGGATGTTCCTTTCATTTTGGCTATTAAAAATCAGTACACACTATCACACATACCAGTTGTTCAGCACTTTTAATAATCCTACATTTTGCAGTTAAATCCATAGTTATCTCTACAGCACGGAGGACGATGAACATACATTGGAGCCTCGTGGGCAGCTATCTTTAGAGCAAGTATAATAATAGGTTGTAAGCTGGTAAAATGCTGAGGTGGAGGAGAGAAAGGAGGAGAGAGGAGAAGCGAGCTGTGAGCTTACAGCTGGCTTGGGCACAAAAATCAAGAAACTCTGCAAGAGAGACAAGTAGGCTATGTATTAATAGCAAGCTAATAAATAGCATATAGCGGGTTGATAGCGGATTGACGTCGAGGTAGCGGATTGTGGATAGTGGGCGATATTGCGGATAATAAGTTCCCATAGCGGCACCTGATAATCCTATACAATTTTAATTACATATATCATGAATAATGAGTATAAATAATTTTAAGCGCATATATCATGAATAGTTTTAAATTCCACAGCCGATGCGTGAGTATTTGAATTTAGGGTGTGAGTCATAGTGGGTTGGACTAATTAGGGTTATTTGCTTCTATGCTATTGCGGCCTGCTATGCGTAATTGCGGCCACAATATCATCCCACTATTCAGAGTCGCGGCCGCAAAGTTCCAGGATGCAAAGTTCAGGGCGCTACCTCGTAGGGGTAGCGGCAATGGACCGCTACTGCTATTGCGGGTGCAATTATAGCTGCTACCACCACTATTTATTACCTTGATTAATAGTGAAGAGCTAACTACTATATGGGTGGGCTGAGAGAAAGCTGCAGAGAACCTTACAATCGGCTTGCTGGCTGTATTATTAGCCTTGCTCTTAAGGGAAGGTTACCTTGAGGCAGCTAACACCTGAAGCGGTGACATTTCTGCATTATATTGACTATGCTGGTAACATTCTTTTGCTGCCTATAACACTGCTACACATGAATGTGAAGGACCGAGAAAGGCAACAAGAGGGGAGTGAATTGAAGCCAATTCAAAATTTCTTCCGAAATGACCGCTGTCCCAAAATCACCAGCGAAAATATCAAATTCTCTTTGACTGATGCCCATGAGCCAACTGGTGGCTGGATGTTCTCAAAGAACACACCTAGACACCACAACCAAAGAAAACCACATGCAAACCAGAAACCTGAAACCCAAAACACTGCTCTCTACTCCAATCATGACGAAGCAAGAGCCCAACTCAAAATCCCCTAAACCAATGAGTGACTTGAGGACTGAGAAAAGATCTTTGGCACCACTGGAGACCAACAGAAGAAAGGCAACACAAAACTAAGCAGCGGAACCTTTTGAAACACAAAAACATATTGCTACACGCAGGCCAAGTTGACTAAGTGTAGGGCCTGGCTGGTTCCTGGGGAGAGGCTGGTTGTAGGGATGGCTTGGCTGGCTGGGTACACTGGTGGTGGCGGCTTGGCTGGCTGGCGCCCTTGCCTAGGCGGCTACCGATACTAGTACAACAGAACTCACTACCGGTGGTTCCAAATCTATTTCTACGCGCGTCTATCAGTACCTCCAGTGGCAAAGACCAGTGAAAATCACGAACTTCACAGACATCTTCTAGAGAACCGCTAGTACAAATGATTTACACTGGCTGTTTTCTTAAGAAAGCTACCGCTACAAATGATTTATACTGGCTGTTTTCTTAAGAAAACACTATTACAAATGATTTTCACAAATTGCAAATTGGGCTCAAAAAATGGCAAAAGAAAAAAATTTAATCTAGGGAGGCCCCCACCAGCCCGCTCCGTCGAATTCACAAGTCACGGCATTTTTTGGGCACTTCACAGCTAGCAGGATTTGAACCTGTGACCTCCCTCTCACGCGATACGCCTCTAACCACTGCACCTCACACTCACTTGTGTCTATAATAGATTTTCTTTCCCCTCATATTATCCTTAGCCGAGTTTAAATTGATTGTTTGAGACCCTAAATGAATTCAAATCAAAAAGTTGTGAACTACGAAGTTACATAACTTTTCGAGATCTACAACTTTCATTTTTGTTGTTTCTTCATCTGAGGTTGTTTGAAAAATTCAAATTTCAAATTTGAGAAATTTAAACGTAATTTTCCTTGACAAGATGACTTTAAATGAAAAAGTTGTCAACTATAAAGTTGCATAACTTTTTGAGTTCTACAACTTTCGCTTTGGTTGTTTCTCCATTTGAGGTTATTTTAAAAAAATTCAAAATTCAAATTTGAGAAATTCAAACGTGGTTTTCCATAATAAAATGATTTCAAATGAAAATATTGTTCACTACAAAGTTTTAGAAATCATCGACATCTACCACTTTCATTTTGGTCATCTTTTCATGTGACTTGGTTTGAACAATTCAAATTTTGAATTTCAAAAAATAAGAACTTCAAACAAGATTTTGAAACAGTAAATGATTTGGGCTGCAAAAGTCATCAACAACAAAGTTGTAGAACTCATCAAGGTCTACAACTTTATTTTGGTCATTTCTTCATCTGACAAAGTGATAGTCTACATTGTTCATAAATTCATAAATCTCTCACATAGTTTATGAAACTATATAAGAGATATGTCATTTGTGAACAATGTTTACTACCACTTTCTCGGATGAAGAAATGACCGAAATAAAAGTTGTAGATCTTGATGAGTTCTACAACTTTTATGTTCATGACTTCTTCAGCTGAAATCATTTGATGTTTCAAAATGCTGTTTGAAGTTGTCAATTTTGAAACTCAAATTTTGAAATGTTCACAAGAAAAGATGACCAAAATATTAGATGTAAGAACACAATAAATTGATAGAGCATGATTTTATAAAATTTTAGGAAAAAAATCAAGTAATTTGAAGATAGTATGAGGGAGAAAGACTAGTTACAAGTTTTAGCTATAGATTAAAAAAAGAGATCAGAATTCTTCAACCATTTAAAAATTGAATTTCAAATAGCATTTTGAAACATCAAATGATTTTAAATGGAAATGTTGTAAACAACAAAGTTCAATAACTTTTTGAGATCTACAACTTTTATGGTAATTTCTCTATCTGAGGTCGTTTGAAAAATTCAAATGTTAGTACTTCATTTTTAATATTTGGCATCTATTTGTAGTGAGGCTAGGTTATGAAAACTGCCACTATAAATACATTTTTACTAGCTGTTTTCTTAAGGCTACCGCTAGTAGAAATCACATATTTTTATTGGCGGTAAACTTAATAAAATAGCTAGTAAAAATGAATTTACACTGGCGGTTCATGATCTGGACCCACAGTTTTATTTCTAGTGGCGCCTACTCTTTCCGAACCGCCGGTAAAAAAAGGGTGGCGCCAAGAGAAAGCACTAGTGTATTAGTGCGAACCAGCTTGGCTGGCTAGGGGCTCGGCTTGGCCGGCTGCACAAGGTGGTTGGCTGGCTGGAGTGATGAACTAGCTAGGCTAGATGGGGGACCTGGCTAAGCCAGTTTGTACTATCCACTGTCCCCCAAAAACTTCTCCCCAAAATCCAAAGAAGAATCAAATGGTCTCCAAAAATTCCCAAACTTTGCCAAAGTGATTCTTAGGTATATTGGAAGATATTCCCAAGAAATCAAACACTACAAACACCGAAAGAAACGCGGATCTAAGGATCCATAAAGGGGGTTGACGTTTTCACAAGAAATGCTCCCAGGATGAAAACTCGTGCTCGTGATGAATCTACCCGATTCACTTGGCAAGGATATCCATCAAACATCCTGCACAAATTCTACCAACCAAAAGAACCCTACAACCTCAGGAACTCAAGATCAAGCAAAACGGTGAAGAGGGGGAGAAGGAGAAGGGAAAAGTCAAATTTAAATCATATAAGAACTTAGACTCAGATCTCAGAGAACATGATTGCTTTATTTCTAAGATCTACTAGGTTTGGTTCTTATAGATGAAAGATTAACATAGACAGTCTATCACTGACTCCATATACGGATCTCAACTAGTAGTAGAACTAGGAAACTAAGGACTGGGAAAACCTAGAGATGACAACTAGAGAGATGGGCTAGTTAGTGGCAACCATCCTCTTCTTTATAGAGCTATGACACAATCCCTAGTATGCCCTCAGATATTTTGGCTAAACCACTTAACCCCAGGGGCAAAATGGTCCAAGTCTTGATCGGTGCATTTGACGGCCACATGCTCTTCATGACTTTGCTTCACCTCGACGCAAGCTTCGCGATGACACTACATGCCACCACCAGTTCCTGCCCAAACTCCAATAGGGTTTTGAGGCCCAAACCTGAGAAACTATTCGACCCAAAATCACCAAACCCCCTTGAGAAGCGTATTTGCTACGCCTCCTCCATGATCTCGACACGTGTCACTGTTGTCCTCAACCACCTAATCACTAAGTCCTCCAGCGCCTTTGCTTGACTTGGTCAACCACTGTCTTTACCTTCCTAGTCCTTTTTTCTTATTTAGTTGGTAGAATTGAAATGTATGGTGCAAAATGTTTTTCCATTAGGGATAGAAACACTTAGAAAAAACTAGTTTACGTCTAGATAGATCATGCGTAGATTTTCATAAGTGGTTCTCTCGACAAGGGGAGGGTTTGCCACCATAGAGGGGGGACCCGATCCAAGAAACAGAGATAGATAGTTTCTCTCGACAACCTAGCTAGAGAAGGCCAGTTCCTTACTCGTTGCGAAAGAACACCACCTCCGATGAGCCGTTGGATAGCACTGAGCAATCCCCTACCAAACTCTCGTTTTCCTCCATTATAACCCCCCAATTTGGGTGTTTCGGAACATGAAGAACACTGCACTATTGGACATAAGGCCCCGATAGCCTGAACCAGGATAAATCGTTGTGTCTTCCTTGTGTTTTTGAGTACCTGAGGCACCGGAGACCGATACATCAACTTCCAATGAACAACCCACACATCATCATTTTAAGAGGATGTTGTGGTTGTTCATTGGAAGTCGATGTGTGGGTCTCTGGTGGCTCGAGTACTAAAAAACACATGGGACACATAGTGGTTTATCCTGGTTTGGACTATCGAGGCCCTATGTGCAGTAGAGTAGTGTTCTTTCTATTAAGGAGCACCTAGATCAGGATGTTACAATGACAGAAATTAGGGATTGCTCGGTACTATCCTAAGCGGTGAGGTTCCTCCACAATGAGTAAGGAACTAGCCTTCTCTATCTGGGTTGTCAAGGCGAACTCTCTACTGTTCCTCTGCTTCTTTGAGTAGTCGACGCTTCTAATGTCTAATCGACCTCTCTCTTATATGGGAGGGTAACAACCTGGGTTTTTGGGCAACCAAAAATACGAGCTTTTTAAAATTTTTCATGCAATGTGTGGATCATGTAGCATCTAGGTCAAACCCTAGTCAAACCTGGGAGAGCTTAGCGATAAGCTATTGCATTCATGTAGATTTGATTGTAGGAGTGTGCCGGAGTTCTTGAGTTGTTCTGTGTGTGAGACTTGTTGGAGTTTGGAGTGCACAAATCTGTAGCAATTTTCCCCGAATCCTTTTTGGGATTTCTCCCAACTCTCCTTGAATTCATCTCAATTTCCTCGAATCTTAAATGGAGACCATCTTCATCTCTCTTGGGAAGACCTTTATCTTCTCCCTAGCAAGGAATTGGAGAAAAATCCTTTTTCCTCCTCTCCTGGATTTACTCTCAAGTTTCTCTTGAATTCACCCCAAATCCTATCTGAATTCCTCTCTAATTTATAATCACAAAGGGGAAAAAACTTATTTTCTATTTCCCCTTTTCATCTAGTCTGACTAGCCTACCTTTCGCATGGCCTAGCCAACCTCCCGCCATCCCGCTCATGCCGTTGGCCCAACTCGGAGCTGCAGCAGCCCAGCTCACGTCCTCCTTGCCTTGGCCCATGCAGGAGCCAAGGCCCAGCTCGCGCTGTAGCTCCCTCGGCATGCCCCTTCACCACGCGGCCCAACGCGCCCCGCAGGCCCAGCTTCCCTTGGCTTAAGCCACGGCCTACCCAGCCCAACCAGTGCCCCTGCCCCTTCAAACCCTAAGTAGCAGCTGCTCCCCAGGTGCCACCGCCCTCTGCTTCTCCTCCAAGGAGCCGCCACCGCTCTGCTCCCTTCCTCCTCGCAAGCCATAGCCACTGCTCCATCCGGTGCCATGGTAGCAGCCGACCACTGCGCCTTCGTGGTGCCCCGCTGGCCGATGCTCCCCTCCGAGTCGAGCGCCACCAGCCGCGTGACCTCACCCTCGGTCCGCGCTCACGAAACCGGAGCCGCCAAGCCTCATGAACACGTTCAGGCATTCCGATTCCCCACCGCGTCGTGCACCTCCGCGGCCGTGACCTCCTCCGTAGCAGCCGAGTGCAGAGCCACGCCAAGCCACGGACGCCATCGAGCAATGCCCGAGCAGCCTCGCCATCAGAGCCGCGTGATCGAGCCTCCTCCGCACCCACCTGCACCTTCCTCGCCTCACCACGCTGGAGCCAGGGCAGCGTTCGCCCGTACCTGCTCTGACATCGAGCATCTCTAGCAGACCAGGCTCGCAGCACCACCTCCTCCTCGCGAAAAACCTCATCGTGCTCTCCTCATCGATCACTGCAACCTCGGCTTCCACTTTGCCAAGCCGAGCCCACGACATCGCCTGAGCCTGTGGCCACGACAACTGCCACTTGGTGCTCTGCTCCACCACCTCGACGGCCGTGACCGCATCACCACAAGCCACTACCGCCTTCCTCTTCTTCACCGAGCCTCGCACGAGCGTCCTCTGCTCCGCCTCCTCGTGCTGCTCCGTCGTCGAGCCTCGGCTCTGCTGCAACCATAGCAGACGCGATGCAGTCGTCCGTGAGAATGTCGTGCCCTCCTTCATGTCTCTGATGTGGAGTAGGGAGCATCATCAACCACCGTGATGCCGTTCTTAACTTGTTGTGCTCCATCGCCATCCAGCAACGTGACCTCGCCTCCTTCCTTATCGAGCCCGCAACGCTGCAGCAGCCCTCTGCCCCTAAGGTTGACCCTTTGCACCTAGCTAATGCCCATCGAGACATCGGCAAAGCCTTTGTCTTTCCTTTCATCTTTCATATACTTGTTATACTTGATCTTCCAATATCAATTGTCTACTCTTGTTCATGATTATCTTGATGATATCTCTATCTATCTTGTGCCTGAGTCGTGCCTTCGTGCTGATCTATCTCTTATGATATGATGTTTCTCTTGTGCTATGGAATTGTGTTACTCCGGTCATCATTGTGTTTGGATTCTTGTGTGTTTGTGTTGCTTTCTGTGGATCGTGCCTTCGATCCGGTCAAGGAAATCGTAGCTCATTCGACCATTTAGTCGTGGGTTCATCTTGCCGTGGCCATAATGCCGAGCGTTGTTCATTTCCTCGTGTTAGTTGACTCCGTGGTATTACAATAGTTAGCTCCTTTTTCCATCCCTATGACTTGGCCATTTTGGACTCGATATCGATATAGACGTGGCTCTTACCCGCACAATTCGAGCCCTTCATGACCCAATCTCGTGGGAGGGGAGTTAGGGGATGACAGTTAGAGGACTACGGAAGCCAACTCGTTGAGGTGAAGCTCATGGTCGTGAGCCACCTTGCCATGTCCATCGAGCTTTACCCCTTTTGCTTGTAGTTTATCCTAGCCACCTCGTATGCTTGTGCCACTTTTACTATAGCATTCCCTTGGTTCAAGTGATGACAATCGCATCACTATGGACCATAAGAATAGCCTTATGCTGATTAGTTGCACAGTCATGGTGCCCTACGAGTGGTTTTGGATCGTGGGATCGTATCTCCTTTCTTCCGATCTTCGCTCATTCCATGACAAGTTGGCCGAAGGAGTACGGGTTCCATTCTTTCTTCTTCCTCTCTTATTCTCAATCCCCGTCGATCTAGTAAGATGTGGATTGAGCCCTTGGCTTGTTTGGCGTTTGTTGCTCTTTTGATTCTACTTCCCTGATTCCCGTCGTTGCTATGGCGAGTGGATCAAAGGAAGGTGAATCCTATGCCCCTTCCCGTCTTTTTTTTGTCATTCCTAAGCCCTTGTATGCTTGTACCTTGTAGACCGTAGTGTCTCTTTGGTTCTTGCGGTGACAACCACATCACTGAGAACTTTAGGGATGTCTTAGTGCATTTAGTGCACCTAGGTCTTGGTACGCTACAATTTGTTTGGGCACTCGTGTTCTTTTGTGTGTCGCTCCTTTCTGATGCTTCATCTTTTGCCATGACGTGTGTATTGGAAGAAGTAGACCGCCTCTCTTCTCTCTTCTCTTCTCTTCTCTCCCCATTCCACCCTCTTTTGGTTCTCGTCAAGTATAATGGCATACAGATTGAGAGAGAACGGAACTTCTCCTGCTTACAATCCTTTCGGTTCTGGTCAGTCTCCATGGTGCACGGATCGAAGACCACGAGCTGTGGTGTTTGCTTGGAATGAGTTAGGGCCTATGAATTTTTTGTTTAAGCCGTACAGGTCGACACGATCGACCCGGGAAGTACTGGCTAGGCTAAGACCTAAGTTTGTGCTTAGCAAATCACCACTCGCATTTCTTGGCCCAAGGATCGAACATCCGCCGAGAGGGCTAAGTCGTTCCCCTTTTTGTGTTATTCTGGTGTAGTCTTTTGTGCCTTGTTTCTCTCTATCCATAGTCTTTCTAGGTTTAGTGGTGTGATTGCTCTTTTGCTTGTCGCTGTTTCCAGGTAGTTGCGTCAAGGATAGCGATGATCAGATCGGGACCGTTGGAGGAAGGACATGCGGGTGGAGGAAGTACCATGGAGGAGTATGACTACAAGTGCACCGAGGATCTCGAAAAAGACATTTAATAGGTGTTCCACGTCCCACCCAACCTCGTAGATCCTATTAGGCATGCTACAATGTAGATGCTAGTGCTTTACTTTTATGCAAATGAACTGTGATAGGTTGCATGGTAGATTCCTTGTGAGCCATTACCTTTTCGCAACCTATTCTCCTGCACACCTGCTGTTAGGCTAGACGCTCACATTCTACTTATTGCTTTACTTTCACTATGCATTATACCTGTGTTGTGATGCTTGGTGAAGGGATAACGTGAGTGGATATGGCACGTGGTGCCGATAACTTGATAAAACTGGATAATGAACTTGGGGAGATCTTGGTGTGCGTCTTGGGTGTGTGGTGAGGGTTGAGTCAATAGGGCAGGATCCTATGATGAGTCTTTGGGGCAAGTCATGCCAGAGGGGTGCGACCTGGGCATCCCTCGTGGAAGGTACCTATGGTGGGTGCATGTGTGAGTAGACGGGGTGTTGGTTATCCCCAGTGGAGGTGCCATCGAGGCACAGGGTGTTGCTTATCCCCTTGGGAAGATATCCTATCCGGTCCCCCTAAGGATTGGTATGTCTTGAGAACTGGAATCATAGGACCTTTCGTACACACCACTCTCTCTTGATGGGCGGGAGACGATTACCTGACTAACTAGGGCGGCGCCACTATTACTAGGTTGGAAGGTGATAGTGTAGGGAGGTACGGGCATGGGGGCCCACACCCTCCTAAGACAGCGTAGTGACCTTGGGGGCCCAGTACTATGTCTCACAGTCTTAGCGTTTCGGTGGACTCTGGGGTGGCCTAGGGCTGAGTGGTAGGGTGGTACCATACCGGTTGAGAGGCAGTCGACATCAGCCTAGGTGGGGCGCCGCCGATGATGGTGATCTTGTGGATTTCCAGGTGTACACGCTCTACAGAGTTAATCGATCTATACGTATAGCCACGTCCGTGCATATGGACATTCCTATGACGTACGCTTCACTTGATTAGTGAGAGGAGTCCCTTCTACCTTCCCCCGGGTTTCGTGTTGGATTCCGGTTTTGGGCCGTTGAGGAAAGGTACGAGCGGGAGTCTGCCTTGCCGCCTAGAGAGAGGGTGAGATGAGATGAGATGAGAGGTGTGTTTGGGATGGGAGAACGTGTGGATGAGATGGGTTAAAACTTGATGATCTATTATTACAAAATCTTGTTGACTTGCATAGGAAACCTACAACCATATATAGGCCTTTTCATCTACCCTTTTATTCCACTTACCACAAAGCATACGCAAAAGCATAGGGGGGAGACAATGGCCAGTACAAATCATACTGATAGATTTTGGATAGGTCTGGGCAAAATCTACGATGACCACGAGGACTTGGATCAGGAGTAGATGGTCTCATGCCTACACTCAAGTGTGGTTGAGAAGATGGAGTCCACGCCCGCTGACATTCTATGCCAACTCTGATGACTGCCGTGAAGGAGGAGCCTTCACCCGCTGATGTGCTACAACGACTCTGATGAAGATGTGTGTGCGTTTCCGCTAGATTAATCAATGTAATAGATGTGTTAACCAGTGTTGTAAAGCCTTGTAACTTGTAATTCTACGATGCATGACTATGATGTTAGCTGATAATTGATAATGTGATGGATTGCTCTCGTGATCTACTATCGTATCTGTGGATTTTCCCTTCAAGGAAAATTGGGATCATTTTAGGGAGCTGACCCTCCCCTCATATTCTGAGGAGGGGTCGGGTACAAGTCATTTTAGTTTACGGTCTATGGTCTATGTATGCCAAGTGTAGGAGCGTGCTACTATGGTGTGGATGGACCTTGGTTTCATCGTGTAGGGAGGAGTCGATGGCGTTGCTGGTGTCGCCTGACATCACTGTCACGCCCTAGCAGTTGACTGTTAGGGGTGTTGACAGTAGATAAGTATCATTTTTTAACTGTCAACATAGCATGAAAAAGGACTAAACAATAATTACCACTTAGATATAGGGGGTTTACTAACATAATTCCATGAGTTTTGGTGAATGTCTGTTTCTACAGGGTGTCAGTTGAAAAGAACCAAGAAAGGCCCACATGTTAGGTTTACATAGAGACAACAAGGCCACGCATAACTTTTCTGTAATCTAGAAGATACGAGAAGACTCTAGAAACAAATGGGAGGCAAAACGGGCCCAGAAGCCGGGCGACCACCCAAGGGGTGGGGGCACCCGCCCCACCTACAGAGCCAATCAGGCTCCGTCTTGTGGATCATGCCTCTACCGCCTTTGAGGATCAATAATAATCGTAGATCAAGGTCGGTTTGATCCGAGGGTTGTGGTGCTTCCTAGAGGGCTATATAAGCAAGGCCCCTAGCCCCTGGAGGAGGCAATCCCTTAAAACCCTAATTCATTATTTCCTAGCCAGGATTAGGTGAGAGGTGTCCCATGAAAGGATGACCTCTCTAGGGGTTTAGGTCTAGCTTCCCCAATGTAGTAGATTAGTATCTTGGGAGAGAGGGTCGAGTCGGGATCTTGCTCAAGGTTCCAGATCTAGTCATGGAGGCTTGGTAAAGCCTTATATCTTCACTTCAGCATTTTGTAAGACTTATACTTATTCTCTTATTTACATGCATATGCTTACTCTGAATATATCTTTCAGTTGAGTTTATCATTGCTTTTGTGTGCTAGTTTATAGAGCGCTTAGTCTAGGCTTTACCAGTTAGGCTAAGTAGCCGAGCCTCGTGTAAGCGTGGTGTTTACACGATGCTCTACCTATGAGTACACCATGTTCCCTGGTTGTATGGTAGTTACGGGAGGTGACAGCCCCGCCCATGTCGAATCGAGCAGGTTCTTAAATTGTAGGACCGTAGTCACGTCAGTAGAGGCCCTGTCCATGTCGAATCGAGCATGTTCTTAAATTGTAGGACCGTAGTCACATCAGTAGAGGTATCCTTTGTGGTACTTTCTCTTGTCTAGTGGCGTCCCGAAGTGCACAAGAGTATGGTAAGTCTTAGCATAGTTGGGTATACCTTTACCATGTGATAACATTATCATAGGAATCTACCTCACCCATTGACCTCCCAAGTTAACTAGTTGCGTATCTTTAGTGACCTATCCCATGTGTGTCATATTACATAAATCCTATCATTCATGTATCATTTACCCCTGCTATAGTCTAGTTGGTTTACTAAGTTAGTAGATACATGATGGTAAATTATCGGATTCTTTAACCCTTGCTTCCCTGTGGTAAAATATAAATAACGATACCTAAAATACTCTCGGTAAAATGCTACAATGGTATATTCTGTGCGCTTGCAGAATCCTTCATATTTTAGTTGCACTTAATTTATACCAACAAGCATTTTTGGCACCGTTGCCAGGGAAGCAATTGGCGTAAAGATTTTGGTAATGATCTTGATGTCTACTAAGTTAGTGTATCACTAGCTTTAGTAGGATTACCCTTGTTCTGTTGAGTGTGGAATAGACAGGACAATAGATGTCGTTTCGACCTTCCGACAAGCTTCCATAAGATATTGAAGAGCCCAGGGTGCCTCAACATTCAACATTCAATAACACTGGAATTCTGCCATCTCACAGGTTTGTGTATACATATATATTATTTTAACCATGTGTAGATTGGAGAAAAGGTCGTCGTTACAAGAACTCGACTCACATCTCAAGTGACAAAATTAGAAGCTACACCACTCACAACCATCTTGTGAGTCATGGTAAGTATGATCAATAAAGGTGAGATAGTCTTGCTCATGGACTTTAAAATTAATAGGTAGTTATCTCTAATTGTTGCATCTCACTTCATGTTTACTTTCTATAATCCATGCATCCACTCCATTTAGTTTATGTTTTCTCATATCAAATCTACTGCATGTTTAGTTTCTTGCATACATCCATGTTGCCTGCATCTTTAAAAATATCCTCACCATGATCACACTCTTTCATCTCTAATTGAGTGAATCTCTATAGTGCTTTCATGCTACCTTTATCTACCATAGTATGCTTTGGTTTTGAAGTACTGTTGACATGCTTCCAAAGGCAAAGGCTTTTTTAATTTAAGCGTGGTGCTTAGGTTAAATAGCCTTCCTTAACCCAATTAACACATGGAGTCTAGTTTGGTTATTGAACTAAAAATTGCTAGTGTAGACAATGATTATTTTGTTGGACTAACCCCTGCAGAATACTCACAAATCCAATTCGAGTAAGTCAAGAGATGAACTCACTTTAGAGATGAAGCAAGGCATATGATGAACTCCAAAAACTTTGCACAAAAGACACAGCTCATTCATCGTCCAAGGAAGAATTGTAAGTATCAAATATCATTCACATTGTCTTTTGTTGCAAGTTACCTTTACCTTGAACCATGTTAAAGTGCCATAAAATATTTGAGGATGAAGAATCAAGTGAGGATGAAGATGCTAGTGACATTGATGAGATGAAGCCATGGCTCTCTTTGTGCGCAAGATGGGCAAATTCATGAGAAGAAGGGTTATGGTGCAAGAAAGAGAAGAGATAACTTCAAGAGCAAGGACTATGTGAGAAGATGCTACAAGTGTAAGAGCAAGGATCATGTTGTAGTGGATTGTCCCTACAATAGTGATAATGATGAGGATGAGAAGAAGAAACATAAGAAGGAGAAGAAGGAAAAGAAGGAGAAGAAGGAGAAGAAAATGACTTTCACAAAGAAGAAGAAGAAGAAGAAGAAGGGAAGTGGCTCTATTGTCACTTGGGATAGTGATGGCACCTCTAATGATGATGATGGCTCTAGTGATGATGACAAGAAATCCATCAAGAACGCACTAGCAAGCATCGCTGTTGGCATTTCTTAGCATCACTCTTACTAAGTTGTCATCCCTAGCATGATGCCAAAAATGCTTTGTTGGTAAATTATGAATGCCACTTATAAACTCTGAGAAAATAATATTAAAGTTCAGTATCCACAAGCGCACAGATAAATTACCATTGTAGCATCTTACCCGGGAGTATATTGAGTATCGTTATTTATATTTAATCCACAAGGAAGAGCTATGGGGTTGAGTTGACATTGAGACACTGGCTAATATAAATACTTATGATCCAAACCACTCTTATGATTTAGCAAGGGTAAGTCAAGTGATAAATAAATGATAAAGAAAGGGTAACAAAGGTATTCCAGAGATAGAAACAGGGACTCACAAATGTAGTATGACTAAGCTCGAGATTTGATAAGAGCAAAAGATTCCTATGTCATTCCTAATTACTAAGCCTTTTATACACTCAAGCATATATACTCTCATCTATAGTATAACTAACTTTGGATCTATGCATAAGGAACATTACTTAGGGAAGTTTGAGAACAGAGCTTTTCCTTCCTTCGTAACTGAGGTTCTACTTGTTCTATACATGGGGAGTGGACTACAAAGGACTCAATAGGAGAAAACTAGAGCAAACTAGGAACATAATAAATAGCAACATAATATTGAAGTAGCACAAACTCATAAATAAAGAGATACAATGTCTATTACCGGTCTCCAGATGGCAGATCCAGAATCCTTAGCACTAGCCCAAACTCTACTTTAACCTTGCTAGAAAGCCTATACTAATAACTTGAAGAACTAGAGCTCTCTTTAATCTCTAGAACCCCTAATTTTTGGTCTAATCTTGACTTATGGCAGATGTAGATGTCTTTCTAGGGGTGTTAAGGCCTGGTTATATAGCCTTGAGGGTGCAACGTGAGCCCTTGATCAAACCAACTTGAAGACGATGTAGATGCAACCCTAGGAGGCGGTAGAGGGAGCTTCTGGAAGCTGAAAGGCAAGGGCTACTGTGGGGGACAGGGTGGCACCATGGTGGGGCCGGCCAGCCCCACCTGGCAGTTCTTCAAGGTCTGCCACGGCGTGGTGTCTTCTGGTGTCTCTAGAACCTTCTGGAGTAGTTTTTGTCATGGTTAAGTTTGGTTCTTTTCACGTTTTGATCCTTCTTTCCTATTTTCTGGAATAACCCTACTAAAAATACAGATTCACCAAAACTCATAGAAATTATTAGTTTAAACCCCTAAGTTTCTATTGGTGATCCATTTCAAGCATTTCTTCAAGATAAATTGACGGTTTGTGATGAACAATAACTACCATCAACAAGCTCTCCCAAGCTAAACCTTTGCTAGTCCCTGAGCAAACCTAATCTTAATGATGGATTAAAAGTACACTTGCATTCAACAAGGAATTCTCCTCTGGATTGAAATTCACCGATCTGGCTTTTGAGCTTTCACTTGGATCATGAGCAATTGAAAGATAGAACAATCAAGTCAAGCACTAAGTCTCTAATTCTTTGTTCAACCATAGTTTCAGAGTTTTTATAAGTTTTCAAAATAAAAATCAGAGATTCATTGCATGACACTCTCAAATCTCTCATATATGTGGTATTTTTAGATTCTCACCAAGACAATGAATAATATTATGCCTTCTTCCTGCACTAAGGCTTATGTGGAGTTCATGGGAATTGGTAAGTGCATGAAAAAGCATACTTACAATACATATATTGTAAAGTCAAACCTCAGATCTAAAGAGAGTTGAGTCATACAATAAAATCAGGATATGCATGTGTGTAGAGCGATGGATATATATATATGGTGGCTATCCTAATTCTACTAGCTCCTTGAAAACATATCTCCCATTTGAAACTGGAAACATTTGCAAGAAAACATGGGCTATCTTATTCATCCTTTTCTCTTTTTTTAGGTGGGCATCAAAGTACCCATTGTTTTAATCATTCAGACACTTGTCCATTTTTTTCAATGCTTTCTTTTTTCTTTTGTGAATAAATTTTGCATAGCCCATGCCTCTCTTTTGCAAAAGAAAATAATTGAGAGATAGTACAAGAATTTGGAGCATTTATTTGGTGGAAATCTATATGGAATATTTTTGGTGTTTCCTCAGTGTAGGAGTAAAACATTTTTGGATGGATCTAGATGGAAAGCATGTTCTGCGTCTACCCCTAGTGTAGAAGTAGTGCATATGTGGGTGGTGTGTATGTGATCTTGATTTTAAGAGTATGACAAACCTCTCATAAGGCATCAACAAAGCTTTACCAAACTCAATGCAAAGCAAGTAGCATATATGTGAAAGTTTTTTCTAGCCTAGATAAACATATTTGGCTTTGGTGGGAATTCAAGCTTTGTCACACATAATCTCATCATGTGGATTTTTAAATTTTTCAAAAGAAATCTTCATAATTCAAGTATCACTTAGAACAAGATAAATAACAGCTCAGACCTTCTCATATCATATCTGTCAATTATCTAAACTTAGATCAAGCATATACTACCCACAAATTTCAAGTTCAGAGCAAATTCTCATGTCAAATCAATTTCATCCAAAACTCAGAAGAACTCAAAACTGAATACTAGGTACTTGAAAAGAGTTATAATAGAGCAACTATTCATCATTTCCATCGTGGGAGATTATCTTCAAGTTATAATTATTTATTCTACTTAAAAAACAAGATGACACACATAAAAGCAAACTTAAGCAAACTAAAGGCAACTATATTACACTCTTCTCTTTTTTGGGTTTTTGTTTTTAGCATGCAGAAATTCAAAGTAAAAGACAAACACATACTAACATAGAGATAATAGCAAATTTTTATTTTGTTTTTCTGATTATACGTTTTTATAAGATAAACTAAAAATAAATAAAATACTAGAAAGAAAAACATACCTCGGGTACAGGGGGTTCCTCCCCCAGCTAGGTGTTCAAGTGGTACTCACTGAGCTGGCGACAGATGGCCAATGTTGAGGCCATTGAACAACCAATCCTAATTATTCTGTTCTTGCTGCTGGTGCTGTCGAATGTCGGCAAGGGTCTGCTTTGTTTGTTCCTGCCATTGGACATGTTGATGGAGAGTGTTGCAGAATTCTTGTTGGTTCTCTTCAATTGTGGTAAGCCTGGTGTTGATACGAGCAAGGTCCACCAGCTGCTCATGGTCCATGGGAATGGATGATGATGGCCCATGAATGGACTGTAACATCCCGTGTTTGCATGTAATGTAAAAATCCCGACTTTCAAAAATTTTTGTTCCACCTGCACCGAGACCTTCCTGCACCGCATGAACTCCTGGCGTCGAGCCCTCCAGTGAGTTTGCGAACGAAAGCCACCTCCTTTCCTCGGTTCGTGACCTGCACTGCCTGCCCGGCCTTCGTGCCGTCGTTCTCTGTTGCCGTCTGTCGAGCCGCTGCCTAGTCACCGCAGTCGCGTCTCGCATGAGCCCGTGGCACACACACACCCTGGCCGAGGGTGCCTTAGCATGCCGCTGCACGAGCACCTTCATGCTACCCATGGCCGGCGCGCCCCGCACGGTCACAATGGTCATGACCACGCCGTGCCCAGCTCGGCCGAGCACCCACTTGCACGCTCGATGCACCACCCCTACCGTTCCGAGGGCACGGACCACCATGAGTCCGCGTCAGCCACACAACCCCCCGTGGCGCGCCGCAGCCATGACCGTGCCGCCGAACCGCACTGCACACATGCCCGCATGGCACCGCCTCGCGCTCATCATGGGGGCCACCGCGGTCATGCACGCGCGCACAGCACATCCTCAACCAGTGCATCAAGCATTGGCCCACCTGCCTTTATCCTCCTACACGTCGCGCAATCGGCACCGACTCGCACAGCACGGCGACGCTGTGAACCTCGCGACCGTCGTGGTCTCGCCACCGCCGCCACTGCACTACCCATCACAGAGCCTAACCGCTTCACCTTTTGCCATTCTGGAGCCCTCGGCCGCGCGCTCTTGCACTTGCACGCGTCCCGCCCGGCACTGGTGCTCGCAAACTCACGCAGCACGCCCATGGTTTTTTTATCGGTCGAAAGTCGCCGATATTTTCAAATTTTCCTTTCTATCCCCGGGGTCTGATAAAATTTGATATCAGCCAAAATTTTCCCATCTTTCATGTTTCTACACAGACAATCCAAAATCAGCCACGCGATGGTCTGACACTTATAATGATTTATTCTTGTTTTGATTTGTGAACAAGTGATATTTAATATCTTAGGAATGGTTTCAAGTCAAATTCTACAAATTTTTTGAAAAAAATATTTTTTTTTGAATTTGGTCTGATATTTCCGATGTATCTTGCTTATCCTCTTTATCCATGACGTCCGATAAATTTTAATTTCCGATAATGAAAACCTTGAGCACGCCAAACCACGCGCACGCTCCATTCCGGCGCCACCTGGCCTCGCTGCACATCTCCAGTGCTGCGCGCCTGGGCCGCAAACCACACATGCGGGATGTTTGCCCCTTCTTTGCACACGCGCACCTGAGCGCGGGAGCCTTTGGCCGCTCACGGCCATGGCCGGAGACACACCGCACCCAGGCACAGAGCACGGAAGCGCCCCCACCGCCACCACTCTAAGGGATGCTGACCGAACCTCACGAACCTTCCCTTGCCTCCTCCGGTGCCTGTTGTCGAAGTCGCAGCACCAGCGCCGCACATACCCGCTCGGACATGCCGACGCAGCCCGAGGGTTTTTCTGTCGAGCACCTAGCCGACGTTGCCCTCTGCTACATCCTTCTCTTTTCTACATCCGTGAAGCAAGTAGGCCGCTAGCAGCCAAGCCTAGTGGAAGCCCGCTGGCAGCCTAGGCTCCCCTCTCCTTTCCTCTGGGCCATTGGCAGCGCCAGGCCCAGATCTAGGTTGGGCCCACGCCGAGCCCCCACCTCTCCTTTCCGATGGGCCACCAGCAGTGCAAAGGCAGCCCATCCATCCCTTGCCCTCTTTCTCCTTTTCTGTTTTTCAAAAATCTGATCCGACTTTGTAAATTCATATCAAATTCATCCTTGCTCTAAAAATTATGAAACGAGTTTCATAATTTTTCTAAAATCCTAATCTGCCTCCTAGTGTAGTTCTTGTGTCTAGTTGTGTTAGGTTTTTGTTGTAGTTTTATTGCTTCTTATTGGTGGATCAATAATGACGACTTCTGGAGATGCGAACCACTACTTCCTCTACACTGCAGGTGTCATGGCAGCACCTTTCTCGTACAAGAATCCTGTTAGGCATTACAAATTAGAACTGCTAGCGTTTTACATTTATTCCTTTGCTAGAATATATGATGCATGCTATTGTCTGAGCCTTGATTGCCTTGATTGAAACCACTTCATCCTGATTACCTAGCTCTGTGCTCGCACTTATATATGCATGTCTGCTTACTTGCATTTACTTTCATCATAATTACATATATTCCTTGATATGTGATGTGTGATGGATGTTGGATGATGTGGTTGGTGGATGGAGTTTAGTCGTGAGGCTCCCCCATGAGGTATACGTGACGGGAGCAGTGAATCCCAAGTGGGTGGTGGTGATGTGAGGAGTTTTGGAGATTTTCCTTGCCCTTGACCTGATTTTGGGAGATACTGGCTAGAGTGAGAGGTTGCTGTGGTGTACAGAGTGCACCAAGGGTAGTTCCTGTGGTAGGAACACAAAGTCCTGGAGGGACGTCGTACGGTCCCCGAGGGGCATTGGAATAAGGTGTTTGTGGTTAGACCACCTTTGAGGGTGGGTCTAGTGCTTTGAGGGCACACGGTTTGGTGGAAGGTGCTCGCTCTAGCCAACCTAAGGACCGTCATAAGTTGCAACCATAAATCACGGGATACCTTCATACACACCACATGCCTAAGTGGGTACGGCCCATTGCCCTAGTAGTGCAGGCGACCATTAGTCTCTGTGGGAGTGAGTAGGCACAAGGTATGTGGCCCTGTGCAATTAGTGTCAGGGGGGCGGAACCTCGATGACGCGACCCTAGCTTATATAGTGGCGTCTATATATCTGAAAGGACCTAATTGGCCTAGAGGGGGGTGAATAGGCCTTTTTGCAAAACCTGAAACTCACAAACTCGAATTTGTGGAAGTTAAATATCAGACCGGAAGTTTCGGTGGTCTGGATCAGAAGTTCCAATCAGGGGGACCAGAACTTCTGGTGCATACCTTCAGAACTTCTGGTGCCCTAAATGAGCTACGAAATCAAAGTGAATCGAGTTGGGATTTCAGATCCAAGTGATACCACACCCTCCTAGAGGTTGTTGATGAATATGTTGAGCTCCTCAAGGCTTGGCACCGCACCAAATCATAGATCGGGACCTCCCACCTAAGAAGTTGGGGTAGAGAGGAAGAACAACAAGAACACAAGAACAAAGGGTAGTCGAAGCTACCGCCACAGCAAGACAAGCTATTTTTACCAAGGTTCGGCAATACCCACTAAGGAGTTCCTACTTTCTCGTTGTTGAGGTGACCACGAAGGTCTGACCACTAAGGTCTCCTCCCTCAAGCAACCACGAAAGCTAGCTTGAGATTTCCACTAAGAATCAAGGGGTGATTACAAACACTTCGGGGTGCCCTCACAAATGAATCAACACGGGCAACCACAAAGAACGCCTAGCCGGCTAGGGTTCCAAGAACCCAAGAGAAACAAACACAAATCAAGCCAGCAAGACAAGGAACCCAAGTGCTCAAGTCGAAGATCGATGCTCCCGCTCTCAAATCTCACGTCCCTAGCTCAAACAATCGAGGATTGAAGCTCGAAGGCAAAAGGGGGAGAGAGAGTGGGTGAGTCAGAGCTTGAAGAGAGTTGGGAGAGCAGAAATGAGTGTGCAAAGCTCGGGCAACGGTTAGACATGAAGTGAGTGGCTTATATACTCAAGCTCGGACGAGCCACCAGAAGTTCTGGTGGAAGCCACCGGAACTTTCGGTCAAACGAGATCAGACCATTGGGCTTATCAGTCAACTCGGGTTCACCGGAACTTCCGGTGCCAAGACCGGAACTTCCGGTCCGTAATGGAACTTCCAGACGAAGCCCGCAATAGTTTTCTCGAACGCAGATGCGCGCGTCAACTGCATGAACCGGAACTTCCAGTGCCTGACCGGAGCTTCTGGTGAGTACCGGAACTTCCGGACCGAGACTGGAACAGTTTTCTCGAACACAGGCGCATGTGGGCGCCAGCGACCAGAACTTCCGGTGCGGCACACCGGAACTTCTGGTGCACGTCTCTCCAGCCTACAAAGCTTCAACAAGAGCACTTTTTATCCCCATTTTACCAACTAAATTTGTATCCCCCTTGATAGTGCGTCGTTGCCTACGACTCAAATCAAAATAAACGGTGTTGAAGCCCTTGAGTCGAAGCGCCTTTTGTCCATAAAAAAAGGGTGCTATAATTCACCAAATATTCTTTTTCAATTCCATCAATGGACTAACACCTGTAGATTACACTTGATAAACATGTTAGTCCCTAATTTGATTGTCATTAATTATCCAAAACCCACATCGGGGGTGAATGCACTTACAAACTCTCTCTTTTTGGTAATTGATGACAACCAATTTAGGCTTACAATAGAAAGAATTGAAGCTTTTGAATTCCAAAATTCAAGTTGAGCTCCCCCTTAATGTATGCATAGGATTTGAAATTTCAAATCTTGATTCAAGTCAAGATTGCATACATTAAGAATAAGCTCCCCCTAAATTTTGCAATCCGTGGGGTGCCTAAGTGTGTGTGGAACAATAAAATGGTGATGCATATGACAAGTTATATCACAAGAATAAATCAAGAGAACTTGAATGGTTATGTAAGAAAGAAAAGGACTTAAACTCAACATAACCATTCTTAAATAAACAACCACCATAAGCATCACACACAAAAGGCTAAACAAGCTGAGATAGACATTAAGCATAAATGTTTTAGCCTACAATCAACCATCACACACACATAGTTCAAGTTTACCACATGGTTCACCACACGAAATTAAGTTATTACAAAACAAAATTTTGAACTACCCCTATTACATCAAGATAAAAGCCTAACACTCCCCCTTTGGCATCAAATGCCAAAAAGGGTAGGCTTCGAGAAGCTCCAAGGGGCAAAGGCAGCGATGGATCTACTCGTCATCATCATCATCAGTAGCATAGTCCACTAGATAGCTCTTGCCAAGAGGATCTGCAGAGGTGGACTGCCCAAACTAAGGGTCAAAAGCAGGAGCACGAGAGGTAGAAAAGCCGAGTGATATCATCTGCACCACTGAAGATGTCCTGATAAGCAAAGCCACCCTCGGTTCTAGCAGGAATACCACCACCATAGGTGGGGTCAAAGGCACTAGGCTGCTGAAAGCTCTGCTGCTGCTCAAACTGCTGAAAATCCTCTGTGCCATGCTGCTCCGCATCATCAAACTACTGTCCAGAGAGGTTGTCATATTCCACATAAGGATCAACGAAAGGGTGAAGAGGAGAAGCTGGAGGAAGACCGGCCTTCTCCTCTAGACGCCACATGCGCTTGTCCTGCTTGGCCTGACAATAGCAGAAGTAAGACATGAACCTCTGAAGTGCATGGCGAGTGGCATCCATGGGACCACGACCATGGCCACGCCCATGACCATGCCCACACCCACGCCCTCCAGAGACTCCAGCTGAAGGATCCACAGGAGGGACAACATCCTCCTCCACTGCTGCAGGAGCATCCTCATCATCCTGTCTTGCACCACTGTCACTGGCTTCAGTTGTCTTCCCTTTCCCTTTGCTGGATTGAGCCTGCAGTCGCCTGACATTCCAATCCGGATGCTTCATGTCACAAGGAAAGTCAAACCCGGTGACCTGCTTAATGATGTACATGAGGTAAGGGCATAAGGGAAAGACTGAGTGGAAGTCAAAGACACCTCGTTAATGTGATGCCACAGGAGATCTGTCACACTGAACCTCTTGTCAAGTCCAAAGCATACTAAGATCCTAGGAGCATGATTCTGAATGGAAGTGGAGTCGCCAATCTTAGGATCAATAGTAGCCCGGAGCAAATTATTGAGCACATAAAAATAGGGCTTCAGACCAACTGTCTTCTTATTAGCCTGTTGTGGATCAACATACATACCGGCTTCAATGAAATCAGCCCTGCCAACACCATTGGGATAGTGATCATACAAGCTAAGAGCCTCACGGTCATGATGATCAAACCCAAGAAGCCTAGAGAACTGACGGTAGTCACAGCGGTAGTGAAGTCCATTTGTCATCCAGTGAAGTACCTTGTGCTGCGAATCAATGTGGACGGTTGCCCAAAACTAGCAGATGATATCAGTGTTCCAGCTATGCTTGAAGGTCATGAGTGGCAAGATGCGCCACTCCTCAAGCTTGGCAATCAAAGCATCAACCTCTGGATGATGGTGTCCCTGTAGAGAGCTCAGAGTTGGTGATTTATGGTGGATGATGGGTGTAGTCAGACCATGGATGCCATCCTTCATGCAGACAGACTCATAATAATCCTTGTGGAATTGAGACCAAAAATGATCATCCACAGCTTCAAACTTGGACCACATAAAAGGATTCTCCTCCCGCATACGCCTGATGTCTAAGGATTGTACCTTGTAGTTGATGGACCTCCTTGGAACACAATGAGCAGGCTCATGAGGTCGATGGATGCGAGGAGCATGTTCTGGAAACCGCTGCAGAACGCGGTTCATAGTGGCAGCCCCAATACGAATCGGAGAGTGGTGAACAACTCCCGGATCAATAGCACGGCCCTCCACATCAATCACACTAGGAGCCACTACATCATGAACCCAATCATGGTGTAAGGGTGGAGGACATGGGATGGTAGAGCGAATGGGGTAGAACCGCGGACCTTCTTCACTGTCAGGCTGCTGCTGAGAGGACTGAGCATTGCTTGGACGACGAGCACGACTGCCACGAGGACGATCCTCCTCGCCATCCCCCAAACTTTGAGGACGGGGATGAGCAGCACGGTTAGGATTGGTACGAACCATACTGCGATACAAACAAGGCAAGGAAGGGCTCAGACAAGACATGTATGGAATGCGGCAAATGGGCGGACAAGCAGAGCCACGGACACGTGCTGCCCACTGCCCACCGGAAGTTCCGGTCCAAGGCAGTGCGCGGCACGTGGTCGCGTTCCGATAAATCCATCCATGAAACTTGCACAAAAGGCATCCAAACTACATGTATTGACAATAGAGAGCAAGCACGTGTGAGGAATCGACCCAAAACAAAGTACATTGGGAGATCGAGCGCGAAGTCCTGGTACCTCGTTCCTTGAAGAGAAGGGTTGAATCCGCACGTGCCAAGCCCTCCCGGCAGCCACCAACACCACCAAAACGATCTCCAAGGCAAGGGAAGCTCCCCCTCAAAGGGATTTGAAAAGGAATGGAGGAGGAGGGAGATCGGCGGTGGGGAAGGTGAGGGCGCCGCTGTCGGTTAGAGGAGGGTCGGAGTGAGTGTAAGGTCCAAATAGGCTAGAGGGGGGTGAATAGCCTAATTAAAACTTCTACAAGAATTACTTAACCACAAGTTAGAACAAAAGGTGGCGGAGCAAAATGCACTAGCTCTAACTAATTAAGCAAGCCACCTACACAAGTCTAGTACAAGGCTATCCACTAAACACAACAACAACTACAAGCTAGATACAAGACGTAATACGAGAGAAGAGCTTTGAGTGATTATACCGCCGTGTAGAGATGAGAAGTACCAATTAATCAATCACACAAGAGAAATCCTCGGCAAAGGGATGACACAAGATTTTTACCGAGGTTCACTTACTTCCCGGCAAGCTACTCCTCGTTGTGGCGATGCACCCACTTGTCGGTTCGCGAGCTAATCGACTATCAAGAGTCGAGCCCTCGGCGGGCGCCGCACAACCGCACACAAGATGGGGATCCTCCAAGCCACGAGCTCCACTAGAGTATCCAATTTGCGAACTCCCGCGGGGAAGGATCAAGAACCCCTTACAACACTTGGTGAGGGCTCCAACAATCTCCAATTGCGAGCTCAATAACCTCCGCTGCTCCAAGCCATCTACCGTGTCGGGAAACACGGAAGAGTAATAAGAAATCCGCAGCAACTCGAAGATCAAGTGCCTCTAGAATGCAACTCTCAAGCAATGCACTTGAATCTCACTCAATCTCACTCAAGATGTGCAACTAAGCAAAGAGATGAGTGGAGGGGTTGTTCTCTAGCTCAAAGGATGTTTCTAGGTCTCAAAATGTGCAAGAGTTGCCCTCAAACCCCGGACACCCTCTATTTATAACGAAGGGGTACGCAGCTAGCCGTTACAGACGACGCAGCAAAAAACGCGCTGACCGGACGCTCCGGTCACTACACGACAACAAGAAACAGTGTGCGTCAGAACTAGCCGTTGCCCTGACCGGACGCGCTCCTGTGAATGACCGGACGCGCTCCTGCGAATGATCGGACGCGCTCCTGCGAATGACCGAACGCGATAGTGCCAGCGTCCGGTCGCGTTCCAGTAAGCTCCCGTCGAGACCGGACGCGTCCGATCACACGTGACCGGACGCGCCCCGCGTCCGATCGTCACTCCGCTTCGCTCTGCCCCTCTGGACGCCTGACCGGACGCTCCGGTTCCGTGAGGGACCGGATGCGCCGGTCGCGCGCTCTCCTTCTGCGCACTGGTGAACTGACCGGACGTGCTGGTCAGGCCAGACCAGCGTCCGGTCACAAACCCTAGTGCCGCGCCGTGTTGAACTGACCGAACACGTCCGGTCAAACCATGACCGCGTCCGGTGCAGCGTCTGGTCAACACAGTGACCGCCGTTCGCCTCCGTTTCTTTTCCAACTTTTGGTGCAGTAGAAAATAGGCATTTCACTTCCCCAAAAAAGCGCCGAATCCCGCCTCGCAAGCTCGGCGGGAGGGAGAGAGGAACCCAAACCCCTCTCTACCGCTTAAACTCCACCGCCTTTGCAAATGTGCTAACACCACCAAGTGTACACCATCATGTGCAAGTGTGTTAGCATTTCACAAACATTTCCCAAGGCGTTATGTTAGCTCTCTACTAGATCCTAATGCATATGCTCAAGACATTGATCTAGTGGCACTTGATTCCCGAGCTAACTATGATTTCCCCTCTTGATAGTCGGCTATATATCCTAAACCCGGTCAATCACTTCTCTACTCATCTTAGACCGGCAAAAGGAAAACCCTATGGTTATACCTTTGCCTTGCGCTCTTAGATCCTTTGTTCCATGTCCATCTCCTCATGCTTGATCACCATGATCATCATTTTATGTGCATCTTCACCATGATCGTCATTTCATGTCCATGCACCATTTCTTTGTGATCTTGTGGCCACCACTCCTTGCCACGTACACCTTCATCACATGTGTTGCTTATGCCTAACACTTAACACATGGCATTAGCAACTTGGTGTCATTAATTACCAAAGCCAAACTTGGGCTTTCAATCTCCCCCTTTTTGGTAATTGATGACAACCATCACAAAGATATGAAATGAAATCAACTTTCAATTTAGATAGTATTAGCTCCCCCTACATATGTGCTTTCATGAGTTTGGTTCAATTGTGCACATATGTATGGATTTGAATTTTGGGAGAGTTACTACTATCAAATTGATGCTAAGGTATATAGAATGGACCTTTGAAGCGTGATACCAATCGGAGTTGCCTTTATATACCATCCTTAGCATCGATGTAGCTAGACACCACTTGTAATACATCACTTGTAAAGATCACAAACACTAAAGTACCCCGTGAGATCAACAATATAAGCAAAGGTGTCTAGATACCACTTGTAAAGCTACTCTTAACAAATCATCATTCAAGTTCTATTTCTAGCATACACCATACAATCATGAAGATGAATTTAAGCTTTGCAATGCAACAATTCATCATGTTAATGCACATACAAATGCAACAAATAATTCATGAGCTTGCTCCCCCTGCTTGTGCGCTCAATTTTAATTTCTCTCCCCCTTTGCAACTTAACTTTTTATCTTTTGTGACTTTTCTATCTTTGTGACTTTTCTCTCCCCCTTTGTCAACAATCACCAAAAAGGTGCCAATTTTAGTGAGAGTTAAGTCAATCAATATGCGGGAGACCAAATTATGGTTCAATCTAGATTACTTGCCTAGAATATGTAATTCGGTTTGATCCAAGGACAAGCTTCTTCACACCTCATAAAGTATAAGGGTTATCTTGACCATGTTGAATTACACATCATGAGCTCATTTTCTAGATTCAACACTAGGTTTGCAAGCCCACAAACATGTCATATGCTACCACTAGATCAATCAAACATAGAAGCAATAGTGGTACCATATATACATTAAACTCATTTAATTTTCATGAATGAGCCTATTTGTCATGCAAATATGTCTATATGTTCTAAACATGTCCTTAGCAAAGTATGGATGATATGCCAAACAACTTTACCTTGCTATGTTGGAGGAGAGGCATGTCATATAAGAATGTGGGGTTGCACTCATTTCAAGTTGGAGAAGTCAAGTATGTTCAATTCATTCTTCAACTTGTAAAATCTCTTCTCATCAAGTGGCTTTGTGAATATGTCGGCTAGTTGATCTTCGGTGCCAATGCTTTCAATGCTAATATCACCCTTTTGTTGATGGTCTCTTATGAAATGATGCCTAATATCAATGTGCTTGGTTCTTGAATGTTGAACCGGATTTTGTGTCATCTTGATAGCACTCTCATTATCACAAAACAATGGCACATTCTTGAATTTTATTCCAAAGTCATTCAAGGTGGCCTTCATCCAAAGTAATTGTGCACAACAACTACCGGCACTAATGTATTCGGCCTCGGCGGTAGATAGTGCAACACTATTTTGTTTCTTTGATGACCATGAAACAAGAGACCTTCCAAGCAATTGATAAGTGCCACTTGTGCTCATTCTATCAATCTTGCATCCACCATAGTCGGAGTCCGAATGTCCAATCAACTCAAAGTTTGACCCCTTTGGAAACCATAAACCAACATCATGAGTGCCCTTAAGATATCTCAATATCCTCTTGGTTGCTTTCAAGTGACTTTCTCTAGGTGAAGCTTGATATCTTGCACACTTGCACACACTAAACATCACATCCGGCCTAGAAGCGGTGACATAGAGCAAACTTCCAATCATAGACCGGTATTGCTTTTGATCTACCATGTTACCACTAGCATCAATACCCAATTGATCATTTGTGCCCATTGGTGTACTCATTGGCTTAGCATCTTGCAATCCAAACTTCTTGATCATGTCCTTGATGTACTTGCCTTGACTTACAAAAGTGCCATTCTTCATTTGTTTGATTTGAAGTCCAAGGAAGTAACTAAGCTCTCCAATCATAGACATCTCAAACTCATTAGCTATCATATTTCCAAACTCTTCACAAAAGTCTTGGTTAGTTGATCCAAAGATAATGTCATCCACATAGATTTGCAACACAAACAAGTCATTTCCAAGCTTCTTGGTGAAGAGAGTGGTGTCAACCTTTCCCATCTTGAACCCTTTAGAGAGAAGAAAGTCCCTCAATCTCTCATACCATGCTCTAGGTGCTTGCTTCAAACCATACAATGCCTTCTTTAACTTGAAAACATGGTCGGGCTTCTTGTCATCTTCAAAACCGGGAGGTTGCTCAACATAAACTTCTTCATTGATGTAGCCGTTGAGAAATGCACTCTTGACATCCATTTGATAGAGCTTAATGTTGTGTGCACAAGCATATGCTAATAAGATTCTAATTGCCTCCAATCTTGCAACCGGTGCATATGTTTCTCCAAAGTCAAGACCCTCAACTTGTGTGTAACCTTGTGCTACCAATCTTGCTTTGTTCCTCACAACCATGCCATCTTGATCTTGTTTGTTTCTAAAGACCCACTTAGTACCAATCACATTGTAGTTCTTTGGTCTCTCAACAAGTTCCCAAACTTGATTTCTAGTGAAGTTGTTTAGCTCTTCATGCATGGCATTTACCCAATTGGAATCTTTCAATGCATCTTCTATTTTCTTAGGTTCTTCAAGTGACACAAATGAGTAATGCTCACAAAAGGATGCTAATCTTGATCTAGTTTGAACACCACTTTGAATTCCACCAATGATTTGATTCAATGGATGATCTCTTGCTATGCTAGTAGGTTGGAGTATTGGGAGTTGATTACTTCCACTTGTTTGACCTTGAACTTGAGCTTCATTATGAGTACCACTTGAGCTTGCTTGATTTGTATCAATTTGCACATTTTGGTTGATCACATGAGTATCATCATCATCATCAACTTGCCTCGGCCTTATGTCACCAATGTCCATATTCTTCATTGCATTTGACAATTGATCTCCTCTCACATCATCAAGGTTTTGAACTTCATTTTGAGATCCTTGGGTTTCATCAAACTCAACATCATGAACTTCTTCCAAGGTGCCATTTGTGAGATTCCAAACTCTATATGCTTTGCTTGTGGTAGAATAACCAAGTAAGAACCCTTCATCACATTTCTTTTCAAACTTGCTCAATCTAGTGCCTTTCTTGAGAATATAGCATTTGCAACCAAACACTCTAAAGTATGCAATGTTGGGCTTTCTTCCATTCAAGAGCTCATATGGTGTCTTCCCAAGCTTTCCATGGCAATAGAGACGGTTGCTACAATAGCAAGCCGTGTTGATAGCTTCACTCCAAAATGAATGACTCACATTGTATTCACTAAGCATTGATCTAGCCATGTCAATCAAAGTTCTATTCTTTCTTTCAACTACACCATTGGATTGAGGAGTGTAGGTTGGTGAGAATTGATGTCCAATACCAAGATTATCACACAATTCCTCAATTCGTGTGTTCTTGAACTCACTACCATTGTCACTTCTAATCTTCTTGATGGTAGTCTCAAATTCATTTTGCACTCTCTTGACAAAAGACTTGAATAGACCATAGACATCACTCTTGTCAAAGAGAAAGAACACCCAAGTGTATCTAGTGTAGTTATCAACAATCACAAAACCATACTTGTTGCCACCAATGCTAGTGTATGTTGTTGGCCCAAACAAGTCCATGTGCAATAGCTCAAATGCCTTTGATGTGCTCATTTCACTCTTACTAGGATGTGTATTTCCAACTTGTTTGCTGGCTTGACAAGCACTACATGGTTTATCCTTTTCAAAAGTCACATCTTTCAAGCCTCTAACTAAGTCATGCCTCAAAAGTTTGTTCAATTGTTTTATTCCAACATGACCAAGCCTTCTATGCCACAACCATCCCATACTAGATTTGCTAAGCAAGCATGATGTCAATTGGGTCTCACTATCATTGAAGTCAACCAAGTACAAGCTACCATGTCTAAATCCTTTGAATATCAAATTTGATCCATCAACACTAATGACTTCAACATCATCACTACCAAATATGCACTTGAAGCCAAGATCACAAAGTTGTGCCACCGACAAAAGATTGAAATCCAAGCTCTCAACTAGCAACACATTTGATATGCTCATGTCATTTGAGATAGCAATTTTACCAAGCCCCTTGACCTTGCCTTTCTTGTTGTTGCCGAAAGTGATAGCATCAAAACCACCATTTTGACTTGTATCAATTGATTTGAACATACAAGAATCCCCGGTCATATGTTGAGTGCACCCACTATCAAGCACCCAATGCCTTCCTCCGGCTTTGTAATTGACCTACATGACAAGATCAATTCCTTTTAGGTACCCAAACTTGTTTGGGTCCTCCAAGGTTAGTGACCAATCTCTTTGGTACCCAAATGGCTTTCTTCTTTGAGCCCATCCATGGTGTACCAATAAACTTAGCATGAACACCATTTGTACCCTTGGTAAGTATATAGAAAGAATCAAACTTAATTAAGGATACATTAGCATTGGATTTCTTGTTCATGCAATGTTGCTCTATGTGACCAACTTGCTTGCACACTTTGCAATAGCTACCTTTGTTCTTCACAAAACTAGTCTTGTGAGGAGCAAAAGCGGCCTTGCCTTTCTTGGGGTTATAGCCCAATCCCTCTTTGTAGAGAGAAGCTCTTTGGCTACCCAAGCACATAAGCAAGCGGTCCTCACCACCATAAGCCTTAGCTAAGGTGTGATTGAGCTCTTTTACCTCCTTCTTGAGATTTTCATTCTCAACTATAAGTGTGGAGTCACAAGTGAAACCATCACTACTAGATGAGGATGATGTAGATGCGCTACATGAAGGGTTAGTGGTAGCAACAACAATAGGCTTATGAAAAGATTCATCAATTATATCACATGATATGCCTATGTTGCAAGTTTTAGCTTTCTCAACATTAGTTGGCATGTTTTCACATTTTTCAACTAGAGAGGAATGAGCTTCTTCAAGCTTAGTGTGAGATTTTTGAAGCTTCTTATGGTCTACCTTTAGACTCTCATAAGATGCCCTAAGCTCATCAAGTTCTTGCATAAGGTTTTTCTTTTCCTTAAGCAAGCCCTTGCACTCCTTTCTAGATTCTTTATAATGTTGAGTGCAATCTTCTAGCATAGTGATTAGTTTAGCTTTAGTGAATTCTTCTTCATCACTATCACTATCACTAGCATTATCATGATCACTCTCATCATCGGATGATACCTTAGAGGCCTTAGCCATGAAGCACGATGGAGTGTCAAAGAGGGAGACCTTCTCTTGGATGGCAATGCTAGCATGTCCCTTCTTCTTGCTCTTGTTGTCATCCTCATCATCACTTGAGGAATCATCACTATCCCATGTAGCAACATGAGAATCATTCTTCTTCTTATGAGAACTCTCCTTTTCTTGCTTCCTCTTTTGCTTCTTCCTCTCCTTCTTAATAGCATCTTCATCATCACTATCATAAGGACACTTTGCAATGAGATGATCTTTGCTATGGCATCTAAAGCATCTCATGGTATGCTCATTCTTCTTAGATGAGTTCTTCCTCCTCCTTGCACGATAGCCCTTCTTCTTCATGAATTTGCCAAATTGCTTGACAAAAAGAGCCATCTTCTCATCAATGTCATCACTATCACAAGAGCTTGAGTCTTCATCACTTGATGATTCAATCTTGGACTTGCCCTTGGATGTGGTGGCTTTGAATGCCACACTCTTCTTCTTCTCATCATCCTTCTTCTCATTTTCCTTCTTCTTTTTCTTGACCAACTCATCTTTCTCATCATCTTCTCTATATGAATCATCGGTCATCACTTCTTGAAATATTTGTTGAGGAGTTGAATCCTTCAATGTAGTTCTCACTAGCACGGTGATCAATGTATCAAATCTCTTGGGCAAGCTTCTCAAGAACTTCAGAATTGGTTGTCCTTGACTTCCTCACCAAGTGCCTTGAGTTCATTGACAATGACTTGCAATCTATGAAACATTTCTGGCACACTCTCATCATCTTGCATCTTGAAGCTTGAAAATTTTTCTTGCAAGATATATGCTTTAGCGGTCTTTGTGCCTTCGGTGCCTTCAAATGTTTCTTCAAGCTTGGCCCAAGCATCATGTGCAACTTCTATGTTTTTTACTTGCTCAAAAGTCTTGTCATCTAATGCCTCATGAAGAGCACTAATGGCAATGTCGTTGCATTGGAGCTTCTTCTCTTCCACCGGTGTAGGTGCTTCCGGATTAGCAACCTCAAATTTTGTTTCGGTGACCTTCCACACTTCTCTATTGATTGACTTGAGGTGTGCGGTCATCTTAACCATCCAATATGCATAATTTGTGCTATCAAAGTGAGGTGCCTTCTTGGTGTTGTTGATGTGCAAACTTAATTGAGCCATTTCTTCTTCACCGTAGGTTGTTAAGCCTCAAATAAACGGTGCCTCGGCTCCGATACCACTTGTAAGGTCCAAATAGGCTAGAGGGGGGGTGAATAGCCTAATTAAAACTTCTACAAGAATTACTTAACCACAAGTTAGAACAAAAGATGGCGGAGCAAAATGCACTAGCTCTAACTAATTAAGCAAGCCACCTACACAAGTCTAGTACAAGGCTATCCACTAAACACAACAACAACTACAAGCTAGATACAAGACGTAATACGAGAGAAGAGCTTTGAGTGATTATACCGCCGTGTAGAGATGAGAAGTACCAATTAATCAATCACACAAGAGAAATCCTCGGCAAAGGGATGACACAAGATTTTTACCGAGGTTCACTTGCTTCCCGGCAAGCTACTCCTCGTTGTGGCGATGCACCCACTTGTCGGTTCGCGAGCTAATCGACTATCAAGAGTTGAGCCCTCGGCGGGCGCCGCACAACCGCACACAAGATGGGGATCCTCCAAGCCACGAGCTCCACTAGAGTATCCAATTTGCGAACTCCCGCGGGGAAGGATCAAGAACCCCTTACAACACTTGGTGAGGGCTCCAACAATCTCCAATTGCGAGCTCAATCACCTCCGCTGCTCCAAGCCGTCTACCGTGTCGTGAAACACGGAAGAGTAACAAGAAATCCGCAGCAACTCGAAGATCAAGTGCCTCTAGAATGCAACTCTCAAGCAATACACTTGAATCTCACTCAATCTCACTCAAGATGTGCAACTAAGCAAAGAGATGAGTGGAGGGGTTGTTCTCTAGCTCAAAGGATGTTTCTAGGTCTCAAAATGTGCAAGAGTTGCCCTCAAACCCCGGACACCCTCTATTTATAACGAAGGGGTACGCAGCTAGCCGTTACAGACGACGCAGCAAAAAACGCGCTGACCGGACGCTCCGGTCAGGGTGACCGGACGCGTCCGGTCACTACACGACAGCAAGAAACAGTGTGCGTCAGAACTAGCCGTTGCCCTGACCGGACGCGCTCCTGTGAATGACCGGATGCGCTCCTGCGAATGACCGGACACGCTCCTGCGAATGACCGGACGTGACAGTGCCAGCGTCCGGTCGCGTTCCAGTAAGCTCCCGTCGAGACCGGACGCGTCCGATCACACGTGACCGGACGCGCCCCGCGTACGATCGTCACTCTGCTTCGCTCTGCCCCTCTGGACGCCTGACCGGACGCTCTGGTTCCATGAGGGACCGGACGCGCCGGTCGCGCGCTCTCCTTCTGTGCACTGGTGAACTGACTGGACGCGCTGGTCAGGCCAGACCAGCGTCCGGTCACAAACCCTAGTGCCGCGCCGCGTTGAACTGACCGAACGCGTCCGGTCAAACCGTGACCGCGTCCGGTGCAGCGTCTGGTCAACACAGTGACCGCCGTTCGCCTCCGTTTCTTTTCCAACTTTCGGCGCAGTAGAAAATAGGCATTTCACTTCCCCAAAAAAGCGCCGAATCCCGCCTCGCAAGCTCGGCGGGAGGGAGAGAGGAACCCAAACCCCTCTCTACCGCTTAAACTCCACCGCCTTTGCAAATGTGCTAACACCACCAAGTGTACACCATCATGTGCAAGTGTGTTAGCATTTCACAAACATTTCCCAAGGCGTTATGTTAGCTCTCTACTAGATCCTAATGCATATGCTCAAGACATTGATCTAGTGGCACTTGATTCCCGAGCTAACTATGATTTCCCCTCTTGATAGTCGGCTATATATCCTAAACCCGGTCAATCACTTCTCTACTCATCTTAGACCGGCAAAAGGAAAACCCTATGGTTATACCTTTGCCTTGCGCTCTTAGATCCTTCGTTCCATGTCCATCTCCTCATGCTTGATCACCATGATCATCATTTTATGTGCATCTTCACCATGATCGTCATTTCATGTCCATGCACCATTTCTTTGTGATCTTGTGGCCACCACTCCTTGCCACGTACACCTTCATCACATGTGTTGCTTATGCCTAACACTTAACACATGGCATTAGCAACTTGGTGTCATTAATTACCAAAACCAAACTTGGGCTTTCAGTGAGAAGGAATGAAGAAAATGGATTTTAACCCCACAGCCCGCAGTTATACAGTGAAGGTTACCAGAAGTTCCGGTCGGCCAAGTCAGATAAGATTTGCGCAGAGAATTGAACAACCAGAAGTTCCGGTAGGGGCCAAAAACCAGCGAGAAGCATACTAAGAAGTGGTGAACCATATGATATACTCAAACCAACTCAAATATGTCCAGATTTCATGAAATCAATACATAACTATGGATACATTGGAGCATTGAAAAATAGGTTTTGAAAGTTTCACACAACTTTTCACAAGAGTTTTTGTCCAATTCTAAAGCATACAAGTGTGCACAAGATGTCAAGCCACGTTACGAGAATCAATGATATTGAGCTCACGCCTCAAAGCACAAAATCTTGACTCATCTAGAAGCTTTGTGAAGATATCGGCTAGCTGAAATTCGGTTCTCACATGTTGCACAACGATATCTCCTTTGGCTTGGTGGTCTCTCAAGAAGTGATGGCGAATGTCTATGTGCTTTGTTCTTGAGTGGTTTACGGGGTTGTCAGCTAGCTTGATTGCTCCCTCATTGTCACATAAGAGAGGAATCTTACTTTGCTCACAACCAAAGTCTCTTAAGGTTTGCTTCATCCAAAGCAGTTGGGCACAGCAAGCGCCGGCCGCCACATACTCGGCCTCAGCGGTGGATAAGGCAATAGAGTTTTGCTTTTTAGAACTCCATGACACCAAAGACCTACCAAGAAATTGGCATATCCCGGATGTACTCTTTCGCTCTACCCTGCAACCGGCATAATCCAAATCGGAATAGCCAAGTAGAGTGAAAGTGGAGCCCTTAGGATACCACAAGCCAAGACTAGGAGTGAGCACAAGATACCAAAAAATTCTCTTAACGGCCATGAGATGACATTCTTTCGGATTGGCTTGAAATCTTGCACACATGCACACGCTAAGCATAATATCGGGCCTAGATGCACAAAGGTAGAGCAAGGATCCAATCATGGAGCGATATACCTTTTGATCTATGGCCTTGCTGTCTCCATCAAGGTCGAGATGTCTGGTTGTAGGCATTGGGGTCTTAATGGGCTTGGCCTTGTCCATGTCAAACTTCTTTAGCATGTCGGTGGTGTACTTGGTTTGACTTATGAACGTGCCATCCTTCAGTTGCTTGATTTGAAACCCAAGAAAGTATGTCAACTCCCCCATCATGGACATCTCAAATTTTTTTGTCATGATCCTACTAAATTGCTCACAAAAATCTGCATTAGTACTGCCAAATATAATGTCATCGACATATATTTGGCAAATAAATATATCATTATTGACTTTGCGAGTAAATAAAGTGGGATCGGCCTTTCCAATCTCAAACCCTTGTTTGAGTAGAAAATCCTTGAGACAATCATACCAAGCTCTAGAGGCTTGCTTAAGCCCATAGAGCACTTTGTCAAGCTTGTAGACGTGGTTGGGATGATGTGGATCTTCAAAACCCGGTGGTTGCTCCACATACACGGTTTCGGAGAGGGGGCCGTTGAGGAATGCACTTTTCACATCCATTTGAAACAACTTGAAATCATGGTGAGCAGCAAAGGCAAGTAATATGCGAATAGATTCAAGCCTAGCTACAGTTGCATAAGTCTCCCCAAAATCCAAACCTTCGATTTGAGTGAAACCTTTGGCTACCAACCGTGTCGTATTCCTTGTGACCACATCATACTCATCTTCTTTGTTGCGGAAGACCCACTTGGTACCTATCACATTTTGATTGGGCCTTTCCACCAAGGAACATACTTCATTCCTGGTGAAGTTGTTCAACTCTTCTTCCATGGCCATCACCCAATACGGGTCCTTTGATGAGGTTGTTGTCCCGATCTTCATGACGTAGGATCTTGATCTTGATAACTAGCTGATAACAGCCGATAACTTGCTGCCAACAGCGATAACTAGTGCAACCTGACGACACGCACAAGGAGCCAACCACCGTCTCTATACGGCAGCCTGAACCAAGGATTCACCCAACCACACTCTCAAAGAAACCAACCTACGCAACCTGGAATCAATGGACCAGGAGCACGGATTGGGTGCCGATGACGCGGCCGCTTCTGTAATCTCCGCGAAGGAAAACACAAGAGCAAAGGGGTAGAGATCTCTCTCTGGTTTTTGTTAGCACACAGCTGAACAAAGTGGTCTATATTCAGATTATCAAAAGTCCTCTTTTCTTTACAAGCATAGGAGTATTTATACAAGGAACAACCCTCCTGTATAGGTGTGATCACGAGATGGAAAATAAAAAGACTAGAATGTGAAAAGGCTTCCACGAAATGAGTTTCCAGGAGTCCATGCGGCTGTCAGTTTCTAAAGCAGTCTCCACTAAAAGTGTCATAACTCCCTAGTGGGAAGTCCAAATGACAATCCGTTTCTTGAGTGTGAAACTAGACTCAACAAGCTTTCCATCCATATATGCCATGCACCATGTAACATCGTAGACTGGTACAGTTTTGCATAGGAACTTGAACAACATGCATGCTGTCGACCACCTGACCAGTCCTCACTAAATCTAGTCGGACGCTATAGGGAAAATTCCAATCTAGTCGGGGCTTGTTGCATTGGAAAATAGACTTGATAAGCTTTCCAAAATGTCCTCATGGACCTTCATAGCTTTTGTGAATCAAGAGTTATGGCCGATTCTTTCTGCTGGTTTCGTCGCGCTGGACTGGCCCAAGCTGGTGGTCGGTGGTCTGGTCCGAGCTGGTGGTCGGATTCTTCCTCCTCTTCATGTATTTTCCTAAGTACAACCAAAGTAGCATTCTTAGGTAGTATAACATTCTCACAAGTGTTAGAATTAAGATCAGTTAGGAACCAATTCACTTGCTCTTGTAGTTTCTTAGCACGACTTCTTGTAAGTGGTCCTGGATTTGTGATATTCATGTTGGATGGTGAATGATTGTCACTCGAGGAAGCACGTATGGCTGAGATGTCCTCATCATCCTCCCCCTCTTGAAAAGGAGTCGTCCTCGACTCTGATTCTTCTAGTCCGAAGAATGGTGTCAAGTCATCAACATTGAAGGATTTGCTAACACCATAATCTTCAGGGAGATCAATCTTGTAAGCATTATCATTAATCTTGGACAGCACTTTGAATGGACCATCTCCTCGTGGCATCAACTTGGATTTGCGCTTCTCTAGAAAGCGGTCTTTGCGAAGGTGTACCCAAACTAAATCTCCAGGTTCAAATGTCACCTTCTTGCGATGCTTGTTCGCCCATTCAGCATAGTACTTGGACCTTTTCTCAATTGTTTCTTTGGTCTTCTCATGAATCTTCTTGACATAAGATGCGCGCTTGGAGGCTTCCATGTTAGCTCTTTCCTGCAATGGCAAAGGCAACAAATCGATCGGAGCAAGTGGTTTGAAACCATATACTACTTCAAAAGGACACATATTAGTTGTAGAGTGTACTGCCCTGTTGTAAGCGAATTCCACATGTGGCAAGCACTCCTCCCATTCCTTCAAGTTCTTCTTGATCAAGGCTCGCAGCAACATAGAAAGTGTTCTATTCATGACTTCAGTTTGCCCATCCATTTGAGGGTGGCAAGTGGTAGAAAACAGCAACCTTGTACCGAGTTTTGCCCATAACGTCTTCCAAAAGTAGCTCAAAAACTTAGTGTCACGATCTGAAATAATCGTCTTGGGCATGCCATGCAACCTCACAATTTCCCTGAAAAATAGAGAGGCTACGTGGGAAGCATCATCGCTTTTATGACATGGTATAAAATGTGCCATTTTAGAGAACCGATCAACAACAACAAAAATTGAATCCCTCCTCCTCTTTGTCCTTGGTAAACCTAAAACAAAATCCATGCTAATGTCTTCCCAAGGAGCACTAGGAACAGGCAAGGGAGTATATAAACCATGGGGGTTCAGTTTTGACTTAGCTTTGTGGCAAGTGATGCATCTTTGCACAAATCTTTCGACATCCCTTCTCATCTTTGGCCAATAAAAATGGTCAGCCAACATGTCATATGTCTTTTTCCATCCAAAATGACCCATCAATCCACCTGCATTTGTTTCCTGTAACAACAAGAGTCTAACAGAGCAATTGGGAACACACAATTTGTTAGCTCTAAACAAGAATCCATCATGTACATGATATTTTTCCCAACCTTTACCTATTGTACATTTTACATAAGGTTCTAAAAAGTCATGATCAGCAGAGTATAATTCTTTTATGTGTTCAAGTCCTAGCACTTTAACATCGAGTTGATTTAACAAAATATTTTTACGAGATAAAGCATCAGCGACAATGTTTTCCTTACCTTTCTTATATTTCACAACATATGGAAAAGTTTCAATGAATTCAACCCATTTAGCAAGTCTACGGTTCAGTTTTGATTGTCCTTTTAAATATTTCAAGGCCTCATGGTCTGAATGAATAACAAATTCTTTTGGCCATAAGTAATGTTGCCAAGTCTCAAGTGCTCTTACCAAAGCATACAACTCTTTGTCATACACCGAATAGTTCAGTTGTGCTCCTCCCAACTTCTCACTGAAGTAGGCCACAGGCTGTCCAATTTGCATGAGAACTCCTCCAATTCTAATCCCACTTGCGTCACATTCAACCTCAAAGGTTTTTGTGAAATCCGGCAACACAAGCAAGGGGGCTTCAGATAATTTTTTCTTCAATTCTTGGAAAGCTTTCTCTTGTGGCTCACCCCATTGGAAGGCAACACCTTTCTTCGTTAACTCATTCAATGGAGCAGCTATTGCGCTAAAATCTCTCACAAATCTCCTGTAAAAACCAGCAAGTCCATGAAAACTTCTCACCTGGCTTACATTTTCAGGAGTTGGCCAATCCTTGATTGTTTTCACCTTTGATTCATCAACTTCAATTCCTGAACCTGAAACAACAAAACCAAGAAACACAACCTGATCTGTACAAAATGTGCACTTCTCTAGGTTAGCAAATAATTTTTCTTTCCTGAGCACGTCTAACACTTGCTGAATATGATCAACATGTTCTTCCAATGTCTTGCTGTAAATTAGGATATCATCAAAGTAAACAACAACAAATTTTCCAATGAATGCTCGCAAGACATGGTTCATCAATCTCATGAATGTACTAGGTGCATTAGTCAAACCAAAAGGCATAACTAACCATTCGTACAGCCCAAACTTTGTTTTAAATGCAGTTTTCCATTCATCTCCAATTTTCATTCTAATTTGATGGTAACCACTTCTCAAATCAATTTTAGAAAATATCATAGATCCACTTAATTCATCAAGCATATCATCTAGCCTAGGAATAGGATGATGATAACGAACAGTGATGTTATTGATGGCTCTGCAATCTACACACATCCTCCATGAACCATCTTTCTGTGGCACCAAAATCACAGGGACAGCACAAGGACTTAAACTTTCACGCACATAACCTTTATCTAAAAGTGCTTGTACTTGCCTTTGAATTTCCTTGGTTTCTTTGGGGTTGGTGCGGTATGCTGGACGGTTTGGGAGTGTAGCTCCAGGGATGAAATCAATTTGATGTTCAATACCACGCAAAGGAGGAAGTCCAGCAGGTGTTTCTTCTGGAAAAACATCTTCATATTCCTGCAAAACACGTGCAACAACACTAGGGATAGAAGTTAAGTCATTAGCTGAAAGCAATGTGTCCTTGCACATAAGTATGATTAATACTTGATCTGGGTTTCTCCTCACATCTCTCATTTCAGATTTGGTGGCTATCATCACTAAGTTCTCTCCCTCTCTTTTTTTGTTATCTCTCATGTTTGGCTTGTGGCTCTCACTCTTCGATTTGTGGAAGGCACTCAAATTCTTTTTCTCTCCTTCTTTTCCACTCTCATTCCTCACAACAGAGCTCTTTTGCAAGTGCTTAGCTAGGATTTGTTGTGGTGTCATGGGTTTAAGTATCAACTCCTTTCTCTTCCACTTGATGGTGTATTCATTGGTCCGACCACAATGCAGAGATGACCGATCATATTGCCATGGTCTTCCCAACAGCATATGACACACTGTCATGGGTGCCACATCACATTCCACAGTGTCAACATATTCACCAATCTTGAAAGGAACTTTCACTCTTTGTGCAATCTTAATGGAACCCAAATTATTTAACCATTGGACATGATAGGGATGAGGATGTTTCAGCAACTTTAGACCAAGCTTGTCAACCATTTCTTTACTAGCAAGATTGTGGCAACTTCCATCATCAATGATTACCTTGCACACCTTGTCTTCAACCTTGGCTCTAGCTTGGAAAAGATTGTGCCTCTGTTCGTTTTCAGCTTCACTCATTTGCACACTCAAAATTTGAGTTACAACAAGAGCAGCACCAGTTTCAAATGCACATACTTCCTTTTCAGGATTATCTTCTCCTTCAGTATCTTCATGTTCTTCATCACTAGCAGATTCATATTCTCCTTGGTCATTCACAATGATGGTTCTATTATTGGGACACTCCCGTATAACATGACCACGACCTCCACACTTGAAGCATTGAATTCCACTACTCTTGGTTGAAGAACCCACTGAAGTAGGTGATGAGATTGCTGATTTGTTCTTCTCATTTAGAGCAGCCAACTCCTTCCCACTAGAAGCACCAAAATTATTTGATCTTGTACCACCACTTGAGTTGGAAGTTGTACCTCTGCTTGCACTACCTCTTGGTGTGAATTTGCTACCACTTGGCATACTTCTTGTGCTGAAAGATACTCCTCTGTTGGACTTCATGTCCTGCTGCAATTGACGCTCAGCCTTGCTAGCTTGATGTACCAATTCAATGAGATTACCGTACTACTGAAATTCAACAATGCATTGAATATTGCGATGCAACCCTGACATAAAGCGTGCAATAGATTGCTCTTCATCTTCATATACATTGGCTCGAATCATTGCCTTCTCCATCTCTTTATAATACTCATCAACATTAAGGCTTCCTTGCTTCAGATTCTGCAGCTTGTCAAATAAATCACGACGGTAATGTTTGGGGACAAACCTTGCCCTCATTTCTCTTTTCATTTCAGCCCACGAATGGACTGCACCTTGCCCAGCTTCTTCTCTGTCATTGAGCATTTGTTCCCACCAGATTAGAGCATATCCATCAAACTCAAGAGCAGCCATGGCCATCTTCTTTTGCTCAGAATAATTATGCAAGCGAAAAATTTTATCAACCTTCAACTCCCATGTAAGATATGCTTCAGGATCAGATCCTCCATCAAACTTAGGCATGTTGAATTTTAATTTGCCAAACCTCTCTTCATTGGGCCGATTACGCCCACGATTACCTCGGTGACGATGGCCATCATTATGGGGCTGTTCAACCTCCTCCTCTTCTTCTTCTTCATCCTCTTGTTCAGTCCCACTTTCTTCTAGGCCAACACTCCCATGATCATGATCAGCACCTCTACCACCTCCTCGACGCCCTGGAGGTGGAGGCCTTCTTGCATGTACAACAGCTCGCTCTCTACGTCTCCGTTGTTCTCTTGCAAGTCGAGCAGCAGCTTCTTCTTCAGCTTCATTAGCATCTTCTCCATGGTTGCTTACACCATCACGAGGTTGGCGTTGATCTCTGATTTCAGCCATAAGAGTCTGAAAATCTCGTGACAATCGATCTTGCTTATCTTCCAAACTTTGCTTCAGCTCATTAAATTGTGCCATAGTGACACAATCCTCAATCTCAATTCCACTCATCTTCCTGTAAAGTTAGCTAGACCAAACAATAATATTTGTAGAATAGGAAATATATATATATATATGGAATCTCTCAACCTCACCTCTCTTACCAACCAAAGCTCTTATGAATTCCTGCGGATTACAGAAGGCCAATGCGAGGTGGTAACAAGAAAGTGATGGTTAAGCGAATACAAGATCAGTTTTCCTATGACAGTGGCTTTTATGTGGAGCTTGGTGGGGAAAAAATTCACAAGGAATGCAATCTGAATTCTAGATATTGTAAGGCTAAATCACAGTCCAAACTAGAAGTTCAATGCCTAGTGCTGACCACAAGTTATGAGTGATGTAAATGGATCAAACACACGCGCAAAGAAAATTCAGATTTGATGCAAACAAGGAGTATGCTTAGGATGCAAGTGTTGCAATCAAACCCAAGCAAAATTTTGCACTAAAGAAAGGATAGCTATCTGGTTGTGTAATTGATGAAAATTTCAGAACTTGTGCATATAACAAACTGATCTTTCAACTATTCTTTCACTATTTTCTCAACTCTCTTTTTTTTAACTTTTCTTTCTTCTTTTTTTGACACTTTTTTTATATAACTAAGAATAGGATCAGATATAACACGTGCACAGTTGTTTTTTTGTAGAAACAAGACACAACCGTCAGCTATAACTTGATAGGATCAAAGTTAACGCAAAGGATGATACGGGTTTCTGATTTTTTTTATATATATGGGAAAATTTAGATATATATAAAATAAAGAGGCACAAAGGACACACGAAGGATAATATGATCAGCAACTAAAACAAAGACTCTAATGGACTGAAACTTAACAAAACTCACAAGAATAACAGATTGAAACAAAGGGCTATAGCAAAATATTTTTCTGGTTTTTGGTGGATAGGACGAACATGATATATATGTAGCTAAGGGTAAAGATTCCTACCGTGGCAACGAAGGCTTTGATACCAAATGATGAGGTTGTTGTCCCGATCTTCATGACATAGGATCTTGATCTTGATAACTAGCTGATAACAGCCGATAACTTGCTGCAAGCAGCGATAACTAGTGCAACCTGACGACACATACAAGGAGCCAACCACCGTCTCTATACGGCAGCCTGAACCAAGGATTCGCCCAACCACACTCTCAAAGAAACCAACCTACGCAACCTGGAATCAATGGACCAGGAGCACGGATTGGGTGCCGATGACGCGGCCGCTTCTATAATCTCCGCGAAGGAAAACACAAGAGCAAAGGGGTAGAGATCTCTCTCTGGTTTTTGTTAGCACACAGCTGAACAAAGTGGTCTGTATTCAGATTATCAAAAGTCCTCTTTTCTTTACAAGCATAGGAGTATTTATACAAGGAACAACCCTCCTGTATAGGTGTGATCACGAGATGGAAAATAAAAAGACTAGAATGTGAAAAGGCTTCCACGAAATGAGTTTCCAGGAGTCCACGCGGCTGTCAGTTTCCAAAGCAGTCTCCACTAAAAGTGTCATAACTCCCTAGTGGGAAGTCCAAATGACAATCCGTTTCTTGAGTGTGAAACTAGACTCAACAAGCTTTCCATCCATATATGCCATGCACCATGTAACATCGTAGACTGGTACAGTTTTGCATAGGAACTTGAACAACATGCATGCTGTCGACCACCTGACCAGTCCTCACTAAATCTGGTCAGACGCTATAGGGAAAATTCCAATCTGGTCGGGGCTTGTTGCATTGGAAAATAGACTTGATAAGCTTTCCAAAATGTCCTCATGTACCTTCATAGCTTTTGTGAATCAAGAGTTATGGCCGATTCTTTCTGCTGGTTCCGTCGCGCTGGACTGGCCCAAGCTGGTGGTCGGTGGTCTGGTCCGAGCTGGTGGTCGGATTCTTCCTCCTCTTCATGTATTTTCCTAAGTACAACCAAAGTAGCATTCTTAGGTAGTATAACATTCTCACAAGTGTTAGAATTAAGATCAGTTAGGAACCAATTCACCTACTCTTGTAGTTTCTTAGCACGACTTCTTGTAAGTGGTCCTGGATTTGTGATATTCATGTTGGATGGTAAATGATTGTCACTCGAGGAAGCACGTATGGCTGAGATGTCCTCATCATCCTTCAAAGCATCCTCCACCTTTTTTGGCAATTTGGAAGAGACAAAAGAGTAATGCTCACAAAAAGCTACTAAACGAGAGCGTGTTGTTACCCCTCATTGTATGTCTCCCAACATGCTATCAACGGGATGGTCCCGTTGAATGGATTGATGAACTCTTGGGTGAGGAATGATTGTTCTTGTTTGGATTGGACCATCATCTTCATCTTCATTATCTTGATTGTCTTGATCACCACCTTGGTTGTCTCCTTGAGCTTGTGGTGGATCTTGCCTAGCTTGTTCCCTTGAGTCATGACCCCTTCTTGAGGTAGAAGCATCACCATGAGCATTGGTTGACCCATGATGCATGTTTGGATCATGAGGAATTTGCACATGCATATCATCTTCATCTTCAATGGGTCTCACTTCACCGGTAGTAAGCATCTTGATCACTTGATGAGATGGTTCTTCTTTACCTAAAATTTCAGCATTGACTTGCTCCTTTTGAGAGCCATCGCTTTCATCAAAAGTCATGTCTACCGCTATTTCAATTTGGCCGGTGGCCTCATTGAAAACACGATAGCCATGTTCGTTAGTAGCATAACCAAGTAAGAACCCTTCATCAACCTTTGGTGCAAACTTAGAGCTTTTGGATTTCTTATTAAGTGTGAAACACTTGCATCCAAAAACTCTAAAGTAATCCACCTTAGGCTTTTTACCGGTTAGAAGCTCGTAGGCGGTCTTGTTCCTTATCTTGTGGAGGTACAAGTGATTGATGGCATGACATGACGTGTTAACCGCTTCCGCCCAATAATCTTTCTCTGAAATCTTGTACTCATCCAACATTGCTCTTGCGGCTTCAATGAGCATTCGGTTCTTCCTCTCCACAACACCATTTTGTTGTGGAGTGTATGGAACCAAAAACTCATGCTTGATGCCTTCTTCATCAAGGAATGCTTCAATGTTGGTGTTCCTAAACTCTGTCCCGTTGTCACTTCTCACTTTCTTGATCTTCAATTCAAACTCATTTTGAGCTCTTCTTGCAAACTTCTTGAAGATCCCTTGGGTTTCACTTTTATCTTTCAAAAAGAACACCCAAGTGAAGCGAGAAAAATAGTCAACAATTACAAAACCATATTTGTTACCTCCAATGCTTATATAAGCATTGGGTCTGAATAGGTCCATGTGAAGTAACTCAAGTGGCCTTGTTGTAGTGACGATGTTCTTAGCAGGATGTTTGGCTCCAACTTGCTTACCCGCTTGACATGCATTGCAAATTCTATCTTTCTCAAAAGAAACATTTGTTAGTCCAAGGATGTGTTCGCCTCTTTGAAGATCGGCCAAGTTCCTCATGCCAACATGCGCTAGTCGGCGATGCCATAACCAGCCCATGCTAGATTTTGCCACTAAACAAGTCTCGGACCCCACTCTACTAGATGAGAAATCAACTAGGTAGAGCTTGCCCTTTAATTGACCCATAGAGGCAATAGAGGAATCTAATCTTCTCGTAAAGAGACAATTGTAACCCTTTTCACAAAGTTGTGAGACGGACAACAAATTGTATCCCAACGAATCCACAAGTAATACATTGGAAATAGAATTATCATTTGAGATAGCAATTTTACCCAAACCGAGAATGTCCCCCTTACTATTGTCACCAAAGACAATCCTTTCACTTGTGATTTGATTTGGTTGAAAGGAGGTGAACATGTTCTTCTCTCCGGTCATATGATTGGTGCATCCACTATCAAGCACCCAACTTGGCCCGCCGGAGGAATATTCCTACAAAACAAGATTAAGCTTTTGGTTTAGGTCCCAAGATGAAACCTAGGGGGTTAGAAACATAAGACTTGGGCACCCAAACACTCCTCAAGATTTGTCTCTTCTTGAGGGTACCCACATACTTCACAACAATCTTGCCATCCTTGTCCCAACAACACATATAATCACAAATGTGATTGCGTGAAATGGGCACTTGTTCCTTGGACACCTCCACTTGCTTCTTCTTGTTGTTCTTGTTGTTGACAAGTGGAGTTGTAGGTGTGACAACATTGTTCACCTTGTTGATAAGGTCAACAAGCGGCACACTCTTGTTGAACTTCACACAAGCCACCCCATTAATCATTTTTCTTCCATTGGCTTTGCCATCATACCTATTGTAACCAATGCCATCCTTAATCATGGGGTGCCTTGATGCCTTGAACACATTTGCCGGTTGCTTATCCTTGCACTTGCAACCATTTTTGACAATTATGTTCAACCTTTGGATCTCCTTATCCTTCTTGGCTAGCTCATCAAGGTTAGTAGCACAAGCATGTATATCAATATTAGAGCATCTTTCGCAACCTTTATTTGTTGTAGCTTTGCATCCTTGGAAATGGTAGAAGTGCTAGTCCAAAGTTTGTCATAGTTTAGTTCAAGCTCATGATATTTATTTGTCAAGCTTGTAAGGCTTTCTTGAGCCAAACTATGATCATTCTTTAGACTTGCCAAAGAGTCATTGAGTGAAGAATGTTCCTTAGCCAAACGCTCATTAGCATCCTTGGCTAAAGACAATTCTACACTCAACTTCTCAACCTTCTCCTTCTCCTTGGAGAGACATGCCTCAAGTCCTTGGGTTTTCTCCCTTTCCTCTAGGAGCAATTCCCCTTGCGACTCAATGCATGACTCAAGCTTATCTTTGGCATATATTAGCTTCAAGATTTTAGTTGCAGCAGCGTTACCATATCTTTTGATGAGATTATAAGCATAGTTTTCATCATTTTCATCATCAGTATCACATTCACTAGTGGTATGTGTAGGAGGATCAAGTTGTACCTTATCTCCTAATGCCATAAGGCAAGAAAGAGCATCATCGTCATCGTCGGAGAGGTTGGCGAAGAGTCTAGGTGATGAAGAGGTGTTGGTGAAGAGAGATGTTGATGAAGCATTGTTGATGAGGACTATTGTTGAGGAAGAGTTTTCTTGTATAGCAATTGTGGCCACACTCTTCTTCTCATTTTCATTATCATCATCACTATCGCTATCCGATTGCCATTCTTGACCTAGATGTGCTTCACCTCTCTTCTTATCCTTGTATTTCTTGTCACCTTGCTTGCTATATCTTGACTTCTTCCCCTTGTTAGGACAATCGGTCGCAAGATGGCTGGTGTCACCACACTCATAGCAAAACCTCTTCTTGTATGGCTTGTTTCCTCCATATTTCATCATCTTTTATTTCTTCATTCTCAAGTACTTCATGTAATTTTTTACTAGTAAGGCTTGCTCTTCGTCAAGGTCATTATCATCATTGTTATGCCTATGCTCACAACACCCTTTGTGGCAATGACTTGACTCATTTCCATGTGATGCCGTGAGGGCAATACTCTTCTTTAGCACACTTGCTTCCTTGGCTTCATCATCAAGTACCTCATGATGCATCAACTTGGCTAGCATCTCTTGTGGTGTCATTGTGGTGTAGTTGTCTCTCTCCATTATGACGGACGCAAGCATGTTGTTCTTTTATCTATACACTCTACATATCTTCCTTGCGGCGGAGTTGTCATCCCATCTTGTGTCTCCAAGTGCTCTAATTTTGTTGATCAAGGTCATGAACCTATCAAACATTGCTTGAGTAGTTTCTCCTTCAATCATGGTAAAGTTCTCAATCTTTCCTTGCAAGAGCTTAATGTTTCCAATTCTTACACTCTTTTCTCCTTCAAATGATACTTTTAAGGTGTCCCAAATTTGCTTTGCATTGACCATTCCATTAACCTTGTTGTTGTCTTCCGGAGTGAGGCATTGCAAAATCAAGGTAGCAGCCATTGCATTAAGGTGAAAGTCTCTTTCATCTTCGGGTGACCAATCATTAGGATCTTGAGGCGGATTGACACCAACATCCACTACTTCCCAACATCTTGTGGCTATAAGATGCAATTTCATCCTATGAGCCCAATCGGTGTACCTTGTACCATCAAATGGAGGTGGCTTTTCGGGATTGATCATGGGTAGGGTAGGATTATTGTTCTTGCTTGATCCACCATAATCAAAACTAGTTCTATTGTAGCTCTTTGGTGTCTTGCTTGCATCACCACCATCACTTGATGATTCTTGATTTTTCTTGTCTAGATGTTGTTGCATCTTGCCTAGTTGCTCTTGCATCTTGGTCATTTGCTCTTGTTGTTGCAGCTGCAAGGATGCGATGATTTGAGCTGTGATTTGATCAACAGTTTGCTTTTGTGCTTCCGGATCCATCTTGGCCAATGTTACTCCTCACGCAGTGAAGCGTTTATCCGAGGGACCAAGGCTCTGATACCAATTGAAAGGACATAATTAGCCTAGAGGGGGGTGAATAGGCCTTTTTTGCAAAACCTAAAACTCACAAACTCGAATTTGCGAAAGTTAAATATCAGACCAGAAGTTCTGGTGGTCTGGATCGGAAGTTCCGGTCAGGGGGACCAGAACTTCCGGTGCAGACCTTCAGAACTTCTGGTGCCCTAAATGAGCTACGAAATCAAAGTGAATCGAGTTGGGATTTCAGATCCAAGTGATACCACGCCCTCCTAGAGGTTGTTGATGAATATGTTGAGCTCCTCAAGGCTTGGCACCGCACCAAATCGTAGATCGGGACCTCCCACCTAAGAAGTTGGGGTAGAGAGGAAGAACAACAAGAACACAAGAACAAAGGGTAGTCAAAGCTACCGCCACAGCAAGACGAGCTATTTTTACCGAGGTTCGGCAATCCCCACTAAGGAGTTCCTACTTCCTCATTGTTGAGGTGACCACGAAGGTCCAACCACTAAGGTCTCCTCCCTCAAGCAACCACGAAGGCTAGCTTTACATTTCCACTAAGAATCAAGGGGTGATTACAAACACTTCGGGGTGCCCTCACAAATGAATCAACACGGGCAACCACAAAGAACGCCTAGCCGGCTAGGGTTCCAAGAACCTAAGACAAACAAACACAAATCAAGCCGGCAAGACAAGGAACCCAAGTGCTCAAGTCAAAGATCAATGCTCCCGCTCTCAAATCTCACGTCCCTAGCTCAAACAATCTAGGATTGAAGCTCGGAGGCAAAAGGGGGAGAGAGAGTGGGTGAGTCACAGCTTGAAGAGAGTTGGGAGAGCAGAAATGAGTATGCAAAGCTCGGGCAACGGTTAGAAATGAAGTGAGTGGCTTATATACTCGAGCTTGGACGAGCCACCGAAAGTTCTGGTGGAAGCCACCGGAACTTCCGGTCAAACGAGATCAGACTGTTGGGCTTGTCAGTCAACTTGGGTTCACCGGAACTTCCAATGCCAAGACCGGAACTTCTGGTCCGTAACGGAACTTCTGGACGAAGCCCGGAACAGTTTTCTCGAACACAGATGCACGCGCCAACTGCACCAACCCGAACTTCCGATGCCTGACTGGAACTTCCGGACCGAGACCGGAACAGTTTTCTCGAACGCGGGCGCCAGCGACCAGAACTTTCGGTGCAGCACACCGGAACTTCCGGTGCACGTCTCTCCAGCCTACAAAGCTTCGACAAGAGCACTTTTTTCCCATTTTGCCAACTAAATTTGTATCCCTCTTGATAGTGCGGCGTTGCCTACGACTCAAATCAAAATAAACGGTGTTGAATCCCTTGAGTCGAAGCGCCTTTTGTCCATAAAAAAAAGGGTGCTATAATTCACCAAATATTCTTTTTCAATTCCATCAATGGACTAACACCTGTAGATTACACTTGATAAACATGTTAGTCCCTAATTTGATTGTCATTAATTATCCAAAACCCACATCGGGGGCGAATGCACTTACAATATCTTCACTCCGGCTGGTGGACAGGACTGGTGTTAGTCGGCCTAGTATGCAGTGGCGGTGTTGATCACTGATGGTGATTCATCGGTGGTGTTCATGTGGGGTAACAGTGTACTCTCTGCAGAGGCTAATAATCTATACATATAGTCGCGGTCTCGGATATGATCACTTACCTGTGTGCAGGGTTCAGCTCACTAGCTTCTCTTGTGCTTTGCTTCTCTCCCCCGAAGCTAAGGTCTGACTTGAAGCCGTTGAGATGAGGGGCGTGTGGAGGTCGCCTTGTCGACTAGACTGAGAGACTGAGGGTGTTGTGAGGGATGTTGAGTGGTGGCTTGTGATGATGATGAGTGGATGGTGAGAATGAGAATGTGGTTTGGGACTTGAGATGACATTATTACTTTTGATGCTTTTCTGCATGCGCTAAGGATGCAAACTACAGCCAAACTATTAGGATCACCAGATCCCTTTGTTTTCTATTTTTCACCAAATCTCATTCAGTGCTGACCATTGCCTGCACACATCTAGTGGTGTGCAGATTTCTTGCCTCGCAGTGGTGTTTTGAGTGATAGTTGGTTTGCGGATCTACTCTCAAGGATGCCTGTGGATTGAAGACTCGTCAAACTTTGCTGCTACGAATAGTTTTTGGTGTTTTGTTTGACTTGGTCCAAAGGGCTTGTAACTAGATTAATGTAATAGGCTTAATTTTTGTACTTTGATGTGTTGTATGACTTTGTAATCATCTGAAAAGTGGACGCCCGTGATAGCTGAGGTATCCTAGGACTATCACAGAGGGGCAAGAGAGTTGGAATTTCATTTTTGAAATCCCAATTCGTTTCATAGACCATGAAAGCCTGGCTTATGGTTGTGGAAGCCCCATGCTGAGAAGGACATACGTCCTCCCTAGATATCGCTGGTGATCTCCTCGTACTCCTAGTGCCGGTAGTTGTCGAAATTCCCGTGCTCCCACTATGCACTAGATCCTTGCTGCCATGATGCCTCCAAGTGATGGGGAGCAGGTTGCTCCCAACCATCACGCCCTAGATGATGTACCATAGATGGTCCTGCTTGATCGAATCTAGCGTAGCTGGTGAAGGCCGAACCTACTAGAGCGGTGTCTTCACCACGATACCTCAGGTTCGGGTTACGTGTGAATCTGGCAGAGGCACTCCTGTGAGGCTCTTGTCCTTTCTTCTGCAAATCAAAAAAAAAGACTCCACCACATATAGACCAAGCCTTTGGTTTGGCATTTCAAATTCATTCATGTAGTCCTTATACATCATCACAGTTTTTCCATTCTTACCCCTCTTGAGCATATGAGCTTTGTTAAAATATACATAATCGATAATCCAGCGAGGGGTAGTAATGTATGTGATAGTGGCATTAGCTAACAGACCCAAATTTCTAGCCAAATGAGTCACCCATGAAGTGCAACAATGCATAAAGCAAATTAAGTTCCTCTATCCTAGGAATTGTTAACCAACAATGCAACATTAATTTAACAGGAGAAACTTTCTTCTTTTTAATCATAGCATAAAGCAATTTAAGTTCCTCTATCCTAACTACTCGAAAATCTTCCCTGGGAAACCCAACCACTTATGCAGAAATCACAAAGTGGGGTGATGCGGTTTATTAGTGCAGCGGTGGAGACACACTACTTCCTTAGAAATCTCTTGCCAAAATCTAGTTCGATCAAAATCATTTATTGCAGCATCTATGTCAATAGCACATTGTTCTAGGAAACCAAGGAACCTACTGAAGTTCTTCCATGATGGGGAAAATTCTTTATTGAAAAGCCTAAAGGAAACTTCAGTATCTTCGGGTTGTAGGGTGCATATAAATTCAATGGTTAAAAGCCTACACCCTTGTTCATTTAATTCAAGCATTTTCCCATCCAACATTATTAAAAACAAGTTCAAATTCGGAGTCCATACCTATCGTTTGAAGGAGTGCTAGGTTCAAAACGGGAGTGTGAGTGAATTCTCGGTTCTTCAACTCTCAGAAAATCTTTTTCTCGTGGTCATCTTGAAGCTTGATCTACTTGTCCCTAAGAAGGGTGAAGGTTTCTTCTAGAATTGGGCGTGAAGACGATCCGACGGTAGGGGATGAAGGGTCAACCTCCATATCAGAACCTGCACGGGATGAGGAAGGACTCGTTGATGAGCAGAATGACACTGCACTCTTGACCTTGCCAATGAACTTGCTCATTCTTCCTGCAAAATAAACACAAGGCAAAAACAACTCGTGGAAAAATAGAGATTAGAGAAAATAATATGTTAGGGGTTAGCCTTCTAGGAAATCAGTAGTCCAGGAGTTAGTCGTCCGAAATGAAAATTTTTATGTTGGCACAACCTCTCGCAAATTCTTTTTAATTATATTTCTCTAGTTGGACACCACCTCCCCAATAGTATTAAATTTCTCTACTCAAATTGCAGCAGCACTAAGATCTTAACTCTAGTAGCACACTCACACTCTCTCAAACTTCAACTCACTCAAACTTCACTCAAATGGAATGGATCCTAACTTCAGAATTTGGAACTATTTTTCGTGCTCAGAGTGATGAAATATAGTGTGTGTGAATGAGTTGAGCAACCAGGAGAAGCAGTATTTATAGAGGGGAGAGGGGGAGACCGGCCAGCCCCACACTTTAGCTCAATGGCCTCTCCATCTTCGTGAGTGCTCCTTGCTTCATGGTTAAGTGATCTCTGATGTCCTTCGGTGCTTCTTTCGTGAATTTGGCCGGTGGAGAGTGAAAGTGGAAGATATGATGGTGAATAATGGAGGATGAGTGGAGATGATGGAATTTGAGTAGCTGGTGGCGGTTGAGTGGACCCCACATGTCTCCCGTATTTCTACCATTTACATGTATAAATATGCAAAAATACTTTTATGGAATTATGAAATATAAGAAGATGAATGATGGTATTTTTATATTTTTGTGCCTCCACAGTAAATATTTCTTACGGGGTTCTTATGCTGCATAAAAATTATTGACATGGGGCTTAATTTTTACTATTTCATGATAAGAATTTTTATTTTATTTTTCTAATGCAAGTGTTAGAAAATAATTATGCCAATGCAATGCAAAAAGTAAATATGGATAACTACCGAGTTACCTCCCGGTGAGGGTTCAGGTTTTTGAGTCCGCCGAACCAGACTTCTCCGTTCGGGTTTAATCTTCTTCAGTCCCAGAGATGGAGACCTTGATACTGGCTTCTCGTGACACTCTAAATTGGAGCATTGTTTCGGTCTTGGCTTGAAAGCAAACCACTCTTTTTTTCCATTAATGTTGAATTTAATTTCCCTCCTCCAACGTCAATGTGGGCATTTGTGGTACTCAAGAAAGGTCTCCCAAGAATGAGAGGTGTCTTCATGCCTTCCTGCATGTCAAGTACTACAAAGTCTACAGGAACAAAAAAGTTTCATAATTTTACCGGAATATTCTCGGCGATTCCTGCAGGGTAGCGGACCGATTGGTCGGCTAGTAGCAGACACAACAATGTTGGTTTGAGTGTTGAGTAGCTAAGCATGTCAAAAACTTTCTTGGGCATGACACTAACGCTTGCTCCAAGATCGCATAAAGCATTTTCAAAGTTCTCATTTCTGATCGAGCAATCTATAGTGGGGCATACTGGATCCTTCTTCTTGATAGGTGAAGTGTTTTGGATGGCCGCACTACACTCCTCAGTTAACTTGATCATCTCAGTGGAGGGCAGTGGTCTTTTGTTGTTGAGGATATCTCAAAGATACTTCGCATAGGTAGGTACCTGAATGACATCTAGCAGCAGAATATTAATATATAAATTTTGAATTACCTCTATAAACTTACCAAACTGCTCGTCCATTTTGGCTTTCTGATTTCTCCATGGAAATGGTAGGAGAGTGGCATCATAAAAATCTTGTAGCAATTCTTGCTCTTGTGGTATAACTTTTTCAACTTCATCATCTTTCTTCTATTCTTGCTATACTAACAATGGTGTCCTGCCTGTCCCTTTCGGGTATGGCGGATCACGAGTAGATTTGCCACCTCTTGTGGTTATGGCGTTGACCTTCTCAAGGTTAGTGGCAAAAGGCAGAGCAAAAGCCAATTGGGCTAATTGTGATTCTATCTTTTTATTACAGCTCAATTGATCTTTCATAGCAGAAGAAAAACTATCCACTTTAACATTTATGCTTTCTAGGACCTTATCATTAAAGCAAGCCTTTTTAAAATATTATCATTAATCCTAGCTTGTTCTAAGATTAAATCCCTAAAGGTTGGTTGTTTAGAATTGGAAGAATTATAATAATTACCTTGGTACTTACCTTGGTAGGTAGACTGTGGTTGTTGATTCCATCCTTGCCTCTATTTCTGTGGAGCAGAATTATTTATGATAGTGTTTATATCTTCTTGAGATTTAGGGAATTCAACCCCTAAATATTCTCCACATCTGTTTTGAGCATTGAATGCATCTTGAATGGCTTGACGATCTCTCTTGTAATTGTCTCGATGTTCGAGCCAATTCAACAGTATGTCCATCTTGGTTGACAATGCACACACCTCTTCTGGAACTCCTTTGCTCTTATTGCATGATTGAATGTTGCATGATGACCAGCCTTGATTAGAGGCTATCCTCTCCATAAGAACTTCAGCTTTCCCAAGGGTGAGTGACATAAATGATCCTTCAGTAGTGGCATCGAGTTGTTCACGAGATTTCTGAGTTAATCCATGGTAGAAAGTCTGCATGAGCAACCATTCTTCCACTCCATGATGGGGACAATCTGAAACATATTCTTCAAAACACTCCCATGCCTCTGCAATGGTCTCTCCTTTCTATTGTTAGAAACTCGAAATCTTTCCTCTTAAGGCATTTGTCTTGCCTACTGGGAAAAACTTTTCTCGCAAGGCATTTGAACATCTTGCCCATGTATTGATGTGATCTTTGTTGGTGTAGAACCACTACTTCGCTCTTCCCACTAGTGAGAATGGGAACAAATGAAGTAGTATGATGTCTTGAGCAACGTTCTTGATAACGACTGTGCTACTAATCTTAGCACAAGCATCTTCATGTGCCTTTCCACTGAATAGGGTAGCTTGCACCATGTTGATGAGGCTTGGTTTGATCTCAAACTCAAGATTGTTAGTGTTGAGTGTTGGTCCAGTGCAAATGTTCTCCATGCTTGGAGCAAAGAACTAACGCAGAGTCTTGTCAGCCGTAGCTTCAAAAATTGGTGTTGCGCTTTGTCTTGATTGGTTGATTCTGATTGATGAAAATTGTTGGATCACAACCAATTTTGCACTTACCCTGTATAAGATATGAACAAAAACAGACAAGGGTAAGCCTGCTAAAGCAAAGGTTATGGTTTTATCAATAAGTATTTATTTGTTAATTCTCTTATGCCATATTGCTCTTCCCCGGCAACAGCGCCAGAAATGCTTGTTGGTATTTCTTAGCATCACTCTTACTAAGTTGTCATCCCTAGCACAATGCCAAAAATACTCAGTTGGTAAATTATGAATGCCACTTATAAACTCTGAGAAAATAATATTAAAGTTAAGTAACCGCAAGCGCATAGATAAATTATCATTGTAGCATCTCACCCAGGAGTATACCGAGTATCGTTATTTGTATTTAATCCACAAGAAAGAGCTATGGGGTTGAGTGGACATTGAGACATTGGCTAATATAAATACTTATGATCCAAACCACTCTTATGCTTTAGCAGCAGTAAGTCAAGTGATAAATAAATGATAAATAAAGGGTAACAAAGGTATTTCAGAGATAGAAACAGAGACTCACAATTGTAGTATGACTAAGCTCGAGATTCGGTAAGAGCAAAAGATTCCTATGTCATTCCTAATGACTAAGTCTTTTGTACGCTCAAGCATATATACTATCATCTATAGTATAACTAACTTTGGATCTATGCATAAGGAACATTACTTAGGGAAGTTCGAGAACAGAGCTTTCCCTTCCTTCGTAACCGAGGTTCACTTGTTTTATACATGGGGAGTGCACTACAAAGGACTCAACAGGAGTGTCACATCCGTGATCTCTCACATGGCCTGGCATATAGAGTGCATCCGTAGGCAAATAATATCTAAGCACCACGCTTATATAGTGTCGAGCACTTAGCTCACTCGAGTACTGAATTAAGCGCTCTACGAACATATGCATATATTCATCATCAATCATAACTATATCAAGCAATAAACTAGAGCAAACTAGGAACATAATAAATAGCAACATAATATTGAAGTAGCACAAAGTCATAAATAAAGAGATACAATGGCTATTACCGGTCTCCAGATTACAGATTTAGAATTCTATGCAGTAGCTCAAACTCTACTTGAACCTTACTAGGAAGCCTATACTAATAACTTGGAGAACTAGTGCTCTCTCTCTAATCTCTATAAACCCTAATTTCTGGTCTAATCTTGACTTATGGCAGATGTAGATGTCTCTTAGGGGGGTCAGGGCCTGGTTATATAGCCCTGGGAGTGCAACATGAGCCATTGGATCAAACTGACTTGAAGGACGGCATAGATGCAACCCTGGGAGGCAGTGGAGGAAGCTTCTGGAAGCTGATAGGTAGGGGCCACCGTGATGAACCAGGCAGCACCATGGTGGGGCTGGTTGGCCTCACTTGGCAGTCCCTCAGTGTCCACCGCGGCGTGGTGTCTTCTAGTGTCCTCTAGAACCTTCTGGAGTAGTTTTGGTCGCGGTTAAGTTTGGTTCTTTTTCATGTTTTGATCCTTCTTTTATGTTTTCTGGAATAACCCTGCTGAAAATACAAATTTACCAAAACTCATGGAAATTGTCAGTTTAAACCCCTAAGTTTCTATTATTGATCCATTTCAAGCATTTCTTCAAGTTAAATTGACGGTTTATGATGAACGATAACTACCATCAATAATCGCCATCAACAGCAAGCCTTTCATCTTTGACACTCCATCGACTTGCCGTATGGCAAAGCCCACCAAGGTAAAATATGATGTGAGTGATGATGATTGTGAAAGTGATGATTGTAGGAGTGATGATGATGATGAGGAGTACACCAAGGAGGAGCTCTTGGACATGTGTGAGCAAGTACACACTTGCTTTGAGATGAAGAGAAAGGAGTGCAAAGAATTGCGCAAGAAGATCAAATCTCTTGAGCAATCCTTTGATGAGCTCAATGCTTCTCATGAGAGTCTAAGGGAAGACCATGAGAAGCTTGGAAAAGTTCACTCTAAGCTTGAAAAGCCCACTCCTCTCTCCTCGAGCAAGTAAGAAGGAGGAAGCCAAGAAGGAGCAAGTGACTGTGTCATGTGATGTGGGACTAACATGTGATATTCTTGATGAATCTTTTTATAAGCCCATTGTTGTTGCTCCCACTATCCCCTCTTGTAGCACTACTACTTCCACTTCACCTTTGAGTGATGGTTTCACTTTGATGCCTCACTAATGGTCGAAAATGAGACCCTCAAGAAGGAGGTGAATGAGCTCACACTTGCCTTAGGCAATGCCTATGGTGGAGATGCCCGCTTGCTAAAGTGCTTCGGTAGCCAAAGGTTTTCTCTCAACAAAGGGAGATTAGGCTATACCCCAAGAAAGGAAAGGCGGCCTTTGTCACTTCCAAAACTAGTTTTGTGAAGGGCAATGGTTGGTTTTGCAATAGATGCAAGCAAGTTGGGCATATAGAGCAATATTGCAAGATTAATAAGAACAAGCAACCTAATGTATCCTCAATTATATTTGATTCTTGTTACATGCTTGTTAAGGGTGCAAATGGTGTGAAGGCTAAGTTCATTGGTACACCAATTATGGCTAAAAGAAGAAAGCCATCTGGGTACCAAAGACATTAGTGACTAACCTTCAAGGACTCAAGCAAGTTTGGGTACCTAAAAAGAATTGATCTTCTTTTGTAGGTCAATTATAAAGCTAGAGGAAGGCATTGGGTGCTTGATGGTGGGTGCACATAACACATGGCTAGTGATTCAATAATGCACAATTCAATCAACATAAATGAAAGCTATGGGGTTGATAGTATCACATTTGGCAACAATGGCAAAGGTATTGGTAAGATTGCAATATCCAATGACTTGAGCATTTCTAATGTGCTACTAGTAGATGAGAGCTTGAACTTCAACCTTTTTTGGTAGCTCAATTGTGTGACCTTGGTTTCAAGTGCATATTTGGTATGGATGATGTAAAGATCATAAGTGTAGATGGCTCTAACTTGATATTCAAAGGATTTAGATATGAGAATCTATACTTGATTGATTTCAGTGCTAGAGAAGCTCAATTGTCAACATGTTTGCTCACTAAGTCTAGCATGGGTTGGTTATGACATAGAAGGCTTGTTCATGTTGGAATGAAACAATTGAATAAATTGGTTAAGCATGACTAGTTAAAGGCTTGAAAATGTCATATTTGAGAAGGATAAGCTTTGTAGTGCATGTCAAGCCAGAAAGCAAGTTGGTAACACACATCTTAAGAAGAGCATTATGAGTACATCTAAGGCATTTGAGTTGTTGCACATGGACTTATTTGGACCAACCACATACACTAGCATTGGTGGAAACAAATATGGATTTGTGATTATGGATAATTTCACTAGATATACATGGGTGTTCTTTCTTGTTGACAAGAGTGATATGTTTGCAACCTTCAAGACATTTATCAAGAGAATTCACAATGAGTTTCAAACAACCATCAAGAAAGTGAGAAGTGACAATGGAAGTGAATTCAAGAACACAAGAGTTGATGATTTGTATGATGAGTTTGGGATTAGGCATCAATTCTCAGCCAAGTACACTCCACAATCAAATGGCCTACTTGAGAGGAAGAATAGAACTTTGATTGATATGGCAAGATCAATGTTGAGTGAGTACAATGTGAGTCATTCATTTTGGGCCGAAGCAATCAACATGGCTCGCTACTATAGCAACTACCAATTTGGGTTTATGAAACTTGTCTAGATCCTTTACACATGATAAAAATGTTTGGGCAAGTAACATAAATCCAAAATGATTTTAATTCATATCTTTGTGAAAGGTTGTCATCAATTACCAAAAAGGGGGAGATTGAAAGCCATAGTTTGGTTTTGGATAAGTGATGAAACCTAAGTGTACTAACCATTGTCATTAAGTGATGAATTTGAGCTAGGTTGTACGCACCAAGTGATGGAGCTAGATGATGGTCATGGTGGTGGTGATCGCCAAATGAGATGATCAAGTGCTCCAACTTGGAAAAGAAGCAAGACAAAAACAAAATGGGCTCAAGGCAAAGGTATAAACCTAAGACCATTTTGTTTTGCCAGTCAAGACACAGTAGAGTGACTAATCGGGTTTAGGATAGATAACCGTACTATAAAGAGGGGAAATCTTTAATTGCAATGGTTATCTAGTGCCACTATTTAAGAGTCTCAGTTGGATATACATTGTGCTTAATGACATGGTCATATGTGTGAGAAAGCCCAGGAATTTTCTTTATGAAGAGCTATCTCAAGTGCTAAATTTGGTTTGGTGCTTTTTGGGAAGAGATATCACTTGTTTTGCGCATGTTGTGAAGTCTAACTAGAATTTCTTGCTCATAGTGCTAATTATTCCAGTTAGAGGAGCTCCGTTTGTTTGGCGTAATTAGCTAGAAATTTCATTCTGCCCGAACAGGAATTTCTAGTGTGGGAGGCCAACGATTTGGAGAGGGGTGTCGGCCAAGAAATTCTTGGTTGTTGCCTAGATATTCCAGTGCGGGAATGGGAGGTTCAGCAGCAATGGTCGGGAGGGGGGAGGCAGGCTACAGCATAAGGCAGGCTCCTCCCCTCCTTCTTCCTCGCTCCATTATTCCCCAATCTTGAAAAACTTGAGATCCAAAATTGAAGAAGAAAAGCTCCCTCTCTCCTCTCTCTCCTACGCTTGGTGCTAATCCTAAGAGAGAAGTTGAGAGCCCCAAGTGTTGATCTAGTGAGCTTTAAGAGCATCTCCCTTTCCTCTCCCTCTCTAAGCTTGGTGCTCATTCATGAGAAGATTTGGGGGAAATTCTAGTGTGTGCTTTTGACATTGCATATTTTGGTGGCACTAGGTGGTGATTGCAATTGTGGTTTCTTGTTACTCTTGGTGATTGCCGTCACCTAGATGGTTGGTGATTTGTTCATTGGTGAGGGGATTTAGTGATTGTGTCTGCCCCCAATTAAGGATATATTTGTGAGGGGTTCTTGGGCTTATTCCCCAGCAAAGTGCTAAAAGCCACTCTAGTAAATTGCTCATGTCATTGAGTTACCTCTCTTGTGGGTAGGTTCTTGCAGCGCCCATTTGTTGAGCTAGGTTTGTGAAATACCTATTAGCCGCCAAACCACCATGTGTTGGTCGACACAACGGGGACTAGCATGCTGGCAAGCATGTGAACCTCGAGAGAAAAATTGTGTGTCAGCTTGTGATTGGCTTTTGTCCCGGTGATTGAATTGGTATTCTCACCTTGTGATTGGTTAATTCCTTGGTGGTATAATCACCCTACTCACTCCCTTACTTTCTTGCAAACTAGATGTGTAGCAAGCTCTTTAGTGTAGCTTGTTTTGAGAGCTTGCTTGCTAGCCTAGTTTCACCTAGTGGAGCTCTTTAGTGTAGCCTTCTTGAGAGCTCTTAGTGAGTAGTGACTTAGCCTCTTGTGTGCCTAGAGATTATAGCAACTAGAATTGTTGGGTAGGTGGCTTATAACCCTTGTAGAGCTAGAGCAAAATTGCTTCTCACTATTTAGCGTACCAACAAATTGCTCTAGTGATATTGTAGAGTTTTTAATAGGCTATTCACCCCCTCTAGCCATATTATGACCTTTGAGAGGGGCATGAGGGAATTGTTGAGAATATAAAACGATGGTTGGAAGAATCTATTAGCTTGTTAATATTACTAGCAAATATGTCTGTCCCTCGCAACCAAACCTAACACAATTTTGGAATAACCAGACTCGTACCATCACTGGACGTGGATTGACCAACTCGTATGAGAACGGATTTCAAGTTCAGGTCACATAAGGGACACAGAAAGTGTGAGGACACTATGGGGAAGTAAAAAAACAGATGAAAGAATCACTTCACTCTTTAATATCTATATATCTGTATGTGTATCTATATCTATATCTATATCTATATCTATATCTATATCTATATCTATATCTATATCTATATCTATATCTATACCTATACCTATACCTATACCTAATGTTAATGAGCAACCCAGTTTTTTTAAATCCCAGTGGTACCCATGTTTGGTCCGTCTAATCTAACTCCGTTAGTATGTAATATTTTCTTTGCCCATGGTTATAAAAAATTGATCCGTCCGATTGCTAAAGCAAAATAGTGAATCCACCATCACTTCTCCCTCCTCTATTCAAGTCTGACAAGGGGGGCATAGCGTTTCAGGATCTTGTTCCATCGCCTCATATTCACATGAATCCTCTCCAATGAAATAAATCAAAATCTGATTCTGAATCCAAATCCAGAAGGAGAAATTCAATCTGGTTGCATACAGGCACCAGAAGGAAAATTTTCAATCTGGTTGCATATAGGCACCAAACTGATCTTGATGTATTCCTAGCTTCTAAATTCAACTCGATTTATAGCAACGAAAAGAGAACAAATAGTTAATAACTTCCAATTGATTTGCCAAAGAAGAAAAGGACACTCAGAGAATACGTCAAACATGATTTCGCAATCTAGTCGCATGCCATGTATATTTCTATGTTAGCTTGGATTGTTTTTGGGATTTGATGTATAGACTCATGGCTCGAACTTGATGTATATTTTAATGCATTGGTTGTGTTATTGATGTAATCTCATTACTGTTGCTATTAATTATATGTATTGTGCTTCATTTAAATTAGTATCTGAAAATACATTATCACCGCTGGCCCTAGCTAGACAAACCATTGGTGATATGGTAAAAGTGACGCTAATGATGAGCAAGTCATCAACGCTAGACAAACATCGCACCAGCGGTGATGACATCTCCATCACTATGAGATCAAATGTGGCACTATCAGTGATTATCAAGTCATCACCATTGAATCGAACGCTGTAGCGGTGGTGAAAAGCTCTTCATCACCGCTGGATAGTACGAGGCACTGGTGGTGATGATCACTTCATCACCAAGAGATCGTACGCCAAACCATCAGTGATGATGCGATCATCATAGCCGATGGTGAACCAGATCGGCGGTGATGTCCACCTCATCAATATTGGATTGTGCAATAGAGACCGGTGGTGATTGGAGATGACATCACCTCTAGATCATATGTGGGGCCAGCGGTGATGATATTTATCACCACTTGTTTGCGGTGATAACACTGATGGTTTTGAACCAGCGGTAGCAACCTTGGCTATCACCGCCCAGTTTTACAAAAGCGACGAAAACCAGTGGTGAAGGGGGTTACGTAATTCAAGCAGCTAACATACTCGTAAAACACCTTCCCACAAATGACACACTCTATTGAAGATAAGATATTTCAATACAAGGAGAACAATTTGACATAATGACGCAACATATTACAGGAAACATTTTTGCAGAACCCAGATGTTTGGTATGTAACTCTCGAAATACAAAGGCGGATCATTTAATTTATTTTGGGATCGAGTGTAAAACAGAATGTAAACCTTGCTTCCTTCTTGCCTTGACGCATACACAAAGGATGGTCTGAATGCTTGTCTGAAGAAACTCATTTTGTCCTCACGGGTTACGAGCAGTATCACCCAAATCCTGCATAATTAAAATTTATATGAGTGGTGTGGTCATTCACCATTCATGGAGCTTAATTTATGTCTGCGCTAAAACCACACTCACACATGTTGTATTATTTTCCTTCATGTAAAAAAACTCTTACACATGTTGCATTTGTAAGACTTATGTTTTAGCAGTGCAATGTGCAAAACTGCGAAGAGTAATCAGCCTATTTAATTTTATCAAGCTTTGAGATGTATGGCCACATCCAGATCCTGGTAGTGGATATTCTGTTTTATTTAAAAATAAACAACGAGAGAAAATGTTGAATAGTAAGTAAATTTAATTTTGATAATGGCAAGAGATTGATAGAAATACATCTGGCACTTACCAGAATGGTAGTGTAGTACACGTATATGCATATTTCGAAGGTCCTACTAGCACTGTTTTCTTGGATTATGTTGTAGGTGATAATACCCCGTGCCATGGTAAGTTGTCCTGTGCCCCCCATAACACTCCACTGACTTTGTGGCAGATCATTTTTGGAACCATGAAGCCCCATCACTTGAAGTGAGGATCCAGCAAGGCTATTTCCACACAAGTACAATCAAAACATCAAATATTTAAATCCATCTCCAAAGTACATTAATAATATATATCATATATTTTGGGTTTTTATTTGCATATGTATAAATACTTAAGAAACAATGATGATGAAACTGATGAACCTATGTTTAAACCACAAAATGTTTTGCTTTCCTAGAGCAGACCAAATAATATATATTACCTCCCTCCCTCGAAGACCATGTCCATTGTGGTTACCCACAAATGACTGGCTTCATTTGCTAGTGTCGTCCAGCCCTCTGCATGCCCAATGGTATTGGCCACAACACCTGGCCCATCCTTTATGGGCCAATTAATAATTATGGTATCAGTTCCCAAACCTCTTTGATCTTGGGCAAATGTCTGTTTTATGTATAGGGTGGTTTGCAACACACTGTCATCGAGTGCATTATTTCCCCCATAAAAGGAGAAAGCTAGCATGCAAAGCAGAGCTGCTATTGTGTGATAGGAGGCCATATATGGCTATATAGGAGGATATGTGCTCGCTTGCTACCGTCTCGTGTTCGTGTATGTAGAGTGATGGAGGGGGTTGTATTTATAGGTGGAGCTAATCTAGTTTAATTACCCATGTGATTAACTTGGTTTCTGATCTGAATATAATTTATATCGGTTGTGATGATGCATGCAGCTAGCTGTGATGATGGCTTCCCATATAATTGATCTATTGGTTCTTAATTAAGAGAATGAGCCAAACAAAGATTTGGAAGCGTTAGGCAAAGTTTATTGTAAGCAGAGTTCTGGTCTTTGACGTTTGAATTGAAGCCTGACCATTTTTTTTTGCTATTTACAGTAGAAGCCTAGAAGGTTGAGTAAAAACTTGCAATGGCTTCACCAATTTTTAAATGTGAATGAAACGGTGACCAATTTTTTTGGAATTACAAAAGTTTGGATTATTTTTTGAACACAACCAAGCAAACAATGTACTCACACTCTGGTTGCAAATAAATGACATTTTAGATGTCTACACGGTTTCAATATATAGCACACATTTGATTACTAATATGCTACTCCGTATGAACCTATTATTATTTGAGAGAAATCTTTTGGTGCAATTTTCAACTTTTTGAAGTCAATACATATATAAAAAGATATTAATGGTCGATGTTTAGTAAGTTTGACAGAATGCATGCTAAATTGTGACTTGTCTCTGACCATAGGGATCATTTCTTTTTTTTGAAATGAGTAGGGATTATTTCTTAGGTCACTCGTATCACTGAGATGGTAATAACGACTTCCCTCTAATTTCAAAACAGTTACGCTTTGAACAGAGACACATGTTTCTAAAGATGGCCATGGCGGTTACTATATACTACAATCACTTACGAAAATAGAAGGTATATACATGTCTTTTATGAAAGTATGTTTCAATACAGTCTTTCAAGCAATTTCAAACCCTAGCCCCCCTAGTAACCCCAAATGATTTGGTTATCAAACAGTTGGTCCACATTGAAGATAGAGATCACATATATAATTATATTATTTTTGTGTGTGCTAACATATAACATAGTTTCTTAAGTTAATTCTGCTAATTTGATGTCCAATTAGTGCCAAATCACAATTGGGGATCACTAATGTGAAGCTAGTTGGCAATTAATTAAGTGAATAAGCAACGGCATATGACAAAAGCATGTGACTTCCATTACTTGGCACTTTTGTTTCAAGCAATAAACTACGCAACGATCATTTGTTCAAATTCGATGTAGTCAGTACTGCAAATTGCTTGGTATTTTTTATTGGGTGCAGATACACCCAAATTATCTCCAAAAAGGACGACAAATTGCCACCAAACATGACTATTAAGCAACCCTGTCATTTGTACACATATATCATATGATTTATATACCACAGGGAGGTCGTGGACCACTGTAGGCACACATGGAATAAACATTCTCTAGTTATTAAATTACATGATCTCCGCTGTTATTTCATTCAGATCTTGTACTTAGAGAAATAACAAGACTGTATCTCAAATTATAAATCAAATACAGTGGCGGAGGATAGAAAATTTTTAAGGTATGGCGAAGCCGATAACATAGATAGCAAAGTATTAAAATTAAATGCAAGATGCGGTGATGGATCATTACAAAATATTGAAGCGCAACATCTAGGATGATAAATGACAAATAGAAAGATGCAAGTGAGGTAAAAGAATAACAGACTGAAAATGAAGCTTCAATTGGCCACCATTTCGATGTGCTTTTTCATAAACTAACCAACCAAATTAATTGATAGAAGCAAGAAAACAAATGGCGGTGGGGAAAAGGAGCTTTCAGATTTCAGCGTTGGCCCTTACTGTGCTTGAGTGGTTGTGCATTCAATTGCGGACTACTTGAGTGCTGTGACCTCTAGGGATGAAAACGGACGGAATTTTTCCTGTACCGTCCCGTTCCGTTTTCTACATTTTTCCGTCCGTTTTCGTATTTTCGAGATCCCGTTTTCGTATTTGCGGAAGTGAAAATGGTGTTTTCCGTTCGTTTCCGAGTAATCCCGTTTTAATACGGAATAGACCCGTATTTATCCCTATTTATCCCGTTTTCAATCTATGCTCAACATATTCAACAATTACATATCCTTATGTTATGTTAATATAACTATGAATCAGTAAATATGCATGTAATGTTCACGTACATAACATGTAAATGAATATTAAACTTTGTATATATTATTACATGACTTTATATATGTATACTTTGAGAATATTAGATTATGTGATCTTAATTTAATTTTCTGGCTCTCCATCCGTATTTGTCCGTTTCCATATGTCTGCATATTCCAATTCCGTTTTCAAACCCGCATTTTCCGAACCCGCTCCCGTTTCTGCCAAAAAATATAGAAACGGAAGTAGAAATAGGGTTTTTTCGTCTGTTTTCATCCCTAGTGACCTCTGTTATTTTGCTAGCGCAGCGTCGTCCATCGTCGACAACTTGGAATCAGAGGCAGACCATCGAAGCGTTGCAGGAGTAGGCACTACTGCAGTAAGGGCAAAGGTCATCACCTGATAACCACTAGCATCACTCTATCAAGATGGAATTGCATCTACGATGGGGAATTGCAATCGGCCAATCACTTATAGCTTAAGTAAGGCCCATTTGTCGATGTGCGCTGCTAGCCCAATTGCCAAAAGGCCTAAGCCACAATCCACTAAGGTAAAAGGGCCTAAATGTTGAAGCAACCATTCGTTTGAGCCACCTATCTTCTTCCCCTTTGTTACGTCTAGCCAGGAGCAGGTAGAAGCAACCATTCGTTTGAACCATTCTTAAGTTAATTCTGCTAATTTGATGTCCAATTAGTGCCAAATCACAATTGGGGATCACTAATGTGAAGCTAGTTGGCAATTAATTAAGCGAATAAGCGTACGGCATATGATAAAAGCATGTGACTTCCATTACTTGGCACTTTTGTTTCAAGCAATAAACTACGCAATGATCATTTGTTCAAATTCGATGCCGTCAGTACTGCAAATTGCTAGGGATTTTTTATTGGGTGCAGATACACCCAAATTATCTCCACAAAGGACGACAAATTGCCACCAAACAAGACTATTAAGCAACCCTGTCATTTGTACACATATATCATATGATTTATATACCACAGAGAGGTCGTGGACCAATGTAGGCACACATGGAATAAACATTCTCTAGTTATTAAATTACATGATCTCCGCTGTTATTTCTTTCAGATCTTGTACTTAGAGAAATAACAAGACTGTATCTCAAATTATAAATCAAATACAGTGGCGGAGTGTCACACCTGGTTTTCTAAAGAACAAAACCAGGCTAATCATATGTGTGCCCAGGAAGTCCACACATATGTCAGAATGAAAAAGTATCAGAAACAATGTTTTATATAACATATACATAGCTATATTACCACTTACATCAGAGTATCGCGAAACGGTGACTAAACGTCAGGCTCCATTCTTCTCAGGGACGGCTGACTGGTGGCTCCGTATACCAAGCACTTCTGAAAGATTTCTGAAAACTCCACTACACCTTCATCCTTCTTCTATGTAGCACCTTACTACACACTGGAGTGTGGGGAAATAGCAAGAATGAGTCCATGTCGAACTCAACAAGTATAACACAGGGTTCATGAGGCTCAAAAAGGCTAGACACTGTTTGACTGCATTTAGCTTTTAATCATCATATAATTAGCAATTGAGTAGCATCAAGGTAAACCAAATCCCATTAATGAATCAATGATCAATTGTAATAGGATAATGATTAGCATTAACATGAGCATAATAATAATCAACAGTAATTAAGCATGATATAACAATGGTGATCAGCTATCTGTAGATATTCCAAGGCCGCCCGTATCCGTGGGCACGGCTAGTATACAGTTTTTAACTCTGCGCAGAGGTGTACACTTTCACTGTGAGTCATAATTTTCAAATCCAAACACCGGAGAACCATATAAAGCCACTTAAAGGTTCATCTAACAACTTAGGGCCATTAGATTCACTCGGCAGGCAGATGTAGGAACCCCCTTTTCAAATGGCACAATTCCTTCTCGGCTATACTCATAGACTAGAAGCTGTCCTACACCCAATGTGTCAAGCCATTCTTACACCATTTAAGGTAACCACTAACAAGCTAGAAAAGGTCCTTTAAACAACTAAAGCCAGAACCATATAGCCCTCGTAGCTGTACTGTATGTCCCGGATGATCACGTACAGATAAGTCCTTATGGAGTGAAACCAGAGCATCAATATAACCCCTTGCTCTAGCCCCCTTTTCAACAGTAATAAAGTCATCTTAATGGTTGGTTGCTTAATTCATTAATCAAATTACAAGATCATTGTTCAAAATTAAGCACTAGCAATAGCTACCCAAATGCACAACCCATAGGTGATAAGGAAACAAGATATCAATAGCTAAGTTATAATTTCTATGGTTGTCAAGGAGGACACATGCATATGAATAATATTTTTAGTGTATAGGTAACAAGGATAGTCCCATGTTATACTTGCCTTATAACTTGCTTCATGCCTAAAGCAACTTGCTCTGAAAGCTTCTCTTAATCTTCCATTTGCAGCTTCTGGCACTCAGCTTCTGGTCTTCACCTTCTGATCTTCGACGCTCATGGATAGTCTTTCTTCTACTCGTAGATCATAGCAACCCAGCACACTAACAGACATACAAGCAAACAAATAGGTACAACTAAAAACAATACACCACACAAAGAGAAAACAACGTACTATAAGAGAGCTACCCGCTACGGTCATGAGAACACAAGAAACGTCGATAACGGAACTATCGTTAAAAAGAAAAAGACTGTCGGAATATTTATATTATAATAGGAACCACTACATGCTTGATTTATTTTAGCTAACAAGATCATGGAAAAGTAATTAGTTCAGATTGGACAAATCATATTTGTACTCAACACCGAGTTGAAACTAACCATAGTTTATATATTTTATAAATATTCCCACAAAATATTTTATTAAGCAAGTTATGCTTTTATATTTGCAAAAGAAATAATTTTGTGAGAGCATCCAAATGCACGTCAAAGTGCTAGCCTAAGCAATTTACAAATTAAAAATATGTTTATGTTAGTAGCTAATTATATTAACATTTATTTACATATACAAAATCAAAATGTACCTTCATGTTGTTTTTAGATTGAAAACCGGTTACGTACCCATTAATCAAATTAATATTTATTTATTTACAAAAGATTGATATTCACTTACATTGCTCTAATTATTCAAAGTATTGCATCCATATTAATCAATTTAATATGTAATTAAGAACAACTAATAGGACGTGTTCACGTCATTATAAATTAGCACGACTTGATCGCACTAAAAACAAAGCTAGGACAGTGAAACTACCGAGACTTTTATATTATATTAAAGAAAAAGCTTATATGCTTTATTTATTTTAATGAGCAAAACCACGTGAAAACGTTATTTAGACTAGATAAATCAAAACATAATTTAATTCAAAAGCCAAATCGGAACTACTCATATTTTATTTATAAACAATAACATATAATTTTATCAAGTTTAACCTTATCTTTGCAAAAGGAAAAGTATATGTGAAAGCAACTGAACGAGTTATATATGTCGTGTGCCTGTAACATGCTTAAGCTGAGTAAAATATATGATTTAAAAACGCGTTAATATTACCATTAACGTTGGTAGCAATCGTTATGGTCCAAGGTTCTTTTTAATTGAAAAACTAGGTTCCATTAACATTAATCAATTTAATATTAAAATTATAAACTCAAAAACATTTAATTCAACGCATGATTATTAATCATCCATAGGTGAAAGAAGGTATGTACGTATACTAGGCAAAAATATGTACGTGTGATAAGATATCTGGTAGAGAATTTTAGTACTGATATGTTTGAACGGAGGTCTCACCAGGCAAAACACGTAGCTAATTTGATGATGATGCAGGCTAGCAATCTGAATTAGAGCCCGGCAGCACGCACGGTGCACGGCTGGTGCTTCTGCACAGCAGCATTTCTTGCACATCACGTCCGTGCGGAGGGAGTGTAGGGAGCCTTGGGCGGAGACGACGCCTCGAAGACGACGCTGGGCTCGGCGGCGGCTCGGGAACCCCCTCGGCTTGGAGCTCGGCAATGGTTCGGGAACGGCGATGAAGCAACAGACGGCGTTGAAGGCAGCAGCAGACGTGCTCTTCTCGACGAGATCCAAAGCAGCGGCTAACGTAGCTAGCTAGGTCAAAGAAGCGGCGGCGGATCAAAATAACATGATCGCGATGATGTTGGCACGACAAGGCTTGGCTGGGCGTCGATGTCGACGGCAGAGCGATGGAGTGATGGACAAGTGGACAATCGGCCGCAGCAGCGAGGATTTGCGACGACGGCACTTTGACAGGAGCTAGGGCATGGAATACCTTGATTGCTGGGAACAGAGAGTCGATCGGATGCAGCCACGTTGGAGATTGGCAGGAACAAGGTAGGCGCTCGAATCCGCAGCTTCAGCGAGCGTGGCTCAAGGGAAGAAGCAACTTGCAGATCGGCATGGCAGATGGAGGTGACGTGAGCAGTAGGGTTGCGCCTTAATTTTTGATGGATTGAATTCAGATTTTCCAAGGGTTTCGAAAAGAAATATATAAAGCCAAGATTGATATTTATGGACGGGCATGGCGTGAGGGATATAGAGTCCTAGGCTTGCACGACATATATTGCAGATAGATTGCAAAGGAAAACACAAATCGATGGCTTGCTCTATGCCAAAACAGCTGGCCGACGCTGTCTATCACCATTAAGATTAAAGCATGTGGCCTCGCTGCTAGCTTCTTCGACCCTGATCCATTAATCAAAGAACCAAAAGGTTTTTGGGTTGAGATAGATAAGAGCTGGTGTTAATTATTTTTCAGCATTAATTAACTTCGTGAATAAAAATAATTTCAGACAAGTGTAGAATTATTATTTGAGGCATGGAAAATAATCCGAAGGCTCTGAAAATTCGGAGAAAACTCTCAGAGACATTACGGAACATGACGAACCATAGTAAGGCATCTAGAGCTCATAAAAAGATATCTTGGACGCTGCCCCATATCTTTTCTTTCAATCAGACTCGATCGAGCTTATTTAATTTCGGTCTCTGAGCTGTCAATCAAATATACACATCTATATACATTATTATATTTTGCTTTCCATATTTACTTCAATCGGACAAGGCATTGTGTATCACCGACTCAGGTGGTAAGTATACGTGTTCACCCTGAACTCTTGGCATGGGCTCGTCGCTCAACAGCTCACGTGATAATCCATTGATGGCAGGTACATGCACTCGACACAGCCCCGGTGCACAAAACTAGTTGATCAAATAGGTATAATAGTAGCTGAACTCCATGTAACACACGATTCATCTATGGCACGCTGACCAAATCTCTGTTATGTACCAAGAGCACTTCTGGCCAGTACGGAAGCTCCATAAAATTTTCCAAACGCGCCAGGCATGTATATAGCTAAATCAATTTAGCTATTTAGCACCTATCCAAAATATGGCAGTAGCCAAATTTGAAGTGCAAACAGATGTGTTGCTCGTGGAATGAGTGAAGATTGGCAGAAGGTTTGGTGGCTCCATGATGGCTCGGCAAAGCTCGTCTTGGAGAAAGCTTTTTCCTCTAGCTTTCATGGTTTAGGCGAGATGTACAGAGTCCGATGTTGATGAATAATAGAGCAGCGACATGGATCAATGATCAATTAGATTGGATTGATATTCATAAATGGGCACATCATCCGTCAAGATGAACACAGAGTCTTTGGCGTGCAAGGCATATACAGGTAAGGAGATCGACCATGCATTAGGAGGAAAATGAATTTCACTCAAACACCACATTATCAAATTAATATGAAAAAGTTTAAAACCACAATTTTCTATATTAAAATTAGTAGCAACTTAACTTATCTAATAAATTTATTGAAATATTGAAATTATTTATTTTATTTAGTGTTTTCTAAGCACAACCCAAAAAATTGAAAATTTTGGGGTGTGACAATTCTACCCCACTTAACAGGAATCTCGTCCCGAGATTTGGAGAGACTAGGGAGAAAGATAAAGTTGATCTGCAAATCTTCATGCTTCTCTGATCAACTATTATCCAATGATGATGCCACAAGCTCAAAACCAACTTTGTAAAGGTATACTTTAGGCCATTACGATCCTTGTAGATGGTTCCAACATGTTACCCACCCTGAGAAGAGATACCTACGCTCGATAGTGACTTTGCAACCATGTAGATAGCTGATGCTTCCAGATGACGAAATAGAACGTATAAAACCTCCATCTTGTATCGTCTTTAGTTCGACAACCCATCTTAAGAAGAGATCAATTGGAAAACACCAATGGATAGATTGCATTTGTTTCTGAGTGATAACTACCATCATGTCCTTCTATCATCTCAAAGAGACTCATGAGCATATGCAAGAACAAGTAACCTTCACTTCCTCGCGAGCAGAAAAATGGCAGTGCAGAAATATAGTTATAACTCGAGTTCTGTGAATCCAACGATGTTGTAGCTTATACCGTTGGAAAGCTTATCAAATTTTCTACAACTTTCCTATAGAACACTTCTCCAGATTCTGCATTTAAGGTAGTCAAAAACTGTGCACAACAGAAACTATTCTAGGTTGCTGACAGCACAGATGCGTCGCCTTGTGATTTTCATAATTCCCAAACCATAATAGCTATCAGGGTGGTTCTTGCTGTCAGAGAAAGATATTGAAGTCTACTATTGTCCAGAATTTATCCATGATTTTTGGGCATCCAAAAATAGATATATAAGCTAAGGAAGACAGACTGTTCTAAAAAAACAGGATAAGGCAGAAATGAGATTTAGAGATACTAGAGAGATAGATAACATTAATCTTCGAGTCTTCATGCTTCTTTGATTTGTGTTGATGAGATATAAGACATGGATCGAGGATAGCCAAAAGATAACAAAAAAGATAAAGTTTGATCTTCAGTTCTTCGTACCTCATCACTTGAGATTAATGATGGTAGCGGACGCTACCCCACTTAACAAAGATTTTGTTCCACCTGGCAATGTCATTGAAGGCAACACTTTCTTTAAGGCTTGCTGCTATTGATGAGCCCTTCATGTGTTGATCCTCCATTAAGATGAGATAAAGAAGGTAGCATGACAACTAAGGGTAGACAGGAACAGAGACGACACACAGGCATCACATCAAACAAAACAAGCACACAACACAATCATCGGTACTACATGTGCTTCTTCAACAATGGTGGTCATCCTAAGGGAAGAGTATGGATGATGAAAGGACATCGAATCTTTGAACCAGGTGGGATCAAAAAACTTTTAGTAAAAACAACATAAAACAAAAACCAAGGGAGTAAGAAATAATAGCTCAAAGGAAGCTATCAAGGAAGGGATACAACAGGACAAGAAACAGGAAATAGTCAAAATCAATGAGTCAAGGGATGACAAAATAGTTTCATAGTAAAATGAGTTTTAGAATACGTCCAGTGCTACTTGGCATACGTCCTACAGTCAACACCGCTATGATACCACTTTGTCACACCCGATTTTCTAAAGAACAAAATCAGGCTAATCATATGTGTGCCCAGGAACTCCACACATATGTCAGAATGAAAAAGTATCAGAAACAATGTTATTATATAATGTGTACATAACTATATTAACACTTACATCAGAGTATCGCGGAACGGTGACTAAACTTCAGGCTCCATTCTTCTCAGGGATGGCTGACTGGTGGCTCCGTATACTAAGCACTTCTGAAAGACTTCTGAAAACTCCACTACACCTTCATCCTTCTTCTAAGTAGCACCTTACTACACACTGGAGTGTGGCGAAATAACAAGAGTGAGTCCATGTCGAACTCAACAAGTATAACACATGGTTCATGAGGCTCAAAAAGGCTAGACACTGTTTGACTGCGTTTAGCTTTTAATCATCATATAATTAGCTATTGAGTAGAATCAAGGTAAATCAAATCCTATTAATGAATCAATGATCAATTGTAATAGGATAATGATTAGCATTAACATGAGCATAATAATAATCAATAGTAATTAAGCATGATATAACAATGGTGATCAGCTATCTGTAGATGTTCCAAGGCCACCCGTATCCGTGGGCACGGCTAGTATACCAGTTTTTAACTCTGCGCAGAGGTGTACACTTTCACTGTGAGTCATGATTTTCAAATGTGTGGGGAGATCAAACCCAAACACCGAAGAACCATATAAAGCCACTTAAAGGTTCGTCTAACAAGTTAGGGCCATTAGATTCACTCGACAGGCAGATGTAGGAACCCCTTTTCAAATGGCATAATTCCTTCTCGGCTATACTCATAGACTAGAGGCTATCCTACACCTAACGTGTCAAGCCATTCTTACGTCATTTAAGTTAACCACTAACAAGCTAGAAAAGGTCCTTTAAACAACTAAAGCCAGAGCCATATAACCCTCATAGCTGTACTGTATGTCCCGGATGATCACGTACAGATAAGTCCTTATGGAGAGAAACCAGAGCATCAATATAACCCCTTGCTCTAGCCCTCTTTTCAACAATAATAAAATCATCTTAATGGTTGGTTGCTTAATCCATTAATCAAATTACAAGATCATTGTTTAAAATTAAGCACTAGCAATAACTACCCAAATGCACAACCCATAGGTGACAAGGAAACAAGATATCAATAGCTAAGTTATAATCTCTACGATTGTCAAGGAGGACACATGCATATGAATAATATTTTTAGTGTATAGGTAACAAGGATAGTCCCATGTTATACTTGCCTTATAACTTGTTTCATGCCTAAAGCAACTTGCTCTAAAAAGCCTCTCTTAATCTTCCATTTGCAGCTTCTGGCACTCAGCTTCTGGTCTTCACCTTCTGATCTTTGACGCTCACGGATAGTCTTTCTTCTACTTGTAGATCATAGCAACCCAGCACACTAATAGGCATACAAGCAAACAAATAGGTACAACTAAGAACAATACACCACACAAAGAGAAAACAACGTACTATAAGAGAGCTACCGGCTACGGTCACGAGAACACAAGAAATATCGATAACGGAACTATCATTAAAAAGAAAAAGACTGTCGGAATATTTATATTATAATAGGAACCACTACATGCTTGATTTATTTTAGCTAACAAGATCATGGAAAAGTAATTAGTTCAGATTGGACAAATCATATTTGGACTCAACACCGAGTTGAAACTAACCATAGTTTATATGTTTTATTAATATTCCCACACAATATTTTATTAAGCAAGTTATGCTTTTATATTTGCAAAAGAAATAATTTTGTGAGAGCATCCAAATGCACGTCAAAGTGCTAGCCTAAGCAATTTACAAATTAAAAATATGTTTATGTTAGTAGCTAATTATATTAACATTTATTTATATATACAAAATTAAAATGTACCTCCATGTTGTTTTTAGATTGAAAACCGGTTACGTACACATTAATCAAATTAATATTTATTTATTTACAAAAGATTGATATTCACTTACATTGCTCTAATTATTCAAAGTATTGCATCCATATTAATCAATTTAATATGTAATTAAGAACAACTAATAGGACGTGTTCACGTCATTATAAATTAGCACGACTTGATCGCACTAAAAACAAAGCTAGGACAGTGAAACTACCGAGACTTTTATATTATATTAAAGAAAAAGCTTATATGCTTTATTTATTTTAATTGAGCAAAACCACGTGAAAAAGTTATTTAGACTAGATAAATCAAAACATAATTTAATTTAAAAGCCAAATCGGAACTACTCATATTTTATTTATAAACAATACAATATAATTTTATCAAGTTTAACCTTATCTTTGCAAAAGGAAAAGTATATGTGAAAGCAACTGAACGAGTTATATATGTCGTGTGCCTGTAACATGCTTAAGCTGAGTAAAATATATGATTTAAAAACGTGTTAATATTTCCATTAACGTTGCTAGTAATCGTTATGGTCCAAGGTTCCTTTTAATTGAAAAACTAGGTTCCATTAACATTAATCAATTTAATATTAAAATTATAAACTCAAAAACATTTAATTCAACGCATGATTATTAATCATCTATAGGTGAAAGAAGGTATGTACGTATACTAGGCAAAAATATGTACGTGTGATAAGATATCTGGTAGAGAATTTTAGTACTGATATGTTTGAACGGAGGTCTCACCAGGCAAAACACGTAGCTAATTTGATGATGATGCAGGCTAGCAATCTGAATTAGAGCCCGGCAGCACGCACGGTGCACAGCTGGTGCTTCTGCGCAACAGTGTTTCTTGCACATCACGTCCGTGCGGAGGGAGTGCAGGGAGCCTTGGACGGAGACGACGGCTCGAAGACGACGCTGGGCTCAGCGGCGGCCCGGGAACCCCCTCGGCTTGGAGCTCGGCAACGGTTCGGGAACGGCGATGAAGCAACAGACGACGTTGAAGGCAGTGGCGGACGTGCTCTGCTAGACGAGATCCAAAGCAGCGGCTAACAGAAAAGTTATGCTGATACTCGTAAAAGAGAGTTGACTTTTAAAGTAGGGGATTATGTCTACTTGAAAGTATCACTAATGAGGAGTGTGAAAAGGTTCAACATGAAAGGTAAATTGGCACCAAGGTATATTGGACCTTTCAAGATCGTAAAGAGACGTGGTGAAGTGGCATATCAGTTGGAATTACCTGAGAGTTTGGCAGGTGTACATGATGTGTTTCACGTGTCTCAACTTAAGAAATGTTTGCGAGTACCAGAGGAACAGATCTCGTTAGAGGAGCTCACTGTTAAAGAGGATCTCACATATGAAGAGTTTCCGGTTAAAATTTTAGAGACTGTTGAAAGAGTCACGAGGAGTCGAACTATCAAAATGTATAAGGTTCAGTGGAATCGGTACACTGCAGATGAGGCCACTTGGGAAAGAGAAGAGGATCTGAGGAAAACAAACCCGCAACTGTTCGAGTAAGCACCAGTCAAATCTCGGGACGAGATTCATCTTAAGGGGGTAGAATTGTAACACCCTAAAATTTTAGAAGGTTTAAAAATAGGTAAACATGATTTTTATAAAATTTTGTGAGCATACAAACCTAGAAGAATAATAATTTTTATTAATTTAAAATCAAATATAAGGGTAGGAACATGATTGAGCATTCATGCTGCTGCATAATATTTTGTATTGTGTGCACTTTTTGAAAATACAAAAGAGAATTCAAAATTCATTTGAAAATTTGCTTTGAAAATGTTGAAAAGAAAAAGCAAAGGGATTTCATTTACCTTCTCGGTTTTCGGCCCAGCCCAGCAGCAGCCGGCAGCGCGCCCCGCCTACCTCCCGCGCGCGCAGCCCGGCTTCCCCCGCGACCACTTGGGCCGAGCCCAGCAACCACCGCTGGCCCAGTTTCCCCGCATGAGCGCGCCTTCCTTCCTCTGCGTGTCGCTGACGCTGCGGGCCCACGTGTCAGGCGTGCCTCCTTCCTCAAGCCGTCGGCACGACGCTTTCCTTGTTCCACCGAACGAATCTGCCACCAAATACCTCTCCTTCCTTTTTTGGAACCGCCTCCGGTCTATAAAACCAGGGGGTCGAGCCAAGCCGCCTCCATCTCATCCCTTCGCAGCGTCGGCCGAGGTCTCGAGGCGTCACCGCGAGCTCGGGGCTTCATCCCGCCGCCACCGTCCGCCTCTCCAAGCCAAGCACCGCCCTCGGCCGCCATTCGATCTCTTTCTTGTGCGTGGTGAGTTCGCCATGTCCCGTGCTACCTCCCGGTGTTTTCCATTCGTTGAATGATGCCCGAACGCGAGGAAACGCGTTTTCCGGCCATGGCGCCGCCGGGCGGCTCGCCGTCGGCGACTGGAGCGCCGCCGTCATCCTCCCCTTTTCATCTGGACCGTCGGATTGAGGATCAACGGCTGAAAATAGAAGATACTAGTTCGCTGGAGATTTTGTTAAAGAGACCCTGAACTTTTTATATATCGAACCCGCAGTCCAAAGCGTAATCCCGATTTATGTATTCTTTTTCGTAAAGCGTATTTTGATCACGGTAACTTCAGAAATACGTTTTCACTTATTTACAGTTCTGCCATTATGATAATTTATGCGTAGAATCTCCGTTTTAAGTCTGATTTGACCCGTTCAAATTGCATTAGGTTCGTATTTGCGAGCTCTACATATTGGTAGTACTGTACCATAGGTTTGTGACAATTTATTTTCGAGTTTACATTAAAGTAATTATTTTTCTATAGGAAATCTTCGTAAATTCATAACTTCGTCGTTTTAGCTCCGTTTTTCGTGATCTTTGCGTCTGTGTGATCCTAGCGAGTTGTAGATTCATTTTAAAGACTTTTTATCTTATTTTATTACTGTTGGTGTACTGTTCTAATTATAGTCTTATTTGTTTATGGATGATTGTTTCTGAATGAATATTGTTGTTGTTGTTGATCGAGTATAGACAGTGAGCAATTCGTTGGGGATCAAGAGTCTTTCTACGAGCAAGATCTTCAGGACCAGTTTGAGCAAGGCAAGTACAGCATGGGATTATCCTTGTTGTCCTATTCACAATACACAAATAATATCATTATGCATCTATTCCCTTGTTAAGGATGACTTAGTGTTGATCTTATACCTTGACACCTATTATATTGCATTGGGTAGTATTGCTAGTGCTTAACATGAACTATGATCACGTAATCTGACTAATGGAATATGCAATAAACATTAAAAGATGATTTTGATTACTGTTTAAAGGGGACTAGAGTATGGGGTTACTTTTGATGCTCTAGTTACTCTCCTTAAGGACTTATATGTAAGCGAACATCCGGGATTTACAGTACAACTGTGAGGGCTATATGGCTTTGGCTTTAATCATATAGAAGGACCTTTTCTAGCTTGTTAGTGGTAACCTTTTTGGCGTAAGAATGGCTTGACGAATCGGGTATAGTGCGGCCTCTGTCCTTATGAGTATAGGCTGCGTGTCATTGTGCCATTTGGAAGGGGGCTCTACATCTGTTTGCCGAGTGAATCTAATGGCCCTAACTTGTTAGACGAACCTTCGAAAGACTTCATAGTGTTCCCCTGTCTGCTCACCTTAGGAGTGTTTTGGAAGTAATTAACCCGGGCATATGGGCAACACGACTCACAGTGAAAGTGTACAATCTCTGCAGAGTGTAAAATTGTTATAACAGCCGTGCTCACGGTCACGAGTGGCCTTGGACCCTTATGGAATAGTTGATCATTAATAATGAATATGTTTTTGCTATTCGTTAATCATTTCACATGGATCATATGTTTATTGTTTATATTGATACATCTTGATGCTATTGATATGCTAAAATTATGCTAAATAAAAGCTACATGCTGATAAACCAATGTCATGCCTTTGAGCCTCATGAACCCCGTGTTACACTTGTTGAGTACGAGATGTACTTACGCTTGTTTATTTTTCTTATTTGGATAAAAAATCCCGGATGGGTAACAGATGGTGCAAATAGTGACTACTGCTCATACTTTCCTGAAGATTACTAGACTTGCAGTCAACCAGTCAATGTGCCTGTGTTTGGAGCTACCACGAGAGATTCATATTTTTACTTCCGCTATATTTGTGTAAAGACTATGTGTTAATAATCGTGATGTAATAAAATTTGTGATGATACTTCTGTTATAATTTGTTAACTTATGTGTGATTGATCTCTGGGCACACATAAGAGTATGCATTCCATTTGGTCTTTAAATGAGTGTGACATATCCAAAGCAACTAACAATTTTTTACTTTATTAGATTAAATGATAATCTAAATAGACTCCATCCATATTGTATCCAAAGCAACTAATTTATATCTAATATTAAAGAGCTAAAATTTCTCAACGTGTGTTTGTAAGATACATATTATCATTGAGGGTGTCGATACATATTGTCGCCGACATATTCAAAGATACTAGAACTGTGAGGGTGAGAAAGATGTTAAAAACTTAAGAGTAAAAGTAATGACCTTTGATGTGTTGCAAAGTACGGGCCTTGCCAGTAGAATCTAATTGGCCTTTGGATTATCCGAATCCACCCCAGTCCCCAGCCTCTACTCCTCTAGTGCCAAATGCGCCTTTGGGCCACGAGGTGAGCTAGCCCTGGCGTGGGCTCTATAGCATGCCGGACATGCATTGGGCCTCAATCCCAGTCTAATACCCAGCTTGCCAAAAGAGAGCCCTGAAGCTGGAGAATTCGAGGAATAAAAAAATAGGCCTCCAAGGTAGCGCTACATCACCCCAACCCACTCTACAACGGGCCACAATGGAAGAATCGGGACATGGGAATTGGTGACTCGAGCCAGTGGCGGAGCTCAACCGGAATTTTAGGTGGGACAACAGCAACTAGCAGCTAGAGGCACCGGTGGACTGCAGCTAGGACACGTCGGAGGACAGCGCCGCCCTCAGCCTCGATGCAGTGATGCGGGAGAGGGACAGAGATTGAGACCTGAGATGTATTGGCCAGCTAGGAGTGGGCCATCTGAAGGGCTCTTAGGCCTTTGCTCGGGCATCGTCAGCCAACTCATGCAACACCGCCGACGCACAGAAAACACAGCCCAGCCACACCGCGACGCCCGCCGCCGCTCATCGCCTACCCGAGAGATGCCAGGAGCGAGGAAGAAGAAAGGGGTGAGGATCTTTGATGCCGCTGGTAGCTGGGGCAGCTGCCCCACCCTGCCGTATGGGGAGCTCCGCCTATGACTCGAGCTTACCCAGTTGTGGGGAGAGCAGGTTACCGGCGGTGATTTATTTGCCGGAGTTCGGCGGCAAGCTGTGGCTCGATTGGTTATCCTATAGGTATCATCATATATAGAAGGGAAAAATAACTGTAAACAGGTACAGTGCAAGCTCCCTCGGTTTGGATTGGAAAATGTTTTGCACGATTTCTGTGAAATTCATGTGTTCGAAACAAGCACTTAGTAAAAACTAAGAAAACTTAGAAAAAAACCTATTCTATGATTAAGAAGAAACACCAATTGCATGCATTAGGCCATCAAGAATTGTAAACAAAGAATACACATGCCATGCAGTAATCATTAATTAATGCAACCTTAAATTATATAATAATAATTATATACATAAACAGGACCATATATGAAAGGAAAAGTACACATAGCAGGCTTATATTGTATCGGTTCGTTCTCCGGCGTTGGGCTGTCGAAGATAGCCCGCGGAGTCGTCCCTGACGCCGGGATGTGGCACCGGCGGAAAGGAGACCTTTTCTCTGGAGACACTACACGGAGCTGGACCGCCGCCGACCTTAGCCAAGCACGAGATCACATCCACGGTGCTGGAGCGGAACCACGGGAGCGGCGGGGTCAGCTTGACGCCGAACTCCGGCGCCCCGCGGAGGATATCCGCGGCGAGGCTGTCCAGCACGAACCCCGGCAGGCGCACGCCGTCGCCCCACGCGATGACGGAGCCATCCTCCCTACGCTCGCCGACCTCCACGCAGAACACGGGCGCGGGCCCGGTGGCCAGAGGCACGCCGGACCGGAGGTAGGACACCTCCACGGTGGTGCTGGCCTGCACGCACTCGCGGCACCGCGCCGTGCGAGGAGAGGCGATGCCGAGGGTTAGGTTGAACGCCAAGTCGAGGAGCGCCAGCGCCGGCCCCTGCCGCAGGTTCTTGGTGGGGTCGAGACCGGAGACGGCGGCGATGGTGACGGTGTACTCGACGGGGTCGTACGGGCTGAACCACCTTTGCCAGTGTCCGCCGAACATGTGCGCGACGCCGATGGACAAGTACACGACACCGAGGATGGCTAGGACGAGGACTACAAGGGCGGCGCATACTGCTATAGTTGGTGGCTCCACTGGCTTCGTCGTCGGTTCTTTTCGGCTAATTGGCAGTGCGTCCTTTGTCCCTGCGCCGGCGGCCATGGTTTTGCTTCTCAATCGATCGTGGGTTTCTTGCTTGGGTTTTCGTAGTAAGATTAGCGTCGTCGTTTCCGTCGGTATTTATGGGGACTGGGGAGGCCGCAAGATTATCTAGTTATTAAATTACTACATGGTCTCCTAGTTATATATGTATTTCTTTCAGATCTTGTTCTTCCTGAAATAACAAAACTATATCTCAAATTATACATCATAGCGTTCTATACCCGGTTTAGGGATAAGGTGTTGTACGTGGCAAGTGACGGTGTTATCCAAGAGTCAGCGGCCGAGGCGGGGGGTGTGGCGCAACTCGTCAAGGCAAAATTCATGGAACGATGAAAAGAAATATGAAGTATGTATATAAATATAATTATATATACGAATATATATGCCAACTCGTCAATGGCGCTGAGAGGAGGGAAGCGACGAGTGAAATTTGCTGGTATGGGAGGAAAGAAATTTGGAGCCCAGACGAGAAAGTAAAATTTTGGAGCACGGGAGGAAAGAATTTTCGTGAGATTTTAGCGGCAATGTCACAAAAGATTTTTTTTGTACATTAGGTAAAAGGCGTGGGAGGAAAGGAAACAACGTCCGCTGCACCTGCATGCATCCAATCAAATGGTTGAAAGTAACAGAACGCACACGAGGAGCTACATCTGCATGCGTCCATGCAAATTTCCTCGATTACGGGTCGTACCTGTGTTTGGAGAAAGTACTAGTGACTATAACTATGATTAAGAGGCATATCTAATGAAGACCATGAATCATTAGGGGGGCCTGGCCCCTACGCGCCCCCCTTGTCTCAAGAGTTCGGATTTTTTTATAATGATCTAACACAGGCGTCCGTCCGTGACTCCCGTCAGGACATGGCTCCATAGGAGCAAGCCCTATTCTCTCACAAACAAAAAAATCAAATCCCCACTCCCTCGTATGCTTATCCGCTCTGCCCCAAAGCAGCGGTCCCACATCCGTCCGCCCACTTCCCCCACCGCACACACATCGGGGTGTCGCGGCGTGGCTGATGATCGCGATGTGTCCTTCCCCGATCATCGGCCACGCCGCGCACCCTCACTCCCTGCGCCACACACTTGCGCCGCTCACCTGTGTCCCAGTCACCTGCGTCTCTTGCTCCTTCACCGTTCGTCCACTGCCCATCGCCCATCGCCGTCGAGCGCCCCACTAACCCTGTCATGGCCACCAGGGTAAGTGCATGAAAGAGCATACATACAATACATATATTGTAAAGTCAAACCTCGGATCCAAAGAGAGTTGAGTCATGCAATCAAATCAAGATGTGCATATGTGTGGAGTGATGGATATATATATATTGTGGCTATCCTAATTCTACTTTGCTCCTGGAAAACATATCTCTCATTTGAAATTGGAAACATTTGCAAGAAAACATGGGCTATCTTATTCATCCTTCTCTTTTTTTTCTTTTTTCAGGCGGGCATCAAAGTACCCATTGTTTTAATCATTCAGACACTTGTCTATTTTTTCAATTCTTTCTTTTTTCTTTTGTGAATAACATTTTGCATAGCCCATGCCTCTCTTTTGCTATAGAAAATATTTGAGAGATAGCACAAGAATTTAGAGCATTTATTTGGTGGAAACCTATATAGAATATTTTTGGTGTTTTCTCAGTGTAGGAGTAAAATATTTTTGGGTGGATCTAGATGGAAAGCATGTCTGCGCCTACCCCTAGTGTAGAAGTAGTGCATATGTGGGTGGTGTATACGTGATCTTGATTTTAAGAGTATGACAAACCTCTCATAAGGCATCAATAAAGTTTGACCAAACTCAATGTAAAACAAGTAGCATATATGTGGAAGTTTTTTCTAACCTAGATAAACATATTTGGCTCTGGTGGGAATTCAAGCTTTGTCACACAGAATTTCATCATGTGGATTTTCAAATTTTTCAAAAGAAATCTCCAGAATTCAAGTATCACTTAGAACAAGATAAATAGTAGCTCAGACATTCTCATATCATATCCGTCAATTACCTAGACTTAGATCAAGCGTATGCTACCCACGAGTTTCAAGTTCAGAGCAAATTCTCATGTCAAATCAATTTCATCCAAAACACGGGAGAACTCAAAACTGAATATTAGGTACTTTAAAGGAATTAAAATAGAGCAACTATTCATCATTTCCATCATGAGAGATTATCTTCAAGTTCTAATTATTTATTCTACTCTAAAAAATAAGATGACACACCTAAAGCAAACTTAAGCAAACTAAAGGCAACTATATTACACACTCTTCTCTTTTTTGGGTTTTTGTTTTTAGCATGCAGAAATTCAAACTAAAAGACAGACACATACGTAGAGATAATAGCAAATTTTTATTTTATTTTTCTGATTATACATTTTTATAAGATAAACTAAAAATAAATAAAATACCAGAAAGAAAAACTTACCTCGGGGTTCCTCCCCCAAGCTAGGTGTTGAAGTGGTACTCACTGAGCTGGCGGCGGATGACCAATGTTCAGGCCATTGAACATCCAATCCCAATTGTTCTGTTCTTGCTGCTGGTGCTATTGAATCTCGCCGAGGGTCTGCTTCGTTTGCTCCTGCCAATGGGCATGTTGATGGAGAGTGTTGCAGATTTCTTGCTGGCCCTCTTCAATTATGGTAAGCCTGGTGTTGATATGAGTGAGATCCATCGGCAAACAGATGTAGAGCTCTCCTTCCAAATGGGGTAATGACGCGCAACCTATACACATAAGGACAAAGGCCGCACTATACCCGATTCGTCAAGCCATTCTTATGCAAAAAAGGTTACCACTAACAAGCTAGAAAAGGTCTTTCTATATTACTAAAGCTAGAGCCATGTAGCTCTCATAATTGTACTATAAGTCCCGGATGTTCGCTTCCAGATGAGTCATTATGGAGAGAAACTAGAGCACCATAAAGATAGCCCAATGCTCTAGCCCTCTTTAAGTATGTTACTAAAAAGTCATCTTTTAATGTTTGTTGCATATTCCATTAATCAATTTACAAGATCATAGTTTATGTTGAGCACTAGCCAAGCTACTCAATGCAATATCATAGGTGCCAAGGTAATGGATCAAAACTAAGTCATCCTTAAGAAGGGAATACATGCATAATGAATCTAATTAATTATTATGAATAGGACAATAAGAACAATCCCATGCTATACTTGCCTTGATCAAACTGGTCCTGTTGATCCTACTCGTAGAAGAACTCTTGATCACCAACGAATTGCTTACCGTCTATACTGGATCAACACATCAGCAACATTCATCCAAAAACAATCATGCAGAGCAAACAAGGCTATAATTAGAACAGTACACCAACTGTAGTAAAACAAGTTGAAAAATTTGTAAAACTAATCTACATCTCGCTATGATCACATAGACACGAATTGCATGCAAATCGGAGCTAAGACGATAAAGTTATGAATTAAACAAGATTTTTCTTAGTTAAATAATAGATTTAATCTAAGCATGAAATTTGAAAGTTTAAAACATGATTAACAGTAGTACTAACATGTAGATTACATAATTATGAATTTAACGCAACTTGAATGGGTCAAATCGGAGTTAAAACGGAGATTTTATTGCTAAAACAAAATTAGTGGCAAAACTGTAAATAGAGAAAATGTATTTTTGAATCTCCAGAGATCAAACTACGCTTTTAAAAGAACAAAACGTATTCCTGATTTACGTTTTGGACCGCGGGTTCTAAACTAAAAAAGTGCAAGGTCTCTTTAGCAAAACAGCCCCCAAACCGGTATCTTCTAATCCTGGCGGTTGATCTGCGATCCGACGGCCCACATATGATGACAATGACGACGACGGCGTGTCGGTTGCCGATGGCGAGCGGGCTCAGCGGCGCCATGGTCGGAGTTCACAAAAACTCAATTTCGGGCACCAATCGACAAACGAAGAACACGGGAAGGGAGTGTAGAGCACGGCGAGCTCACCTCGGGTGAAATCGGAGCCGAGGATGGTCCAAAGGCGGCGCATGGCTCGAGAAAGCGGGCGGTTAGGGCTGCGTTGCGTGTGCGGGCTCTATGGTTTGAGAACGGTCACGGCGAGGGAGCAGGATGGAGTAGAGGAGCTCGGGGCTCAGCTTATATAGCCCGGAGATGCGCCAAGAATGGAAGGTGGAGATTGAGGAGGGGGATTCGGCGGTGGGGGATTTTTGAAAGCGATGTCTACGTTGGCTTGGGGAGGAAGACGACGACATAGTCGCTGGCGTGCGGGCCCAGGGCATCAGCGAGAGAGAGAGGGAGGGAACACGGGCGCGCGCGCAGGGTTGGGCCAGCGGCAAGCTGGGCTTGGCCCAAGACGCGAAGCAGGGAAAGAAGAAGTGGGCGGGGCCCATGGTGTGGAGCTGGGCCACGGAAGGGATAAGGCGAAGCGGCCAGCGGAGGAGACGGGGAGGAGCAGCCGGCTGGGCCAACGGGCCAAAAGCTAGGAAAGGAGGGGGAACCCTTTTCTTTTTCTTTTCTAATTTTCCAAAGCCATTTTCTAAAAGATTTTAAATTCTCTTTTGTATTTGAAGTAAACCACTCAGTACAAAAATTCTAATGCAGCAGCATGAGTGCACCGTCATGTATCTAAGCCTATATTTGATTTTAAATTAATAAAAGTTATTTACTTTTCTAACTTTGTATGCTCACAAAATGCACCAATAAATCATTTTTACCTATTTTAAATAATGCCAAAATTTAGGGTGTTACATGAAAGCCCTAGTTTGGTTTTGGATAATTGGTGAAACCTAAGTCCACTAACCATTGTCATTAAGTGATGAATATGAGCTAGGTTGTACACACCAAGTGATGGAGCTAGATGATAGTCATGGCGGTGGTGATGGCCAAATGAGATGATCAAGTGCTCCAACTTGGAAAAGAAGAAAGAGAAAAACAAAATGGGCTCAAGGCGAAGGTATAAACCTAAGACCATTTTGTTTTGCCGGTCAAGACGCAATAGAGTGTCTGATTAGGTTTAGGATAGATAACGGTATTATAAAGAGGGGAAATATTTAATTGTAATGGTTATCTAGTGCCACTATTTGTGAGTCTCATTTGCATATACATTGTGCTTAATGACGTTGTGAGATGCGTGAGAAAGCCCGGGAATTTTCTTTGTGAAAAGCTATCTCAACTGCTAAAATTTGGCTTGGTGCTTTTTGGGAAGAGATAGCACTTGTTTTGGGCATGTTGTGAAGTCTAACTAGAATTTCTTGCTCCTAGTGCTAATTATTCCAGTTAGAGGTGCTCTGTTTGTTTGGAGTAATTAGCTAGAAATTTCATTCTGCCCGAACTGGAATTTCCAATGCGGGAGGCCAACGATTTGGAGAGGAGCATCAGTTGAGAAATTCCAGGCCGTTGCCTGGATATTCCAGTGCGGGAATGGGAGGTTCAGCAGCAAAGGTCGGGAGGGGGGAGGCAGGCTATAGGATAAGGTTGGATCCTCCCCTCCTTCTTCCTCACTCCTTTATTCCCCATTCTTGAAAATCTTGAGATCCAAAATTGAAGAAGAAACGCTCCCTCTTTCCTCTCTCTCCTAAGCTTGGTGCTAACCCTAAGAGAGAAGTTGAGAGCCCCAAGTGTTGATCTGGTGAGCTTCAAGAGCATCTCCCTCTCCCTCCCTCTCTAAGCTTGGTACTCATTCATGAGAGGATTTGGAGAAAATCCTAGTGTGTGCTTTTGACATTGCATATTTTGGTGGCACTAGGTGGTGATTGCAATTGTGGTTTCTTGTTACTCTTGATGATTGCCGTCACCTAAATGGTTGGTGATTTGTTGATTGGAGAGGGGATTTAGTGATTGTGTTTGCCCCCAATTAAGGATATATTTGTGAGGGGTTCTTGGGCTTATTCCCCGGTGAAGCACTAAAAGCCACTCTAGTAAATTGCTCATGTCATTGAGTTACCTCACTTGTGGGTAGGTTCTTGCGGTGCCCATTGTTGGGCTAGGTTTGTGAAATACCTATTAGCCGCCGAACCACCAAGTGTTGGTCGACACAATGGGGACTAGCGTGCTGGCAAGCATGTGAACCTCGGGAGAAAAATCATGTGTCAGCTTGTGATTGGCTTTCTCCCGGTGATTGAATTGGTATTCTCACCTTGTGATGGGTTCATTCCTCTACATGGCAGCATAATCACACCCTACTCACTCCCTTACTTTCTTGCAAACTAGATGTGTAGCAAGCTCTTTAGTGTAGCTAGTTTTGAGAGCTTGCTTGCTAGCCTAGTTTCACCTAGTGGAGCTCTTTAGTGTAGCCTTGTTGAGAGCTCTTAGTGAGTAGTGACTTAGCCTCTTGTGTGCCAAGAGATTATAGCAACTAGAATTGTTGGGTAGGTGGCTTGCAACCCTTGTAGAGCTAGAGCAAAATTGCTTTTTGCCGTTTAGCGTACTAACAAACTGCTCTAGTGGTATTGTAGAGTTTTTAATAGGCTATTCACCCCCCTCTAGCCATATTAGGATCTTTTAGAGGGGCATGAGGGAATTGTTGAGAATATAAAAGGATGGTTGGAAGAATCTATTAGCTTGTTAATATTACTAGCAAATATGCCCTTCCCTCAGAACCAAACCTAACACCATTTTGGAATAACTGGACTTGTACCATCACTAGACGTGGATTGATCCAACTCGTATGAGAACGGATTTCGAGTTCAGGTCACATAAGGGACATAGAAAGTGTGAGGACACTATGGGGAAGTAAAAAAACAGATGAAAGAATCACTTCACTCTTTAATATCTATATACCTGTATCTGTATCCGTATCCGTATCTGTATCTGTATCTATATCTATATCTATATCTATACCCAATGTTAAAGAGCAACCCAGTTTTTTTCAATCCTAGTGGTACCCATGTTTGGTCCGTCTAATCTAACTCTGTCAGTATGTGATATTTTCTTCGCCCATGGTTATAAAAAATTGATCCGTCCGATTGCTAAAGCAAAATAGTGAATCCACCATCGCTTCTCCCTCCTCTATCCAAGTCTGACAAGGGGGCACATAGCATTTTTCAGGATCTTGTTCCATCGCCTCATATTCACATGAATCTTCTCCAATGAAAATAAATCAAAATCTGATTCTGAATCCAAATCCAGAAGGAAAAATTCAATCTGGTCGCATACAGGCACCAGAAGGAAAATTTTCAGTCTGGTTGCATACAGGCACCAAACTGATCTTGATATATTCCTAGCTTCTAAATTCAACTCGATTTATAGCATAGAAAAGAGAACAAATAGTTCATAAATTCCAATTGATTTGCCAAAGAAGAAAAGGACACTCAGAGAATACATCTGACATGATTTCGCAATCTAGTCGATGCCATGTATATTTCTATGTTAGATTGGATTGTGTTTGGGATTTGATGTATAGACTCATGGCTCGAACTTGATGTATATTTTGATTGGTTGTGTTCTTGATGTAATCTCATTACTGTTGCTATTAATTGTACATATTGTGCTTCATTTAAATTAGTATCTGAAAATGCATTATCACTACTGGCCCTAGCTTGACAAACCATTGGTGATATGGCAAAACTGACACTAATGATGAGCAAATCATCATCGCTAGACAAACATCGCACCAGCGGTGATGAGCTCTCCATCACTATGAGATCAAATGTGTCACCGTCGGTGATGATCAAGTCATCACCATTGAATCGAACGCTGTACCGGTGGTGAAAAGCTCTTCATCTAGTACGCGGCACTGGTGGTGATGATCACTTCGTCACCAAGAGATCGTACGCCAAACCATCAGCGATGATGCGATCATCATAGCCAGATGGTGAGCCAGATCGGCAGTGATGTCCACCTCATCAATATTGGATTGTGCAATAGAGACCGGTGGTGATTGGAGATGACATAACCTCTAGATCATATGTGGGGCCAGCAGTGATGATATTTATCACCACTGGTTAGCAACCTTGGCTATCACCGCCCAGTTTCACAAAAAGCAACGAAAACCAGTGGTGAAGGGGGTTACGAACCGGCAGTAATTCAAGCAGCTAACATACTCGTAAAACACCTTCCCACAAATGACACACTCTATTGAAGATAAGATATTTCAATACAAGGAGAACAATGAGACATAATGACGCAACATATTACAAGGAACATTTTTGCAGAACCCAGATGTTTGGTATGTAACTCTTGAAATACAAAGGCGGATCATTTAATTTATTTTAGGATCGAATGTAAAACAGAATGTAAACCTTGCTGCCTTCTTGCCTTGACGCATACACAAAGGATGGTCTGAATGCTTGTCTGAAGAAACTCATTTTGTCCTCACGGGTTACGAGCAGTATCACCCAAAGCCTGCATAATTAAAATTTATATGAGTGATGTGGTCATTCACCATTCATGGAGCTTCATTTATGTCTGCGCTAAAACCACACTCACACATGTTGTATTATTTTCCTTCATCTAAAAAAAACTCTTACACATGTTGCAGTTGTAAGACTTAAGTTTTAGCAGTGCATTGGTGCAAAATTGCGAAGAGCAGTGCATTGGAGATGGATTTAAAAATAAACGACGAGAGAAAATTTTGAATAGTAAGTAAATTTAATTTGGATAAATAATGGCAAGAGATTGATAGAAATACATCTGGCACTTACCAGAATGGTAGTGTAGTACACGTATATGCATATTTCGAAGGTCCTACTAGCACTGTTTTCTTGGGTTATGTTGTAGGTGATAATACCCCGTGCCATGGTAAGTTGTCCTGTGCCCCCCATAACACTCCACTGACTTTGTGGCAGATCATTTTTGGAACCGTGAAGCCCCATCACTTGAAGTGAGGATCCAGCAAGGCTATTTCCACAGAAGTACAATCATAACGTCAAATATTTAAATCCATCTCCAAAGTACATTAATAATATATATCATATATTTTGGGTTTTTATTTGCATATGTATAAACACTTAAGAAACAATGATGATGAAACTGATGAACCTATGTTTAAACCACAAAATGTTTTGCTTTCCAAGAGCAGACCAAATAATATATATTACCTCCCTCCCTCGAAGACCATGTCCATTGTGGTTACAAACAAATGACTAGCTTCATTTGCTAGTGTCGTCCAGCCCTCTGCATGCCCAATGGTATTGGCCACAACACCTGGCCCATCCTTTATGGGCCAATTAATAATTATGGTATCAGTTCCCAAACCTCTTTGATCTTGGGCAAATGTCTGTTTTATGTATAGGGTGGTTTGCAACACACTGTCATCGAGTGCATTATTTCCCCCATAAAAGGAGAAAGCTAGCATGCAAAGCAGAGCTGCTATTGCGTGATAGGAGGCCATATATGGCTAGATAGGAGGATATGTGCTCGCTTGCTACCGTCTCATGTTCGTGTATGTAGAGTGATGGAGGGGGTTGTATTTATAGGTGGAGCTAATCTAGTTTAATTACCCATGTGATTAACTTGGTTTCAGATCTGAATATAATTTATATCGGTTGTGATGATGCATGCAGCTAGCTGTGATGATGGCTTCCCATATAATTGATCTATTGGTTCTTAATTAAGAGAATGAGCCAAACAAAGATTTGGAAGCGTTAGGCAAAGTTTATTGTAAGCAGAGTTCTGGTCTTTGACGTTTGAATTGAAGCCTGACCATTTTTTTTTGCTATTTACAGTAGAAGCCTAGAAGGTTGAGTAAAAACTTGCAATGGCTTCACCAATTTTTAAATGTGAATGAAACGGTGACCAATTTTTTTGGAATTACAAATGTTTGGTTTATTTTTTGAACACAACCAAGCAAACAATGTACTCACACTCTGGTTGCAAATAAATGACATTTTAGATGTCTACACGGTTTCAATATATAGCACACATTTGATTACTAATATGCTACTCCGTATGAACCTATTATTATTTGAGAGAAATCTTTTGGTGCAATTTTCAACTTTTTGAAGTCAATACATATATAAAAAGATATTAATGGTCGATGTTTAGTAAGTTTGACAGAATGCATGCTAAATTGTGACTTGTCTCTGACCATAGGGATCATTTCTTTTTTTTTGAAATGAGTAGGGATTATTTCTTAGGGCACTCGTATCACTGAGATGGTAATAACGACTTCCCTCTAATTTCAAAACAGTTACGCTTTGAACAGAGACACATGTTTCTAAAGATGGCCATGGCGGTTACTATATACTACAATCACTTACGAAAATAGAAGGTATATACATGTCTTTTATGAAAGTATGTTTCAATACAGTCTTTCAAGCAATTTCAAACCCTAGCCCCCCTAGTAACCCCAAATGATTTGGTTATCAAACAGTTGGTCCACATTGAAGATAGAGATCACATATATAATTATATTATTTTTGTGTGTGCTAACATATAACATAGTTTCTTAAGTTAATTCTGCTAATTTGATGTCCAATTAGTGCCAAATCACAATTGGGGATCACTAATGTGAAGCTAGTTGGCAGTTAATTAAGTGAATAAGCAACGGCATATGACAAAAGCATGTGACTTCCATTACTTGGCACTTTTGTTTCAAGCAATAAACTATGCAACGATCATTTGTTCAAATTCGATGTAGTCAGTACTGCAAATTGCTTGGTATTTTTTATTGGGTGCAGATACACCCAAATTATCTCCAAAAATGACGACAAATTGCCACCAAACATGACTATTAAGCAACCCTGTCATTTGTACACATATATCATATGATTTATATACCACAGGGAGGTCGTGGACCACTGTAGGCACACATGGAATAAACATTCTCTAGTTATTAAATTACATGATCTCCGCTGTTATTTCATTCAGATCTTGTACTTAGAGAAATAACAAGACTGTATCTCAAATTATAAATCATATACAGTGGTGGAGGATAGAAAATTTTTAAGGTATGGCGAAGCCGATAACATAGATAGCAAAGTATTAAAATTAAATGCAATATGCGGTGATGGATCATTACAAAATATGGAAGCGCAACATCTAGGATGATAAATGACAAATAGAAAGATGCAAGTGAAGTAAAAGAATAACAGAGTGAAAATGAAGGTTCAATTGGCCACCATTTCGCTGTGCTTTGTCATAAATTAACCAACCAAATTAATTGATAGAAGCAAGAAAACAAATGGCGGTGGGGAAAAGGAGCTTTCAGATTTCAGCGTTGGGCCTTACTGCTTGAGTGGTTGTGTGTTCAATTGCGGACTACTTGAGTGCTATGACCTGACCTCTGTTATTTTGCTAGCGCTGCGTTGTCCATCGTCGACAACTTGGAATTAGAGGCAGACCGTCAAAGCGTTGCAGGAGTAGGCGCTACTGCAGTAAGGGCAAAGGTCATCACCTGATAACCACTAGCATCACTCTATCAAGATGGAACTGCATCTACGATGGGGAATTGCAATCGGCCAATCACTTATAGCTTAACTAAGGCCCATTTGTCGATGTGCGCTGCCGCTGCTAGCCCAATTGCCAAAAGGCCTAAGCCACAATCCACTAAGGTAAAAGGGCCTAAATGTTGAAGCAACCATTCGTTTGAGCCACCTATCTTCTTCCCCTCTGTTACGTCTAGCTAGGAGCAGGTAGAAGCAACCATTTGTTTGAGCCAGCTGCTCCTGGCTAGACGTGCACGGGTGGACGCAACTATCCCTGCCCATTGGCTTCTTACCAGATTGCCGCTCTGGCATGGCGCGGGTCGTGGAGATGGTAAGATGGCGCGAGCACCGCGTGAGGGCACGATGATGGAGATGGTGGGGGCACGGCGGAGAGGGCTCGAGCGGCACCATATTGTATCCAAAGCAACTAACAATTTTTTACTTTATTAGATTAAATGATAATATACATCTAAATCTAAATAGACTCCATCCATATTGTATCCAAAGCAACTAATTTATATCTAATATTAAAGAGCTAAAATTTCTCAACGTGTGTTTATAAGATACATATTATCATTGAGGGTGTCGATACATATTGTTGCCGACATATTCAAAGATACTAGAACTGTGAGGGTGAGAAAGATGTTAAAAACTTAAGAGTAAAAGTAATGACCTTTGATGTGTTGCAAAGTACGGGCACTTGCCAGTAGAATCTAATTAGCCTTTGGATTATCCGGATCCACCCCAGTCCCCAACCTCTACTCCAAATGCGCCTTTGGGCCACGAGGTGAGCTAGCCCTGGCGTGGGCTCTATAGCATGCCGGACATGCATTGGGCCTCAATCCCAGCCTAATACCCAGCTTGCCAAGAGAGAGCCCTGAAGCTGGAGAATTTGAGGAATAAAAAAAATAGGCCTTCAAGGTAGCGCTACATCACCCCAACCCAGTCTACAACGGGCCACAATGGAAGAATTGGGACATGGGAATTGGTGACTCGAGCTTACCCAGTTGTGGGGAGAGCAGGTTACCGGCGGTTAGATTATCCAAATCTAACCCGCGGAGTCGTCCCTGATGCCAAGATGTGGCACCGGCGGAAACGAGACCTTTTCTCTGGAGACACTACACGGAGCTGGACCGCTGCCGACCTTAGCCAAGCACGAGATCACATCCACGGTGCTGGAACAGAACCACTAGAGCGGCGGGGTGAACTTGACACCGAACTCCGGCGCCCCGTGGAGGATATCCACGGAGAGGCTGTCCAGCACGAACCCCTGCAGGCGCACGCCGTCGCCCCACGCGATGACGGAGCCATCCTCCCTACGCTCGCCGACCTCCACGCAGAACACGGGCGCGGGCCCGGTGGCCAGAGGCACGCCGGACCGGAGGTAGGACACCTCCACGGTGGTGCCGGCCTGCACGCACTCGCGGCACCGCGCCGTGCGAGGAGAGGCGATGCCGAGGGTTAGGTTGAACGCCAAGTCGAGGAGCGCCAGCGCCGGCCCCTGCCGCAGGTTCTTGGTGGGGTCGAGACCGGAGACGGCGGCGATGGTGACGGTGTACTCGACGGGGTCGTACGGGCTGAACCACCTTTGCCAGTGTCCGCCGAACATGTGCGCGACGCCGATGGACAAGTACACGACACCGAGGATGGCTAGGACGAGGACTACAAGGGCGGCGCATACTGCTATAGTTGGTGGCTCCACTGGCTTCGTCGTCGGTTCTTTTCGGCTAATTGGCAGTGCGTCCTTTGTCCCTGCGCCGGCGGCCATGGTTTTGCTTCTCAATCGATCGTGGGTTTCTTGCTTGGGTTTTCGTAGTAAGATTAGCGTCGTCGTTTCCGTCGGTATTTATGGGGACTGGGGAGGCCGCAAGATTATCTAGTTATTAAATTACTACATGGTCTCCTAGTTATATATGTATTTCTTTCAGATCTTGTTCTTCCTGAAATAACAAAACTATATCTCAAATTATACATCATAGCGTTCTATACCCGGTTTAGGGATAAGGTGTTGTACGTGGCAAGTGACGGTGTTATCCAAGAGTCAGCGGCCGAGGCGGGGGGTGTGGCGCAACTCGTCAAGGCAAAATTCATGGAACGATGAAAAGAAATATGAAGTATGTATATAAATATAATTATATATACGAATATATATGCCAACTCGTCAATGGCGCTGAGAGGAGGGAAGCGACGAGTGAAATTTGCTGGTATGGGAGGAAAGAAATTTGGAGCCCAGACGAGAAAGTAAAATTTTGGAGCACGGGAGGAAAGAATTTTCGTGAGATTTTAGCGGCAATGTCACAAAAGATTTTTTTTGTACATTAGGTAAAAGGCGTGGGAGGAAAGGAAACAACGTCCGCTGCACCTGCATGCATCCAATCAAATGGTTGAAAGTAACAGAACGCACACGAGGAGCTACATCTGCATGCGTCCATGCAAATTTCCTCGATTACGGGTCGTACCTGTGTTTGGAGAAAGTACTAGTGACTATAACTATGATTAAGAGGCATATCTAATGAAGACCATGAATCATTAGGGGGGCCTGGCCCCTACGCGCCCCCCTTGTCTCAAGAGTTCGGATTTTTTTATAATGATCTAACACAGGCGTCCGTCCGTGACTCCCGTCAGGACATGGCTCCATAGGAGCAAGCCCTATTCTCTCACAAACAAAAAAATCAAATCCCCACTCCCTCGTATGCTTATCCGCTCTGCCCCAAAGCAGCGGTCCCACATCCGTCCGCCCACTTCCCCCACCGCACACACATCGGGGTGTCGCGGCGTGGCTGATGATCGCGATGTGTCCTTCCCCGATCATCGGCCACGCCGCGCACCCTCACTCCCTGCGCCACACACCTGCGCCGCTCACCTGTGTCCCAGTCACCTGCGTCTCTTGCTCCTTCACCGTTCGTCCACTGCCCATCGCCCATCGCCGTCGAGCGCCCCACTAACCCTGTCATGGCCACCAGGGTAAGTGCATGAAAGAGCATACATACAATACATATATTGTAAAGTCAAACCTCGGATCCAAAGAGAGTTGAGTCATGCAATCAAATCAAGATGTGCATATGTGTGGAGTGATGGATATATATATATATTGTGGCTATCCTAATTCTACTTTGCTCCTGGAAAACATATCTCTCATTTGAAATTGGAAACATTTGCAAGAAAACATGGGCTATCTTATTCATCCTTCTCTTTTTTTTCTTTTTTCAGGCGGGCATCAAAGTACCCATTGTTTTAATCATTCAGACACTTGTCTATTTTTTCAATTCTTTCTTTTTTCTTTTGTGAATAACATTTTGCATAGCCCATGCCTCTCTTTTGCTATAGAAAATATTTGAGAGATAGCACAAGAATTTAGAGCATTTATTTGGTGGAAACCTATATAGAATATTTTTGGTGTTTTCTCAGTGTAGGAGTAAAATATTTTTGGGTGAATCTAGATGGAAAGCATGTCTGCGCCTACCCCTAGTGTAGAAGTAGTGCATATGTGGGTGGTGTATACGTGATCTTGATTTTAAGAGTATGACAAACCTCTCATAAGGCATCAACAAAGTTTGACCAAACTCAATGTAAAACAAGTAGCATATATGTGGAAGTTTTTTCTAACCTAGATAAACATATTTGGCTCTGGTGGGAATTCAAGCTTTGTCACACAGAATTTCATCATGTGGATTTTCAAATTTTTCAAAAGAAATCTCCAGAATTCAAGTATCACTTAGAACAAGATAAATAGTAGCTCAGACCTTCTCATATCATATCCGTCAATTACCAAGACTTAGATCAAGCGTATGCTACCCACGAGTTTCAAGTTCAGAGCAAATTCTCATGTCAAATCAATTTCATCCAAAACACGGGAGAACTCAAAACTGAATATTAGGTACTTTAAAGGAATTAAAATAGAGCAACTATTCATCATTTCCATCATGAGAGATTATCTTCAAGTTCTAATTATTTATTCTACTCTAAAAAATAAGATGACACACCTAAAGCAAACTTAAGCAAACTAAAGGCAACTATATTACACACTCTTCTCTTTTTTGGGTTTTTGTTTTTAGCATGCAGAAATTCAAACTAAAAGACAGACACATACGTAGAGATAATAGCAAATTTTTATTTTGTTTTTCTGATTATACATTTTTATAAGATAAACTAAAAATAAATAAAATACCAGAAAGAAAAACTTACCTCGGGGTTCCTCCCCCAAGCTAGGTGTTGAAGTGGTACTCACTGAGCTGGCGGCGGATGACCAATGTTCAGGCCATTGAACATCCAATCCCAATTGTTCTGTTCTTGCTGCTGGTGCTATTGAATCTCGCCAAGGGTCTGCTTCGTTTGCTCCTGCCAATGGGCATGTTGATGGAGAGTGTTGCAGATTTCTTGCTGGCCCTCTTCAATTATGGTAAGCCTGGTGTTGATATGAGTGAGATCCATCGGCAAACAGATGTAGAGCTCTCCTTCCAAATGGGGTAATGACGCGCAACCTATACACATAAGGACAGAGGCCGCACTATACCCGATTCATCAAGCCATTCTTACGCAAAAAAGGTTACCACTAACAAGCTAGAAAAGGTCTTTCTATATTACTAAAGCTAGAGCCATGTAGCTCTCATAATTGTACTATAAGTCCCGGATGTTCGCTTCCAGATGAGTCATTATGGAGAGAAACTAGAGCACCATAAAGATAGCCCAATGCTCTAGCCCTCTTTAAGTATGTTACTAAAAAGTCATCTTTTAATGTTTGTTGCATATTCCATTAATCAATTTACAAGATCATAGTTTATGTTGAGCACTAGCCAAGCTACTCAATGCAATATCATAGGTGCCAAGGTAATGGATCAAAACTAAGTCATCCTTAACAAGGGAATACATGCATAATGAATCTAATTAATTATTATGAATAGGACAATAAGAACAATCCCATGCTATACTTGCCTTGATCAAACTGGTCCTGTTGATCCTACTCGTAGAAGAACTCTTGATCACCAACGAATTGCTTACCGTCTATACTGGATCAACACATCAGCAACATTCATCCAAAAACAATCATGCAGAGCAAACAAGGCTATAATTAGAACAGTACACCAACTGTGGTAAAACAAGTTGAAAAATTTGTAAAACTAATCTACATCTCGCTATGATCACATAGACACGAATTGCATGCAAATCGGAGCTAAGACGATAAAGTTATGAATTAAACAAGATTTTTCTTAGTTAAATAATAGATTTAATCTAAGCATGAAATTTGAAAGTTTAAAACATGATTAACAGTAGTACTAACATGTAGATTACATAATTATGAATTTAACGCAACTTGAATGGGTCAAATCGGAGTTAAAACGGAGATTTTATTGCTAAAACAAAATTAGTGGCAAAACTGTAAATAGAGAAAATGTATTTTTGAATCTCCAGAGATCAAACTACGCTTTTAAAAGAACAAAACGTATTCCTGATTTACGTTTTGGACCGCGGGTTCTAAACTAAAAAAGTGCAAGGTCTCTTTAGCAAAACAGCCCCCAAACCGGTATCTTCTAATCCTGGCGGTTGATCTGCGATCCGACGGCCCACATATGATGACAATGACGACGACGGCGTGTCGGTTGCCGATGGCGAGCGGGCTCAGCGGCGCCATGGTCGGAGTTCACAAAAACTCAATTTCGGGCACCAATCGACAAACGAAGAACACGGGAAGGGAGTGTAGAGCACGGCGAGCTCACCTCGGGTGAAATCGGAGCCGAGGATGGTCCAAAGGCGGCGCATGGCTCGAGAAAGCGGGCGGTTAGGGCTGCGTTGCGTGTGCGGGCTCTATGGTTTGAGAACGGTCACGGCGAGGGAGCAGGATGGAGTAGAGGAGCTCGGGGCTCAGCTTATATAGCCCGGAGATGCGCCAAGAATGGAAGGTGGAGATTGAGGAGGGGGATTCGGCGGTGGGGGATTTTTGAAAGCGATGTCTACGTTGGCTTGGGGAGGAAGACGACGACATAGTCGCTGGCGTGCGGGCCCAGGGCATCAGCGAGAGAGAGAGGGAGGGAACACGGGCGCGCGCGCAGGGTTGGGCCAGCGGCAAGCTGGGCTTGGCCCAAGACGCGAAGCAGGGAAAGAAGAAGTGGGCGGGGCCCATGGTGTGGAGCTGGGCCACGGAAGGGATAAGGCGAAGCGGCCAGCGGAGGAGACGGGGAGGAGCAGCCGGCTGGGCCAACGGGCCAAAAGCTAGGAAAGGAGGGGGAACCCTTTTCTTTTTCTTTTCTAATTTTCCAAAGCCATTTTCTAAAAGATTTTAAATTCTCTTTTGTATTTGAAGTAAACCACTCAGTACAAAAATTCTAATGCAGCAGCATGAGTGCACCGTCATGTATCTAAGCCTATATTTGATTTTAAATTAATAAAAGTTATTTACTTTTCTAACTTTGTATGCTCACAAAATGCACCAATAAATCATTTTTACCTATTTTAAATAATGCCAAAATTTAGGGTGTTACATGAAAGCCCTAGTTTGGTTTTGGATAATTGGTGAAACCTAAGTCCACTAACCATTGTCATTAAGTGATGAATATGAGCTAGGTTGTACACACCAAGTGATGGAGCTAGATGATAGTCATGGCGGTGGTGATGGCCAAATGAGATGATCAAGTGCTCCAACTTGGAAAAGAAGAAAGAGAAAAACAAAATGGGCTCAAGGCGAAGGTATAAACCTAAGACCATTTTGTTTTGCCGGTCAAGACGCAATAGAGTGTCTGATTAGGTTTAGGATAGATAACGGTATTATAAAGAGGGGAAATATTTAATTGTAATGGTTATCTAGTGCCACTATTTGTGAGTCTCATTTGCATATACATTGTGCTTAATGACGTTGTGAGATGCGTGAGAAAGCCCGGGAATTTTCTTTGTGAAAAGCTATCTCAACTGCTAAAATTTGGCTTGGTGCTTTTTGGGAAGAGATAGCACTTGTTTTGGGCATGTTGTGAAGTCTAACTAGAATTTCTTGCTCCTAGTGCTAATTATTCCAGTTAGAGGTGCTCTGTTTGTTTGGAGTAATTAGCTAGAAATTTCATTCTGCCCGAACTGGAATTTCCAATGCGGGAGGCCAACGATTTGGAGAGGAGCATCAGTTGAGAAATTCCAGGCCGTTGCCTGGATATTCCAGTGCGGGAATGGGAGGTTCAGCAGCAAAGGTCGGGAGGGGGGAGGCAGGCTATAGGATAAGGTTGGATCCTCCCCTCCTTCTTCCTCACTCCTTTATTCCCCATTCTTGAAAATCTTGAGATCCAAAATTGAAGAAGAAACGCTCCCTCTTTCCTCTCTCTCCTAAGCTTGGTGCTAACCCTAAGAGAGAAGTTGAGAGCCCCAAGTGTTGATCTGGTGAGCTTCAAGAGCATCTCCCTCTCCCTCCCTCTCTAAGCTTGGTACTCATTCATGAGAGGATTTGGAGAAAATCCTAGTGTGTGCTTTTGACATTGCATATTTTGGTGGCACTAGGTGGTGATTGCAATTGTGGTTTCTTGTTACTCTTGATGATTGCCGTCACCTAAATGGTTGGTGATTTGTTGATTGGAGAGGGGATTTAGTGATTGTGTTTGCCCCCAATTAAGGATATATTTGTGAGGGGTTCTTGGGCTTATTCCCCGGTGAAGCACTAAAAGCCACTCTAGTAAATTGCTCATGTCATTGAGTTACCTCACTTGTGGGTAGGTTCTTGCGGTGCCCATTGTTGGGCTAGGTTTGTGAAATACCTATTAGCCGCCGAACCACCAAGTGTTGGTCGACACAATGGGGACTAGCGTGCTGGCAAGCATGTGAACCTCGGGAGAAAAATCATGTGTCAGCTTGTGATTGGCTTTCTCCCGGTGATTGAATTGGTATTCTCACCTTGTGATGGGTTCATTCCTCTACATGGCAGCATAATCACACCCTACTCACTCCCTTACTTTCTTGCAAACTAGATGTGTAGCAAGCTCTTTAGTGTAGCTAGTTTTGAGAGCTTGCTTGCTAGCCTAGTTTCACCTAGTGGAGCTCTTTAGTGTAGCCTTGTTGAGAGCTCTTAGTGAGTAGTGACTTAGCCTCTTGTGTGCCAAGAGATTATAGCAACTAGAATTGTTGGGTAGGTGGCTTGCAACCCTTGTAGAGCTAGAGCAAAATTGCTTTTTGCCGTTTAGCGTACTAACAAACTGCTCTAGTGGTATTGTAGAGTTTTTAATAGGCTATTCACCCCCCTCTAGCCATATTAGGATCTTTTAGAGGGGCATGAGGGAATTGTTGAGAATATAAAAGGATGGTTGGAAGAATCTATTAGCTTGTTAATATTACTAGCAAATATGCCCTTCCCTCAGAACCAAACCTAACACCATTTTGGAATAACTGGACTTGTACCATCACTAGACGTGGATTGATCCAACTCGTATGAGAACGGATTTCGAGTTCAGGTCACATAAGGGACATAGAAAGTGTGAGGACACTATGGGGAAGTAAAAAAACAGATGAAAGAATCACTTCACTCTTTAATATCTATATACCTGTATCTGTATCCGTATCCGTATCTGTATCTGTATCTATATCTATATCTATATCTATACCCAATGTTAAAGAGCAACCCAGTTTTTTTCAATCCTAGTGGTACCCATGTTTGGTCCGTCTAATCTAACTCTGTCAGTATGTGATATTTTCTTCGCCCATGGTTATAAAAAATTGATCCGTCCGATTGCTAAAGCAAAATAGTGAATCCACCATCGCTTCTCCCTCCTCTATCCAAGTCTGACAAGGGGGCACATAGCATTTTTCAGGATCTTGTTCCATCGCCTCATATTCACATGAATCTTCTCCAATGAAAATAAATCAAAATCTGATTCTGAATCCAAATCCAGAAGGAAAAATTCAATCTGGTCGCATACAGGCACCAGAAGGAAAATTTTCAGTCTGGTTGCATACAGGCACCAAACTGATCTTGATATATTCCTAGCTTCTAAATTCAACTCGATTTATAGCATAGAAAAGAGAACAAATAGTTCATAAATTCCAATTGATTTGCCAAAGAAGAAAAGGACACTCAGAGAATACATCTGACATGATTTCGCAATCTAGTCGATGCCATGTATATTTCTATGTTAGATTGGATTGTGTTTGGGATTTGATGTATAGACTCATGGCTCGAACTTGATGTATATTTTGATTGGTTGTGTTCTTGATGTAATCTCATTACTGTTGCTATTAATTGTACATATTGTGCTTCATTTAAATTAGTATCTGAAAATGCATTATCACTACTGGCCCTAGCTTGACAAACCATTGGTGATATGGCAAAACTGACACTAATGATGAGCAAATCATCATCGCTAGACAAACATCGCACCAGCGGTGATGAGCTCTCCATCACTATGAGATCAAATGTGTCACCGTCGGTGATGATCAAGTCATCACCATTGAATCGAACGCTGTACCGGTGGTGAAAAGCTCTTCATCTAGTACGCGGCACTGGTGGTGATGATCACTTCGTCACCAAGAGATCGTACGCCAAACCATCAGCGATGATGCGATCATCATAGCCAGATGGTGAGCCAGATCGGCAGTGATGTCCACCTCATCAATATTGGATTGTGCAATAGAGACCGGTGGTGATTGGAGATGACATAACCTCTAGATCATATGTGGGGCCAGCAGTGATGATATTTATCACCACTGGTTAGCAACCTTGGCTATCACCGCCCAGTTTCACAAAAAGCAACGAAAACCAGTGGTGAAGGGGGTTACGAACCGGCAGTAATTCAAGCAGCTAACATACTCGTAAAACACCTTCCCACAAATGACACACTCTATTGAAGATAAGATATTTCAATACAAGGAGAACAATGAGACATAATGACGCAACATATTACAAGGAACATTTTTGCAGAACCCAGATGTTTGGTATGTAACTCTTGAAATACAAAGGCGGATCATTTAATTTATTTTAGGATCGAATGTAAAACAGAATGTAAACCTTGCTGCCTTCTTGCCTTGACGCATACACAAAGGATGGTCTGAATGCTTGTCTGAAGAAACTCATTTTGTCCTCACGGGTTACGAGCAGTATCACCCAAAGCCTGCATAATTAAAATTTATATGAGTGATGTGGTCATTCACCATTCATGGAGCTTCATTTATGTCTGCGCTAAAACCACACTCACACATGTTGTATTATTTTCCTTCATCTAAAAAAAACTCTTACACATGTTGCAGTTGTAAGACTTAAGTTTTAGCAGTGCATTGGTGCAAAATTGCGAAGAGCAGTGCATTGGAGATGGATTTAAAAATAAACGACGAGAGAAAATTTTGAATAGTAAGTAAATTTAATTTGGATAAATAATGGCAAGAGATTGATAGAAATACATCTGGCACTTACCAGAATGGTAGTGTAGTACACGTATATGCATATTTCGAAGGTCCTACTAGCACTGTTTTCTTGGGTTATGTTGTAGGTGATAATACCCCGTGCCATGGTAAGTTGTCCTGTGCCCCCCATAACACTCCACTGACTTTGTGGCAGATCATTTTTGGAACCGTGAAGCCCCATCACTTGAAGTGAGGATCCAGCAAGGCTATTTCCACAGAAGTACAATCATAACGTCAAATATTTAAATCCATCTCCAAAGTACATTAATAATATATATCATATATTTTGGGTTTTTATTTGCATATGTATAAACACTTAAGAAACAATGATGATGAAACTGATGAACCTATGTTTAAACCACAAAATGTTTTGCTTTCCAAGAGCAGACCAAATAATATATATTACCTCCCTCCCTCGAAGACCATGTCCATTGTGGTTACAAACAAATGACTAGCTTCATTTGCTAGTGTCGTCCAGCCCTCTGCATGCCCAATGGTATTGGCCACAACACCTGGCCCATCCTTTATGGGCCAATTAATAATTATGGTATCAGTTCCCAAACCTCTTTGATCTTGGGCAAATGTCTGTTTTATGTATAGGGTGGTTTGCAACACACTGTCATCGAGTGCATTATTTCCCCCATAAAAGGAGAAAGCTAGCATGCAAAGCAGAGCTGCTATTGCGTGATAGGAGGCCATATATGGCTAGATAGGAGGATATGTGCTCGCTTGCTACCGTCTCATGTTCGTGTATGTAGAGTGATGGAGGGGGTTGTATTTATAGGTGGAGCTAATCTAGTTTAATTACCCATGTGATTAACTTGGTTTCAGATCTGAATATAATTTATATCGGTTGTGATGATGCATGCAGCTAGCTGTGATGATGGCTTCCCATATAATTGATCTATTGGTTCTTAATTAAGAGAATGAGCCAAACAAAGATTTGGAAGCGTTAGGCAAAGTTTATTGTAAGCAGAGTTCTGGTCTTTGACGTTTGAATTGAAGCCTGACCATTTTTTTTTGCTATTTACAGTAGAAGCCTAGAAGGTTGAGTAAAAACTTGCAATGGCTTCACCAATTTTTAAATGTGAATGAAACGGTGACCAATTTTTTTGGAATTACAAATGTTTGGTTTATTTTTTGAACACAACCAAGCAAACAATGTACTCACACTCTGGTTGCAAATAAATGACATTTTAGATGTCTACACGGTTTCAATATATAGCACACATTTGATTACTAATATGCTACTCCGTATGAACCTATTATTATTTGAGAGAAATCTTTTGGTGCAATTTTCAACTTTTTGAAGTCAATACATATATAAAAAGATATTAATGGTCGATGTTTAGTAAGTTTGACAGAATGCATGCTAAATTGTGACTTGTCTCTGACCATAGGGATCATTTCTTTTTTTTTGAAATGAGTAGGGATTATTTCTTAGGGCACTCGTATCACTGAGATGGTAATAACGACTTCCCTCTAATTTCAAAACAGTTACGCTTTGAACAGAGACACATGTTTCTAAAGATGGCCATGGCGGTTACTATATACTACAATCACTTACGAAAATAGAAGGTATATACATGTCTTTTATGAAAGTATGTTTCAATACAGTCTTTCAAGCAATTTCAAACCCTAGCCCCCCTAGTAACCCCAAATGATTTGGTTATCAAACAGTTGGTCCACATTGAAGATAGAGATCACATATATAATTATATTATTTTTGTGTGTGCTAACATATAACATAGTTTCTTAAGTTAATTCTGCTAATTTGATGTCCAATTAGTGCCAAATCACAATTGGGGATCACTAATGTGAAGCTAGTTGGCAGTTAATTAAGTGAATAAGCAAGGGCATATGACAAAAGCATGTGACTTCCATTACTTGGCACTTTTGTTTCAAGCAATAAACTATGCAACGATCATTTGTTCAAATTCGATGTAGTCAGTACTGCAAATTGCTTGGTATTTTTTATTGGGTGCAGATACACCCAAATTATCTCCAAAAATGACGACAAATTGCCACCAAACATGACTATTAAGCAACCCTGTCATTTGTACACATATATCATATGATTTATATACCACAGGGAGGTCGTGGACCACTGTAGGCACACATGGAATAAACATTCTCTAGTTATTAAATTACATGATCTCCGCTGTTATTTCATTCAGATCTTGTACTTAGAGAAATAACAAGACTGTATCTCAAATTATAAATCATATACAGTGGTGGAGGATAGAAAATTTTTAAGGTATGGCGAAGCCGATAACATAGATAGCAAAGTATTAAAATTAAATGCAATATGCGGTGATGGATCATTACAAAATATTGAAGCGCAACATCTAGTATGATAAATGACAAATAGAAAGATGCAAGTGAAGTAAAAGAATAACAGAGTGAAAATGAAGCTTCAATTGGCCACCATTTCGCTGTGCTTTGTCATAAATTAACCAACCAAATTAATTGATAGAAGCAAGAAAACAAATGGCGGTGGGGAAAAGGAGCTTTCAGATTTCAGCGTTGGTCCTTACTGCTTGAGTGGTTGTGTGTTCAATTGCGGACTACTTGAGTGCTGTGACCTGACCTCTGTTATTTTGCTAGCGCTGCGTTGTCCATCGTCGACAACTTGGAATTAGAGGCAGACCATCAAAGCGTTGCAGGAGTAGGCGCTACTGCAGTAAGGGCAAAGGTCATCACCTGATAACCACTAGCATCACTCTATCAAGATGGAACTGCATCTACGATGGGGAATTGCAATCGGCCAATCACTTATAGCTTAACTAAGGCCCATTTGTCGATGTGCGCTGCCGCTGCTAGCCCAATTGCCAAAAGGCCTAAGCCACAATCCACTAAGGTAAAAGGGCCTAAATGTTGAAGCAACCATTCGTTTGAGCCACCTATCTTCTTCCCCTCTGTTACGTCTAGCTAGGAGCAGGTAGAAGCAACCATTTGTTTGAGCCAGCTGCTCCTGGCTAGACGTGCACGGGTGGACGCAACTATCCCTGCCCATTGGCTTCTTACCAGATTGCCGCTCTGGCATGGCGCGGGTCGTGGAGATGGCAAGATGGCGCGAGCACCGCGTGAGGGCACGATGATGGAGATGGTGGGGGCACGGCGGAGAGGGCTCGAGCGGCACCATATTGTATCCAAAGCAACTAACAATTTTTTACTTTATTAGATTAAATGATAATAGACATCTAAATCTAAATAGACTCCATCCATATTGTATCCAAAGCAACTAATTTATATCTAACATTAAAGAGCTAAAATTTCTCAACGTGTGTTTGTAAGATACATATTATCATTGAGGGTGTCGATACATATTGTCACCGACAGATTCAAAGATACTAGAACTGTGAGGGTGAGAAAGATGTTAAAAACTTAAGAGTAAAAGTAATGACCTTTGATGTGTTGCAAAGTACGGGCACTTGCCAGTAGAATCTAATTGGCCTTTGGATTATCCGAATCCACCCCAGTCCCCAGCCTCTATTCCTCTAGTGCCAAATGCACCTTTGGGCCACGAGGTGAGCTAGCCCTGGAGTGGGCTCTATAGCATGCCGGACGTGCATTGGGCCTCAATCCCAGCCTAATACCCAGCTTTGCCAAGAGAGAGCCCTGAAGCTAGAGAATTCGAGGAATAAAAAAAATAGGCCTCCAAGGTAGCGCTACATCACCCCAACCCAATCTACAACGGGCCACAATGGAAGAATTGGGACATGGGAATTGGTGACTCGAGCTTACCCAGTTGTGGGGAGAGCAGGTTACCGGCGGTTAGATTATCTGAATCTAACCCGCGGAGTCGTCCCTGATGCCAGGATGTGGCACCGGCGGAAAGGAGACCTTTTCTCTGGAGACACTACACGGAGCTGGACCGCCGCCGACCTTAGCCAAGCACGAGATCACATCCACGGTGCTGGAGCGGAACCACGGGAGCGGCGGGGTGAGCTTGACGCCGAACTCCGGCGCCCCGCGGAGGATATCCGCGGCGAGGCTGTCCAGCACGAACCCCGACAGGCACACGGCGTCGCCCCACGCGATGACGGAGCCATCCTCCCTGCGCTCGCCGACCTCCACGCAGAACACGGGCGCGGGCCCGGTGGCCAGAGGCACGCCGGACCGGAGGTAGGACACCTCCACGGTGGTGCCGGCCTGCACGCACTCGCGGCGCCGCGCCATGGGAGGAGAGGCGATGCCGAGGGTCAGGTTGAACGCCGGGTCGAGGCCCCTGCCGCAGGTCCTTGGCGGGGTCGAGCCGGAGACGGCGGCGATGGTGACGGTGTACTCGACGGGGTCGTGTACGGGCCGAACCACCTTTGCCAGTGTCCGCCGAACATGTGCGCGACGCCGATGGACAAGTACACGACGCCGAGGATGGCTAGGACGAGGACTACAAGGGCGGCGCATATTGCTATAGTTGGTGGCTCCACTGGCTTCGTCGTTGGTTCTTTTCTGCTAATTGGCAGTGCGTCCTTCGTCCCTGCGCCGGCGGCCATGGTTTTGCTTCGCGATCGATCCTGGGTTTCTTGCTTGGGTTTTCGTAGTAAGATTAGCGTCGTCGTTTCCGTTGGTATTTATGGGGACCGGGGAGGCCGCAAGATTATCTAGTTATTAAATTACTACATGGTCTCCTAGTTATATACCTATTTCTTTCAGATCTTGTTCTTCCTGAAATAACAAAACTATATCTCAAATTATACATCATAGCGTTCTATACCCTGTTTAGGGATAAGGTGTTGTACGTGGCAAGTTGTACTCTAAGGCCAGTCTCAATGCTAGTTTCATGTCCCAGTTTCCACTACTCTCATATGTTGGAAACAGTGCTGAAGAGTTTCATCTCCATGAAACTATCTCTACTTCCATGAAACTTTTATCACTTCTCTCTTCATAAATATAGTATTATGTCAGCATATTTAATACCTATAAAACTCAATGAAACTCCCATTGAGAATGACCTAAGACGGTGTTATCCAAGAGTCAGCGGCCGAGGCAGGGGGGTGGGGGGGTTGGCGCAACTCGTCAAGCAAAATTCATGGAACGATGAAAAGAAATATGAAGTATGTATATAAATATAATTATATATACGAATATATATGCCAACTCGTCAATGGCGCTGAGAGGAGGGAAGCGACGAGTGAAATTTGCTGGTATGGGAGGAAAGAAATTGGAGCCCAGACAAGAAAGTAAAATTTTGGAGCACGGGAGGAAAGAATTTTCATGAGATTTTAGCGGCAATGTCACATAAGATTTTTTCGTACATTAGGCAAAAGGTAGGGGAGGAAAGGAAACAACGTCCGCTGCACCTGCATGCATCCAATCAAATGGTTGAAAGTAACGGAAGGCACACGAGGAGCTGCATCTGCATGCGTCCATGCAAATTTCCTCGATTACGGGCCGTACCTGTGTTTGGAGAAATTACTAGTGACTAACTATGATTAAGAGGCATATCTAATGAAGTCCATGAAACATTAGGGGGGCCTGGCCCCTGCGCGCCAACCTTGTCTCCGCCCTGCCAAGAGTTCGGAATTTTTTTATAATGATCTAACACAGGCATCCGTCCATGACTCTCGTCAGGACACGGCTCCATAGGAGCAAGCCCTATTCTTTCACAAACAAAAAAACCAAATCCCCACTCCCTCGTATTCTTATCCGCTCAGCCCCAAAGCAGCGGTCCCACATTCGTCCGCCCTCTTCCCCCACCGCACGCACGTCGGGGTGTCACGGCGTGGCCGATGATCGTGTCGTATCCTTCCCCATCATCAGCCACGCCGCGCACCCTCACTCCCTACGCCACCCACCTACGCTGCTCACCTGCATCCCAGTCACCTGCGTCGCCCGCTCCTTCGCTGTCCATCCACCGCCCATCGCCCAACGCCGTCGGGCGCCCCACTAACCCTGTCATGGCCACCAGGGTAAGTGCATGAAAGAGCATATATACAATACATATATTATAAAGTCAAATCTCGGATCCAAAGAGAGTTGAGTCATACAATCAAATCAAGATGTGCATATGTGTGGAGTGATGGATATATATGGTGGTTATTCTAATTCTACTTTGTTCCTTGAAAACATATCTCTCATTTGAAACTGGAAACATTTGCAAGAAAACATGGGCTATCTTATTCATCCTTATCTCTTTTTTTCTTTTTTTAGGCGGGCATCAAAGTACCCATTGTTTTAATCATTCGGACACTTGTCCATTTTTTTAATTCTTTCTTTTTTCTTTTCTGAATAACTTTTGCATAGCTCATGCCTCTCTTTTGCAACAGAAAATATTTGAGAGATAGCACAAGAATTTAGAGCATTTATTTGGTGGAAACCTATATAGAATATTTTTGGTGTTTGCTCAGTGTAGGAGTAAAACATTTTTGGGTGGATCTAGATGGAAAGCATGTTCTGCGCCTACCCCAGTGTAGAAGTAGTGCATATGTGGGTGGTGTATACGTGATCTTGATTTTAAGAGTATGACAAACCTCTCATATGGCATCAACAAAGCTTGACAAATTCAATGCAAAACAAGTAGCATATATGTAGAAGTTTTTTCTAACCTAGATAAACATATTTGGCTCTGGTGGGAATTCAAGCTTTGTCACATAGAATTTCATCATGTGGATTTTCAAATTTTTCAAAAGAAATCTCTAGAATTCAAGTATCACTTAGAACAAGATAAATAGTAGCTCAGACCTTCTCATATCATATCCGTCAATTACCTAAACTTAGATCAAGCGTATGCTACTCACGAGTTTTAAGTTCAGAGCAAATTCTCATGTCAAATCAATTTCATCCAAAACTCGGGAGAACTCAAAACTGAATATTAGGTACTTGAAAGGAATTATAATAGAGCAACTATTAATCATTTTCATCTTGAGAGATCATCTCTAAGTTCTAATTATTTATTCTACTCTAAAAAACAAGATGACACACCTAAAGCAAACTTAAGCAAACTAAGGGCAACTATATTACACACTCTTCTCTTTTTTGGGTTTTTGTTTTTAGCATGCAGAAATTCAAACTAAAAGATGGACACATACTAACATAGTGATAATAGCGAATTTTTATTTTGTTTTTCTGATTATACGTTTTTATAAGATAAAATAAAAATAAATAAAATACCAGAAAGAAAAACTTACCTCGGGGTTCCTCCCCCAAGCTAGGTGTTGAGTGGTACTCACTGAGCTGACGGCGGATGGCCAATGTTCAGGCCATCGAACAACCAATCCCAATTGTTCTGTTCTTGTTGCTGGTGCTGTCGAATGTCGGTGAGGGTCTGCTTCGTTTGTTCCTGCCATTGGGCATGTTGATGGAGAGTGTTGCGGATTTCTTGCTGACCCTCTTCAGTTGTGGTAAGCCTGGTGTTGATACGAGTGAGATCCACCGGCTGCTCATGGTCCATGGGAAATGGACAATGGTGATGGTGATGGCCCATGAATGGAGACCATGGAAGCCTGGCATAGTGTCGTGGAAGTTCCGTGCTGAGAAGGACATACATCCTCCATAGATATCGCTAGTGATCTCCTCATACTCCTATTGTTGTTAGTAGTCAAAATTCCCGTGCTCCCACTGTGCACTAGATCCTTGCTGCCATGATGCCTCCGAGTGATGGGGAGCGGGTTGCTCCCAACCATCATGCCCTAGATGATGTACCACGGATGGTCCTGCTTGATCGAATCAGGCATAGTTGGTGAAGGCCGGACCTACTGGAGCGGTGTCTTCACCACGATACCTCGGGTTCGGGTTACACGTGAATCTGACAGAGGCACTCTGGTGAGACTCTTGTCCTTTATTCTGCAAATCAAAAACAAAAGACTCCACCACATATAGACCAAGCTTTCAGTCTGGCATTTCAAATTCATTCATGTAGTCCTTACACATCATCATAGTTTTTCCATTCTTACCCCTCTTGAGCATATGAGCTTTGTTAAAATATACATAATCGATAATCCAGCTAGGGGTAGTAATGTATGTGATAGTGGCATTAGCTAACAAACCCAAATTTCTAGCCAAACGAGTCACCCATGAAGTGCACCAAACATCCCCCTTAAGCCCAGGAATTGTTAACCAATAATGCATCATTAATTTAACAGGAGAAACTTTCTTCTCTTTAATCATAGCATAAAGCAATTTAAGTTCCTCTATCCTAACTACTCGAAAATCTTCCCTTGGAAAAAGAGTGAAACACAACCACTTATGCAGAAATCGCAAAGTGGGGTGATGCAGTTCATCAGTGCGGGGGTGGTGACACACTACTTCCTTAGAAATGTCTTGCCAAAATCTAGTTCTATCAAAATCATTTATTGCAGCATCTATGTCAATAGCACATTGTTCTGGAAACCAAGTAACCTACTGAAGTTCTTCCATGATGGGGAAAATTCTTTATTGAAAAGTCTAAAGGAAACTTCAGTATCTCCGGGTTATAGGGTGCAAAGAAATTCAATGGTTAAAAGCCTACACCCTTGTTCATTTAATTCCCAAGCATTTTCCCACCCAACATTATTAAAAACAAGTTCAAATTCGGAGTCCGTACCTACCGTTTGAAGGAGTGCTGGGTTGAAATTGTGAGTGTGAGTGAATTCTCGGTCCTCCAACTCTCAAAAAATCTTCTTCTCGCTGTCATCTTGAAGCTTGATCTGCTTGTCCCTGAGAAGGGTGAGGTTTTCTTCTAAAGTTGAGTGCGAAGATGATCCGACGGCAGCGGATGAAGGGTCAACCTCCATATTATAACCTGCACGGGATGAGGAATGACTCCTTGATGAGTGGAATGACACCGCACTCTTGACCTTGCTAATGAACTTGTTCATTCTTCCTGCAAAACAAACACAAGGCAAAAACAACTCGTGGAAAAATAGGGATTAGAGAAAATAATACATTAGGAGTTAGCCGTCCAAGAAATCAGTAGTCCGGGAGTTAGTCGTCCAAAATGAAAATTTTTATGTTGGCACAACCTCTCCCTAATTCTTTTTAATTATATTTCTCTAGTTGGACAGCACCTCCACACTAGTATTAAATTTCTCTACTCAAATTGCATCAACACTAAGATCTTAACTCTAGTAGCACACTCACACTCTCAAACTTCACTCAAATGGAATGGATCCTAACTTCGGAATTTGGAACTGGTTTTTCGTGCTCAAAGTGATAAAATGTAGTGTGTGTGAATGAGTTGAGCAACCAGGAGAAGCAGTATTTATAGAGGGGAGAGGGGGAGACCGGCCAGCCCCACACTTTGGCCCAATGGCCTCTCCATCTTCCTGAGTGCTCCTTGCTTCATGGTTAAGTGATCTTTGATGTCCTTCGGTGCTTCTTTCATGGATTTGGCCGGTGGAGAGTGAAAGTGGAAGATATGATGATGAATAATGGAGGATGAGTGGAGATGATGGAATTTGAGTGGTTGGTGGCAGTTGAGTGGACCCCACATGTCTCCCATATTTCTACCATTTACATGTATAAATATGCAAAAAAATACTTTTATGGAACTATGAAATATAAGAAGATGAATGATGGTATTTTTATATTTTTGTGCCTCCACCGTAAATATTTCTTACGGGGTTTTTATGCGTCGTAAAAATTATTCACATGGGGCTTAAATTTTTACTATGTCACGATAAGAATTTTTATTTTATTTTTCTAATGCAAGTGTTAGGAAATAATTATGCCAATGTAATGCAAAAAGTAAATATGGATAACTACCGAGTTACCTCACGGCGAGGGTTTAGGTTTTTGAATCCGCCGAATTAGACTTCTCTGTTCGGGTTTAATCTTTGGGTGTATCTTTCGGTCCCAGAGATGGAGACCTTGACACTAGCTTCTCGTGACACTCTAAATTGGAGCGTTGTTTCGGTCTTGGCTTGAAAGCAAACCACTCTTGTTTTCCATTAATGTTGAATTTAAATTCCCCGGCTCCAATGTCAATGTGGGCATTTATGATACTCAAGAAAGGTCTCCCAAGAATGAGAGGTGTCTTTATGTCTTCCAGCATGTCAAGTACTACAAAGTCTACAGGAACAAAAAAGTTTCGTATTTTTATCGGAATATTCTCGGCGATTCCTGCAGGGTAGTGGACCGATTGGTCGGCTAGTTGCAGACACATCAATGTTGGTTTGAGTGTTGAGTAGCTAAGCATGTCAAAAACTTTCTTGGGCATGACACTAATGTTTGCTCCAAGATCGCATAAAGCATTTTCAAAGTTCTCACTTCCGATCAAGCAATCTATAGTGGGTCATACTGGATCCTTCTTCTTGATAGGTGAAGTGTTTTGGATGGCCGCACCACACTCCTCTGTTAACTTGATCATCTTAGTGGAGGGCAGTGGTCTTTTGTTGTTGAGGATATCTCAAAGATACTTCGCATAGGTAGGTACCTGAATGGCATCTAGCAGCGGAATAATGATATATAACTTTTGAATTACCTCTACAAACTTACCAAACTGCTCATCCATTTTGGCTTTCTGATTTCTGCATGGAAACGGTAGGAGAGTGGTGTCATAAAAATCTTGTAGCAATTCTTTCTCTTGTGGTATAACTTCTTCAACTTCATCATCTTTCTTCTCTTCTTGTTGTACTACCACTGGTGTCCTGCCTATCCCTTTCGGGTATGGCGGATCACGAGTAGATTTGCCATCTCTTGTGGTTATGGCATTGACCTTCTCAAGGTTAGTGGCAAAAGGCAGAGCAGAAGCCAATTGGTCTAATTGTGATTCTATCTTTTTATTAAAGCTCAATTGATCTTTCATAGCAGAACAAAAACTATCCATTTTAACATTTATGCTTTCTAGGAACTTATCATTAAAAGCAAGCCTTTTCAAAATATTATCATTAGTCCTACCTTGTTCTAGGATTAAATCCCTAAAGGTTGGTTGTTTAGAATTAGAAGAATTATAATAATTACCTTGGTACTTACCTTGGTAGGTAGACCATGGTTGTTGATTCCATCCTTGCCTTTGTTTTTGTGGAGCAGAATTATTGATGATAGTGTTTATATCTTCTTGAGATTTAGGGAATTCAACCCCTAAGTATTCTCCACATCTGTTTTGAGCATTGAATGCATCTTGAATGGCTCGACGATCTCTCTTGTAATTGTCTCGATGTTCGAGCCAATTCAACAGTATGTCCATCTTAGTTGACAATGCAAACACCTCTTTTGGTACACCTTCGCTCTTATTGCATGATTGAATGTTGCATGATGACTAGCCTTGATTAGAGGCTATCCTCTCTATAAGAACTTCAGCTTTCCCAAGGGTGAGTGACATAAATAATCCTTCAGTAGTGGCATCGAGTTGTTCACGAGATTTCTGAGTTAATCCATGGTAGAAAGTCTGCATGAGCAACCATTCTTCCATTCCATGATGGGGACAATCTAAAAACATATTCTTGAAAACACTCCCATGCCTCTAGAATGGTCTCTCCTTTCTGTTGTTAGAAACTTGAAATCTTTCCTCTTATGGCATTTGTCTTGCCTACTAGGAAAAACTTTTCTCGAAAGGCCTTTGAACATCTTGCCCATGTATTGATGTGATCTTTGTTGGTGTAGAACCACCACTTCGCTCTTCCCACTAGTGAGAATTTTGAAGATGAGCACAAGTATCTTCATGTGCTTTTCCACTGAATAGGGTAGCTTGCACCATGTTAATGCGGCTTGGCTTGAGCTCAAACTCAAGATTGTCAGTGTTGAGTGTTGGTCCAGTGCGAATGTTCTCGGTGCTTGGAGCAGAGAAGAGAACTAACGCAGAGTCTTGTCAGCCATAGCTTCAAAAATTGGTGTTCAGCTTCCTCTTGATTGGTTGATTCTGATTAATGAAAATTGTTGGATCACAACCAATTCTACACTTACCCTATATCAGATATGAACAAAAATAGACAAGGTGAAGCCTGCTAAAGCAAAGGTTACAGTTTTATCAATAAGTATTTATTTGTTAATTCTCTTATGCCATATTGCAATTCCCTGGCAACGGTGCCAGAAATGCTTGTTGATATTTCTTAGCATCACTCTTACTAAGTTGTCATCCCTAGCATGATGCCAAAAATACTCAGTTGGTAAATTTTGAATGCCACTTATAAACTCTAAGAAAACAATATTAAAGTTAAGTATCCGCAAGCGCATAGATAAAATACCATTGTAGCATCTCACCCAGGAGTATACTGAGTATCATTATTTATATTTAATCCACAAGAAAGAGCTATGGGGTTGAGTTGACTTTGAGACATTGGCTAATATAAATAATTATGATCCAAACCACTCTTATGCTTTAGCAGCAGTAAGCCAAGTGATAAATAAATGATAAATAAAGGGTAACAAAGGTATTCCAGAGATAGAAACAGAGACTCACAATTACAGTATGACTAAGCTCGATATTCAGTAAGAGCAAAAGATTCCTATGTCATTCCTAATTACTAAGTCTTTTGTACACTCAAGCATATATACTCTCATCTATAGTATAACTAACTTTGGATCTATTCATAAGGAACATTACTTAGGAAAGTTTGAGAACAGAGCTTTCCCTTCCTTTGTAATCGAGGTTCACTTGTTTTATACATGGGGAGTGGACTACAAAGGACTTAATAGGAGTGTCACATCCATGATCTCTCACATGGCCCGGCATATAGAGTGCATCCATAGGCAAACAATATCTAAGCACCACGCTTATATAGTGTCGACCACTTAACTCACTCGAGTACTGAATTAAGCGCTCTACGAACATATGAATATATTCATCTTCAATCATAACTATATCAAGCAATAAACTAGAGCAAACTAGGAACATAATAAATAGCAACATAATATTGAAGTAGCACAAAGTCATAAATAAAGATATACAATGGCTATTACCACTCTCCAGACAGCAGATCTGGAATTCTGTGTAGTAGCCCAAACTCTACTTGAACCTTACTAGGAAGCCAATTCTAATAACTTGGAGAACTAGAGCTCTCTCTCTAATCTCTAGAAACCCTAATTTCTGGTCTAATCTTGACTTATGGCAGATGTAGATGTCTCTCAGGGGAGTCAGGGCCTGGTTATATAGCCCTGGGAGTGCAACATGAGCCCTTGGATCAAACCAACTTGAAGGACGGTGTAGATGCAACCCTAGGAGACGGTGGAGGAAGCTTCTGGAAGCTGATAGGCAGGGGCCTCCGTGGGGGACTAGGCAGCACCATGGCGGGGCTGGTCGGCCCCACTTGGCAGTCCCTTGGTGTCCACCGCGGTGTGGTGTCTTCTAGTGTACTCTAGAACCTTCTAGAGTAGTTTCATCGTAGTTAAGTTTGGTTCTTTTTCACGTTTTGATCCTCCTTTTCTGTTTTCTGGAATAACCCTGCTAAAAATACAGATTCACCAAAACTCATGGAAATTGTCAGTTTAAACCCCTAAATTTCTGTTGGTGATCCATTTCAAGCATTTCTTCAAGTTAAATTGATGGTTTAGATGAACGATAACTATCGTCAACAATCGCCATCAACAACAAGCCTTTCATATTTGACACTCCATCGACTTGCCGTATGACAAAGCCCACCAAAGTAAAATATGATGTGAATGATGATGATTGTGAAAGTGATGATTGTAGGAGTGATGATGATGAGGAGTACACCAAGGAGGAGCTCTTGGACATGTGTGAGCAAGTACACACTTGCTTTGAGATGAAGAGAAAGGAGTGCAGAGAATTGCGCAAGAAGATCAAATCTCTTGAGCAATCCTTTGATGAGCTCAATGCTTCTCATGAGAGTCTAAGGGAAGACCATGAGAAGCTTGGCAAAGTTCACTCTAAGCTTGAAAAGGCCCACTCCTCTCTCCTCGAGCAAGTAAGAAGGAGGAAGCCAAGAAGGAGCAAGTGATTGTGTCATGTGATGTGGGACTAACATGTGATATTCTTGATGAATCTTTTTATAAGCCCATTGTTGTTGCTCCCACCATCCCCACTTGTAGCACTACTATTTCCACTTCACCTTTGAGTGATGGTTTCAATTTGATGCCTCACTAATGGTGGAAAATGAGACCCTCAAGATGGAGGTGAATGAGCTCACTCGTGCCTTAGGCAGTGCCTATGGTGGAGATGCCCGCTTGCTAAAGTGCCTATGGATATTCAAACTCTGATTATGCGGGATGCAAAGTTGAGAGCAAAAGCACATTAGGCACATGTCAATTATTGGGAAGATCACTTATGTCTTGGTCATCAAAGAAGCAAAATAGTGTAGCACTTTCAACCGTCGAAGCGGAGTATATTTCGGTCGGTAGTTTTTGTGCTCAATTACTTTGGATGAAGACTACTTTGAATCATTTTGGAATCAAGTTCAAACAAGTGCCATTGCTAAGTGATAATGAGAGTGTCGTGAAGCTCACTAACAACCCGGTTCAACATTCAAAAACAAAGCATATAGATGTCTGCCACCATTTCATAAGAGATCATCAACAAAAAGGGGACATTTGCATTAAAAGTGTGGGCACTAATGATCAACTTGCTGATATTTTCACCAAGCCACTTGATGAGAAGAGGTTTTGCAAGCTAAGGAATGAATTGAACATACTTGACTTCTTAAATGTGTTGATGCACCTCCACTTATATGATATGTCCCTCCTTCAAGCCAAGCAAGGTAAAATTGTTTGACATGTCATTCATCCTTTGCTAAGGACTTGTTTAGTGCGTCTAGTCATTCCTCATATGTCTTAGGCTATTCATGAAAATCATCTGGTCATAGCATATGATATGTTTGTGGGCTTGTGAACCTAGTGTTTAATCTAGAAAATGAGCTATAATTGTTTAACTCAACATTGTCAAGATAACGCTTGTAATGAGGTGTGAAGAAGCTTGCCATTGGATCAAATTGAGTTAAATATCTTTTGCTAGTGATCTAGATTGAACCAAATTTGGGACAATAATCCTCACATAACATGGTTTCACACCAACCTATCTAAAATTTGAGCTCACCTTTTGTGGTATCTAATGACGAAGGGGGAGAGAGATTCACAAAGATAGAAAGATAGGGGAGATTTGCCAAACTAAAGGGATCAATATAAAATTTTAAGCACACAAGTAGGGGGTGCAAGCTCATAAACTTGTATGTTGCATTTGATTGTGCATTTACATATTTGCTTGCATGGCAAGTTTTTTAAATTCAATATCCATGCTTGTGTATGTATGCTAGTTATAGAATTGAATGGTGAAATGAAAAACTAGCATGCATAGGATGATAGCTAGATGTGCCCTGCTTCATTACAAGTGGTACTAGAGCCTTGCTTATAATGTTGATCTCATGAGGTATCTAGTGTTTGTGTTTTACAAGTGAATCTAGCTAACCATGGTGCTAAGGATGGTGGTAAAATGGCACTCCGATTGGTATCACGCTTCAAAGGTCCATTCTTTACACCTTAGCATCATTTGATAGTCATTACTCTCCCATATTTCCTATCTATGCATATGTGCAAGCTTTCAAATCCAAACTCTTAGCACATATGTAGGGGGAGCTAATGCTACCAATTTGGTTTTATGAAACGTGTCTAGATCCTTTACACATGGTAAAAATGTTTGGGCAAGTAACATAAATCCAAAATGATTTTAATTCATATCTTTGTGAAAGGTTGTCATCAATTACCAAAAAGGGGCAGATTGTAAGCCCTAGTTTGGTTTTGGATAAGTGATGAAACCTAAGTGTACTAACCATTGTCATTAAGTGATAATATGAGCTAGGTTGTACACACCAAGTGATGGAGCTAGATGATGGTCATGGTGGTGGTGACGACCAAATGAGATGATCAAGTGCTCCAACTTGGAAAAGAAGAAAGAGAAAAACAAAATGGGCTCAAGGCAAAGGTATAAACCTAAGACCATTTTGTTTTGCCGGTCAAGATGCAAAAGAGTGCCTGCTTGGGTTTAGGATAGATAACCGTACTATAAAGAGGGAAAATCTTTAATTGCAATGGTTATCTAGTGCCACTATTTAAGAGTCTCAGTTGGATATACATTGTGCTTAATGACGTGGTGAGATGTGTGAGAAAGCCCAAGAATTTTCTTTATGAAAAGCTATCTCAAGTGCTAAATTTGGTTTGGTGCTTTTTGGGAAGAGATATCACTTGTTTTGGGCATGTTGTGAAGTCTAACTAGAATTTCTTGCTCATAGTGCTAATTATTCCAGTTAGAGGTGCTCCGTTTGTTTGGCGTAATTAGCTAGAAATTTCATTCCGCCCGAACTGGAATTTCTAGTGCGGGAGGCCAACGATTTGGAGAGGGGTGTCGGCCAAGAAATTCTTGGGCGTTGCCTAGATATTCCAGTGCGGGAATGGGAGGTTCAGCAGCAATGGTCGGGAGGGGGGAGGCAGGCTACAGCATAAGGCAGGCTCCTCCCCTCCTTTTTGCTCGCTCCATTATTCCCCATTCTTGAAAATCTTGAGATCCAAAATTGAAGAAGAAAAGCTCCCTCTCTCCTCTCTCTCCTACGCTTGGTGCTAATCCTAAGAGAGAAGTTGAGAGCCCCAAGTGTTGATCTATGGAGCTTCAAGAGCATCTCCCTTTCCTCTCCCTCTCTAAGCTTGGTGCTCATTCATGAGAGGATTTGGGGGAAATTCTAGTGTGTGCTTTTGACATTGCATATTTTGGTGGCACTAGGTGGTGATTGCAATTGTGGTTTCTTGTTACTCTTAGTGATTGCCGTCACCTAGATGGTTGGTGATTTGTTCATTGGTGAGGGGATTTAGTGATTGTGTCTGCCCCCAATTAAGGATATATTTGTGAGGGGTTCTTGGGCTTATTCCCCAGCAAAGTGCTAAAAGCCACTCTAGTAAATTGCTCATATCATTGAGTTACCTCTCTTGTGGGTAGGTTCTTGCAGCGCCCATTTGTTGGGCTAGGTTTGTGAAATACCTATTAGCCGCCGAACCACCAAGTGTTGGTCGACACAACGGGGACTAGCATGCCGGCAAGCACGTGAACCTCGAGAGAAAAATTGTGTGTCAGCTTGTGATTGGCTTTGTCCCGGTGATTGAATTGGTATTCTCACCTTGTGATTGGTTCATTCCTTGGTGGTATAATCACCCTACTCACTCCCTTACGTTCTTGCAAACTAGATGTGTAGCAAGCTCTTTATTGTAGCTAGTTTTGAGAGCTTGCTTGCTAGCCTAGTTTCACCTAGTGGAGCTCTTTAGTGTAGCCTTCTTGAGAGCTCTTAGTGAGTAGTGACTTAGCCTCTTGTGTGCCTAGAGATTATAGCAACTAGAATTGTTGGGTAGGTGACTTATAACCCTTGTAGAGCTAGAGCAAAATTGCTTCTCACTATTTAGCGTACTAACAAATTGCTCTAGTGATATTGTAGAGTTTTTAATAGGCTATTCACCCCCCTCTAGCCATATTATGACCTTTCAGAGGGGCATGAGGGAATTGTTGAGAATATAAAAGGATGGTTGGAAGAATCTATTAGCTTGTTAATATTACTAGCAAATATGTCTGTCCCTCGCAACCAAACCTAACACAATTTTGGAATAACCGGACTCGTACCATCATTGGACGTGGATTGACCAACTCGTATGAGAACGGATTTCGAGTTCAGGTCACATAAGGGACACAGAAAGTGTGAGGACACTATGGGGAAGTAAAAAACAGATGAAAGAATCACTTCACTCTTTAATATCTATATATCTATATCTATATCTATATCTATACCTATACCTATACCTAATGTTAATGAGCAACCCAGTTTTTTTAAATCCCAGTGGTACCCATGTTTGGTCCGTCTAATCTAACTCCGTTAGTATGTAATATTTTCTTTGCCCATGGTTATAAAAAATCGATCCGTCCGATTGCTAAAGCAAAATAGTGAATCCACCATCACTTCTCCCTCCTCTATTCAAGTCTGACAAGGGGGGCATAGCGTTTCAGGATCTTGTTCCATCGCCTCATATTCACATGAATCCTCTCCAATGAAATAAATCAAAATCTGATTCTGAATCCAAATCCAGAAGGAGAAATTCAATCTGGTTGCATACAGGCACCAGAAGGAAAATTTTCAATCTGGTTGCATACAGGCACCAAACTGATCTTGATGTATTCCTAGCTTCTAAATTCAACTCGATTTATAGCAAAGAAAAGAGAACAAATTGTTCATAACTTCCAATTGATTTGCCAAAGAAGAAAAGGACACTCAGAGAATACGTCAAACATGATTTCACAATCTAGTCGCATGCCATGTATATTTCTATGTTAGCTTGGATTGTGTTTGGGATTTGATGTATAGACTCATGGCTCGAACTTGATGTATATTTTAATGCATTGGTTGTGTTATTGATGTAATCTCATTACTGTTGCTATTAATTATATGTATTGTGCTTCATTTAAATTAGTATCTGAAAATGCATTATCACCGCTGGCCCTAGCTAGACAAACCATTGGTGATATGGTAAAACTGACGCTAATGATGAGCAAGTCATCATCGCTAGACAAACATCGCACCAGCGGTGATGACCTCTCCATCACTATGAGATCAAATGTGGCACTATCAGTGATGATCAAGTCATCACCATTGAATCGAACGCTGTAGCTGTGGTGAAAAGCTCTTCATCACCGCTGGATAGTACGAGGCACTGGTGGTGATGACCACTTCAACACCAAGAGATCGTACGCCAAACCATCAGCGATGATGCGATCATCATAGCCGATGGTGAACCAGATTGGCGGTGATGTCCACCTCATCAATATTGGATTGTGCAATAGAGACCGGTGGTGATTGGAGATGACATCACCTCTAGATCATATGTGGGGCCAGCGGTGATGATATTTATCACCACTTGTTTGCGGTGATAACACTGATGGTTTTGAACCAGCGGTAGCAACCTTGGCTATCACCGCCCAGTTTTACAAAAAGCGACGAAAACCAGTGGTGAAGGGGGTTACGAACCGGCAGTAATTCAAGCAGCTAACATACTCATAAAACACCTTTCCACAAATGACACACTCTATTGAAGATAAGATATTTCAATACAAGGAGAACAATTTGACATAATGACGCAACATATTACATGAAACATTTTTGCAGAACCCAGATGTTTGGTATGTAACTCTCGAAATACAAAGGCGGATCATTTAATTTATTTTGGGATCGAATGTAAAACAGAATGTAAACCTTGCTTCCTTCTTGCCTTGACGCATACACAAAGGATGGTCTGAATGCTTGTCTGAAGAAACTCATTTTGTCCTCATGGGTTACGAGCAGTATCACCCAAATCCTGCGTAATTAAAATTTATATGAGTGGTGTGGTCATTCACCATTCATGGAGCTTCATTTATGTCTGCGCTAAAACCACACTCACACATGTTGTATTATTTTCCTTCATGTAAAAAAACTCTTACACATGTTGCAGTTGTAAGACTTATGTTTTAGCAGTGCAATGTGCAAAACTGCGAAGAGTAATCAGCCTATTTAATTTTATCAAGCTTTGAGATGTATGGCCACATCCAGATCCTGGTAGTGGATATTCTGTTTTATTTAAAAATAAACAAATGTTGAATAGTAAGTAAATTTAATTTTGATAATGGCAAGAGATTGATAGAAATACATCTGGCACTTACCAGAATGGTAGTGTAGTACACGTATATGCATATTTCGAAGGTCCTACTAGCACTGTTTTCTTGGATTATGTTGTAGGTGATAATACCGCGTGCCATGGTAAGTTGTCCTGTGCCCCCCATAACACTCCACTGACTTTGTGGCAGATCATTTTTGGAACCATGAAGCCCCATCACTTGAAGTGAGGATCCAGCAAGGCTATTTCCACACAAGTACAATCAAAACATCAAATATTTAAATCCATCTCCAAAGTACATTAATAATATATATCATATATTTTGGGTTTTTATTTGCATATGTATAAATACTTAAGAAACAATGATGATGAAACTGATGAACCTATGTTTAAACCACAAAATGTTTTGCTTTCCTAGAGCAGACCAAATAATATATATTACCTCCCTCCCTCGAAGACCATGTCCATTGTGGTTACCCACAAATGACTGGCTTCATTTGCTAGTGTCGTCCAGCCCTCTGCATGCCCAATGGTATTGGCCGCAACACCTGGCCCATCCTTTATGGGCCAATTAATAATTATGGTATCAGTTCCCAAAGCTCTTTGATCTTGGGCAAATGTCTGTTTTATGTATAGGGTGGTTTGCAACACACTATCATCGAGTGCATTATTTCCCCCATAAAAGGAGAAAGCTAGCATGCAAAGCAGAGCTGCTATTGCGTGATAGGAGGCCATATATGTCTAGATAGGAGGATATGTGCTCGCTTGCTACCGTCTCGTGTTCGTGTATGTAGAGTGATGGAGGGGGTTGTATTTATAGGTGAAGCTAATCTAGTTTAATTACCCGTGTGATTAACTTGGTTTCAGATCTGAATATAATTTATATTGGTTGTGATGATGCATGCAGCTAGCTGTGATGATGGCTTCCCATATAATTGATCTATTGGTTCTTAATTAAGAGAATGAGCCAAACAAAGATTTGGAAGCGTTAGGCAAAGTTTATTGTAAGCAGAGTTCTGGTCTTTGACGTTTGAATTGAAGCCTGACCATTTTTTTTTGCTATTTACAGTAGAAGCCTAGAATGTTGAGTAAAAACTTGCAATGGCTTCACCAATTTTTAAATGTGAATAAAATGGTGACCAATTTTTTTGGAATTACAAATGTTTGGTTTATTTTTTGAACACAACCAAGCAAACAATGTACTCACACTCTGGTTGCAAATAAATGACATTTTAGATGTTTACACGGTTTCAATATATAGCACACATTTGGTTACTAATATGCTACTCCGTATGAACCTATCATTATTTGAGAGAAATCTTTTGGTGCAATTTTCAACTTTTCAAAGTCAATACATATATAAAAAGATATTAATGGTTGATGTTTAGTACATTCGACAGAATGCATGCTAAATTGTGACTTGTCTCTGACCATAGGGATCATTTCTTTTTTTGAAATGAGTAGGGATTATTTCTTAGGGCACTCGTATCACTGAGATGGTAATAACGACTTCCCTCTAATTTCAAAACAGTTACGCTTTGAACAGAGACACATGTTTCTAAATATGGCCATGGCGGTTACTATATACTACAATCACTTACGAAAATAGAAGGTATATACATGTCTTTTATGAAAGTATGTTTCAATACAGTCTTTCAAGCAATTTCAAACCCTAGCCCCCGTACTAACCACCAAATGATTTGGTTATCAAACAGTTGGTCCACATTGAAGATAGAGATCACATATATAATTATATTATTTTTGTGTGTGCTAACATATAACATAGTTTCTTAAGTTAATTCTGCTAATTTGATGTCCAATTAGTGCCAAATCACAATTGGGGATCACTAATGTGAAGCTAGTTGGTAATTAATTAAGTGAATAAGCATATGGCATATGACAAAAGCATGTGACTTCCATTACTTGGCACTTTTGTTTCAAGCAATAAACTACGCAATGATCATTTGTTCAAATTCGATGCAGTCAGTACTGCAAATTGCTTGGTATTTTTTATTGGGTGCAGATACACCCAAATTATCTCCAAAAAGGACAACAAATTGCCACCAAACATGACTATTAAGCAACCCTGTCATTTGTACACATATATCATATGATTTATATACCACAGGGAGGTCGTGGACCAATGTAAGCACACATGGAATAAACATTCTCTAGTTATTAAATTACATGATCTCCGCCGTTATTTCTTTCAGATCTTGTACTTAGAGAAATAACAAGACTGTATCTCAAATTATAAATCATATACAGTGGTGGAGGATAGAAAATTTTTAAGGTATGGCGAAGCCGATAACATAGATAGCAAAGTATTAAAATTAAATGCAAGATGCGGTGATGGATCATTACAAAATATTGAAGCGCAACATCTAGGATGATAAATGACAAATAGAAAGATGCAAGTGAAGTAAAAGAATAACAGAATGAAAATGAAGCTTCAATTGGCCACCATTTCGCTGTGCTTTGTCATAAATTAACCAACCAAACTAATTGATAGAACCAAGAAAACAAATGGCGGTGGGGAAAAGGAGCTTTCAGATTTCAGCGTTGGGCCTTACTGTGCTTGTGTGGTTGTGCGTTCAATTGCGGACCACTTGAGTGCTGTGACCTCTGTTATTTTGCTAGCGCTGCGTCGTCCATCGTCGACAACTCGGAATCAGAGGCGGAGCATCAAAGCGTTGTAGGAGTAGGCACTACTGCAGTAAGGGCAAAGGTCATCACCTGATAACCACTAGCATCACTCTATCAAGATGGAACTGCATCTACGATGGGGAATTGCATGGGTGGACGCAACTATCCCTGCCCACCGGCTTCTTCCTAGTGAGCCGCTCTGGCATGGCGTGGGTTGTCGAGATGGCAGGATGGCGCGAGCACCGCGTGAGGGCACGATGATGGAGATGGTGGGGGCACGGCGGAGAGGGCTCGAGCGGCACCATATTGTATCCAAAGCAACTAACAATTTTTTACTTTATTAGATTAAATGATAATAGACATCTAAATCTAAATAGACTCCATCCATATTGTATCCAAAGCAACTAATTTATATCTAATATTAAAGAGCTAAAATTTCTCAACATGTGTTTGTAAGATACATATTATCAGTGAGGGTGAGAAGGATGTTAAAAACTTAAGAGTAAAAGTAATGACATTTGATGTGCTGCAAAGTACGGGCACTTGCCAGTAGAATCTAATTAGCCTTTGGATTATCCGAATCCACCCCAGTCCCCAGCCTCTACTCCTCTAGTGCCAAATGCGCCTTTGGGCCACGAGGTGAGCTAGCCCTGGCGTGGGCTTATAGCATGCCGGACATGCATTGGGCCTCAATCCCAGCCTAATACCCAGCTTGCCAAAAGAGAGCCCTGAAGCTGGAGAATTCGAGGAATAAAAAAAATAGGCTTCCAAGGTAGCGCTACATCACCCCAACCCACTCTACAACGGGCCACAATGGAAGAATTGGGACATGGGAATTGGTGACTCGAGCTTACCCAGTTGTGGGGAGAGCAGGTTACGGGCAGTGATTTATTTGCCGGAGTTCGGCGGCAAGCTTCCTCGGTTTGGATTGGAAAGTGTTTTGCACGATTTCTGTGAAATTCATGTGTTCGAAACAAGCTCTTTGTAAAAACGAAAAAAAACTTAGAAAAAAATATATTCTATGATTAAGAAGAAACACCAATTGCATGCATTAGGCCATCAAGAATTATAAACAAAGAATACACATGCCATGCAGTAATCATTAATTAATGCAACCATAAATTATATATAATAACCTATACTATAAAGGAGCGAACGAATTAGAAATAGACTCACATCCAAATATTTTATACCCACGTTGTTTCCTGTCTCTTAAATCTGATCTGACAAGTCGACCCGGCCGGAAGCTCAGTCGGAAACTCTTGACATTGACAACTTTCTGTCTCTTACGAACGTCTCCTCGCCGGTTTTTTTTCACCAACAATTTTCGTACCTGCGCGTACCCACCGCCTACCCGTGTCGCGCTATCTGTCCGCCTCCATGTTTCCTCGCTCCCTGCCCACCTCGTGACTCCGCCCGCGCGACACCGCCAACCGCCCCACTTCCTCGCTATGTGCACACCCCTCCGTCCCGATCTATACTGCATGCCCTTTTGCCCCCTCCTTGCTTGTCCGTGAGTTCTGAGAGAATCGATCGCCTCTTCGATCGAAACCCTACCAAATCGATGTCCGACGGCGGCGGCGGCGAGCTGGGGGCTGGCGGTGGATCGGCGCCGGTGTTTGATGGCCGCGGCGACAGCGGCAAACTGGGGGCCAGTGCCCAGTGGTGGATCGGCACCGGCCCTGCCGCGCGCCGCGGGGTCTGATGACGACGACGACGGTGGAGGTGGCGCCCTTGCGACCACGCGCTCCAAGAAGGGGCCGTCGTCCTCAACCGCTGGCAAGTTGTACAAGTCATCCCGGCCGATCCAGTCCACAGACCGCCGCGCAACCTCCACGCTCGAGAAAGAGAAGGAGTTTGACCGCGATGCGTGTGCCATCCGCGAGAGACAGCTCAAGCAGGCCCATGAGTCCCTTAAGAAGAATCCCTCCGGTGCCTCTGCCTCTGCCTCCGGGGAGGTGTACAAGGGGATCCACGGTTACACGGACTACAAGGCAGGGTTCCGCGCGGGAGCACATGGTGTCTAGCGAGAAGGCCAGTGGAGGACGAGCATGATGAGGAGGCGCTGCCCTTTGCCTGCTTCATTTGGAGGGAGCCATTCGTTGATCCAGACTCCGTCCCTTTCTCGAGCATGGCGGTTGCGCGGCGGTCCGTGGACTGGATCGGCCGGGACAACTCGTACAGCTTGCCAGCGGTTGAGGACGACGGCCCCTTCTTGGAGCGCATGGTCGCAAGGGCGCCACCTCCGCCGCCATCGTCGCCATCAGACCCTGCAGGCGGGGCACGTCCAGCGCCGATCCACCACTGGGCATAGGCCCCCAGTTTGCCGCTGCCGCCGCAGCCATCGAACACCGGCACCGATCCACCGCCGGCCCCCAGCTCGCCGCCGCCGCCGCCGTCGGCCATCGATTTGGTAGGGTTTCGATTGAAGAGGCGACGAACAAGCAAGGAGGGGGCGAAGGGGCATGCAGTATAGATCGGGACGGAGGCACGGTGCACATAGCGAGGAAGCGGGGCGGTTGGCGGTGTCGCGCGGGCGGAGTCACAAGGTGGGCAGGGAGCGAGGAAGCATGGAGGCAGACAGATAGCATGGCGCGGGTAGGCGGTGGGTATGCGCGGGTACGAAAATTGTCGGTGAAAAAAAAACTAGCACGGAGACGTCTGTAAGAGACAGAAAGTTGTCGATGTCAAGAGTGTCCGACTGAGTTTCCGACCGGGTCCACTTGTCAGATCATATCTAAGAGACAGGAAACAAGGTGGGTATAAAATATTTGGATGAGAGTTTATTTCTAATTCGTTCGTTCCTTTATAGTATAGATAAACAGGACCATATATGAAAGGAAAAGTACAGATAGCAGGCTTATATTGTATCGCTTCGTTCACCGGCGTTGGGCTGTCGAAGATAGCCCGCGGAGTCGTCCCTGACGCCGGGATGTGGCACCGGCGGAAAGGAGACCTTTTCTCTGGAGACACTACACGGAGCTGGACCGCCGCCGAACTTAGCCAAGCACGAGATCACATCCACGGTGCTGGAGTGGAACCACGGGAGCGGCGGGGTCAGCTTGACGCCGAACTCCGGCGCCCTGTGGACGATATCTCCGTGGCGAGGCTGTTCAGCACTAACCCCGGCAGGCGCACGCCATCGCCCCACGCGATGACAGAGCCATCCTCCCTGCGCTCGCCGACCTCCACGCAGAACACGGGCGCGGGCCCGGTGGCCAGGGGCACGCCGGACCGGAGGTAGGACACCTCCACGGTGGTGCCGGCCTGCACGCACTCGCGGCGCCGCGCCGTGCGAGGAGAGGCGACGCTGAGGGTCAGGTTGAACGCCGGGTCGAGGAGCGGCGGCGCTGGCCCCTGCCGTAGGTCCTTGGCGGGGTCGAGACCGGAGACGGCGGCGATGGTGATGGTGTACTCGACGGGGTCGTACGGGCCGAACCACCTTTGCCAGTGTCCGCCGAACATGTGCGCGACGCCGATGGACAAGTACACGACGCCGAGGACGAGGACTACAAGGGCGGCGCATATTGCTATAGCTGGTAGCTCCTCCTCTGGCTTCGTCGTCGGTTCTTTTCTGCTAATTGGCAGTGCGTCCTTCGTCCCTGCGCCGGCGGCCATGGTTTTGCTTCTCGAGATTGTGGGTTTCTTGCTTGGGTTTTCTTAGTAAGATTAGCGTCATCGTTTCCGTCGGTATTTATGGGTACCGGGGAGGCCACAAGATTATCTTTTTTTAAGATAAAGGATAGTTTATATCCGGCTTCATTTATCCACGGATAGAATCAGACCAATTATTACAAAGTTCTGCCCAGAGGCGCACACACACAGACTGTAAATAAAACCAGTTTACAGCCAAACAACTGAATAACTGAAACGATAATAAAGCTTTGACTAAACATGACCAATACGCCTAGTTGATAGCCATCCATTGGAACCAAAGAATCTCTTGATGTTGTCCGGCTAGGGTCAACTGATCATGCCGCTGCAGACTTGCCCATTGCTGAAGCCAGTGCGTTCCCCTGAAAAGAACCTTTGTCTGGTGCGTAATCCAAGTTTTTACGAGCTTTCAACTTTGTTGCTTTCTCCAGCAAATCTTCATCTGCAGTTGGTGCATTCCTCCTACTTGATCTCAAGCCCAGAGTCATTTTGTGGAGTCATCAGAGTAGCCTTCCACTGGCCAGTACCATTTGTTGACACTCCATTCTGAGAAAGCACTACCACTGGTTTGTTACCTGCTTTCACTGGTTTGCTTTGTTGGGCCATAGAACCAGCACCTGCCCCCTCTTGTTGAACAACACTACAGGCTGCATTGTGCTGACCAGAGGCAGGTAGTTGATTACCAGGAGCCCGGTTATTTGCCTGCTCCTCCCCTTGTTTTCCATCCACATCCATGTTCTCTCCCCCTTTTTCTCATTGGGTTTTTCCTCACCAGGGTTTTCCTCATTAGGTTTTTCATCCTCCATGGTAGAATCCATATCAATGACTTCGGGCTCACCATTGGGCATGTTTTCTTTAACCATTGTAGCTCGTAAACAAAATCCCCAATAACCACATCCACTATATCTGGAATGAAGTTAGGATCCAGCACGGCTACTTTCATTCTTGATCTACCAAATTTCTTTGTGAATTTAGTATCCACTGCTCGAGGAACACCTAAGATTGAGCCAATTGCCCAAATAATAGGAAATTCCCTGAACTCCTTTGGTAGACCACGGAATTGAATCCAAACCTTGACAATCTCATATTTGTAGACATCGTTTTCAACACCCTTCTCAAAGCGAATCTTGCCTTTCACTAATTTTGTATCCATAGGACCCCAGTTGACCATCGTATCCAGCAAGTCAGAAGATGGGAAATTAGTGATGAAGGCATCTTTGCCTTTCTCCTCAATCTCCCACTTGTTTTTACCTGGTAGAAGTTTTTCCAGTTCCACTGCCAATTGCTCAACAGTAAGAGAACCTTTTAAAACACGTACCACTGTTGATTTTTCCTCTAAGTTTACCTTAGGGTTCTCGGCAACTGGGATAAAATAAAAACCCAAACCTTCTACAGCATATCCACAAGATATAGCAGTAATGTTCATTTTTTTTCATGTTTGGGCAAATCTTAGTAACATGGTCACTACAACAGATGTCACAACATAGAACCACAGTGCATTCATGTATGGTATGCCCTTTAGTATGGCAACGATAACAAAAAGGTTTTTCCTTACTTTTTTGTGCTCCCATGCTAGATGACTCTGGTACTTCATTGTTCATGATTGCAGTTTGAGTGTTTGGTGGGACAGCGGCCTTGAGTACATCTGAAGTAGCTTGCGCCGTCAGTGTCGCCGTCGTAGACATGGTTCCGGAGGCCTGCTGCCCTACCCCCAATGCTGGCACTGCGTTGGCCTCAGCACCCTGGGCCGGCTAGGCCAACATCGCTGCCTTCCCCTCCTGACCAATCGCGGCGACCACGTGCGCCAACTGTGGAGGGGACTGGTGACCAGCGGCTGCTACCTGCTACTGTGAGGGGGGCGGGTGGCCGCCCACAGCCCCAGCCGCCGCCTGCTGATGAGGATGGCCGCCCGTGAACTGCTGCTTGTGGCCGCCCATTGCCCCAGCCGCCACTGGCTGGTGTGGCAGTCCAACCTGCTGGTACTGGAGCTGACCGGCGTTGGGCCAACCCCCGCGTCCTCTGCCACCGCTATAGCCACGTCCTCCACCGTACGCCCCATCTCCACCATAGGGACACCCAGCATGGCCACCGTCGTTGAATCCATAGTTGTAGCCATTAAAGGCCGGGCCACCGTATCCGCCTTGGTCACAACCGCGACCATGAGGTGGGGCGAAGTTGCGACCCCGACCCCGTCCTCCAAGCCCCGGATTGAATCCCGGGTGGAAGCCAGGGTCATAGCCCACCGCTCTTCCCCTACCTCCACGGCCAAAGTTTCCGCCCGATCCCTGAGCCGCCATGGTCACCCCAGTCCGCACTATGTCCGCGAAAGAACGTGATGGCACGTTAGGAGACGGCGATGAGGCAATAGAAGACTTGGGCAGCTGCTTTGATAGGGTTTTTGCTGGTCTCCTGGTCCCTGTCCTTGCAAATAACGCGCATAGGCCTTTGGTGGGCAGAAAGATTTTACCAAGCCCAATGATTTTCAGAGAAGCTAGAACCGATCTCTCCGTGTCTACGCACACGCCGCACACGGTTAGGTCGACCGGTAGCTTCGCGGGTGACAACGAAGGAAATTCCGGATCACAGCACTGAATATTCAGAGTTTCAAAATTTTTTGAATTCTTTTCGTCGCTAGCCGGAAGTGATCGCGCTGGCGATGGCCATGATCCACAACCATCGGCACCACCACCATCACAATCTTCCACCGGCGGCGAACCTCGCCTTGCACACACGGCCCATTCGGGCGGTAATGCATTAGACGATGTCTTCATCTCGCACGCTAGCGGCGCCGATGACCGACCCCGACGCGAGGCCATCGTGCTGCAGGAACGTGGAGATAATGACCGACTCTGCCACGATCCTCTCTGGTATGAAGCCCTGGCAATGAAATCCCCCAATGTCCTTGGTGGAGAGACACGGGGCGACGGTAATGGCCCTTGCCAAGGTACTCCACCAGAGATCTTCCGCTGCACCATCTTCGACACAATTGATTTAGATAAATTGATATCCGCAGAACACGGATCATTACCTAAGGCCAAAGTCCTTTCGGCTATGAGAAGCTGATCGACGGAGAATCCCGCTTCCGACGCCTGTTGGATGAACTCTGATGTCGATGGTTCTTCCTCATCATCGGATTCTTCATGGTCACCGGGTTGCACCCAGAACCTGAAGCAGATCACGCCGGGCTGATCCTGAACGCCATGGATCAGCTTCGGTCTTTGGCTTGCCTCCACAGCGAGTTCCACCACCCGTGATATGGCTGCACGGCCCTCCAAGTAGTGCCGATCACCGTCGTCGTCAGCTTCCCGTTCATCGCATTCCGCTGCCGAAGAAGGCAGCTGAAGCGCTCGCCTAGTCACCGGCGCAAGAGTTAGCCGCCCGGCCCCTCCCTCCGTTGCCAGACGCGGAACAGGGACGGCCACCCCGGCTGTTGCCGGACGTGCCCCAGTCCCCTCTCATCTCTTGGGGGAGGCGCGCAGTTCCGGCAGACGGAATCGGAGGAACGACGACCATGGACGCGCGGACGCCCGCTGTGCAGCGGAACACGCTCGCTAGCGCCGCCGCTGCAGCAACGGGATTGCCCCAAATTGAACCCACGCCGCAGGATTATCTAGTTATTAAATTACTACATGGTCTCCTAGTTATATACGTATTTCTTTCAGACCTAGTTCTTCGTGAAATAAAGACTGTATCTCAAATTATACATCATAGCGTTCTATACCCAGTTTAGAGATAGATGTTGTACGTGACAAGTTGTACCCTAAGACGGTGGTATATATCCAAGAGTCCAGAATTTTTTTTGATAAATGATCCAACATGGGACTCCCATCATGACGTGGTTCCATAGCAGCGGGCCCTACTCTCTCACAAACAAAAAACAAAACAAATCCCCCTTCCCTCGTATGCTTATCCGCTCGGCCCTGAAGCAGCGTGGCCGCTCATCCGTTCGCCCTCTTCCCCCACCGCGCGCTCGTCGGGCTATCGCGCCGTGCCCTTCCCTCCATCATCATCCATGCCGCACGCCCTCGCTCCCTGCGCCGCACACCTGCACCGCTCACCTACATCCCAATCACCTGCGCCACTCGCTCCCTTGCCGTCCGTCCATCACCCATCGCCGTCGGGCGTGCCACTAACTCCACCATGGCCGATGGGGCGCACGTGCCGTGGCGCCTCATTAGGTCTTCCCCCGCCGAGCCATGGGCACTCACGAGGGCGGCCGGTGATGGTGATGCTCGCGCACCGTCGCTCGCTGTCGGATCCCACCCCAATAACCGGAATCGACCGGCACCGGCGTTCCCCTCCCCTATATTGCAAATGTATGTTTTAGGTGTTTTAAATATTTCAGAGGTATATTGCAATTGGTACATATGAATGTTGTAAAAGTAGATCGGGATGTTGCACATGTTGCATATTTTTTGCAAGAGTTTTCATTGGTATGTTTTGACAAAATGTTTCATCTATTTCAGACGTATGCAGCAAGTGTTTTATCTGGATGTTATATAGGTTTCACACACATGTTGCAAGTGGTTTTACACACATATTGCAAATGTTTTATCTGGATATTGCATATGTTTTACACACATATTGCAAGTTTTTATCAGGATGTTGCATATGTTTCACATATATGTTGCAACAGTATGTTTCAAATGTTTCATCTGTGTCCGATGTATGTTGCATCCAAGTGTTTCATGTTGCAAGTGTTTCACGGTGGCACGTTAAGTGATGGGCGCACGATCCGAGCACTGGGGGATGAGGCGCGGGCGCGCAGTAGAGCTAGGGACCGGCGGACAGGGGCGTAGCGAGCTAGAGCCGGCTCCTGGGTCCCGCTCACGTAGAGAAATAGGAGGGGGTTAGGGGAAAGGAGCGGGGCGCAGTGGGGGCAGAGTGCACGTGCGAGGCAGGGGCCGGTTGCACGGCCGTCCATCCGGACGCGAGGAGCGGCGGGCGTAGCATCTAGGGCGGGGTGCACATGCGAGTCGGAGCGAGACGAACGGATGCAGGCAGCACAGGCATCCGAACATCTAGGCATTTTTTTCAAATTTCTACAAAGGCAATTGATTCTCTTTTTTGGAGGAGTCTAATGGTGTTAAATAGACCTTTTTGAGACCGGGTGTTTTTAGATTACCGGATGGAAACCAAATTAGGTTCTGGGAAGATACTTGGTTGGGTAATCAACCTCTAAAACCCTAAAAGCTATAGCTAATGCAACTATGAATCTCACGGAGAGTTCGATCCTAGCTCAGGATAAACGCTGGTGACATGCTTAACAAATGCAAGTCGAACGGGGTTCCCAACTTTGTTTAAAATAGTACACAGAAAATAGGCAAAGGTTGCGATGTCCTAAGCTCAGGTCCACTTAATGTCAATTTAGTTGCTAGAGTGGCTAATGTATATCTGCAACATGGTTCTTATATCTTTGTTTGGAGCCTGCATAAGAATGGTACCTTTTCAGTTAATTGGTGTATAAGTTCCTTATCAATAATGGGATCAAAGTTTCAAAAATAGTTTGGAAACTAAAGATACTTTTGAAGATAAAAATCTTTCTTTGGTTCTTTAAAAAAGAGGTAATTTTTACAAAAGATAATTTATCAAAGAGAAATTGGAATGGAGTTACATCATGTTGTTTTTGTAGTGAGCCGGAAACCATCCAACACCTTTTCCTTGAAAGCACTTATGCTAAGTTCCGGTTGAGGGCGTTCCATATGGTGTTAGGTATTAGTCCACACCAAACATCCAAAATTTATTTAATAACTGGTATCCAACAAGGGATATAACTTTCATATCCTTTTTATTGACAGGTGTAGCAGCGATTTATTGGCCCATGTGGCTAACAAGGAACGAAGTTGTATTTGACAAATGTTGACAAAAAAACTCTTTAGGGGAATACATTGACTTCGGTTTTAGACTTTGCAGCGGAGTGAGAACAAGAGGGAACAAATATTGGAGGCAATCTGCAAGTTGGACAATGCGGCTATGCATTTCTTCATGTCCTTCGGATGGCCCTTTATCCAAAACGATCTTACTATTCTACCTGACTTGTTGTTGACACAAAGATTGATCATACACTAGATAGGGCTAGATCTGCCGGGTTGTCATGAACCAAAGAACACAGCAGATAATTGACACGCTTTGATGGTGAAGAGCGGCGACGTTTACAAAGCAAACCAGCAAAGGATACTTATTGCGTTTACATGGCGAAGAATGACTATTTTCGAGTAAACTAACAAAGGAACCATCGAAGCTATTGCACGGAAGGGGTCTCGTTAGGGCAAGGACGTCACCGTGTTGCCCTAGCTAACGAGAGGTAGGGGAGGGACCGTGGGAAGGCGACATGCGGGATTGAGGGAAGGACAAGGGAGCCAGGGTAAACAGAAAACACAGATTCACATAGATATGTTGGGACAGGTCGATGATGCGTTTCCCTTTTTTTGTTGGAACGGTAGAACAAAAAAACCGTCGATGGAGGTGAAGTAGACGAACAATGGACTAAGCAGACAAAAGAGGACGAGCGGAATGTGTGAAGGTGTATTTCATTCTACGTAATAGTAGAGAGAAGAGATATGGATATAGTACAATCGTGGTGTCCAGATCTGAAATTTAGATGTTGTCAAAATTAGACGATGAGTCCTTAAGAGTTGATTTGATCTGGTCTGGTGTGAGATTTCTCTCCTACATACGACATCCCGCCGGACCTAGTTACATCCTCCTGCACTACTACAAAACATGCTAGCAATAGACCTCGAATGAAAAAACGAAACTGAAATGAAAAGTTCACGTTAATTCAATACAATTGCTTGTTAATTTGTGCAGATTAGTGTGACTAGATATACACAAAGGTCCCACGTCAAAAGTCTTTAAAAAGAAAGCCCCACATCGAAAGTTGAACTCTGTAATTAAAATTTGTACGTTCACACCTTAAATAATTAGCAAAATTGGCTGAAATTTCTTGGAGATGACGTAGTAGGATTCTACGCTACTATGTACTTACGTATTGGTGTGACTAGAATATACATGGCCTCTCATTGAAAGCCGAACCCTAGAATTACTAATTTCGTGTTCACATCTTAGCGAAACCGGCTAAAATTCATCGAAGATGGCCTTGTATAATCTGCTACTTTGTGTAGATTGACGTGGCTTAGATATATACATGGATCCCATATCATAATTCAAAACTGGACCAAAAAAAAAAGACTGTTAACACTAGAGCATTTAAGTTAATCTCAATAATTTATTATTTTTATTAGATTAAATGATAATATTTTTGAGAGAAATTAGATTAAATGATAATGGACATCTCTCCCGAGCAACTAATAGAATCTAATGAGGCTTTGATTATCCGAATCCACCCCAACCTCGACTGCCAAATGGGCCTTTGGGCCAGGAGGGGAGGTAGCCCTGGTGTGGGCTGTGTACCACGGCGCTCGTGGATAGGGCCTCAATCCTAGCCTAATAATACCCAGCTTGCCAAAATAGCCCTGAAGCTGGAGAATTCGAGGAAGAAAGAAATGGGCCTCCAAGGCAGCGCTACGTCAGCACAATCTGGCAGAGCAGCTTGCCAAAACTTGCAAATAAAAACACTCAAAAAGCCGTTGCAAGCAAATGCAACAGACAAATAAAACACTTGCAACAGCATATGCGTGAAACTGAAACATAAGCAACGTCCAAAATAAAACACGCTTGCAACACGCTTCTGAAAAAAAGATGAAACATACCTTTGCAAAAAGCGTGTATAGCCATTGCAACATATGCAACATCGCGATCTATTATTGCAACATTGATGTGAAACACTTACAACACACCTCGAAACACTTAAAACATGCGCTTTCAACATGCGCTTTCAACATGCACTTTCAGTGCAATGTCATCTTGCTGCTTGGACGAATGGACGCTCGTCATTGCGGAGCTCCACGCTGGCGCGGAGATCGGCGGTGGCGCATGAAGCTCGCCGGTGCCCTAGCTGAGGCAGCGTTGCAGGTGCCCTAGCGGAGGCGCTGCGCTGGGCGAGCACCCGGGCGAGGCTGCGAGAGCAGTGCTAGGTGAGCACCTACGCGAGGAGCACCTGGCGAGCACGGCGGCCTGCTCAGCGAGCACCCCCTGCAACACCGTGGTGAGCAACCAGCAGCCGGCAAGCATCCCCTGGAGCATCCCCCGGGAGGCTATCCAGCACGAGCCCCGGGAGGCGCAACACCGTGGTGAGCGGCCAGCAGCCGGCACGGCAAGCATCCCCTGCCTAGCGAGCAGTCGAGCACAAGCAGTGCGGAAGTTTTTTTTTTTTTTTTGAACATAGCAGTGCGGAAGTTGGGTGAGCTTGACGCCGAACTAACAGGGCAGAGTACATGTTCCCCGGGCTTGCAAAGTTACAGCCCCAATTTTGCTTTAATTATATGAAGCTGGTTTAGCAAAAACAAAAAAACTTAGAACAAAAACTATGATTAAGAAAGTCACTGTGACAGAAATACCAAATGCATGAGTCAAGAATTATTTTTAAACAAAGAATAGTAATCATTAATTAATACTACCTTAAATTATATATATTGTATCATCGATCAGATAAAAATGAACAGGACAATTTATATATGAAAGCAAAAGTAAAAAATAGCACGCTTGTATATATCGCTACGTTTTTTTTTTTGACGCGAGGATAACCCCATTTCCATTATCATAGGAACGGAAATACAACTGTTTTAAGACTGTTCAGAAAAGCAGAAAAGGATAACATCCGAAACTTTTTAAGACTGTTCAGAAAAGCAGAAAAGGATAACATCCGAAACACTACCAGAAACTTAACATAGAACAAGCAGAACCCATAGGAATGACAAGATCCAACGTAGAAGCAAAGGACACACCATCATAACAGATCACTCAGGCGTATATATCTATATCGCAACGTTCTACGGCGTTGGCTGTGGAAGATTGGCCGCCGAGTCCCTGACGCCGGGACGTGGCACCGGCGGCAAGGAGGAGACTCTTTCTTTCGAGACACTACACGGAGCCGGGCCGCCGCCGACCTTAGCCCAGCACGAGATGACGTCCATGGTGTCGGAGCAGAACCTCCCGCCGCTGCCACAGTCCGGTAGCGGGGTGAGCTTGACGCCGAACTCCGCCGCCCCGCGGAGCATGTCCGCGGCGAGGCTATCCAGCACGAGCCCCGGCAGGCGCACGCCGTCGCCCCACGCGATGATGGAGCCCTCCTCCCTGCGCTCCCCGACGTCCACGCAGAACGCGGGCGCGGTTCCGGTGGCCAGCGCCACCCCGGACCCCCGGGGGTAGGACACCTCCACCGTGGTGCCGGGCTTCACGCACTCACGGTCCTCCGCCGTGCGAGGAGAGGCCACGCGGAGGGGTCGAGCCCGGAGACGGCGGCGATGGTGACCGTGTACTCGACGGGGTCGTACGGGCCGAACCACCTATGCCAGTGACCGCCCAACAAGTGGACCACGCCGATGGACAAGTAGACGACGCCGACGATGGATAGGACGAGGACGACAAGGGCGGCGCATATTGCTATAGCTGGTGCCTCCTCCTCTTTCTTCGTCGCCGGTTCTTTTCCGCTAAAAATTGGCAGTCCTTCTTCTTCCGTTGTCCCTGCGTCGGCGGCCATGGTTTGCTTCTTCTCTCTAGATCGTCCCTTTCTTCATTGGGTTTTTGTGGTACAATAAAATTCGCGTCGCGTTTCCGTCGGTATTTATTGGGACTGTGGAGGCCGCAAGAGGCGGCGGCGCCGACGCGTTGACGAGCGTCGTCGTCGCGTAGTACCAGGACACAAGGACAAGGCTGACCAATAGCAAGGCACGTACTTTTGGCAAATCTGAATAATATGACTATAGTATTTTGTATTTCTATTTTAGCAAAAGGAGTCAATTTGAGCGTCGCCGTCGGGTACGTTCTCATGTTTCCCGTTTGGTTGGTGTTTCCTTCTCGGCAATGTTGAGTACGGTTTGGTTTTGCTGCTTCGGTGGTGCTTCCCATTATTCAGTGTTCCTTTTATGCAAAATTTTATTTAAGGAAAGGAAAGAGGTTTCCTGTCACACCCATTTTTAAGGAAAAAATAGAATGTATAATCTTATGTGCGCCCATAAATCAATCACACATAAGATGACAAATATAAATAGTATCATCACAAATGTTTATTACATAACGATAATATCACTGAGTCTTCACGTAATTAAGCGGAAACATAAGATAATTCTTGTGGTAGCTAGCTCCATAGCACAGGCACGTTAACTGGTTGACCACAAGTCTAGTAATCTTCAGGGAAGTAGTAGTAATCACTATTTGCACATTCAGGAGTCCATCCTAAGGTGTGGGGGAATGCAAGGGTGAGTACAAAAGTACACAACAAGTGTAACATGGGGTTCATGAAGCTCAAAAGGATAGACACAGGTTTAACTGCATGTAGCTTTTAGTTGATCATGTTTTAAGCAATTGAGTAGCAACAAATAGGTGATGTTCCTATAATAAACACATGATCATGTAAAGAGAATAATGAATAGCAAGAACAAGTAAATTAATAGTGATCTCTATTCCATAAGGGTCCAAGGACGCTCGTGTCCGTGAGCACGGCTGATATACCAGTTTTACACTCTGCAGAGGTTGTACACTTTCACTGTGAGTCGTGATCCCCAAAAGTCCGAGGTCATGACTCCCCATTGGACAGTTAAGTTTCACTGTGAAGTCTTTCCAAGGTTCGTCTAACAAGTTAGGGCCGCTAGGTTTCTGTGCCCTGCAAATGTAGAGCTCCCCTTCCGTATGGCACAATGACACGCAGCCTATACTCATAAGGACAGAAGCCGCACTACACCCGACCCGGAACACACCCCTTTTGCGTCATAAAGGTAACCACTAACAAGCTAGAAAAGATCATCTTATATGACTAAAGCCAGAGCCATGTAGCCCTCACAGCTGTATTATAAGTCCCGGATGTTCGCTTACAGATAAGTCCTTATGGAAAGGAATCTAGAGAAAACTCTAACCCTCTTGTTCCCTGTTGCTAAAAAACATCTTTTAGTGTTATTGCATATATCATTAGTCAAATTACAAGATCATTGTTTATGTGAGCACTAGCAACTACCCAATGCTATAACCATAGGATTCAAGGAACAAGATCAATACTAAGGCATCCTTAACAAAGAGACACATGCATCATGAATTAAGTGAATTAAAGTGAATAGGTAACAAGAATAATCCCATGCTATACTTGCCTTGATCTAGCTGATCCTGTTGATCCGGTTCGTAATAGTACTCTTGATCACCAACAAACTGCTCACCGTCTACTCTCGATTAACACATCAACAACAATCATCCAAGAGCAATCATGCAAAGCAAACAAAGCTACAATTAGAACAGTACACCAACAGTAGTAAAATAAGATGAAAAGTTTGTAAAACAAATCTACATCTCACTAGGATCACACAGACGCGAATTGCACGTAAATCGGAGCTAAAACGGAAAAGTTATGATTTAAACAAGCTTTACTTTAATAAAGTAATAGATTAAATCTAACCTCAAAATTTAAAAGTTGAAAACCTACTAAACAGTAAAACTAACATGTAGACTATGAAATTATGAACCTAACGCAACTTGAACGGGTCAAATCGGAGTTAAAACGGAGATTTTATAGGCGAAATAAGATTGAAATAAATCCTATAAATATTAAAAACGTATTTTCAGTTAAACCGACTGAATTTATGCTTTCAAATGAATAAAGCTTAATCTGGTTTTACGCTTATGGACTGCAGGTTCGATTATAGAAAAACAGAAGGGCTCTTTAGCAAAATAGCCAGGCAAACCGGTATGATTCAATCTGAGCCATCGGATCAAAGATGGACGGCTTGGATTAGAAGATGGGGAGAAGGAGAGGGGATCCGGCTGCGCACAGTAGCCAAGCGGCGGCGGAACGGCCGGCGATGAGCAATTAGGCGCTACGGTGCATGATTTGACAAACAGTTTGCACAGGGAGATAGAAGAGATGAACGCGAGCTCACCCGAGGTGAAAACGGAGGCGAGGATGGGCGGTGGACGACGCGCGACCTCCAATGGCGGGCGGTGGAGCTCTGTGAACACCGGCGAGAGGAAATCAGCGATTTAAACCGAGAAAGAAGAAGCGTAGCTTGGTGAGGTCGTAGGGGCGTCGCGAACTTGACTGCAGCTTACGATGATGACCAAGAGGTCGAACTTGACGGCTCCGAGCTTGACAGTGGCGGCTAGGGTTTTGCGGCGGCTTGAGCTCGATGGCGAGGGTGATGGCTCACGATTAGGGTTGAGATGGAGGCGGTGGAGCACCCGGCTATTTATGAGAGGCTCAAACATGCGGAGCAAGCCAAGGAGGAGGAGTCGAGACAGGGACGGACTCCATCGAGCGTCTCCGGCTCGGTTACGAGCTTGAAGACGAAGACGACGGCGGCTGACGCGTGGGACCGCTTCATCAGTGGGGCAAGGGAAGAAAACGGAGCGAGGAGAAAAACGGGCGCGCAGCTTCGGCATGATGGGCCTCGGCGAGCTAGGCTCGGCCCATTCGCGCGACTGCGAGCGCAGAGGAGGCGCTGGCTTCCCGGTGTGATGCCGAGTGGGCCAGCGGCAACGACTTAGCGGGCCAACCGCAAGGGAGGGCAGCGGGCCTTCAGGCCAGAACAAAGAGAAGAGATCTTCTTTTTTTTCCTTTTTCTTTTTCTATTATTCCAAATACAATTTAAATAAGTTTTTGAAATCTTTTTCTTTTGTAATAAAAACCAATCATCACAAAGGAAAATATGCAGCGGCATGTATACACAAGCATGTGTTTAACCTTATAGTTGATTTTAATTTCATGAAAATTATTATTTCACTAAGTTTTCATGCACACATAAATGCATAACTAAATCAAATTCTCCTATTTAAAAATATTCAAAAATTAGGGTGTTACAATTCTACCCCCCTTAAAATGAATCTCGTCCCGAGATTCGGACGATGCTTACTCAAACAACTGTGGGTATGTTTTTCTTAAATCCTCCTCTCTTTTCCATGTAGCCTCTGCTTCCGAATACCGGCTCCACTGAACTTTACACATCTTTATAACTCGGCTCCTAGTAACTCTTTCCGCTGTCTCCAAGATCTTTACTGGATACTCCTCATAGGTGAGATTTTCTTTAACAGTGAGCTCTTCCAACGGTATTTGTTCTTCCGGTACACGCAAACATTTCTTTAACTGAGACACATGGAACACATCATGCACACCTGCTAAGCTCTCAGGCAATTCCAATTGATATGCCACTTCACCACGTCTCTCTAAGATCTTAAAAGGACCGACATACCTCGGTGCTAACTTTCCTTTCCGATTGAACCTTTTCACACCTCTCATAGGTGACACTTTTAGGTAGACATAATCTCCTACTTCAAAAGTCAATTCTCTCCGTCGAGTATCAGCATAACTTTTCTGTCGTGACTGAGCTGCTTTCAAAGTGTTTCTAATCATTCTTACTTGTTTCTCAGCATTCTTAAGCACATTGGGACCGAACACTTGACTTTCTCCTGTCTGATTCCAGAACAACGGAGTTCTACACTTCCTACCATACAAAGCTTTAAAAGGTGCCATCTGTAGACTTTTCTGATAACTATTATTGTAGGAAAACTCTGCATATGGCAAACTCTTATCCCAACTAGTACCATACTGCAAAGCACAAGCTCTCAACATATCTTCTAATATTTGATTAATCCTGTCAGTCTGCCCATCCGTCTGAGGATGATATGCTGTGCTAAAATTCAGCTTAGTCCCTAATGACTCTTGTACTTTCTGTAACACCCCAGGTGTTAATCACCAAATAAGTAGTGGGTTTAAGCTCAAACATGATAGATCAAGTGGAGATGAAGATGTCAAGGTCAACCTATAGAGATGAGCCTAACCTAAAGTTGGATGCTGCACCATTGCTTTACATATAGGCCATTTTCAAAGATATATGCTTAGATGGTGTTATTGCCATATCTTCATGTGTCTCACCTTGGTACCTATCTATATTGATCCCTGGAAAAGTTTCATGAAGTTTAGAATCAAAAAGTCACATGAAATGATAAGTTCCATTCCTATTGGAATGTGCCCCCATTAAGTTAATAGAACTATAGATCATCAACCAAGCTTTGCAAATTTACCCAAATGACTCTAGATGAACTCTACAACAAAAGTCATGAAAGGTTCATGTTGATCAAATGCCAAGAAAATGCTCTGTTTGGCCTAAAACCCTAGTTTAAGCTTTATCAAGTTTCTGTTTTGATCCAAGTGAAACTTTAACTTCTGAACCAGTGGTGGAGTTTGACCTTTAAGAAAAGTTGTAGTTCATCTTATGTAGAACAAACTTTGTTAAATGATCAAGAGCTAGTTTAGTCTCTAACCTAGTCAAATTGAAGCTTCAAAACTGAACCCAGTGCTGTTTTGGATCTCAGAAATTTGGCCAGGTCATAATGGAGTTTCAGTTTCGGGTACCCCACTTTGGAGCTTTATATCTTGTAAACCAAGTTGATCTAGACCTTGATCCTTGAATAAAAGTTGTTGTTTGTTTTGAGAACAACCAACTTGGTTTTTGGATCTGACCATGATTCATCTTGGAAATAAGTCAAACAAAGGTCACAAGATCGAATCTGCTGTTGATTTCAGCACTTAGCATTTTTAAAATCCTGATCTCAGTGTCGTCGACATTGGCATAGTGCGTTCTCAAAATTTTGTTACGCAACTCAAGTTGAACCAAAAACAAAAGTCGTTGTTTACATCTTGAAGTAGGACATATCAAAAGTCGGATTTGATTTGACATGTTTTGGCCAACCAATTAGAGCCTAAACTGAAAAAAGCTTAATCCTAATCAAGTCGCTGACAGTGTCATCTTTGCTGCTAATTATCTCCTAATCTAGAGCTCTAATGACTATTACACTTAAACAGAAATCGTAGAGCATCATGTGATAAGCAAACTTTGTAATTGGCCCATCTCCAAACTCGGCCCAGATTCGGCTCAATCTGGCGCCCACTCTGGTCACTCCATTGCTTGCCGCGTGCTCGACGTAATGCCTGAACAGCCGACGCGTGGCCGCAACGTGGCCGCCAGCACCAGAGTGCGCCCCCACCATGGCCGATGGCTGCTGCCGCGTGCCTTGCCTCTTCCTCGCACTAGTGTGGACGCCGAGCCTCTCCACACCTTCCTCACTCGCTCTTGCCGCGCCCCCCATTGCCTCTCATCCTCTCTGTCCGTGAGCGCAGAGCGCGCTCCACCATAGGCGGCCGGCAGAGCTCCCCGCTATCGCCCGTGCCTTGCTTATGCACCGCCTTGGCCCTAGCCAACCACCTCTCCACTCCCTTCACTCACATCTCCGCGCTCCCCACCTCGCTCTCCCGGTCCCGAGCGCAGAGCCGCCATGGCCAAGCTCCATGGCCGCCGGCATTTCCTCCGCCACAAGCCTCCTTGTCCTCCGCCGAGCGGAGCACCATCTTCCTCCCCTCCCCCCGCCCTCGAAGCGCCCCTTCCTCGGCCCCGTTGGCCGCCGGCAAGCTCCAGCGACGGAGCCGCCGCTGCAGCATCGCCGGTCACCGTGGTCAGCGAGCCACAGTTCCTCTCTCAGTCGTCCACGACCACCGATAGAGTTGCTCGGGCACGGGGATGGACACGCGACCCAATGCTCGACGCCGTTGGCCTTCCCCTGGCCGGAGCAGGCCCCGCCGGTGAATCGCCCCCTCCTCTGCTCCGTTCCACGGAGGAAGAAGAGAGAATGAGGTGTACGCTTTCTCTTAGTATGACAGGCGGGCCCAACCGGACAGTGGGTCCCGCAGGACAGTAGAGTCATAAAATGCTATATGTTTGTAGATGTTTTCTGATGTCTTTATTTAAGTTTTAAAAATGCTCTAAAAATGCCTTTAAAATTGACCAGAGCAAGATCTGGAGTTTTAGAACTCTAAAAATAGTGATTCTTATTTTGTTAATTTTGTGATGACATGTACTTGCTAGGAAAAATATTAAACACCCTAGTTGTTCACTGTTTTCTTAAGATTTTGATTGGACCTTGTTAAATAAGGAAAGCTACATTATATTGCTTGTCATTTTTATATCTTGAGTTTTGATGCTACAAATGATGTGAAATTTTTATGGTAGTCTTGTCATGATATGTATGTACTGTGGTATAAATTTCTTGGTCAGTACTTATTGGATGATCTAGTTATTGATTTAACTTGTTTAGGGCTTGATAAATAGCTTATAAATAATATAGAAATGATAAAATGGAAAATGTTGTTCCATTATCTTAGTATGAGGTTGCTATATCATTTTGATACATACTATGGCCATGTGTTCACAGAAAATATTGAGTTTTAGGTTTAACTTGCTCTCACATGATTTATTGCTATAGCCATTTGTCTTTTTCATAGAGGTTGATATATATGTCCAAATGGTTTCAAATTTGGACAGTAGACTTTTGAGAGCATTTGTAGACCCCTGTAATTTTGGTAGAATTTATTGAGCATCTTTATGATGTGGTCATAATTCCACCTAATTATCTAAATAAATTAAGAAAATGTATTAAAAGAATTTATTTAGTAATTGACACTATGTTTTCTGGTGTTCATTAGTCATGCATGAAATATTGGTAAAGTTGGTTTTATCCAATTGTATGTTTGCAACGGAAGTTAATAATTATTTCTTGCAAATGAGGTTTCTGGACAGATCCGGGAACTTAGCAAAGTTCTTCATGATAATGTGCTTTGTTGTAAAACTTGTTTATACAAAAGTTGTAGATAATTCATGTATCTAGCTGCTGTTAAAATTTGGTATCATTTGGTCAAGTAGTTTTTGAGTTATAGATGTTTAAAGTCAGGTCCCAGATTTGGTTGCTCTCTGTTTGGAGCAGACCAGATTCTGTAGTTTCATCTTTTAGACCTATTAAAATTGGGAATAAGGCTTAGGTGATATTAAATGAATTGTATACAATTTCATAAGCTTTCTATAATGTCTTCTTGCAAGTCCTTTGGATTTGTAGAACTCCAGATATGATTGATTTACTAAGCTACTGCATGTATGTCTAGAATTGTTGAAAATACATGGATGCTTGGTTACTTTGCTTGCTTGTTATTAAGTGTGATTCATGTCCATGGTGATGAAGTTAGTACACTTGAGGCTTTGTAAATCTTGAGTTATGTTTGGTATTGCGTCCCTTGCTATCTTAGCATAATATGTGGTGTGATGTTTATTTGAGCAATGTGAAGTGCTTATGTGTATTTAGCGCAACCTTGTACTTGCCTTGTTTAGTGTGTGATTCATCATCTATTGCATTCCCATATATTCATACACTTGCATCTTGCATCTCATTTAGGTACGCTAGATGAATACGTGAAGGACGTGATGTCGAGCGGAACCTGAAGATCGGTGTTGGTGGATCCATCCCGAAGACGGAAGAATCCTCAAGTTCTTACATGAAGTGGAGATGTTCCGCAAGTCGGTGCAAGCTAACTTGACTGACTTGAGTCAGATCCCAGGCAAGCCCCAGAGCATTATAAGCCTCCTACCTTCAAAGCAATTAATTATATATATGTTATAAGTATTGTTGCATTAAGTGGTAGGAGTTGGTTGAAAACCTTGCTGCATTATATCATTCCTTGTCTAGAAATATGAATCCTTGAATCCTACATAGACTAGGATCGAGTAGATGCTTTGCCCTGCTTTAAGCGGTAGAAGTCAGGTGATTTCCTGTCACCTGCGAGATATAGGGATATTCATATATGGCACGGTTGGCTATATTTGCTATCGTGCAATGGAACCATGTGTTAATAAAATGAAATGAGACCGGGCGGGATGACGATAGTGAAGCAACAAGGCATGGAGGTCTTGGGTGTGGATCTATCCCGGTCTGAGTCGTTTAAGGACCGATTCATTGTATGTCCTTAAGTCATGTTGAACGCAGTCTAACACTTAGTTGGCTGGATAAGTCGTTCCGACCGCGAAGCCGAGTAATATGGTTCAGGCCGGGAATCGAATGGTAGGTTGCATCTTGGAGGAGAGAAAGGATGTGCTTGGGGACATTGGCGTGAGACCAAGGGGGGGGTTAGAGTCCCTATCACCTGGCAGAGTGTCGCCCTTGGGGTTGCGACATCATTCGGACCCGCGATTCCTGAATCGTACGAAAAGGTGGCCTGTGCGACCCTGGCAGGGGTCTGCACGGTGAGTGTTAGAAATACCCCTCCAGCTGGATAGGAATTCGATTCGAATCGCCGTCGCTCCCGGTTAGTGAGCACTTGACTTGAGCAGCGGCAACGTAGATTCCATTAAATTGAACGGATGGTTAATTGGATAACGATGGAAAGGTTGCCTCAATTTATACCTGCTATGGTCAATATTGTTTGCTCCTAATAAAGTGAGTGCTCTAGTGCAGGTTCTAATATAGATGACAGGTTAATGATAATTAACTTGATGCTTAAGCATTAATGATTACTTATCCATAATAAGCTTTTATGCAAAATGTTGTCAAGCTAGCCCACTTTATATCAGCCTTGCATGATCCTTGGTGTCACTTTATTTCTGGTTTCTGACGGGTAAGTCTAGCTGAGTACATTGTCGTACTCAGGGTTTTATCCCCACTTGTTGCAGGTTGTGATGTATCGTGGCGACTGCAAGAGTTGGTTGGCTCCTGCCTTAGTGGCGGAGTGTGATCACGGGCATGATCCTTCTAAGTTATCTTCTCTCTAATGCTTTTGTTGGAAGTCGACCTTCGTACTGGCATGTATTTTAAATACTGGTGTTGTTAGTTTTAAATTACTTTGCTTCCGCTACTTTTGAACTTAAGTTGTAATAACTATGTTGAACTCCGATGTATATTGAATTACTTGTGAAATGGTTGTAACATGTGACTTGTTATGTTGAATCACTACGATCTTGGCTTGTATGTTGGTTGGTTTGAAATCCCTCGTGATTTCATTGGACTACCGGAGTTATATGGGCTCAAGTGCGAGAATTTGATCACTTCAGTGATTGTTTTTGTACTTGTGCTCTTATAATTTAGACGGTTCTGTTACAGCTGGCATCGGAGCAAGATTCAACATTAAACATGTCATATGTGTATTTAAAACAAAGGTTTTATTTTCTAAAACCAGTTTTATCAACTTATAGTTATATATAGGTTTGTGAAATCTAAATTTTAAACCTAAGTATGCCAGTGGTCAATTCCCTTATGCCCATATAAGGATTATTAGGTGGCTTATATAAGTACTAACTTGGGGTTTTTCATTTATGCATCTACGCCCAGGCCAAGGTATGTATGTGTGATGACTCTCCTACACTATGCTACTGGTGTGTTAGATTAGAGGTAGCCTTCATATATGAAATAGCCATATATGTTGCTAGTTTACTTTTATGCAATATCGCACCTACGCTCAGGTAAGTGTGAGTTGTGAGAGCATGACCGTACAACCTGCGGTCTAGGGGAGAGCTAGTTTTAGTTACTGGATTATTTACATGTTACACACATGTATATATGAAGGTACTTAATTGTGGGTGATCGAATGAATCTGGTAGTTTTGGTGCTACATGTATATATACGGGGATATATGTACATGGGAGTACTTAGAATTTTACTTCTCTGCTTTCATTGTGTGCTATATTGGGAAATGTTGGGCTACAATGAAATTTTTCTGCAGGTACGCTAACCACGAATGCGTAAGTCGAAAGTAGCTGTCGACTAGCTATATGTCGAGAGAGTGCGTGTTATGCCACCGACATAGAACGTGATCGCCACCTTAGGTTGGCAATCTTGTGAGGACGAATAGGACGAAGCATGCATCTTCATGATTGTTGCTTTATGCATAGCTATGCTCCTCTCACCCTTGTTCAAATGATGAGTAATTTGTGATTGATGTGATGCCCTATCTTCCTTGTTTGAGTTAGACAAGAATGTCATGTTACATGTTGTTCGAATAGGAGGTACTTGAAGATAGTTTGTGCTTATCTTGCTAGCGATAGTTGTGGTTGCATGCTTGAACCTATAGATGTCTTCTAACTATCCAAGTAATGAATATGTTATTCTTAGAAGCTTTTATAAATGCTTTAGACCTTACTTAAGTGTTTGTGATTATTATGAATAAACTAATGTATTGATTGGTCTAAGGTAACAATGTTTAGAGCTACTAGAATAACATGTTTCTGTATTCTCTTGGTAAGTAGAACTAAGGTGAGCTTTGTTTTGCTTGTGATATGTTGGCTGCTAGAACAGTTTCTGTTATAATGATGTTTTTGTGGCCATAATGGTGTTTTCTGTAATTATGGAGAATACCAAAGTCGTAGCTAATTTCCTTATCTTGCTTGTCCTAAAATTTCATGACCCCAGGCCTTACGATTTTGGAGTTATGAATTTTAGAAGTTTGTTGTCAGATTTTGCTTATGCTCTGAATAGATCTGAATGTTTGGTTTGTTTGACCTGTATGCATAGGGAATCATGTCTTAGAGATAATAGAAGAAGTGTAGTACTTTTTCTAAGCTTTCCAAAATGTCCTATAGCACTAATTGTGGTGGTCTAAATCTCTAGTTATGAGCTTGCAAAGGGAAATGACAGAATCTGTCTAAATCTGGGCAGAGATGTCTTCTTTATCTTGTTTGACCTTGTTAGCTGTAGAATCATCTTAATATGATAATAAGAAAGTTATAGAAAACTTAATAAGATTTATATAAAGTTAAGGCTCAGCCTTGTTATGTTCCTAGAACTCCGGTTTTGCATCTTTGAAGTTCTTGTCAGTTTTCTGTCCATATTGGTACAGATCTTAAACATCAGCATGTTTGGCCATGTTAACCTGTGATTTAGCTTTTGGTATGAATAACTAAAGTGTAGCCATCTTCCTAAGCTTTCTAGAAAGTCTAGGATCACCTTTGTGAGATGTCTACAACCTCAGTTATGGTAGAAACAAGTAACTACTGTGCTGCTGTCCAGATTCTGGGCACAGGCTAAGTTGGCCTCCTTAACTAACGTTTGTTTGGACTAAACTTGTAGTTAGTTCTTGCTTAGATAAATGCTTGTTTTGGGGTGAGCCTTGTGCTTGGTATTGGTTGCTTAAGCCCATTCGTTTGAATTTTCTCCAATGTCTGCTTGACTTTGATGTTGTATGTATGCTTGTTATCTTGGTAGTGCCCTAGTTGTCACCTCGTTTGTCCTCGGTGAGCATACGAGGGTCACATAGCTTTATCCTAGAACAACGTTCACGTACATAATTGTATGGTTGTTGTCTTCCATTAGGTTCTCTTTCTTAGGAGCCTGAGTCTGTAGACTTGGTGGTTAGTCCTTGAATGTTTGTATCCATGCCTTTGCTTGACCGAAAGCCCAAAGTTTAGTTCTCCGATATGTTTGCATAAGCCGTGGATGTTTTGAAACTCTTTTTGTGAAGACCCTTGTCGACTGATCCACCAAGTTAATTTCCATCAACGCTAGCCTTTGATCATGGTTCGTACGTTGCCAGTTGTGGAGACCGTACCCAAATCCATGTTGGACCTTCCGGTTGCCTCTCCCAAAGGTTAGCTAGTGTGACGCAACGTCTCTCTGTGATGGCCTCTAAATTGTGTGCTTGCAAATTCGTGCATCTACCTTATCAACTCAATCCATGACTACATATCGATTTTTGCCCTTGAAATTTGCTTAATCTGTCCCCAACCTTCCCAAGTCTTGGAATATTTATCAGTCTTGATCTCATGTTGTTGCTCAACATGATTGAATCTTCTGTTAATCTTTTATCTGGTACTCCCCTCGGTGGACGCAAGTCGTACGTAGAATTTAAGCAAGAGTCTCTTGCTCAGTTATCCCTGGCAATTGCGCGATGTTTTCTTGTGCTATATTTTGATCTTTGGATCATTTCCCTGTTAATTCTAAGCCTTGTGACTACCTTTGCTTGCTATCCCTCCTTGTATGGTACTTGTTCGGACCACCAATCTGTGTCATTTGAAATTCCTCATCGGGCGTCTGTTCGGTAATGGTGTTACGATTAGTATTCTGCGGTGCCGCGACGAAACCTAGGGCCTCCCTGTGACCGGCCGGCACATGGTAGTGCTGCTAGGCACGCGCTGGTATCGAGGTTGCTAGTCATAGCCCATTATGGAACTACATCGATGTGGGCTTTCTTGTGAGATGTTCCTTGGTTATCTTTCCATATCATATCGTAAGATCCATATCTTGGACCAAATGTAGTCGAGCTTCCTTCTGAAGTTGCTAAGAGGACAACCTTTGAAGAACAGGTCACCAACATAAACATTAACAGAATGCAACATGTGGTAGCCCAGTGACTCTATTTAGTTGTCCCCGTATTGATGAACGTCATCTAGTGAGCAAAGTATCTCATCTCAGTTGGATAAAAAGGACACACAACGCTTACTATTGGACAAGTTATCTATGGGATGAGAATCGATTGTCGCATTGTGCATATGACCAGAGCTATCCAAGTCTCAATCTTGGGTGCATAATGACCATACAATCGAAATCAATAATCCCTGGTGTGACTCCTTATCTGCTGACTTCGATGGCAACCATCTGTTCTGCATCAACCACAGTTGTTGTGGTCAAGAGTGAAGATTGGAAACTTTTTAGTGTTGAGAGACAACTGATTAGTACCAATAGGAAGGTTAATCTCTAGCCAGGTAACGACTCTTTGATAGCTACGAAGGCTATGTCTTACAGAGCAATAACCCACAAGAAGTTAATCAACTAGCCAACAACTTGAGTGATATTCTATCTTCTAGAGCCCTTGTGATCAAGTCAATTCCGTCTTGGACAATCACCCAGATAGTGCAAGTTGTTCAATCAGCTGCGGTGAAGAATTAGAGAAAGCATGCCTTAGTTTCGATCAACATCCTTGTGCCCTTAGGTGCCACAAACGGTTTGTTCATAACTTTATTGGACAAAGTGTTGAGGAATATTCGAAAGCAATTTGAGAAGTGTCAAACCACAGATTTCCTATCTTAGAGCTGCTGTTTGATCCCAAAGAGGAAGCCTCAAGGTGAAAGTTGGCCTGACAAAGTTGTTATGCTGCAAGTCAACTCAACTTACAGTACAACTAAGTCACCAAGGAAAATTTTCCTCAATCGCTTGGTGGTAGACTACTCCCCGCGGTTAAGTGAATATTTACAACTTTTGTTGTCCTTAAGGCCTCGTTACATCCTTCTTTGGGAATTATTTTCCAATGATGACATACTTTGGTACCTTGCAAAGGTTTTTATCCAAGAGGTTGCATCTGATTCAACCCAGATAACTGTTGTCTTTGGATAAAAGAATCTTATTAGGTAGCTGTTGGCAGGAATACGAAGCCGACAGAGTCAGCTATCACATTCACTAACCCATCAATAGACTCAGATAATACAGTGTTGTCATCAGAGAAAGAGAACTGCACGCATGGAATAGTAAGTAGCTTTCCATTAGTTGATATATGAATGTTTGAACATTTACGACCAACATAGACCCTGTCTATTGGTTAGTCGGTATCCTATAGCCTCAGGGTATATTTGTCGTCTATGATCTCACCCTTTTGGAAGGTTGTACTCAAGCCATTTTGGTAGAGAACTGCTTTTCAAAACCATGTGAACATAGAGCCATTTCAACAAGTATACTTCTGAAAATTTTGGTCTAGTGTCAAGTTCATATGGCCTATGTTGTGCTCATTAGAGAGTCAGATACTTGTGAGTGGTTCACTCATGGACCAAATGATCTCCGTACACTGAGAATGCAGTATGTGCTATCTTGGATTCCTCCCAAAGTAACAATGCTTCATGGAAGTCAATGAAGGAAATTCTTCAGACAAATTTTACCATGAAGAGTAAGTATCAGAAAGTGCCTTTGGTCAAATTGTTCACCGATGTTGAAGCTTTTAGCTGAATGCTATAGCAGATATTGGGAACTAGATAACGTGTCTCTCTTCCTTAAAAGATCTTCCATTCCGAATCTCGGGACGCGATTCTTTTAAGGGGGGAGGGCTGTAACACCCCAGGTGTTTATCACCAATTAAGTAGTGGGTTTAAGCTCAAACATGATAGATCAAGTGGAGATGAAGATGTCAAGGTCAACCTATAGAGATGAGCCTAACCTAAAGTTGGATGCTGCACCATTGCTTTACATATAGGCCATTTTCAAAGCTATATGCTTGGATGGTGTTATTGCCATATCTTCATGTGTCTCACCTTGGTACCTATCTATATTGATCCCTGGAAAAGTTTCATGAAGTTTGGAATCAAAAAGTCACATGAAATGATAAGTTCCATTCCTATTGGAATGTGCCCCATTAAGTTAATAGAACTATAGATCATCAACCAAGCTTTGCAAATTTACCCAAATGACTCTAGATGAACTCTACAACAAAAGTCATGAAAGATTCATGTTGAGCAAATGCCAAGAAAATGCTCCGTTTGGCCTAAAACCCTAGTTTAAGCTTTATCAAGTTTCTGTTTTGATCCAAGTGAAACTTTAACTTCTGAACCAGTGGTGGAGTTTGACCTTTAAGAAAAGTTGTAGTTCATCTTATGTAGAACAAACTTTGTTAAATGATCAAGAGCTAGTTTAGTCTCTAACCTAGTCAAATTGAAGCTTCAAAACTGAACCCAGTGCTGTTTTGGATCTCAGAAATTTGGCCAAGTCATAATGGAGTTTCAGTTTCGGGTACCCCACTTTGGAGCTTTATATCTTGTAAACCAAGTTGATCCAGACTTGATCCTTGAATAAAAGTTGTTGTTTGTTTTGAGAACAACCAACTTGGTTTTTGGATCTGACCATGATTCATCTTGGAAATAAGTCAAACAAAGGTCACAAGATCGAATCTGCTGTTGATTTCAGCACTTAGCATTTTTAAAATCCTGATCTCAGTGTCGTCGACATTGGCATAGTGCGTTCTCAAAATTTTGTTACGCAACTCAAGTTGAACCAAAAACAAAAGTCGTTGTTTACATCTTGAAGTAGGACATATCAAAAGTCGGATTTGATTTGACATGTTTTGGCCAACCAATTAGAGCCTAAACTGAAAAAAGCTTAATCCTAATCAAGTCGCTGACAGTGTCATCTTTGCTGCTAATTATCTCCTAATCTAGAGCTCTAATGACTATTACACTTAAACAGAAATCGTAGAGCATCATGTGATAAGCAAACTTTGTAATTGGCCCATCTCCAAACTCGGCCCAGATTCGGCTCAATCTGGCGCCCACTCTGGTCACTCCATTGCTTGCCGCGTGCTCGACGTAATGCCTGAACGGCCGACGCGTGGCCGCAACGTGGCCGCCAGCACCAGAGCGCGCCCCCACCATGGCCGATGGCTGCTGCCGCGTGCCTTGCCTCTTCCTCGCACTGGTGTGGACGCCGAGCCTCTCCACACCTTCCTCACTCGCTCTTGCCGCGCCCCCCATTGCCTCTCATCCTCTCTATCCGCGAGCGCAGAGCGCGCTCCGCCATAGGCGGCCGGCAGAGCTCCCCGCTATCGCCCGTGCCTTGCTTATGCACCGCCTTGGCCCTAGCCAACCACCTCTCCACTCCCTTCACTCACCTCTCCGCGCTCCCTACCTCGCTCTCCCGGTCCCAAGCGCAGAGCCGCCATGGCCAAGATCCATGGCCGCCGGCATTTCCTCCGCCACAAGCCTCCTTGTCCTCCGCCGAGCGGAGCACCATCTTCCTCCCCTCCCCCCACCCTCGAAGCGCCCCTTCCTCAGCCCCGTTGGCCGCCGGCAAGCTCCAGCGACGGAGCCGCCGCGGCAGCATCGCTGGTCACCGTGGTCAGCGAGCCACAGTTCCTCTCTCGGTCGTCCACGACTACCGACAGAGTTGCTCGGGCACAGGGATGGACGCGCGACCCAATGCTCGCCGCCGTTGGCCTTCCCCTGGCCGGAGCAGGCGCCGCCGGTGAATCGCCCCCTCCTCTGCTCCGTTCCACGGAGGAAGAAGAGAGAACAAGGTGTACGCTTTCTCTTAGTATGACAGGCGGGCCCAACCAGACAGTGGGTCCCGCGGGACAGTTAAAGTGGTGGTCTGATTTGGGTGTACGTTTGGGTGCGCATAGCAGATTCAGTCAGGGTTAGGAAATGCTGATTTTGAATTTTAGATTTTGTGTAAATCTTCTAAATTTTATATCTCTTGCTAGGTAATTCCAAAAATAGCAAAAGTGGACTTTTTGAAAACCTTGAGAAGAGATCTATGCAGTAGAGTCATAAAATGCTATATGTTTGTAGATGTTTTTTGATGTCTTTATTTAAGTTTTGAAAATGCTCTAAAAATGCCTTTAAAATTGACCAGAGCAAGATCTAGAGTTTTAGAACTCTAAAAATAGTGATTCTTATTTTGTTAATTTTGTGATGACATGTACTTGCTAGGAAAAATATTAAACACCCTAGTTGTTCACTGTTTTCTTAAGATTTTGATTGGACCTTGTTAAATAAGGAAAGCTACATTATATTGCTTGTCATTTTTATATCTTGAGTTGTGATGCTCCAAATGATGTGAAATTTTTATGGTAGTCTTGTCATGATATGTATGTACTGTGGTATAAATTTCTTGGTCAGTACTTATTGGATGATCTAGTTATTGATTTAACTTGTTTAGGGCTTGATAAATAGCTTATAAATAATATAGAAATGATAAAATGGAAAATGTTGTTCCATTATCTTAGTATGAGGTTGCTATATCATTTTGATACATACTATGGCCATGTGTTCACAGAAAATATTGAGTTTTAGGTTTAACTTACTCTCACATGATTTATTGCTATAGCCATTTGTCTTTTTCATAGAGGTTGATATACATGTCCAAATGGTTTCAAATTTGGACAGTAGACTTTTGAGAGCATTTGTAGACCCCTGTAATTTTGGTAGAATTTATTGAGCATCTTTATGATGTGGTCATAATTCCACCTAATTATCTAAATAAATTAAGAAAATGTATTAAAAGAATTTATTTAGTAATTGACACTATGTTTTCTGGTGTTCATTAGTCATGCATGAAATATTGGTAAAGTTGGTTTTATCCAATTGTATGTTTGCAACGGAAGTTAATAATTATTTCTTGCAAATGAGGTTTCTGGACAGATCCGGGAACTTAGCAAAGTTCTTCATGATAATGTGCTTTGTTGTAAAACTTGTTTATACAAAAGTTGTAGATAATTCATGTATCTAGCTGCTGTTAAAATTTGGTATCATTTGGTCAAGTAGTTTTTGAGTTATAGATGTTTAAAGTCAGGTCGCAGATTTGGTTGCTCTCTGTTTGGAGCAGACCAGATTCTGTAGTTTCATCTTTTAGACCTATTAAAATTGGGAATAAGGCTTAGGTGATATTAAATGAATTGTATACAATTTCATAAGCTTTCTATAATGTCTTCTTGCAAGTCCTTTGGATTTGTAGAACTCCAGATATGATTGATTTACTAAGCTACTGCATGTATGTCTAGAATTGTTGAAAATACATGGATGCTTGGTTACTTTGCTTGCTTGTTATTAAGTGTGATTCATGTCCATGGTGATGAAGTTAGTACACTTGAGGCTTTGTAAATCTTGAGTTATGTTTGGTATTGCGTCCCTTGCTATCTTAGCATAATATGTGGTGTGATGTTTATTTGAGCAATGTGAAGTGCTTATGTGTATTTAGCGCAACCTTGTACTTGCCTTGTTTAGTGTGTGATTCATCATCTATTGCATTCCCATATATTCATACACTTACATCTTGCATCTCATTTAGGTACGCTAGATGAATACGTGAAGGACGTGATGTCGAGCGGAACCTGAAGATCGGTGTTGGTGGATCCATCCCGAAGACGGAAGAATCCTCAAGTTCTTACATGAAGTGGAGATGTTCCGCAAGTCGGTGCAAGCTAACTTGACTGACTTGAGTCAGATCCCAGGCAAGCCCCAGAGCATTATAAGCCTCCTACCTTCAAAGCAATTAATTATATATATGTTATAAGTATTGTTGCATTAAGTGGTAGGAGTTGGTTGAAAACCTTGCTGCATTATATCATTCCTTGTCTAGAAATATGAATCATTGAATCCTACATAGACTAGGATCGAGTAGATGCTTTGCCCTGCTTTAAGCGGTAGAAGTCAGGTGATTTCCTGTCACCTGCGAGATATAGGGATATTCATATATGGCACGGTTGGCTATATTTGCTATCGTGCAATGGAACCATGTGTTAATAAAATGAAATGAGACCGGGCGGGATGACGATAGTGAAGCAACAAGGCATGGAGGTCTTGGGTGTGGATCTATCCCGGTCTGAGTCGTTTAAGGACCGATTCATTGTATGTCCTTAAGTCATGTTGAACGCAGTCTAACACTTAGTTGGCCGGATAAGTCGTTCCGATTGCGAAGCCGAGTAATATGGTTCAGGCCGGGAATCGAATGGTAGGTTGCATCTTGGAGGAGAGAAAGGATGTGCTTGGGGACATTGGCGTGAGACCAAGGGGGGGGGGGGTAGAGTCCCTATCACCTGGCAGAGTGTCGCCCTTGGGGTTGCGACATCATTCGGACCCGCGATTCCTGAATCGTACGAAAAGGTGGCCTGTGCGACCCTGGCAGGGGTCTGCACGGTGAGTGTTAGAAATACCCCTCCAGCTGGATAGGAATTCGATTCGAATCGCCGTCGCTCCCGGTTAGTGAGCACTTGACTTGAGCAGCGGCAACGTAGATTCCATTAAATTGAACGGATGGTTAATTGGATAACGATGGAAAGGTTGCCTCAATTTATACCTGCTATGGTTAATATTGTTTGCTCCTAATAAAGTGAGTGCTCTAGTGCAGGTTCTAATATAGATGATAGGTTAATGATAATTAACTTGATGCTTAAGCATTAATGATTACTTATCCATAATAAGCTTTTATGCAAAATGTTGTCAAGCTAGCCCACTTTATATCAGCCTTGCATGATCCTTGGTGTCACTTTATTTCTGGTTTCTGACGGGTAAGTCTAGCTGAGTACATTGTCGTACTCAGGGTTTTATCCCCACTTGTTGCAGGTTGTGATGTATCGTGGCGACTGCAAGAGTTGGTTGGCTCCTGCCTTAGTGGCGGAGTGTGATCACGGGCATGATCCTTCTAAGTTATCTTCTCTCTAATGCTTTTGTTGGAAGTCGACCTTCGTACTGGCATGTATTTTAAATACTGGTGTTGTTAGTTTTAAATTACTTTGCTTCCGCTACTTTTGAACTTAAGTTGTAATAACTATGTTGAACTCCGATGTATATTGAATTACTTGTGAAATGGTTGTAACATGTGACTTGTTATGTTGAATCACTACGATCTTGGCTTGTATGTTGGTTGGTTTGAAATCCCTCGTGATTTCATTGGACTACCGGAGTTATATGGGCTCAAGTGCGAGAATTTGATCACTTCGGTGATTGTTTTTGTACTTGTGCTCTTATAATTTAGATGGTTCCGTTACACTTTCTGCCAGTAATATGATGTGAATTGAGTACCTCAATCTGACACGATCTTCTTTGGAACTCCATGCAAGCTTACTATCCTTTCCATATACAGTTCAGCCAACTTTGCACTGGAATATGTTGTTTTGACTGGTATAAAGTGAGCAACTTTAGTCAAACGATCCACTATCACCCATATTGAATCAAAACCTCTCTGAGTGCGTGGTAACCCTACAATAAAGTCCATACCAACTTCTTCCCACTTCCACTCAGGTATCTGCATCGGTTGCAACAATCCTGCAGGCCTCTGATGCTCAGCTTTAACCCTCTGACATGTATCACATAGTGCAACATACTCCGCAACATCTCTTTTCAAACCATACCACCAATACCTCTCTTTCAAATCCATATACATCTTGGTACTCCCAGGATGAATAGAGTAAGCGGACTCATGAGCTTCACGTAGAATTACTTCTCTTATAACTTTGTCCTCAGGCACACATAATCGTTTTCCAAACCATAGAGTTCCTTTATCATCCAAATGGAATCCAGGTGCCTTACCTTTCGGTATATTCCCCACTATCTCCTTTATTTTGTCATCTATCAACTAACCCTTGCATATCTGTTGCTCCAGTATAGGCTCTATCACTAATTCCACTGCATTAATGGCAATACCCAAGTTTAAAAGCTCAATCTCAACACACAACTCATTTGACATAGGCATTACTTGTACCTCATTAGCATAGCTCTTTCTACTAAAAGCATCAGCAACAACATTAGCCTTGCCCGGATGATAATGTACCTCCAAATCATAATCCTTAATCAACTCTAACCATCGACGTTGTCTCAAGTTTAGATCTGACTGGGAGAAAATATACTTCAAGCTCTTATGATCAGTGTAAAAATCACTCTTATGCCCAATCAAATAATGCCTCCATATTTTCAAAGCATGCACCACTGCTGCTAACTCCAAGTCATGAGTATGATAATTTAACTCATGCTTCCTCAACTGTCGAGATGCATAGGCCACTACTTTGCCTTCTTGCATAAGCACACAACCAAGACCCAAACGAGATGCGTCACAATAGATAGAGAAACTCTTACTCAAATCTGGCAAAACTAACACCGGGGCTGTTGTCAATCTTTTCTTCAATTCCTCAAAATTAACCTGACACTTATCAGACCACACAAACTTAGCAATCTTTTCTAACAATGCTGTCATTGGCTTAGCAAGCTTAGAAAACCCTTCAATAAATCTTCTATAATATCCAGCCAATCCCAAGAAACTACAAATTTCTCCCACATCGGTTGGTGGCTTCCAATTCAACACATCCTTTACCTTGTTGGGATCCACTAAAATTCCACCATTAGAGACCACATGACCCAGAAAGGCAACTTCCTTCAACCAGAACTCACACTTACTACGCTTAGCATAGAGCTTATACTCTCTGAGCTTCTGTAGGACCAACCTTAAATGTTTAGCATGTTCTTCCTTAGTCTTGGAGTATACAAATATATCATCGATGAATACTACTACAAACTTATCAAGATACTCCATGAATACCTTATTCATCAAGTACATAAAGTATGCAGGAGCATTAGTCAAGCCAAAAGACATTACTGTATACTCATACAAGCCATACCGTGTTGTGAATGCTGTCTTTGGTATATCAGTAGCACGAATCTTCAATTGATGATAACCAGAGCGAAGGTCAATCTTAGAAAACACACAAGCACCTCTCAACTGATCAAACAAGTCATCAATCCTTAGCAGTGGATACTTATTCTTAATAGTTACCTCATTGAGCGACCGATAATCAACACACATCCGTTGAGAACCATCCTTCTTGTCAACAAAGATCACTGGAGCTCCCCACGGTGAAGAGCTAGGACGAATGAAACCTTTCTCTTGCAACTCTTTTATTTGTTTCTTAAGTTCCTCTAACTCATTAACCCCCATTCTATATGGACGCTTAGCTATAGGTACAGTTCCAGGTAATAATTCAATAATAAACTCAATGTCGCGGTCGGGTGGCATACCTGGCAAGTCGTCGAGGAACACATCCGGAAATTCATCCACAACTGGATCCTCCTGATTAACATTATCATCAAGTCGATTCACTGTAGCTGTCTACTGCTTCTGCACTACGATCTCCACACTAATTCGATCTCCCTTCGGTGTTGTTAGGGCTACTGCCTTTTCCTTATACGGAATCACTGTCTGATTTTGCTTCATCCAATCTAGTCCCATAATAAGATCAATCCCAGCTGTTCTCAACACTATAGGGCTCACTTTGAACTCTACCCCCTTAAAATTAAACTAATAGGGAGGCATTGGTAGGAAGCTTGCATACTTCCCCGAGGTGAATTGACTAGTATGGGGTTTTTCATGGCACATAAAGGGATGCTATGTGTCTTAACAAATATTTGAGATATGAATGAATGTGAAGCTCCAGAATAAAAAAGAACAGTGGCAGGAATGGAATCTGACAACCTTCTGGACATATCCCAATTTCAGTGGTTCGGTAAAACTGACCTATCTTGAGTTACAGATATCCAGTAGAGGTGTACTTTATACGGTTGGAAAGCTTATGAAATTATCTACAACTTTTATTTAACTCACAAACCCAGATTCTGTCACAAAGTTAACTAAAAACAGGACACAACAGAAACTGTTTCTGATTTCCAGACTGCGTAGTAACTTCATCTTGTAACGATTATATCTCATGATCCAGAACAGATAAAAAGGTGATTCTAGAAACATTGGAAAGGTACGTAGGTCTAGTTACTCTCATAAAAATTTCAGAATTTTTCGCTAAACAGTTAATTTCAAGCATAAAAGGAAAGGCAGACCGCTCCAGAAAGGACAGAACAGAGAGAAAAGGTTAACCCAACTAAACTATTTATTTATCATACTTAAACTTAGTATCTTTAACTAGGAACTTTTGTAGACAAGCCCACAAAGCTCCAGCACTCATTACATGGAAAACCCAACTCACACATAGGCATAATAATAACTCAACTAACCACACAAAGTTCACACGACACCACAAAACTCAACTTAACTCGACACTACTCGTACTATCGTATTATTACATAGATGGTATTCCAACTCCTAGGGACGGGCTTGATATTCATGATAGTCATAGATCGCCTCCATGCCTTGATCAATCCTTGGACCATCTATCACCTCTTGGTACCTCTTGACGTCTTTTCCCAAAGCTTTAACCAGGGCTACCAACCGACGATTCTTCACCATCATGTCATGACCAAAATCCACCATGACTCGAGGAATTAGTTCCAAATTCCCAGGGTTCATCATTACCCATCCTTGCTCCGGGTCTCCACGGGGAAAATAGCGATATTGATCATCTTGCATAACATCATAGCGGAGGTGACGAAGTCCCAAGCATGCTTCAAAGGTTGCATCTTCTATGCCATCTTCTATAGTGGCACGACGACCACTATGAGAAAAGCACCTGTCCAGCAGATAAGTATCCATCTCTTCATTCTTAACGAAGATACGCACATTGCACTTCCAGTAAGTAGCTTCCAAGGGATGCGTGTGCTCCCAGCAGACGTACTCAAACGCGGGATCCCAATCTGTGAAGTAGGCACTAAGCATGCCAACCAGTCGGTGATGGGAAGGAGTGTCACAGCTTGACTTGTGATGGATCTTTGTAATCCAACCCATAGGAAGGGGCGGCACACCAACTTCAGCGGAACCATCTTGTTGAGGTGACGAGGGATGTTCCCCATCTTGGGCAAGCTCAACATCTTCATCATCACTCAAGTAGATAACCTCCTCTTTAGGTTCAAGTTCTTCTTGGGGCAAAACTGGTTCTGGCGCCTGCATTGGTGATGGTGGCGGGGTTGGTGCAGTGTCTTCTAGTTCCTCCTGGGGCTCCATCGATTCATACAGGGAACGGGGTGGAAAGTAGCCTCAAGTGGTGATACGGGCAGTCTTGCGGGCACGAGGCATCTACAGAATTTTAGACCAAGAGTAAATTAGAATGGAAGCAATATTTTCACAACAGAATAAGGCGAAAGGAGCATAAAAACTTAGCAATTATCAAGAGTAAGGTGATAAGCATGAAACAAGTGAAGAAAAGAGAACTAAGACGACCATTACTAATTAGGCTTGCGTCCTACAGTCAACATGGCTCCGATACCAATCTGTCACACCTATTTTTAAGGAACAAATGGAATGTATAATCTTAAGTGCGCCCAGAGATCAATCACACATAAGATGACAAATATAAATAGTATCATCACAAATGTTTATTACATAACGATAATATCACAGAGTCTTCACACAATTAAGCGGAAACATAAGATAATTATTGTGGTAGCTAGCTCCATAGCACAGGCACGTCAACTGGTTGACCACAAGTCTAGTAATCTTCAGGGAAGTAGTAGTAGTAATCACTATTTGCACATTCGGGAGTCCATCCTGAGGTGTGGGGGAATGCAAGGGTGAGCACAAAAGTACACAACAAGTGTAACATGGGGTTCATGAAGCTCAAAAGGATAGACACAGGTTTAACTGCATGTAGCTTTTAGTTGATCATGTTTTAAGCAATTGAGTAGCAACAAATAGGTGATGTTCCCATAATAAACACATGATCATGTAAAGAGAATAATGAATAGCAAGAACAAGTAAATTAATAGTGATCTCTATTCCATAAGGGTCCAAGGACGCTCGTGTCCGTGAGCATGGCTGATATACCAGTTTTACACTCTGCAGAGGTTGTACACTATCACTGTGAGTCGTGATCCCCAAAAGTCCGAGGTCATGACTCCCCATTGGACAGTTAAGTTTCACTATGAAGTCTTTCCAAGGTTCGTCTAACAAGTTAGGGCCGCTAGGTTTCTGTGCCCTGCAAATGTAGAGCTCCCCTTCCGTATGGCACAATGACACGCAACCTATACTCATAAGGACAGAAGCCGCACTACACCCGACCCGGAACACACCCCTTTTGTGCCATAAAGGTAACCACTGACAAGCTAGAAAAGGTCATCTTATATGATTAAAGCCAGAGCCATGTAGCCCTCACAGCTGTACTGTAAGTCCCGGATGTTCGCTTACAGATAAGTCCTTATGGAGAGGAATCTAGAGAAAACTCTAGCCCTCTTGTTCCCTGTTGCTAAAAATCATCTTTTAGTGTTATTGCATATATCATTAGTCAAATTACAAGATCATTGTTTATGTGAGCACTAGCAACTACCCAATGCTATAACCATAGGATTCAAGGAACAAGATCAATATTAAGGCATCCTTAACAAAGAGACACATGCATCATGAATTAAGTGAATTAAAGTGAATAGGTAACAAGAATAATCCCATGCTATACTTGCCTTGATCTAGTTGATTCTGTTGATCCGGTTCGTAATAGTACTCTTGATCACCAACAAACTGCTCACCGTCTACTCTCGATTAACACATCAACAACAATCATCCAAGAGCAATCATGCAAAGCAAACAAAGCTACAATTAGAACAGTACACCAACAGTAGTAAAATAAGATGAAAAGTTTGTAAAACGAATCTACATCTCACTAGGATCACACAGACATGAATTGCACGTAAATCGGAGCTAAAACGGAAAAGTTATGATTTAAACAAGCTTTACTTTAATAAAGTAATAGATTAAATCTAACCTCAAAATTTAAAAGTTGAAAACCTACTCAACAGTAACACTAATAGGTAGAGTATGAAATTATGAACCTAACGCAACTTGAACGGGTCAAATCGGAGTTAAAACGGAGATTTTATAAGCGAAATAAGATTGAAATAAATCCTATAAATATTAAAAACGTATTTTCAATTAAACTGACTGAATTTACGCTTTCAAATGAATAAAGCTTAATCTGGTTTTACGCTTATGGACTGCGGGTTCGATTATAGAAAAACAGAAGGGCTCTTTAGCAAAATAGCCAGGCGAACCGGTATGATTCAATCTGAGCCATCGGATCAAAGATGGATGGCTTGGATTAGAAGATGGGGAGAAGGAGAGGGGATCCGGCCGCGCACAGTAGCCAAGCGGCGGCGGAACGGCCGGCGATGAGCAATTGCTCATCGGCGATGAGCAATTAGGCGCTACGGTGCATGATTTGACAAACGGTTTGCACAGGGAGATAGAAGAGATGAACGCGAGCTCAACCGAGGTGAAAACGGAGGCGAGGATGGGCGGTGGACGACGCGCGACCTCCAATGGCGGGTGGCGGAGCTCTGTGAACACCGGCGAGAGGAAATCAGCGATTTAAACTGAGAAAGAAGAAGAAGAAGCGTAGCTTGGCGAGGTCGTAGGGGCGTCGCGAACTTGACTGCAGCTTACGATGATGACCAAGAGGTCGAACTTGACGGCTCTGAGCTTGACAGTGGCGGCTAGGGTTTTGCGGCGGCTTGAGCTCGATGGCGAGGGTGATGGCTCACGATTAGGGTTGAGATGGAGGCGGTGGAGCACCCGGCTATTTATGAGAGGCTCAAACGTGCGGAGCAAGCCAAGGAGGAGGAGTCGAGACAGGGACGGACTCCATCGAGCGTCTCCGGCTCGGTTACGAGCTTGAAGACGAAGACGATGGCGGCTGACGCGTGGGACCGCTTCGTCAGTGGGGCAAGGGAAGAAAACAGAGCGAGGAGAAAAACCGGCGCGCGGCTTCGGCATGATGGGCCTCGGCGAGCTGGGCTCGGCCCATTCGCGCGACTGCGAGCGCAGAGGAGGCGCTGGCTTCCCGGTGTGATGCCAAGTGGGCCAGCGGCTACGGCTTAGCGGGCCAACCGCAGGGGAGGGCAGCGGGCCTTCAGGCCAGAACAAAGAAAAGAGATCTTCTTCTTTTTTTTCCTTTTTCTTTTTCTATTATTCCAAATACAATTTAAATAAGTTTTTGAAATCTTTTTCTTTTGTAATAAAAACCAATCATCACAAAGGAAAATATGCAGCAGCATGTATACACAAGCATGTGTTTAACCTTATAGTTGATTTTAATTTCATGAAAATTATTATTTCACTAAGTTTTCATGCACACATAAATGCATAACTAAATCAAATTCTCCTATTTAAAAATATTCAAAAATTAGGGTGTTACATTTCCTCCAATACAGAATCATAAGAAAATTTGAGCCTCTAAATGACTCCAGGTAAAAATATTGAGACGTACAACTTTGCCGCAGACCACATCAATACTTGAGGTCATTTGAAAAATTTAAAAAAAATAGAAAGCTTAAAACGAATATTTGGACCTCTAAATTTCTTAGATAAAAAATATTTTCAAATACAAAATTGTAGATCTTAGTTGGAACTACAACTTTGGTATAGACTATGTCAACATCTAAAGTCATATGAAAAATTCAAAAATTTGAATTTTAAAATTTGGCAAATTAAAACGAATATTTGTGCCAATAAAATATATTAAATAAAAAATTTATCAACTTCAGAGTTGTAGATTGTGTTGGGCTCTACAACTTTGATATAAAGTTAGCGCCCGGACGTCCGGCGCGCGAGACACGTCCGGACGCTGTGCCCTTCCCAAACCCGCCAGCCCCCTCGGGAATAGAACGGAACGCCGCTCCCTTCCCAAACCCGGCCGCTCCGCCTTGGGAATAGAACGGAACCTGCCTGCCCCCGCGTCACCCCGTTCCCCCACCACGCCCCTTGTCCTAAGAGCACGAAAATACTTCAAGTGCAACATCGCAAACGTATGGAAAAACTATATAGTACAACATCGGGAAATAAATACTGCAACATCGTAAAAATATGTATTGCAACAACGAAAAACATGTATTGCACCATCGAAAGTTATGTGCTGCAACCTCGCAAAAACATGTATTATAACATCAAAAAAACATGTAATGCAACGTCGGAAAATATGTACTGCAACATCAAAAAATTATGTGCTGCAACATCGAAAAATTATATACCGCAACATCGAAAATTATGTGCTGCAGCATCGGAAAATATGTACTACAACATCGTAAAATCAACCATAAAACATGAAAAATGGGACCATTCAGAAACACATCCATTGCAACAACCCAAAAATTTCATTGCAACATTCAAAAATTATCTGTTGCAACATCCTAAAAAAATCTATTGCAACACGAAGGAAACGACAAAGGGCGTACGAACAGCAAAGGAGATTGGATCGAGGTGCAGCCTGCTCCAGTCCTAGCCCATCACCTCTGAGCTCGCCAGAGGGAGGAGGAAAGGACCCCAGAGCTCGCCAAAACCCTAGCCACCGCCGCGTCCCTTAGTCTAGAGGAGGAGGACGAGGGTTTAGATCTAGAGAAGTAGGAGGAGGAGGGAGGCTTAGATCTAGAGAAGGACCGACCTACCTCATCAGAGCTGCCGTCGTCGTCCTCGTCTCCGGTAGGGGGCACGGAAGCTGGGTCGCTGGGAGCGCGGGGTCACATGGAGCTTGTGGAGGGGGAGGGACGGAGGGAGGGAGCACGGGCGAGCGGGAGCGGCAGCAAACTTGCGCGCGGGCACGGGAGCAAGAGCCGGTGTGGGGGTGGGGGAGTGAGCGGCAGAGTGAGGATGAGGATGAGGATGAGGAAGAAAGTTGCGGGAGCGGATGAGGGTGGTCGCATTCCAGGAGAGCGAGAACGGTGGGTCCGTCTGGATGGGACGGACGCCCGCTCTATATCATTAGCCCTGTTCGGCTGGCCATTATCATATAACGTTTGTATTCAAACAACTTCATATGAAAAGTTATGCTTTTTATACAAGAGGAAAAAAAACCAAATGACTGGTGGGACGAACTGCCATGTCAGCAAAATCAACCACGATGCCACTTTGAAATGGTAGGTGGTATTTTGTATTTTGTCTAGTTTTAAAAGTTACGGTTTGTAAATTGCCTGTATTGAAGTTCGCGGGGATCTTTCAAATTCAGCGACTAGTTCAGTGGAGGGGGTGAAATAGACCTTACTCTTTATATTGTTTGGGCACCGAATGCGAGAGCTAAAGGTGCTTGTGGTGTGAAGATGATTATCTGGGATTCACTACGATAGGAAGTACTATAGGAACGGAAATACAACTGTTTTAAGATTGTTCAGAAAAGCAGAAAAGGAAGAGCCAGAACGACCTAGAGTTGAACATTCGAAACACTACCAAGAACTTAACACTACCAGAAACTTAACACTAGAACAACCAGAACCCATAGGAATGACAAGATCCAACGTAGAAGCGAAGGACACCATCATAACAGATCACTCGGGCGTATATGTCTGTATCGCTACGTTCTACGGCGTTGGCTGTGGAAGATTGGCCGCCGAGTCCCTGACGCCGGGACGTGGCACCGGCGGCAAGGAGACTCTTTCTTTCGAGACACTACACGGAGCCGGACCGCCGCCGACCATAGCCCAGCACGAGATGCGTCCACGGTGTCGGAGCAGAACGTCCCGCCGCTGCCACAGTCCGGAAGCGGGGTGAGCTTGACGCCGAACTCCGCCGCCCCGTCCGCGGCGAGGCTGTCCAGCACGAGCCCCGGCAGGCGCACGCCGTCGCCCCACGCGATGATGGAGCCTTCCTCCCTGCGCTCCCCGACGTCCACGCAGAACGCGGCCGCGGTTCCGGTGGCCAGCGGCACCCCGGACCCCCGGGGGTAGGACACCTCCACCGTGGTGCCGGGCTTCACGCACTCGCGGTCCTCCGCCGTGCGAGGAGAGGCCACGCGGAGGGTCAGGTTGAACGCCGGGTAGAGGAGCGCCGGCGGTCCATGCAGGTCCTTGGCGGGGTCGAGCCCGGAGACGGCGGCGATGGTGACGGTGTACTCGACGGGGTCGTATGGGCCGAAGAACCTTTGCCAGTGGCTGAAGAAGTGCACGACACCGATTGACAAGTAGACGACGCCGAGGATGAGCAGGACGAGGGCGACAAGGCCGGCGCATATTGCTCCAGCTGCTGACTCCTCCTCTGGCTTCGTCGTCGTCGATTGTTTTTCGCTAATTATTGGCAGTCCTTCCTCGTCCGTCCCTTTCTTCCTTGGGTTTTTGTTGGTATAACCAGCAAATTTGCCTGTGCGTTGCAACAGGTGAGAAAAAAAATTCTCTCTCTTATAGTTGACACATTCTTGATGGTACACTGAATTACGTCTTGTCGATATTTTGGAGATCATTCCAAATTGCTTGTTGCAATGGAATATTTTGGTTGCCATGGAATATTTCGGTGTTAACCACTCCCTCCCGTTTTGACATTTTTAGATACGTAAGTTTTACTGTGTATCTAGACACATCGTGAATAAACAACTTTTAAAAAGTGACGTCTACCGCTGCAATGCAAATTGGATACCTGATGTTGATCAAGTGATCGGCGTGCTCTGTCGACGCACCTGTACGTGACGTGGGGCATGGTTGTGCGCTTGTGCCTTGCTGGCTCGTCGAGTCTTTGCATGATCGCCTCCGCATCATAGTTTCACCTGCCAACGTGTCAAGGATTGGTTTGTGCGACTGTGGTTATGACGAAAGACCTCTCTTGATTTTTCACGTGGCAATCATCATCAATGATTCTAGAGACACATTATTTAGATTGGATTAGACAACAAACCGTAAACAATAAATTGATCAAGATTTAGTTCATGGACTATTGATTGATCTAGATCTTAATGAAAAGAAATTTTGTTTGTAATCAATACTACATCAACAATTTAGTGATGTGATGGATGTACTGGAACTGCACAAGGAAGAAAAGAAAGTAGTAAATAAGGGAACAGAAATTAATCTCAACTGAGCTACAGAGGTCGGTGGACTTCAGGATGTTGTTATCTTCGATCTTATGCTATGATATTTTAGGACAGCTAAATTATTATTTTGAAGAAAAAATTGTGCATGATGTTAGTAAGTTTTGTACAATATTGAATTATGAGGCCGTTTGTTTCGCTGAAAAGTCATGGCTGAAAGTACTATTCGCTGATTTGTTGTGAGAAAAAACACTGTTCAGTCTGAAAAACAAACTGAAAAGTACGAATTATAAGACAAGCGAACAGGGCCTATTTTTCTTTGATTGCAATGCACATGCAAAAACATTCCTGATTTTAGAGCCCATGTACTATGTATTGTTTGCACTTTGTAGTAGAAAAAACAGCTAACAAAAGATATATTGTGTAGCAACACTGGCGCACTCCACACCGTGAGTCGCTGCCATCGTGCTGGAGGTGCGTTCGCTTATTATTTTTTTTCTATTCTATCTCTTACCTTTTTTTGTTTCCTTGGCTTCTCTGCCTTATCCCGAAGACCAGACCTGAAGTCCCGAAGTCTCCTCTTTCCACACGGCTTCCTCGCTTCCATTTCTCCTCCTTCCACACGGCTTCCTCGCTTCCATTTCCCCGCCTTCGACTGCTCCTTCCCTGCTGCACACAAAGGAAATCTGCCCTGGCTACGCCCGGAGCGGGCAAGCCGGCCTCCTTGCCGTCGCACCCAGCCACGCACCATCGCCGGCGGGCGCCCGGCCACGCCCCAGCACGGCAGTAAGGCACTGCACGCCCGCCTCCGCACCACCCCCAACGCTCGCACTTGCCTGAGCCTCCCTCCCCCGCCACTGAGCCGTCGCCCCGCCTCCTCCCCGTGCCACCGCGGCACCTCCTCCCCTCCCCATGCCTCTCATCGGCTTGACCTGCACTGGCCGTGGTCGCGCGATGCGCCTGGGTGCGGATCCAACCGCGGCGAGTGCTGGGCCTACGGGAGCGTGAGGGAGCTGCCGAGCCGGGCGAAGCTTTTTTAAAAAAATTCGCGTCGTTTCCGTCGGTATTTATGGGGACTGGCAAGGCGGCAGGACGGCAAGAGGCGGCGCCGACGCGTTGCTGCCGAGCGACGCCGTCGGGTACTACCAGGACAAGGACAACGCTGCAAGGCACGTACTTTGGCAAATCTGAATAATATAAACTGTATTTGCGTTTCTAGTTTAGCAAGAGTCAATTTCGGTTACGTTCTCCTGTTTGCCGTTTGGTTGGTCATTTGCAAGACAGGCAAGGTCAAGAAGTGAGTAGGATTTGGTTTTCCTGCTTCGGTGGTACGGTGCTTCCGATTATTTAGCGTCCCTTTTATGCAAAATTTTATTTATGGAAAGAAAAGAGGTTTCCTCTGATACGGAACTATAAGAAAATTTAAGCCTTTAATGACCCCAGATAAAAATATATATATATATATATATATATATATATATATATATATATATATATATATTGAGAGCTAGCACAATTTTGGCGTAGACCACATCAATATCTGAGGTCATTTGAAAATTTAAATAAAAATAGAAAACTTAAAATGAGTATTTGGACCTATAAATTTCGTAGATAAAAAATATTTTGCAATACAAAGTTGTAGATCTTATTAGAAACTACAACTTTGGTATAGACTATGTCAACATCTAAAGTCATTTGAAAAATTCAAAAATTTGAGTTTCAAAATTTGGTAAATTAAAACAAATATCTATGCCTCTAAAATATATTAAATAAAAAAGTTATCAACTTTAAAGTTGTAGATCGTGTTGAGCTCTATAACTTTGATATAAATTTTTGTATTCAAACGACTTCATATGAGAAGTTATGCTTTTTATACATATCTATCTATCTATACTATAAAAGAGCGAAGGAATTGAAAAATACCTGTTACCTGACAAAATCCTACCCACCCTATATTTTGGCCCTTAGATTACAGATCTAACGTATCTAATTCCCCGTCTGACAAACGGGCCCGGCCGGAAAACTTTTAATTCTTTACGCGTGTTTATGCGTGGTTGACGGTCTAACCCATGTTTTTTTCCACCTCGGTTGACCGTACCCGTTGCCCGTATTGTATACTCGGAAAAGGAAACTCTGATGGATTATATAGGAGTAGATCGCGTCATTGCCATGGATTGGATTGGTCGCTCGACAACCACCTCTGTCCATCGGCGACATGGCTGCGGCTGCAGGTGCCAACGTGTGGGCCGTCCTCGCCGACGAGGATTCCGGCGACAATGAGGCAGACAAGAGACATGAGAGGGAGACCAACAAGGCGAGAGAAGCCACGGGATGGATTATATAGGAGTAGATCGCGTTGTTGCCATGGATTGGATCGGTCGCTCGACAACCACCTCTGTCCGCCGGCGACATGGCTACGGCTGCAGGCGCCAATGTGTGGGCCATCCTCGCCGACGAGGATCCCAGCGACAATGAGGCAGACAAGAGACATGAGAGGGAGACCAAGAAAGCCAGGGAAGCCGCGGAATACAGGCACCAGCAGGCGGTGGTGGCGGCAGCGGCCTCGGAGGCCGCCGTCGGCAACGCGCAGAGCAGCACCGCCACGGCGTACGGTCGCAACGATAAGAAGGCGCGGAACGAGCGCAGCAGGAAGCAAAGGAAGAAGCTGCAGCCGGTAGCAGTGGCCAATGGCGATGTTAAGACAGCCGTCGTCGTACAGGCGGGGGAGACCACGGCTGTCGGCAGCGATGACGAGTCTGACGGCGAGGAGGAGAGTACCAGCTGCTGCCGGACGGTGATAGGCAGCCAGGCAGGCTGCTGCGTGCGGCTGTGGCGACGGTCCTCATTGCCTTCTGGGTGCATGCTGCTGCGCCGGCTCACACCGCAACATGACCATAGCTGTATGACGAATTGACGATCATAGTTCATGGCAGATTATTATTATCTCAATAGACAGCATCAGCTTTTAATCGCAGAGCAAGATCGCTGTAAAGTCGGAGGGGTAGCAATGCGTTTTGAGTTTGACCAGTCACTTATTGCACGTACACACATACATATAATAGTGTAGTAACCTGCTTATTCATCATTTATCCAAAAAGAACTTGTTTCAATCAGATGGTATGCATCCCTCAATTTTATTATTAGATCTGCTATCAGAGCACACGCACGCGCACCTCATATCTCCCTTCGATCTCCCTTCTGTACTTGTCTGTCACTTTGTCCCTTCTTATTTTCATGGTGGCTGTCATCAGACCATTGTCAATCTGAACCAAAAAAATATATTGTCAAGTTCCAAACAAGATATTTTCTCGATCATATATAAATACCCGATGAGTGAAAAACCTACCGTAAATGGTTCGTCAACAATCATAATTGGCCCGACATGGAAAGAGCAATGTGCGGTCCTGAAATTTATTAACAAAATAATTAAATGCTTCCTCTGATTATAGATGTCATCAATCTCAAACAGTCTAAATCATGAAGAAATAGTGTCACGTGCACAGAAGAAAGGCATTATCCCAAAATCCCATGTTTGTTTGTATCATTATCTTAATCATCTCCCTATCAATCAACAAATTACATGTGCCTTATCCTGTTGCAACGCACAAGAAATAGTTTTTCATACACACGTGCGTGTCGCACGTGCATACTCGGCAATTCCTACCCACCCTATGTTTTAGCCCTTACATCATAGATCCAACGCATCTAATCTCCCGTCCTAATCTGACAAACGGGCCCGGCCGGAAAACTTTTAATTCTTTACGCGTGTTTATGCTGTGTTTCCTCATATCGCTATTTTTTTCACACCAAAAAGAATACCCAACCCACCTATACATTACGAACAATATCGATTAATTAGTGTCATATGCACACACGTATGTTGATTTTTGGTGTACGTCCGAGTTTCCTGTTCAGAAGCCAGCGCAATAATTGAGCAGGCAGGCCCCTCCTAATCACTGCCCTAAACATGTGTGCCGGGCCGAGGTCATAATCGATGCACGGAGGAGGATGCCGCCGTGGCCGCGGAGATCAATAATATAAAGCAGGCGGAGACCGCCGGCCCCCTCTGGCCTCGCTGCTCCCCCTTCCTCCCCCCACATGCCCTGCCCCCGCCCGGCCCTGCCCTGCTGCGCCCAAGGTGATTGATTGGTCGCTTTGCTTGCTTCGTTTCACGCTTTCCCCCTTCCTTTGCTCCCATCTACCGATCCAATAGCTGAGATTCAGCTTGTGGATCCATGTGTTCTGTTCATCTGCTGGTATCTTAGCGCCAGATTGGGAGTTTGTGTGCCTGCTACCTGTGGATCCATCTGTCTGTGCCGAACGATGATTGAGGCATTTTTTTCTTCATTCGTGGTACTTGATTGATGTGTATCTTGTGCTGTTTATTTCTTCTCCAACTTCAACGGAGACCAATGGAGATCAAAGTAGAAGAGCTCCACCTGTGATGAACTCCAATGGAAATCAAAGCACAACAACTACAGCTGTGATATAATCCAACTCCAACGGAGATAAAAGTAGGGCTTGTGAGGACGTGCAGTAGATTGAATTTTTTTTAACATGGATGGTTGAAGGGAGAAACACGGAAGTAAAGAGTAGAGAGGAGCGGCGACGGTGGCTTTGTCAGTGTCGATGCGGATCGTGAAGGCAATGACAACGGCGGTGGTGATGGTACTGGTAGGGCAACCTCTCCTCCTCCAGGCAATGCCGAGCCAGCTGAAGCCGAAGAGAGCGGCAGGCGGTTGCCGCCATCCTTACAGTGGCTCAACAGCCTGTTCTCGCCATCGGCGCAGTCCTCCGGTAGCAGCAGCAGCAGTTCGCATCATTGGGAGAATTGAGCAATAATGCAATGCCAATATATAAGGATGGATGGTTGCTGCTGCTTGACAGCTTGAGCCCATTGGTGCCAATGTACATAGGAAGGAGCAGGAGCATGCCGGGTTGCTGCCATGAAAATTTGGAGCCTTTTTTCAGTGTGTTAGTTTGGCTCATGTAATGTTCTCTCTGATACAGTTATCATGGTTGTAAAAAGAACAGGAATTGGCAAGTGTATGAACTTGCCTCTTGCGTGGACTGGGTGCGAATCATCGTCTTAAGAGCATCTCCAAAAGATCAGCCAAAATCATATTGTAAATTTGATGATTTAGGCATTCTCTAAAATAGAAACACCTCAAAAAATCTGAACTAATCCAACAAGAGCGAAGGAATTGAAAAATACCTGTTACTCAGCAATTCCTACCCACCCTATGTTTTAGCCCTTAGATCATATATCCAACGCATCTAATCTCCCGTCCTAACCTGACAAACGGGCCCGGCCGGAAAACTTTTAATTCTTTACGCGTGTTTATGCTGTGTTTCCTCATATCGCTATTTTTTCACACCAAAAAGAATACCCAACCCACCTATACGTTACGAACAATATCGATTAATTAGTGTCATATGCACACACGTATGTTGATTTTTGGTGTACGTCTGAGTTTCCTGTTCAGAGTCCGTCCGCTTCCTGTTGCACGTCCGATAACTTTGCACCTTCGCGCCGTGATCCATCTGGTACGTAAGTTCTGAATAGATCCCCCTTCATGGCTGATTCCGTCCACATGACGAGCCGCCGGCTCGCCTGTCGCCGCTCTGCCCATTTGCCTGTTGGTGTCTCGGCGATGGACCCTGGATCGTTCCTCACATTTAGACGCAGTCAATCACATATCATCTAGATTTGGCTCCACACCAGATGAGTAAACGAACCTTTAGGTGGTTAGCCAAATGCAGGCCATCGTCGAGCGTTATCCATGCTAGTATGGTTTGCAGCACCGCATGATCTTGTTTCAGTTTTCTTATTATGATTTCAGCTTGAAATAAGTTGCACCCATGTGGCTGTTTGCGGAGACATAGAATGACTAATGATCACGGCTTGTTATTGAGTGATTAGTTGAATGGGGTTTTCAAGTTGTTTGGCAATAAATGTGAAAGGAAAGCTCCCTGGTGTCTTTTGCACTATTTGACAATAACTTGTTCTTGGTTACATGGGCATCCTGTTGCGAATATTTTCTAATTTATGTCTTTGTGTAGTAAATGGGTTATGATGAACAAACTTACTAGGAAGCTTGCAAAAATTCAAGATGAAGTGTGGACGAAATAGAGCCATACTTTTTTGAGCGTTCTGCTAATGTTGATGAAGACAACCGCAAACTTCGTAAACTGTCAGAGGGTCAAAGCACTTCTCCAGCTAAATATGTGAGGACAGTCCTGACCGTAAGTAACTGCGAGTGATGCCCGTTTCCTTGCTATCGCAGTTGACAGGTGGGACTAAAGTGCTAAGCTTTCGTAATGCCGCCGTTGTCAGAGCGTGTTCTGGGGCTTGGGCTGCTTCATCAATAGTTTAGGTTCCATACGGCCAAGGCCCATTTTGGTTGACCGGTCAGGGGTCACCCCACCAAAAAACTGCTTGCAACACATCACATTTCCATATCTCTTACCGACTAACTATCCAAATGCCATCTGAATTATTAAAAAAATGTTAGATTCAAAAAAATACAAAAATAAAAGGATAATAAAATAATGACAATTTAAGCTAAAAAATGGAAAATTAACACGATATCTTCTACGCACGTGCGTGCCGCACGTGCATGTTGACTAGTAAGAGAAAAAAAGAGACCAAATGATTGGTGGGCCCAACTGCCATGTCAGCTAAATCACCCAAAAAAACACTTTGAAATGGTCAAGTGTGTATTTGTCTAGTTTTAAAAATTAAGGTTTGCACATCGCCCGGTATTGAAGTTCGAGGGAATCTTTCAAATCTAGCGACTAGTTTAGGGGAAGGGATGAATCAGACCTTCTCTTTATATTGCTAATGCACTAAATGTGAGAGCTAGGTGCTTGTGGTGTGAAGATGATTGCCTAGGATTCTCTAACCCGCATTATATAGATCAATGGGTAGGGTTACATGTAGATCACCCCTTGGAAATTTGTGGATTGTTTCGTAATCTGTTACATCAAATCTAACTGATTTGTTTACAAATATATCTATCTAAACCCTTTTCGCAAAGTTGATGAGGCAGCTCCGAGTGAAATTCACCTTTGATAAGTCGACCTGGCCCACCCTCATCTTATGGGCCAGTTATAGCCTTCTGTGAGGTCATAGGTCATGTACTCATTACTATCACCTAGTTCTTCATGATTAAGCTTGCAATAATCTTGAAAACATCTCAACCAGAGCCAGTACTTTTTGACTTCTTCTGTAGTGTGTGCCGACCAAATTTCACCTGACCGAGTGTGCTTCTCCCTTACTTGCAAGATAAAGTCATCAAGGACTCATAAAAAATTACTATAACTTGGACATCCTATATTTTACTAGGATTTAAGGTCACTTATTATGGTTACTACGGTTTGGGTGTTAGGGATTTTAGCTATGTCCTTGTTTACTATGGTTTGGGTGTTAGGGATAAGTATTTTTTATTGGCATTAGGGTATATGGTTTTTTTGCTAAGTTCTTGATTTGGGATGCCCAGCGCTACCAGACCGATTTTCAAGTTTTTTCCACATGTCGTGAGCTATAGCTATTGAAGTTGATGCATTTTTGAGGGTCCCGGAACGAGTAGATGCCACATGGTTTGTATGCAATGTTTATGCAACCAAGATGTCTAATGGCTAATAGACCATTTTCCGAGCACATGTTGGTGTACCCAAATAACAATTTTCTTTGGTTTTCTATACCTGCTAGCCACTCGAGGCACCCAGGTTCATGAATTTGTGGTGTCCTCAGTGGCCATTTCCGAGGCTCCTCGTTGTTCTAGCACATTTGATAAGGAGGTTCGGTAGCACCACTACAGAAATGTTAACCGAGGCGGGCAAAAGGCCTTAACCGAGGCGGTTTTTGCAACCGCCTCGGTGGAAAGGTCATGGTAAATAGGATATTTTCCGAGGCGGTTTGATGCCCGCCTCAGTAAATCGAATAAAAGAAACAAAAAAAGAAAAAAGCCCGAAGCTCAAACGTGTCTGGATCTAGGCCTCGCACCGCCGTCCTTGCATGCTTCCCGCCGCCCGATCCGCCGCCAGGGAGGCCAGATCTGCACTGCTCGGGGAGGGAGAAGAAGGAGCCGCTGTCGGATCCGGCCTCCCGCCGCCGGATCCGGCCTTCCCACACACCGCCATCGCCGTATCCGGACTCCCCGTGCGCGCTGCCGTCGGATCCGTGCTACTAGGGGAGGAGAAGATGCCCACCGGATTGAGCCTTCCCACGCGCCGCCCTCGCCGGATCCGGCCTCCACACTCGCACCATCGACAGATCCGCGCTGCTCGGGGAGAGAGAAGAGGGAGAAGACGCCGGATCCGCCAAAGAATGGAGAGGCAAGCTGCGCCGCTGCGCCATCGGAGGGAGAGGGAGCCCCGCCGCCACACCGGGGGAGCGAGAGGAGCCGCTGTTGGTGGAGCGGAGAGGAGCCCCCGCGCGCGCGGCCACCGCCGGGAGAGCCCCCATGCACGTGCCTGCTCGACCACCTGAGGAGGAGGGGAAGGGTGGGGCATCGCTGCCTGCTGTGGAGGAGGGGAAGGGTGGGGTGCCGTAGAGGAGGGTTGGGTCGCGGCCGAGGGCAGGGGAAGGGCACAGCTGGCTTCGGGCTGTAGAGAGGAGGGGCACGAGGTGAGAAGAAATCGCGCGCTGTAGAAAGGAGGGGCATGGCTGGCTGCGGTTGGGAGAGAGGCCTGGGGAGAGTGAGGTACTAACCCTAAGTCTTTGTTATATATGAGCCTGGTAGAATAATGGATATGGACTTTGCCTGGGCTGGGAGCTGGGCCACTATTTTCCGAGGCGGGCCTTATATGGTTGCGTTAGGTTGCCAGCCTCGGTTAGGTCGTGTTAGGTTGCCCGCCTCGGTTAATGATTAACCGAGGCGGTTGCTGGGCCGGCTGCCCTACCACGAATAACCGAGGCGGGCAGCCGACCCGCCTGCCTCCGAGGCCTCTTTGAAAATGCCTCGCAAAAGATTTTGTGTAGTAGTGTAGGTTGATGTAGTTAATTTGTTACATCAATGTTACTTTGAAGCTTTTAGAAGAATTTAGAAGATACAAGGTTTGAGAGCTAGATACTTGTATGATAGAAAATATGTAGGGTTTACATAAGGAAAGGAAAGTTCTAAAGTAATCTTTGTATGTAATGCATTAGATAGTTGCCACTTGTCATCAATCCAACAGTTTATAAATATATAAACACGTTCTCTGCCCTAAGATATCAAGGCAACTAAAACCTATTTGAAGAATGACATAGGTAGACACCATAGCTAATTCAGTCAACTTGCAAACATGTTAGCCATCCTTTCCCTCTCCTATTATGTCACTCCAAATGCACAATCACTTGATAATAGCACAGAGGGAAGTATATTACCAAAATGAAACTCTATTGGGTAAGGGGCAGGGCTACAAAAATAATTTTCTACCAGCAGTAAATGAGGTTTGCATTCTACTAGAGTGTCTGTTTACGCTAGAGGATGGATTCTCGGCATGTGATACTTTTCATTGGTTAGCACGTTCACAATGACTCAAAGTTTTAGGGAGCAACTTATCCAAGATAACTCTCTCCTTATTGATGGCATTGAAAAATAAATGAAATTCATTTTATCTTGATTGTGGAGAAAGAGTTTTCTTTAACATCCTCAAAAATATAAAATTCCACAAGACATGAAATTATATTGTTATCACTGGGAGAGGACAAACAACTATCGCAACAAGGTCTATTGTACGCAAGTTAAGTGAAGTCTAATAATTTCTGTATTTAGACTTCAGGATCTAAATGTTGAGGGCATTCAAATCATTTTCACACAAAAGATGTGCTTCTAATTTCGATCTTGATGTACCAAATCTTATATGGTTGGGAATGCATCCACACCATTTCTTTGATGCTGAAGAACCCTTACTAGATTTAAGTTATAAATATTTATGGATAATTAATAAGATACAAGACGAATCCTTGCCCCGGATATATAGAGAGACAAAGTAGCTCCTATGCTTCACCGGAGGTTCACACGGGACATCCATAATTTATTAGATGCAAACAATATCCACAATTTATTAGATGCTAACAATATGGAGGAGTTTTTAGTAAATAAATAGAATAAAAGAAGAAGAAGAAGAGCCAACGAAATGTGGAATACTCAGTCCCAGAAGTCCCAAAAGAGTTTGCAGCTAGAGCCAAAGTTGCTAGAGCTATAGCTAGAGCCCAAGCCACATGCAGAGAAAGAGGTGGAGCCATGAAGTTGTATCTCCATTTAGAGTAAAAAGTAAGAGGAAGAGGTCTAGGAAGAGGCACATGTAGAGGTAGAAGGAGAGGCAAAGGGCAGAGGCAGAGGCAGAGTCAAAGTCATCAAAGTTAGAGGAAGAGTAGAGGTCCAGGCAGCAGGCGGAGGCAAGTGGTGGGAGAGGCAAGCTCAAATTGAGCACCTATCACAACATTAACCTACAATGGAAATCTAGTATGATGTCATATTTTAGAATTATTCTGAGGATGGACACTACGTTAATAGTTGCAACTTTGTTGGACAGGAGAAAAGTCTAGTCTAATGTCATATTTTAAAATTGTGCTGAGGATGGACACTATGTTAATGGTTGCAACTTTGTTGGACAGGAGAAAAGTGAGACTTTTATTCCCGAAGTTTGGAGAGGAGTAGTGCTAGTAAGCTAGTTGTAAGTTTGGAGAGGAGTTGTGCTCTTAAGCATTTCAGACTTGAGGGGCAAAAACCATTGTTTTATATCACACTAGGTGTGTGGGTAACCTGAACGTCCCACACCGAGTAAGTCGTTCCATACATTGATGCATGACAATATGAACTGTCTGCGTATTTGGACATTTATAAAGTTTCTTAAAATAATATTTTTAATGATTAATTATAGATCCAGTGTCATTAAAGAAAAATTGCAGAATTAACAGTCTATTGGTAGCTTAATGGCTGATAGGACACCTGTGGCCCCCTGGTGGGGACGATAGGGCTCTATCTGCACTCGAATTAATGATTAGCTTGCATACGTGGCCAGCGTAACTTACCACCTGGGCATTGTTGGTGCCGACAAAACATATTGGCTATCCGAGAGCCAACCGAGCCCTGTCGGCTACCCAGGTGTTGGTAGGGCCCTATATTAGTGTCGCGTCCTCTTCCTCCCTCTATTTTGTGTGTGTCTCTCTCTCTTGTGCCTCTCTACACCGCCGCTTCTGCCCACCCCTGCTGTGCCGGTCCACAGGATCTGGTGACGGTCGGCAGCCCTCAACTCCCCATGCCCCCGCCGTCGACGCTGCTCACACAGAGCGCTTCGCCGACGCTGACCGATAAGGTTTTCTTTCTTTAAATATTTTTAATTTATTGGATATGTAGGAAATTTATTTAGGGTTAGTTTAAGTGTTAGATTAAGTAGAGTTAGATTAGGACATTTTTATTTTATGGTTAGATTAGTTGTGTTTTGGATTACTGGTTAGTTTAAATATTAGTTGGGGTTAGTTTAATTATAAGTGACAATGAGATTATTAGTTTTATTATTAGTTACTGTTATATTAGTTAGTTTATGGATAGTTTAATTAGGGTTAGGTCTAGTTTCTTTAGTATTTACCTAGGATTAGGGTTAGTTCGATTAGTAGTTTGTTAGTTACTGTTGATATTTCTTAACGTTGCTACTAAAAACAAGGTTATGAATTTAATCTCTAGCAAAGATGCTAGATATGCTGGATGGTAATTACTTGTGACTTGAAATAATAAATATATGAAAGAAAAAAATCTGTAAGCGCACAGATAATATACCATTGTAGCACTTCACCTAGGAGTATTTTAGGTATTGTTATTTATATTTTTGCCACAGGAAAGATCTAGCGTGGACATGTATTGATAACTTATACTATTGATGGAGAAGTAAACCATAACCAATTTCTACTCACAACAAGGGTATGTCATAAGATAGAATATGTATAAGTATTGGTCAATGATAAATCACTCATAATACTCCTTTCTATGGCATTAGCATGGTTAAGTAGAATATTAGAGCAATAATTCCTAAGTCATCCTTAATTACAAGTCAAAACATACATTGATTAGTGCAATTATACCTAGTAGTCATGGCTAGAATCATCTTCGTATCTATACCTAATAATAAAGAGACAAAATTTTCAGCCATTTTTTTCATCCATCCATTTTTCATCCACCTTCCCCTAACTAAATCAGTAAATATGAAAATTGTCTCTCTTCAAGTCTGTCTATAGCTCTCGCGTTATATAAATATAAATAATATGGCATATGTATGGCATCTTCAAATAACCTGAATATAACTCGGAATAATATTCATTTTGTGTTTGTTTTGAAAACTAAGGCACCGCACGTCGCATACGAACCCAACTCGCTCATGTTGGAAGGGACCAAATCAGGTTTATTTAACTCCACAAGGAAACGACTCAAACCAATAATATGTCTCCTCTTCAGTTCAAATCAGACTAACTCCAGAAGTCAATAACTCATCAAATCAAACCCACGTCAAGCTGAGAAGGATATCCTCATAGTCCGCTAACCAAATCGAGTGAACCACGAAGGCGCAGGAGGACCAAATTGAGGCCACACCACAGATTAGATTGCCAAGCACATATAAAATTCGATGCCCAACCGCAAGTTTAATTTCTTCTCCTACTCCATGGCAGTTTCCCCATTTATCATCGTTTACTGATTGGACTCCAATTGGACCACCAAACCAAGGCGTGCAAGTTATGACGGTGTCGGACCCCATGGGTGATACGATGAAGCCGCCCCTGGCGGCACTATATATATAATCCGTGAGAGGTAGACGAACTACCAAAGCCAAAGCCTCGAAGGGGATTAAAGAAAGAAAACTGCCGACATCAAAGAATTGAATGAAGGGGGATTAAAGAAAGATGGAGGTGGAAAACCATGTCAATTGTCGGTGGTGCTTTCAATGCCTCCTGCAACTCTCCAATCCTCGCGTTGGTGTCTCCGGCAGGCTTTCACGTTCGCACCTCCCGCAGCGTGGTAGGATCCAAGAGCTGCTGCGCCACAGAGCCCGACGTGGGAGGGGAGGACTGAGGATGAGGGCACCATGCCCGCGTCGAAGGCCCTCAGCTCAAGTAGGAGGCCGTGGTGTGGGGAGAAGGCGAAGAGCCTAGCGTCTGTCACTGGCTCGCTGCTGCCAGGTGCAGAGGCCGAGAGAAGGCTAGGAGCTAATAGCCTGACATCGCTCGGCCTTGCAACATGAGACTACTGCCACCGTCTGATCCAGCACTGTTACAGAGCAGATCTATGAACAAGCTTCGTGATATGCCAGAACATCACCACCGTGGATCTTGTGGAAAGCAGGCCGTAACAACACATCGAACTTGGAATGGTAGACGGAGCAAAACAGCACGGTGGGCTCGAGACACGAGCTGAGCCGCAGGTAGTGGTAGCATCGCCGTCAGAGCTCAGGGACACACCGACACAACCCAGAGCGGCACATCGAATTCAGAACGGCAGTCGTGCCATGGAGGCACGCAGACACAGGTCAGATGTGGAATACGGCCATATACAATAATTATTATTTGCATTGTTAAAACTTTAAAAAGAAATACAGTGATTAAAATAGAAACATGGAAGTGAATATTAAAATATATTCATATCAGCAGACCCTTCATCCATAGCAACGTTAATTAACGATAATAATCAATTAAAGAGCAAAACAATCCTTCCATCCGTCTTTTTTTAATTCATAAAAAATGTCCTCACGTCCTTGAACCGGAACTTCGACCCATGTTCGTGCAAGTTAAAACAACAATGCTACAGAGTCTAATTTTAAGCCGTATCGAGTTCCGTTGCAACGCACGGGCACTTTTGCTAGTTTATACATAAGGGATATTACTAAGAAAGATTAAGAACAAAGCTTGTCTTCCTTCATAACCGGACCCTACTTGTACCTATATTCGGGGAGTGGACTACAAAGGACTCAACGAGAGTGCCACATCCACGATCTACCACATGACCTAAAATATAGGGTGTATCCATAGGTAAACAATGTATAAGCACCATGCTTACACAATATCGATCACTCACTCATGTACTTTAGAGTGAGTGCTATACAAACTTATGCATAAATATAACAATAATCTAGCTATACTAAGTATATAATCAAAGTAGACAATGAACATGATAACTAAGAACATAAATGAGATGAACACTACGGTTGTCATAACAATTGTACCAAACATATAAAAGTAACGAAGATACAAAAGAGAGGGATTACAAAGATTATACCAAATCATGCTCTTGACACGATCGGGAATCCAAGCGAAGTCTGCTTGCCTCCCTCTAGACCTAGCATAAATAGCTATGCCCTAGAATATGGTGAAGCTCTGAGGATGATTAGGGTTTCTGTCTTCTCAAATGACTTATGCCTCCAGGAGGGGTGGTAGGGGCTGGTATATATAGGTCGGAGCGTCCATCGTGAACCCTTGGATCAAACCGACTTAAAAGACGGTGTAGATGCAACCTAGGGGCGGTGGAGAACCGACATTGTGACGCGGAGGCTGACGGTGGGCCCCAGGGGCCGGGTGGCTGGCCCCACCTGGCGGCGTCTGGCCCTCCGTTTCGGTGTGGAGTCCTCCCGAGTCTTTTGGAACTTTCTTGTGTCCGTTTCGCTGCGGATAAGCTCAATTAATTTCGACATATAGGTCCACCTTGACAGCTTTCTGAATAAACCCTGCAAAAAATACAAATTCACCAAAACTCGTGGAATTTATTAGTTTAAACCCCTAGACCTTTGTTGGTGATCATATTTATACCCTTATACATGTTTCATTGATGGTTTATAATGGTTGTTAACTACTGTCAACAGCTACCGTTAGACTTAATTTAATTAGTGTTTAGTAATGTTGTATGTAAAGTATTGGCTATAGAGTTAGTTTGATTACAGAGACTAGGTTAGTTTTGTTAGTTAGACTAGACTAGGTATATTAGCATATTAAACATGTTTTTTTGCGTATTCCTTGATGTAATACTGACTTGATATGTTTGCATGATGCGACCAGGAATATCTTCTGGATTAGTGTCATTTGGAATATACTATGGGAATGGTGAAATCTGAATGAGTGACAATGGGGTAGACCTGAGGGAGTTTTAGTTTTTGACACAATTGAATTTCCCATAAGATAATAGCCAGAATCAAGTTTTAGCTTGGCTGTATGAATACTAGGTCTCCTCCCTCCCACCAACCTTTCAGGATTATTAGTATGTTACTGCCTAAATCGCAGGAAAATATATGGTATATAGGTAGGAGTTGTATGAGGCTAGTAACGCAAAGAAATGGAATTCCTCATGTCTAAGGCATTGGAGCATGGTTATAACAATATAATGCTTGTTTAGGAGTTGCTTGATGGAGGCATTCAAGCTAAAAGTAGCAACACAGGACCGGCCAGTACGTAGGGGGGCACTTAGAGCACCCAAATCCTGAGCAGGCTTATGTGTGTGACGATGAGGCGGTTCACAATGCGACACATGATGAAGAGGACGAAGAATATGTTTGCCCCATGCAAGCTGACTAGGATTAGGAGGCTGACAGAATCATCAAACATAAGATGGCACCAGGTTCCTATCTGTGCCAACAAGGCCTTCGAGCAACCCACGACCTCCACATTAGTGCCTTGTAGGCCTGTTGGCTACTAGGTTGCCGATAGGTACCTGTTGGCTAACCAATAGCCGACAAGATATTATAGCTGCAACTCTTCCACAACAGCATCTAGATTCACAATTAATTATTAATTCAAAAATATTATTTAAAAAATTGACATTTATATAACTCCTTGGATCTAGTAGATTTTTCCCAATCCATCGCTCCCAACGCCACAACCAAATTAAAAGATAGGATGGCTAGTGCTACTAGCGGAGGTGATGGCAAGGAGAACCAACTTTATTGCCATAGGGTCTATGGCCCCGCTCTTGTGATTACCCATAATTAAGAAGAAGTCGACTAGCTTCGAGAAAGCCCTTGGTAAGTTTGCAGAGAGCATCCATGAAGAAGCTGTGGCATTTGGCTCAGAGCCCCCTTCGGCGGCAAAACTCACGCTGGGGTAGAAACAAGTATAATTGTGATGGCGGTGGTGGGAGCTAGGGCACGTACAACACCAGTCTCTGCCCCATCTCTGAGACGCCTTTTTTTGCAGAAAAGTCCTCAGCTTCGCGGAGAGACGGGTGACCCGTCGCCTCCCAAGACGACGGCCATGTCCCATGCTCTAAGGCGGAATAGACGCCATGGCAGCAATGTAGGCCTTCGTCTCCGTGACTCGATGCCGTGCTCAGATCCTGCGCGGGTAGTAGCGCGTGCGGGGGATTTCTTTGCGCGCCAAATCCATCTCCACCTCTATATATGCCCCGCGTCCCCGCTTCCCCCTCGGTCGCGGTGGTTGCTTGAAGGTTTTTTTTACCGGTAGGAAAAAAATCGGTCCCCGGCGATAAATATGAAATTTTGGAAATTTCAAAAATATTGGGTCAAATTTAAATAAATTTAAATTGATTTTTTAAAAAATTTGACATCATTTCACTAGAAAAACTCTCTAATCCATCATCCATCATAAATTTATATAACATCGACGAAATAACACAATATATCACCACGGTAATACAGCGAGCTGACGGTAGGTGAGCTGCATATGCTAGTGCCATCGAATGTATGAGTGAGAAAATTAAATAAATTTTAAGAAATTTAGGGCTTTGATAAGACTAGAGGATATAGATGGTCATTTTAGTGTGGTTTGTTATAATTTTGGAGCGGAAGATGAATTTAACCGAAAAATTTTGACTGATATAAATTTTTTTCGAACCTCAGCGAAAAAGGCGATATTTCGGAAATTTTGGTGATATTTCACTGAAATTGTAAACCTTCTCTGCGCCGACGGCTCACTCCCTCCGTCGTGGTGGCGGCTCGCGGCGCTGACGGCCCGCTCCCTCAGTCATGGTGGCAGGTCAGCATAGACCACGACCCGCCCAATCACCAGTGTCTCATCAATGGCGTGGCGATGGCGCCATCGTCCATCGATGGATCCAGCGGAGGCGGCTTTCCCAACTTTGACAGAGATGCATGCGTGATGCCTCGAGACATCAGGTCCTGTTGCTTGTAGTACCTACTAGTGTTTGCTTCGATTGCTATCGGTTTCAGATTTCTCTGATGTTCACCCCCTTTGTTTACAGTGATGCTTACGCCAGGGCTAGATGCTAGACCAGATATAGTTAAATCTGCATATCATACTACAATGATCCTATCTTCAGTTAGAGTGTCAATTTTCTGAGCCAATTTTCAGTTAGAGCAAGCCAGTGAGCACTGTGATTTTTCTGAATGTGTGCAATGTGAATCGAGTTACATACGGGGATACCCATGCGCTTGGGATGCAGCCGGTGGTAGTCCAACTTCTTCTGCGTTTGGGCGTCCAGCAAACTGGGATCGAACAGAAGCGCTGCAGGGTACAGGTAGCTGTGATATCGCTCGATGAGGTCAACTCATCAGTTTGCCCTCTTCTGTACTTCTATATTATATTGAAAATTTGATTAATTTGGCATTTCTGAATTAGCTTGAGTAATTAGTTAGGAACATTCAAACATTCAGTTATAGCCTGATGAATAAGCTTATGGCAGCCCCCTATGTTCTGAATTTCTGAGAATCTCTAACTGTTACTATGATGAAATGGTTGTAGGCTTTTAGCCTACATGTGTGCATGCTGCTGTGAAGCTGATGTAAAGTTGCTATGAAGACTGCTGCCGTGGAGATTGAAATTAAGCTTGCTGTGAACTGCTATAAACATCGTCATCCTGTTAGCTTTATTGTAAAACCCTGGGCTACGAGGAGTTGAGGACTTGCAGATATGAATGTTGTACCAACTATTATCCTATCTAGAAACTTTATCCAATCTGTTAGTGAACGTTATCCTATCTGTCCAGGAACTTTATCCTATCTGTTAGTGAACCTGTGTGCTGCTATTTTCTGAATGTGAACTTGATCCTATCTGTTAGTGAACCTGTGTGCTGCAGAGCTTTGCTTTATGGTCCATGCGTCGTGCTCCACTAGTGTCAGTTACATTCAGAAATTATTATATTAATGGTTTCTAAAAATTAATGCAGTCATGTTGCTCTTATTTATGCTTGACATATTTTTTATCAAATAGCCACACAATGGTATATAAAAAAATAATTTATAATTGGTCTTAGCTACATGCAAAGCATTAAACACCTTACAGACCATGAGATAGATATTGGGTTGTAAGACCTACCTTTATACCTGTCTGTATGATAAATTCGAGGCGCTTAGAAACGCCCCCCATCTGTGGGTTGTATATGCCCTAATACCTACGCTGGCCTAAACTCTTGGCCGTGGGGCGAGCGCCAGCGATGGCGGCCGCGAACACGAGATAGGCAAGAGCGAGGAAGAGAGAAACAAGATCGATCTATTACATAATTAAAATCCAGTTTGTTACAATTCCCATATCTATAAACTCTCTAAGAGTCCAAGAGAAAGGAAACTGACTAATCCTAAGCTAAACAAATTGATACAACTGCGTGCACGATATATCATCTTGACATGTGCGCTGGTGCTCTTCAGCCACTCTCCATGCGCGTAGGGCATTCTGACTCTGGGTGACCGTTCGAGTGGTATCTAGGGGTCCAACCATTGAAACTTTGGCAGTGCTAGCGCCCGGACGTCCGGACGGATGCCTGCGCTGCACTCTGTTTCCCACGCTCGGGCCAACACGCCCCCACCTGAGCATGCATCCGCGTGCCCACGTGGGGCCCATGCTGCCAGACCGTGCGCAGGGACTACTCACACCCCCTTCGCTTCTCATGCGTATTGCAACATGTGCAACACTCGATTTATTTTTGCAACATCCAAATAAAACACTTGAATATACGTCCGAAACATGAAATACTTGCAAAAAAACAAGAAAAAACTTAAAAACACATGTATAGCCATTGCAAACATAAGCAAACATTAAGATAAAACACTTGCAACATACGTATGAAAACACCTGAAACACTTACATATATATGCAACATTTAAATAAAACACTTGCAATATATATCTAAAACAGATGAAACATTTGTAACACACTTGAAACATACATGCATAGCCCATTGCAACATGTGCAACATCCTGATCTACTTTTGCAACATACTTATGAAATACTTGCAACATACTTCTAAAATATTTGAAATGTACACTTGCAACATGCACCATATCTCGGTACAGCCTCCTTTGTCATCTGCATGGCGGCGTCGTAGCCGTAGCAGGAGGCGAGGCGGAGGGCTTCTACACTAGGGTCCGACGCTTCTCCTTGCACGGCGGCCTCAGTGGCTAGCTGGCGGCCAAGGGAGAGGTAGCCATGTGCGGGCGTAGCGGTGCTCGCCCCGTCAGGCAAAGCGAGCTACAGAGCAGAAGCAGCGGCATGAAGCAGCGGGGCAGCGCGTTGGAGCAGGAGAAGGAGCAGCGCGGGGTGACCGTCAATGGCGGAGCGGGCTGCAAAGCAGGAGCAGCGGGGCGACCGATGGAGTAGGAGCACGCGGGGTGACCGTCGACGCGTGGAGTAGAGCGGAGGAGGTCTCTCGTCTCATTCTTCTTTCCTTATCCAACCGGTGCAACGAAAGAGACGGACGCGGATATCGTAATAAGAAAATGAGCGGGCGCTAGGCAAAGGTCTATTGGGCTGGTATGCCGACCCACGAAGCAGTGGCGGATGTAGTATAGGTGCATGGGGTACAGCTGTACCCCCGAATTTTTTTTGTAGAAACACTGGGTACATATACATATAATATATTATTATCTTGAACACTATCAAATAGTAGCAATCTCTTGAGCTCAAGTAGTCATCCAAGAGGGATTATAGCTCTTTCTTCTAATCAGCAAGAAACTACTATGCTTATGAAGACCTTGGCAATGACTATTTTTGTATACTCCTAGATAAATGTTGGTGAATTGTATCCTTAGAGCATCTCTAATAGTCTTTTCAAAGTTTACTCTCTAAATCATCGTTTGGAGGGTTATTTGATTGAAAATTGCTTTCTATATCTTTGTACATTCCAAAAACTTTTTTATATCCTGTGGGCACACTAGAGAGTCATTTCTCCATCTTTGGCTCGCGAGAAATCCAGAAATTCTGAATAAAAGATGTTTATATTTGGAGATCTAATTAAAAAGGTTACTGGAGGGAATTTTTTGGCCAAAATTTCTATTCCTATAAATTATGAAAGATATAAAGAGTCTTATGGAGTTGCTCTTAGCAAATTGCATCACTAGGTTGTCATATTAGAGCATCTCCAAGAGTTCACTAAATCCCTTTCTAATCCTTATTTTTTAGCAAGATGAGAAAAAATCCATCTCCAACAACTCATAATCCATCCCTCCTAATCTTTTAGAATTTGAAAAAAGTCACCATGTTTTGCGTAAAGTTGCGTGCTTCCGAGTCGTGTGTATCTTCTCACCCTGCGCGTGTTTGTCAGCCAATCTAGATGTGAAAGGGCGTGGAAAGAATAAAGAGTAGGAAATGGTTCCTGATGCAAATGTATAAGAGTAGGAAAGGATTCCTAATGCAAATATACAAGAGAGAAAGAATATATAAAAGTTGTTAGAATAATTTAGAAATAGTATAAGATTCCTGATATAAAATTGTCTTCTATATTTTAAGAGTTGATTATTAGAAACTATTGGAGATGGCCTTCTTCATTCCTTCTTATAGGAGTTATAAAACTCTATGTTTTTGGAAGAAAATATTGGGTACTCTTGGAGATGCTCTTATATCATTAGCGAATCGCATCACTTAGATTTCTACCCAAACGATTGAAATCCTAGATCCGCCACTGCCTCTAAGAGGCATCTAGACGGACTGCATGTAGCATTTCTGTTGAAACTTGATTGTTGACCTATAAATCCCGACTTGATTTCCTAGTAGTATCCGTTTTCCCTAGAGGATTCAGAGGTAGGACAACGTCCTGTATAAGGACCACCATCGTAAATCCGAGTCGAAATCCAGCCATGCACTGTAGCACCCAAGTCACCTGAGTGGCTGGACTAGTGGTCGACGGATAATCTGCTACGGTTCACCCTAGGCTTTTGTTGGGCCTGAGTGAACCCCTTTGTGGGCCACTCTTCTAAATCTAAGGTTAGTGGGCCACAAGTTAAATTGTCATGGTCTGTCAAACCCAAGAAAGAACAATTATGTGAACCTGCACTTCTCCCCCAGATCATCTTTCACCTCGTGCACGGTGCACATGCGCCCCCTTCTTCTTTAGATGGTTGCTTTAAGAAAAATGTTGAATAAAATTTAGATCAGGCCACTTTATATTTCTCCTGGCTATGTCAAGGTCCTATAAGGGACGATGCCCTAAGCATATTTTGGTTCACCGTATGCAATGTCCCGTTGGTACCACTTTTTGTGCTAATGGACGATGCTGCATCTTATATTTAATCAATATATAATCATTTCAAAATGTGAAAATAGTAATTTTGAATTCAATAATACAAGGTGTTGAATCAAGTTGATGAAAGTGTTGAATTAGTTTTATATAAATACGTTGCACTAAGTTTCATATAAAGTTGAATGTGTCGTGCACATGTCAAATTATGTTTAATGTTTTTTTAATAAATATTTAACTTTTTGGTGCATATAGATGGCCATAAATCTTGACAATAGTGATTAATGGCATGATTTAGAGAAAAACGAAAAGAAAAGAAAAATGGAGGGAATGAGATGAAAAAAAGAAAATAAAATAAACTAGCCTGTGCTAATTGGGCCGAGCAGCACCTAAGCCCGTCGTACACTTGGGATTTTGAGCTTGTCCGGCCTGCCGTGTGTTAAGCCCATAAATCCCATTTCAAAAGACTTCTCAGTTCTCGTCCAGTGTTCGTTGGTGTTATTAGGCAGTGTTTGGTTGCTCGGACCAAATCGTGCATGCATTGGTTCATCCTGGATAACCATGTGGGGTCCACCTGTGCCACCGTTTGGTTGCTGGGCTGAACAAATACATCCATGACAGAACAATCCGGATGCAACGAATATTCTTCCGAGATGCTGCATAATCCCGTGCACCGTGAAAGGCCGAACGATGCCATCTCAGATGGCCTTTCTCGCGCACTTCTCGCCTCCCAGTCGTTCCGATCCCCTGGCTCGGTGACTAGGTGTCCTGTGCTTCCGGCCGCACAGGATTCGTTCGTTACTTTCACGATCATATCCCTTTCCTTTTTCTTGTGCATATATTTCCTGGTACTTAAAAAATTATTTATTGGGAAGTACCACAAACTAATTGCAGCTTTCTTATTATATTGTTGCATTTATAATAGTAAATTTGTGCAAATGCATGGTACACGCAAAAGATTTGGATGAACCCATACAACCATCCAAACATAATCTTATACCGAATCATACAATTCCATACATAGTAACTAAACAATCAACATGTACCATCTCATCTAGAATTATCCCATCCATGGTCCATCCGTTCAGGATGATCCATCCCATTCACCTCTATACATCCAACCAAACACTACCTTAGTAATCCAAAATGTTTACTTATCACAACCACCAATTTGTGTTTAAAAGAAGAAGAAGAAGACGACGACGACGACTTGACAACAAACGATGGGGAAATGTAAACGTGTACAAAAGCTAGCTTTACGTGTACGCTTACGTCCGATCGACAAGGGCACTTGCACGACCATGCAATGCATAAATACCTGTTGCATGAGCAGGTGCTTCATGCATGTATATGCATGTGAGCAAACAAATGTGTCTGTGCCCAACACGTTCAAGGGGATCCTACTTGTGCTTGCCCAATTACAGGATGCTTGCACAGTGCAACATGATGATGCAAAAAAAAAATTTAGTATTACTATACAAGACAGTTTAGACTGTTGTTTAACTCTGTTTAAACACCATCTATATGGTCTAAATGCTATGACAGATTGTTTTCCATTTAGCGTTAATTTAGGATCAATAGACTAAGGTGGCCCATTGTCATATTTCCAATATGAGGATCAGTAACAGTCGGTCATCCTATAGAAAGACTCGAAACATACAATCCACATTTCTATGCCTGCAGGACCAGTATCCATAAGTCTTTATGCGAGCTTCTCAAATCAACACGTACAGTTCAAATACAATTACCTAGTACTTTGAATATATAGTTCACATCAAGGTTTATAACAGAAGAATAATAGTATACAACAGAAGATTGGTTTAATATACAGTGGAATTAAGTTCAGTTTATACCAAGGTCATCTAGAGGACTTTTTTTTTTTGCAAAAAAGGTCATCTAGAGGACGGGTACAAAATACAAAAAAACCTCTGAGAATAAATTTCAGTTCTAGAGACAACATATAACTCCATAGCTGCAACAAGATCACAATAAATAAAGAAGGAATGAAGCGTCACTGTGCCCACTACTAGTAGTCTCCCGAGTATGCCCACAAAGCCACTTAGGGCATGTTTGCTTCAATGCCTCCTAGGCAAGGAGAGCGCCAAGCGGAGATCTCCACCCCAGGCGCTCAGAATTCAATGCCTAGGGGAGCACAGAGAGTCAAGCAAGTTTGCCTGTCTTCAAAGCAAACATACCCTAGATGTGGAAATATATCGATCAGTTTCACAGTCCAAACAGTTTATCCAACCAATATGTGATTGATACGTTCAATCTTGTCTAGACACTCCACCACTGGATGGTCCTTACAACTCAGACGAGACTACTATAGGCAAAGCACGGGCTTTGCGGCTACACTACCATTAATTACAATTCATTTCCCACCTAACCTCAGGTTCACCATTCTCATCATGATACATTATCAGAGCCAAAATATCAAAAGTAAAAGAAGAAGTGCCTATCTCTCATGGTTTGACAAAAGCACCACTGGGCTTCTACCGAAGGTCGACCTAGCATATCTACTACTCAAGCCTATCATGCTAGTTTGGACTCATGATATCATGATTTCTATGCAATTGGGTGCTAAACAACTCCTATTAAACTTATTGCACACATATAATATTTATAACTTCATAGTTATATCTCAGAAAATATATATAGGAGAATGCATTGGGGGTTTGCCTTGGGTGAACTTTGTGTTAGCAGTTAACTCAGTGTTGGCTTCCGGTATGACATCAACACATACATCCAAAAACTCCTCGATCACCTCCTCCTCGAACTGTTGTTCCACTTAGGAGGTGGTGGATAACAGGCGCCCCTATATGCATGAGTACACAATGCAATAAGCATGATGAATGCATGTTGATGTGATGATGGTAAAGGCAGAAACTAGGAATTCAAGGGACCTCGTTGAATCATTAAGTTCAAGTTGGTTACACAAGCTTCAACAAGATTGTTGACTTAAGCTGACTAGTTTCTATTTGGGACAGGAACTTAGGCCTACCAATGAACTCTGAAGATTGACTTGGTTGTAGGTATGCCTGACTTAGCTCTTATCATGTATGTGTGCTACCAAATATGATATACTGTACGACATACACACATGATACCAGCTGCATTTCTCTTATTGAAATATCAGGTTTCCTTCTTGTGGGTAGGATTAGGGATGAAACCGGATCGGATATAGATGGATATCAGTGATCCTGATATCAATATCCGACATGATCCATGTAACAGAACTGACCAATTATACGAAATTAAGTAAGAAAATCACCCGCTGGAGCAGACGATTTAGCCAACTTAAGCCCGTATAACCCGGTAGTCCGTGAAATCACGAAGGATTTCAAACCAACTCGCATACCAGCTAAGATCGTAGTAAGTTTAGCGGTCACCATCACATATTACATAAAAGTTCGCATCACAGGTACATCAGAGTTCAACATAGTTATTATAAACCGAGTTCAAATAGCAAGTAGCGGAAGCAAGTAGTTCAAATCCACACACACTCGCACGGAGTTCGGAATAAAGTGCCATGATCATTTCCAACAAAAGCATTAGATGATACATAAGGAACTACCATTGCCCATGGTCCTAAGCATCACCCATCGCAGGATAAAGGCAGTTGATACAGTAGCCGTAATACATCTGCCCATCTGCAACAAGTGGGAACAAAACCCTGAGTACAAGAAGGTACTTAGCTAGACTTACCTGACATAACCAAAAATAAAGTGACACCAAGGATTATGAAGGGCTTTATAGTGGTGTACCTGACTCATTTGCAAAAAGACATTTTTAGCATTTCAAGAACCTATTCCAAAAGCATTATATCAAGTTAATCATTATTAACCTGTCGACTACATTTGCACCTATACTAGAGCAAGCATATGATTAAGAAATTAATGATAACCAATGATCATTAGCACTTCCATAATGGCATATCCATTATAACTATCCAAGTGTTCCATCAACATTACTACGATGAAGTAGATCAAGTCAAGTGTTCACTATCCAGTGAACGATGGCGATTCGAATCGATTATTAACCAGCTGGTAATTTATTCCTCACATAAACCTCACTCACCTGCTAAAGTGAGATATTGGTCACCGAATCAACTATCTAGGTAAAATCTCGAGTTTGTCAGGAACCACATGTACCCGGAGGCCGACCGACTGCCTTCTGGTCTTATCATCGCGCCCCCGTGTCCTACCACCCCTTCTCTGGTACAGTGCCTGAATAATCTCCTAGCTTCGCAGTCGAAAGGTACATTATTCGGCCAGCTAAATGTGAGGCATACATTCAACATGACCCGAGGCCCAACAACGATCGGTCCTTAATCGACGCAGACGGAAATCACTACAGTCTTAAACCCTGTAAGTTTCCGTCCGGTCTTAACTTCAAATTAACACTTAGTTATCCCATGATGACATAATTAACCAAGCAGATCCAGGTAACCACCTATAGCTCGCAGGTGATAGGAAATCACCCGACTTCTACCGGTCTAAACCAACTAAGCATCGACTCGACTGCGAATACCAGGGTAACAAGGATGTAGTATAACAAAGGTAAATAAGGTATAATGCAGCAACGGTTGCAAACAACTCCTAAACGTAATGCATCAATTAAAGTAAAGCATTAATTAAATATTTGCAAACCGAGGGAGAAATGCTCCGGGGCTTGCCTCTCTCGAAGGAACTCGGGCGATGATCAGGACACTCCGGAAGTTCCTCAACATCCTCATCGTCGGCCTCGGGAACCTCCTGTGGCTGCACCTCGAGCTGCTCTTCCAGTTCCTCGGGTACGACGACTGGATTCTCTGTTTGCGATCCAGTATGATGTAAGTGTGTAAGTGCTTATGCAAAAGATGCATCGGATGAAAAGGCACACAATGGTTATGCTTGCAGTAAATGAACATGATTTGCTTTATTGGGTAGAGTAGAAGTAAAATTCTTCTACAAGGTAGTCAACATCATCCAAGAATATGTACTATAAGTATATGTCATCTACTGTATTCTCTTCTACTACTAACTACCATGTAGCCACACTCAAGTACTGCTGCACTAATACTACAACCACGGTACCAACATGCTAAGTCACCACATCAAGTTAAAAATGCTTCAAAGATACACCAAAGATTTACTAATGCACTAATCATGCATAAAGCAAGATTTAATTAAACCCTAATTAACACTAGGTTTGAATAGCAACATCTATTTTGACAGCATAGAAAAATATGAGAAAATTACAGTAGTATAGTACTACTCTAAGTAGACTACCATAAAATTTTTATGGCATTTAGATAAGTAAAATAGCCTACACAAAAATGACAAGCTATGGCATAAATATGAGCATGAAAATACTTTGTATTATGAAAAGTATCAAACAACAGATTTAGTATTTTCCCTAGGTTCTACATAGTAAATAATCATTGTACAAAAAATATCACAGGCATGTTTTATACAAATTTTGCTCTCTAGCAAAAATAACAAAAATCAGCCATAAATAGCACTTAAACTAGACATCACTATTTTGCTATAGAACATGCATGACATATATTTTTCATGTAAAGTACATCACTGAAGAAGATTAACAAAACTGGAACCCTATTTTTCTGAGCTTCCTATGATTTATTATGCATTTCTTAAGAAAATAGCAATTTCAAGAATTAAATAAAGCTCCACAGAAAAGTATCACAAATTCAATATGCAATAATTTTAAGCTATAGATCTAGTCATGAGGATCACATACAAAATTTATTTCACCATTTTTGGAGCCAAAATGAGCAAGCTATGATTTTCTAAAGCATTTACATAAATTCTGAAAAATCATTTTCCAATTCCTTTAAAAAAATCAGCCGCAGAAAATGTTGAGTGCACCCGGTGCAGTGCACCCGCTGGCACTGGCAGCTGGGGTCCGCGGGTCAACCGGCCCCACCCGTCAGCCAGGCTGAGGCGGGGCGGCGCTGACTGGCGAACTCTCACCAACGGCGAGGTCTCCGGCCAGGCCAAGTTCACCTTGCTGACCACCTCAACCCCGCGAACTCGATGGCGCACACGCGGTGGCCAACGGAGCTCGGGAGACCGGTCACCGCCGTCCATGGCGGAGCGGCAGCACGGGTGGTCGCCAGCCGGCCATTCCTGACCACAAGATGGTCACGGGAAGGGCGCTCGAGAACCGGTGAGCCGAGGTGAGCAAGATGCGCACACGGGAAAGAGAGAAGGTGGGGCGGAGAGGGGTAGCCCACGGAGCGGGAATCTCCGGCGAGCTCGGCCATGCTCTGACGAGCAATGCCCGTCGAAGAGGGCCTTACCACGGGAAGCTGGTGCGAGCACTGGCTGCGCGAGGGAGAGGCGGAGCTCAGAGGAAGATGGAGGCGCCGGTGGTGCAATGTGGTGGCCGGAACGGCAACGCCAGCGAGCTCGCGCGCGGGTGGTGGCGGAGGAGAGCCGCTCGGCTGTTTTGCTGCTGTGGGGAAGCGAAGGGAATGGAGGAGGAGTGAGCAGGCGCGGCTGGTTGAGTCGAGGCGCGGGAGAAATCGAGCGCGGCCGCGGGGGCCACCGGACGCCAGGTGCCGCCGGCGCCGGCGCATGGCGGCCACGAGGCGCGCGGCGCCTACCGCGGTCGGGGGCGATGTGCGCGGGAGAGGGAAGGAGGCGGGGTGGACGAGCCGGGCCGGCTTCAGCCGGTGGGCCGGAAGGGAGGCACGCGGCCTAGTAAGCAGGAAATTGTTTTTTCTTTTCTATTTTCAAATCTAGATTTTTCCAACAGTTTCAAATTTCAATTTTTGAAGTAGAAAATGACATTTTCAAAGCTTGACCCCGAAACAAAAGTTGTTCAAAATTTAATTCTCTACAACATTGCTTTATATCATATTTTGAAATTCCAAACAGATTTTGGACTGGAGATTCAAAGTCCATTTTAAATCAAATTTCAAATTTTCTAGAATATTTTTAAAAGCAAATTTTTAGGAAATTTTGAATACCAAACTTGCTTCAAATTGCATGCTAAATCTTCCTAAATGATTTGCATTTATAACAAAACATGTTTTATTGGCCTAGCAAGCATAATCAGGGCAAAACTTGTATTAACAAGCACATGCAACATTCATGTTTCAAAGTGATGTTTCAATCATTAATTCATGCAATGCTAATGAATGCATGACAATGCTTATGCTCATGATTTGCAAGTGCTAAATGCATGCGTAACACCGGGGTGTTACAATCCATATCTAGCTCTGAGATCCGAGAAAAATATGGGGTAGAATGCGTGACATGCATGGGATAGAATCTCGTATACATATCAGAAATCCAATTTTGAGTGTATTCGGATACGGTGCGGATGTAAAATGTTTAAATTCAGATATGGACAATCCATATAGGGTTTGACCCTTTCATGTTGGATGGATCTTGGGAAATGTCCATCCCATTTTCATCCCTAGGTAAGATGCTAAGATCTTTTCCATCTAAGTCAACATATTCAGTTCCTTAGTTGTCGAGTATGATATGGCATAGTCCAATTTAGTTCTAATGATTCTGACCAGGATCTAACATACACAACACGAGACATTATTCATTTATACTATAGTAGAACATGGCGCACTCTTACTAGAGAGCACTAGCTTAGTATTTTAATTGTTTTTGTCATTCAACACCACCAAAACTCACTAAGGGCCTAGACGCACGTTGAAAAGGAGGCAGCGAGGTGGGACTACGAGGTATTGGCAGCCGATAGGGGCACCATCAGGGCTAGAAACGGTGAGCATTGAGATGAGAAGAAGGAAATAAGGTTCGAATAAGGATACACTACTACAAAAGCAAAAGCAATTGTTGCCAACGGCAATTTCACCATCGGTTTTATTGAAAATCATTGGTGATAATATATCATCGCCACTTTAGAATAAGACTGATGGCAAAAATAAAAATGATTTTCACCACCAGTTTGTCTTGAACCAATGGTGAAAACCATTTTTACTATCGGCTCAGGAGAGGATCCAACAGTGAAAACCCACCTGGACATAACCAGCATGTGCGTCCACGTGTCTCTCCCGCATCTTGTGCTTTCTCGTAGTGGCTATAGGAGGGCCTGTGCCCATGTGGCGCCCGTTGATTGGCATGTGTGGAGCACACAAATCCTTGCCCCACCTGTCCTTCTCTATCCTCTGTGTGTTTCCATTCACTCTCCCTCCACCTGCGACTCATCTCTCGCTCCCTCCTTGTGAGTCCACCCCCCCCCCCCTCGAACAGTGTGGGAGCGGACGTAGCGGCAAGCGTGCGCGAGCTCGGCGACAGTCATGGAGGCCCCCACTCCCACCCCACCCCAACGGCATGGGCGCGGGTGCGGCCCCCAGATGGCATGGATGGGAGCGCGGGGCGGCCATGGATGCGCCTCATCGCAGCCCCTCAAGCGCGTGTAGATTTATACTGTAGATTTAATATCGAGCAGTTAAATATCCAACTGATTTTTTTTAACACAGATAAATATAAAATCCCTAATTACATATGCCCAACTAAACCGAATATTCTTGTTGCTTCATAGTGATAGTGATGTGGGGATCTGAAATGGCCTGTGATTTGCTGGGGTCACTCCTCCAAGGGGAACCACATGTGCCGGCCTTGTGTGTGCTGGGTTAGCTGTTCATCATATCGCTTTTCTTTTCCATTTCATCGCTTACTCAGTGGGGCTTTACATCTACCAGAGCTACCTGGGATACAACCAAATCCAGCTTGATGCTCGGTGACCACCTGATGATGCGCTCTTATCACATGAACTGGTCCATCTTGGACCATTTGTTCTTTTTATGTTTGCAGAGATATTTCTGGCCCCCGGTTCGATAGAGAAAGCTAGCTAAGGGCGATCATGCATAATTCAACTTGTTAATCTTGGGTGTCCTCATTGAAATTAGCTGTTCGTAGGGCAGTGGCCATTAACAATACTGAGTGGTTGTGTTGCTTAGATGGAAGTTCTGCATCATTCCAATGTATTAGCCATTGTAGCTGCTTATCAAGAAGCAGTTACAACATCTGGTAGTATTGTGTAAACTAGTACTATTTTAGGAACAGCAAGCGGGTGCGCATTATTTGTCGAACTGTGCTGCAATAATCAGATTGCCTAATTTCCATATCTAACCAACTGAGTTATGAATTTGTGAAAAAAAATCAATTAACCAAGCATTTCTTTGGGCGATTTCATAGGTACTGTAAGCTGGTTTAGTCCCAAAATTTTGACTAGGATTGAATTTGTACATGTTAATTACTAACCCCCCACAGCTACACTCATTCACACCCCTAGCTATTTAATTAGTCTCCTGTTTGTGAAAGTTGACTTTGGACTAATCTGGAATCTTGGCCGGCCGACTGGACTTGCAGAGTGCCAGAGGCCGGTAGTGGTGTGGTGCTGGTGCAGCTAGCAGCAGACAGATCTCATCTGATTTGTACCAGTAACTTTCCATGGCACCAGGAGCCAATTGGGAACACAGGTAATAGTGACCTTGCAGAGGTCCAGTGCTGAAAGGGACAACCAGAGGACAAGAGCCAGGAATTCCACAGCCCACACCACACTACCATGTTCCCTGCTGCCCGGCCCCGGCCCCCTGAATCTCAATGATGCATTATTTCTGAAAGAGACACTTCACATCTCCTTTCATCATTTTGCTTTGCTAATTAACTTACAAGGAGAGAGATTAGTGGTGAACAGAGAAAAGGGCAACCAAATTACACTAGCTAGTAGCCATATACATTCACTTCATCTCATGTGAAGAGTCATACAAAGAGTAGTAACAAAAAAAAAGAATTCAACAAGAGGTGATACCTCTTCATCACTAACCATACACTCCTAAACCTGGCTACAAAGTGTAGTTGAATAACTACACTGGTGGTGTGTATACAATAGAAGAAAGAAATGAACATGCTACTAGGTCAATGAAAAATAAAGAGAGCCTCTTCTTCCATCAACAGGTTGCTACTATACACCAAGCTAGCGGCCATAGCTGCAGTAAAAATCCCCTAGGGCTCACTCACTTCCCCTACTGATGGGAGGGCTCCATTTTTTTACTCAACTCACTCTCACTGTTTTTACCGTATAACCTAATCAACGACTACTACTACTAATGTACCTGGCAGGCAAATTAAAGAACAAATCAACAACAAACCAAGGGGATTGGACTGACTAACTAAAACACCATGAACGAACAACTGTATGTGTCTCTGTATGTGTGCTTCAGTAAGTTAGCTTCCTTCGTCAAGCTGGTGGCTCCATGGATCAGATTAGAAGACGACGGAGATGCAGCGCCTGTGGCAGGCGCCGGCCCTCTTCGTGGGCTTGGTCTCCTCCCTCCAGACGTTGCCGAGGTCCTTGGCAATGCGCATGGCGTCGGCGGAGGCGCCGGAGAGACCACGCCGGGTGAAACCGACGGCGTAGAGCCCAGACTGACCCTTCCACCCGTGGGGGAAGGCCGTCTTGGGGTATCCGTCCTTGTTGAAGAAATCGTTGCCCTGAAAGAATTCATTGGAGATGGAGATTGGTCAGATCAATGTTCTTGCAATGGAACAGTAGTATAAAAAATGGCACTGCCATATATGCATTTGAATTTGAATTATTGAAGTGTGAATTTACCTGGAGCCACTGTGGCACGTTGCTGCGGTATCCGGTGGCGAGGATGACGGCATCGAAGTTGAGCGTGCGGCCGTCGGCGAGCTCAACCTGGCCACCCTTACCGAAACGTGTGACGGCAGGGACGACGGCGATGTCGCCGGCACGGATGCGCGTGAGCGCGCCATAGTCGAGCACGGGGGTGCGGCCATACTTATCCTTGAGCTCGAGCGGGCCGGCAGCGGGGCGGCGAAGGCCAAGCTTAGCGAGGTTGCCGAGGACGAGCCAGGCGAGGAGGACCATGATCTTGTCGACGATCCAGAGCGGGAGCCAGCGCATGAGGAGCACGGCGAGCTCGAAGGTGGACTTGCCGAGCACCTCGCGGGGCAGGACGTGCACGGCGTCGCGCACGACCATGGCCGGGCGTGCGCCGTGGTCGGAGAGGTCGAGCGACACTTCCATCCCGGAGTTCCCGCACCCCACGACGAGCACGCGCTTGCCGGCGTACGCCTCGCCGGACTTGTAGTCGCTGACGTGGGTGACCTTGCCGTCGAAGGCGTCGAGTCCGGGGATGTCCGGGACGACGGTCTCGGCGTTCTCGCCCGTGGCGACGACGAGCCAGCGGCCGACGTACTCCATGTCGCCGCCGTTGTTGGGCGCGGAGGTGACGACGCGCCAGAGTCCGGACGTCTCGTCGTAGCGCGCGGACAGCACGGTGCTGCTGAACTCGGGCTTGATCTCGAACTTGGCCGCGTAGTCCTCGAGGTAGTCGATGAACTGGCGGCGGGTCGGGTACTCCGGGTAGTGGTCCGGGAACGGCATCCGCGGCAGCTCGCAGAACTGCTTGGGCAGGTGCAGCTTGAGGCGGTCGTACGTGCGCTTCTGCCACAGCGAGGCGATGCAGTCGGCGCGCTCCAGGATGACGTAGGGGACGCCCTGCTCACGCAGGCACGCCGCCACGGCGAGCCCCGAGGGTCCGGCGCCCACGATGATGGGGCCGTTCACCCACACGCAGCGCGGGGAGAAGAGGCTGTCCATGCGGTCAGTAGGAAGGAGACCCATGGCTGGGTTGCTTTGTTTCTGCGCTGTGTGTGTGTATGTACGCTGAGGTGGTTGTGGTGGTGATCGATGAGTATGTAGCTGCTGCTGATGAGAGCTCGAGCTGCCTAGAGGTAGAAGAAGAAGGAGGGGGAAGTGTTGTTTGTTGTTGCTGCTGGAGCTGTAGAATGGAGGAGATGTTGTTGTGTTGGTGGTTTGGGGGGTTGGACTAGGGGTGGTTATATAGGGAGGTAGGGAGGGACGAGTAGCTGCTGACAGCAGTGTGCCGATGGAGGTAGGCTAGGCATGTGAAGGAGAGAGGAAACGGAGGAGAGAGAAAGTAGCTAGCTAGCTAGCTCGTGGTGCTGTCGCTGCTGCTGGTGGTGGTGGAGAAGAGAGGGACTGCATCATCACCATCAGCATCCGCATGACTGACTGCATGATGAGAGAGAAGCAGAGAGAATAACAAGAATATATCGTCGATCATGGCATGGCATATTGGCATGCAGTAGCTACAACGAACGAACAGACAAATAAAATGGTGGCAGGCGGGCCGGGGGAAGATTACATGGAGATTGAAAGGATCTAAGTCCCTTTTCCAGAATTCGAGTTTTAAATTCCCTGTTCTTGTTCTAGGAGGAATGAGAAAATTCGATGCAGATTTTATCTCGTTTTATATACATACATACATATATTTCCCACATCCCACCCAGCGAGAGATTCTGGCCGGCCCGAGGCTGAGGGTGGCTAGCTCGAGGGGAAGCGACTGACTGGACTGACTGACCACATGCAGGGATACCCTCTACCCAGTGGGACGACGGGGCGGAGGGTGGTGGTGCCGCTGCATGCGAGCCACGCACTCGCCGCCGGCCCATTGTTTGCAAGCATTGGCGCCGTGGATGATATTCCCTCTCCATCCTCAACGGTCCACCACCACCACCAACGGCGAGCGAGCCAGGGAAAATTGGTTGAAGATTGTTGGGGACCGGCCGCCGCGCCGCACGCGCAGTCAGTCACGCAGCACTCCTCCCCTCCTCGCGCTTATCTGCTAGCTAATTCTGCTGCCCACTATTATTGAGATCCACGACGTTGCATGCGAGAACCATTCTATTCCGTTTACTATTAGTTTTAGATTAGTTAACCTCCGCGGTTAGTTAATCCACGCGCACCTTGCGCGCTAACGCCCATCTTCTGTTATTCCATTTCCTACAACTGTCATCCATGGTTCTATGTACTCCCTCCCTCTGTTTTCGGAATGAATGAATGAAGGCCGTTTAAGCTTTGTCCTCAGCTAAACTAATTTAGCTTTAATTTGATTGGGCCAATATAGATAAAAACATTTACAAACATCAAAATATATAATTTCATAAAATCTACAATTAATTATGTCTTAATTTATTACATACTAATATCTTTTTTTACAAATTTAGCTAAGGCTAAAGATGTCGGCTCAACCTAACACTACCGGAAACAGTATCTTTGCCGAGTGTCATATGCTTTGCCGAGTTATCACATGTGAGATATCTAGGTTTCTAACTAACTTACGTGACAACGTGCACGAAACGTTACCAAATTTTGACCATAGCCTCCACATGTGCTCCAAAGACGTTTCGCTAAGTTTCGTGATTTTCGGACTTTGTTTGCATTTTTTATAATTTAATAGCACTTCACGCGCAACTTGGTCGCCGTGTTCCGTGCGCGAGATGTTCGATATTTCATGCGTGCTCCTGGATACGGCCTTAACATACGCTAAGTAACGCGAATATCAATTTTCGAACCGTCCAATTCGGAGATTCGATGCACCTACAGTTCAAACACGCGTTTATCGGAGAAATTCAATTAAATCAAATAAACTAACGATATATAGTAAAAAGATTTTAAAAAATACCAAAACTTAACATATACTTTTAAATAATGTGTAATGCATGACAAAAAAGTTTGAAAGAAAAAAACAAAAAAAAAAGAAAATTCTTTGCCGAGCGCCAAAGGTCAGCGCTCGGCAAAGAGGTGCCTTTGCCGAGCGCCAAGGTTGGCACTCGGCAAAGAGGTGCCTTTGCCGAGCACCCCCTATCTGGCGCTCGGCAAAGTATTGTTCAGCAAAAAAACAAACAAAAAACAAATTCAAAAAAACAAATTAAGAAAAACAAAAAGTCTTTGCCGAGCGCCCCCGATCTGGCGCTCGGCAAAGTAGTGTACAACAATTAAACAAACAAAAAAACAAATTCAAAAAAAAAAGTCTTTGCCGAGCGCCCCCGATCTGGCGCTCGGCAAAGTAGTGTACAGCAATTAAACAAATAAAAAAAACTAATTAAAAAAAACAAAAAAGTCTTTGCCGAGCGCTCCCGATCTGGCGCTCAGCAAAGTAGTGTACATCAATTAAACAAATAAAAAAACAAATTAAAAAAAAAAACAAAAAATTCTTTGCCGAGCGCCCCCCGATCTGGCGCTCGGCAAAGTATTCTTTGCCGAGCGCCAGATCGGGGGCGCTCGGCAAGGGACGCGGTAGAATATAGCGCCGGCCGCCACCCTGTAAAAAAAATCCTTCAACACGCCCGAGCCTCGAGCGCCCGCCTGACACCCCCCGCGCCGGCCGCGCCCCGCCACCCCCCGCGCCGGCCACCGCCCCGGCTCGCGCCGGCCACCGCCCCAGCCGCGCCCGGCCACCGCCCCGGCCATGCCCGCGCCGGCCGCGCCCGCCTGGCACCGCCCCGGCCGCGGCCGCCCCCGCCCCCGCCCCCGCCCCGGCCCCGGCCGAGCCGACCCTGCCGTCGGCCGCGCCCCCGCCCCGCACCGCCGGCCCCGGCCGCGGCCCACCCCCGCCCCCGCCCCGGCCACGGCCGAGCCGGCCCCGGCCGCGCCCGCTCCGCCCTCGGCCGCGCCCCGGCCACTGCCCGCCCCCCGCCCCGGCCCCGGCCCCGGCCCCGGCCGCGCCCGCGCCGGCCCCCACCCCGGCCGCGCCGGGCCCCGCCCCGGAAACGGTCGCGCGCACCCCGACCGCGACCGCCTGCTGTTGCCGCGGCCCGCGCCTGCCTCACCGCCGCGCCCCGCGTTGTCCGCCACAGGTACGTCTAGTTTGATGTAGTAGGAGTAGTAGGAGTAGGTGTAGTAGTAGTTGGAGTAGTAGGAGTAGGAGTAGTAGTAGGCGAAGTCGTGGTAGGCAATGTGGTAGTAGTAGGATTAGTAGTAGGTGTAGTAGTAGTTGGAGTAGTAGTAGTAGTAATTGTAGGAGTAGTAGGTAGTAGTAGTAGAAGGGTTAGGACTAGGAGTAGTAGGCGTAGTAGTAGTGGTAGTGTGAGTAGTGGTACTACTAGTAGTGGTTATATTAATAGTGTTAATACTTGCATATATTCTTCTGCATGGATTGGAAATACATATGTGCTAGTCGGCCATCGTGCCGGTGATGTATTTGTGGTTGTCGGCCATCGTGCCGTCTTTTTTTGCAGGTTTGGTAACCTCCCCATACAGGGGAGGTGCTGCCGAAATTTTTCGTTCTCACTAATTGGTTTTTTTTCAGGAGGGCTCCCGTTGGAGGATAGCTGAAGGAGCACGACTCGGCACTGCCCCGCTAGCCTGTCTTCACCGGCACCTACGGTATGACCCCTCTTTCCGTCACATGTGGACGTAGGTCGCGTTACCCAGTTAGGCGTCTCCCGTCCGAAACAGATATGGTTGGAAGTATGCGATCTTTGCATATGTATAACCATATCTGTTTCGGATTGTCCATTTTTTTTAGACAGCCCGCGGATGCATAGACGAGGTTAGTTTCCATGGTCTGCTCTGATCCGAGACAGGGTTTCGGCCTCACCTTCGTGTTGTTCTCCGGATACACACTCTCCCCGCCGGGACGTGTATCTAGAGAACAGCGGGGAGGTGCTGCTGAAATTCTGTCTCGGCTCGGAGTAGCCCATGGAAACTAACCTCGTCTACGCATCCGCAGGTGGGATTAGGACCTATCCTTACCTATTAGATGGTAGGAACACGAAGTAGATGCACTTGATGTTTATGTTCATCTTTGATATGCATGTTAGAGGATGGATGACCGTGAGTGGATGTATGCGGGATACACAAGTAAGCATGATTTTAGCATTGAATGGGGGCAGAAGACGGAGGCTTTCTTGGACCGTGCATTCAGCAGTGGTGTGAATAGAGCGCGATTGGCGAAGTGTCCCTGTAGCAAGTGTGCAAATAGGAAATGGAAAAACCAGGAGACCATGGCTAAACATCTTCAGTTGAATGGCTTTGTGCCGGGCTATACCCGGTGGGTACACCATGGTGAAGCGCATCGGTTGAGAGAGGAGGTCGTGCGGCCTCACCTCGAGCATGTCGATGATGGTGGTGGGGTTTTAGACATGTTAGATGACTTCGCGCAAGCACAGATCCCCGATGGACGTGCGGAGGAGGCGGAGGCATCCGCAAAGGCGTTCTACGACATGATGGCTTCGGCACAGAAACCCCTTCATGATCGCACGACGGTTTGTCAGCTTGATGCCGTTGGACGCGTGATGGCGTTTAAGGCCGAGATCAACATGAGTCGGCAACACTTCAGTGGCATGCTGGCCTTGATTGCTAGCCTGCTTCCGGAGGGCCACGTGTTGCCAAAGAGCCTGTACGAGTGCCAGAAACTCCTTGATGGACTCAAGATGCCGAACGAGCAGATACATTGTTGTCCGAACGGGTGTGTCCTCTTCAGGAAAGATCTTGAGCAGGAGAAGTATTGTCCGAAGTGCAAAGCCTCCCGGTACCTGGAGGTAGACTCTGGTGGAGGCCACAAGGAGCAGCTTACCGTCCCAATGAAAATCCTACGGTACCTCCCTTTCTTGCCGAGGATCCAACGGCTATACATGAGCGAGGAGCCTGCTAAGCAGATGACATGGCACAAACTGGGGAAACGATACAATCCCGACAAGATGGTGCATCCGTCCGATGGTGAAGCATGGCAACACTTTGATCGCATCCATCATGAGAAAGCGTCAGAGGCTCGTAATGTACGTGTGGCGCTGGCAACAGATGGGTTCAATCCTTATGGTATGATGGCTGCCCCGTACACGTGTTGGCCCGTGTTCGTCATCCCACTGAACCTCCCCCCCGGCATCTCCTTTCAACGTTTGAACGTATTCTTGTCGTTGATTATTCCTGGACACCCGGGGAAGAAGATGGGTGTCTTCATGGAGCCTCTGATTGATGAACTCGTCAGTGCTTGGGAGGATGGGGTGTGGACATACGATCGAGCTACAAAGACCGTCTTCAAAATGCACATTTGGTACCAGTACTCCATGCATGACTTCCTAGCGTATGGGATATTCTGCGGTTGGTGTGTCCACGGGAAGTTCCCATGTCCATTATGCAAGGCTCATCTGAGGTTCATCTGGCTCAAGAAGGGTGGCAAGTATTCGTCGTTCGACAAACATCGTCAATTCCTGCCCCTCGACAACGCATTCAGGCGAGACACCGTGGGCTTTACGAAAGGTGTCGAAGTAACTGAACCTCCACCACAAATGATGACTCCTGCCGAGGTCCATGCTCAGATTGATGCTCTCGTGGAGAATGAACAAGGTGATGGGTTCGTGGGATATAGCGAGGAACACATGTGGACTCATAAGTCTGGCTTGACGAGGCTCCCTTATTTTGATGACCTCCTCATGCCACATTATATTGATGTCATGCACACCGAAAAGAAACAAATCCGAGAGCGGAGGCTCTCTCTCACCAAAGAGCAGTTCATGCAGGTAACTGAACAACTTTAAATTAAGTTCCTTTCAACATTAGGTGCTATGAACTTGACTGCCTAACATGTCGATTACTTCATGACGTGTAGGTCATTCCTTGGTGGTGCGAAAAGTCCCCCGAGGCGTGGGGGCAAATCGTGGACCGTTGGCTGAGCGAGGAGTGGCGGCAGCAGCACGCGGCTGCCCGGGCTCACCGTTTGGCCATGCCAGGTGTACCTCACCATCAAGGCAACCGCAACATCGGCGGCTTCGGCCGAGCTTGGGTACGTCATCATGTTTGTAACTGTTGCCATGCTTTAATGTAACTAGGCAAAGACTACTAACAAACTTCTTTTCGTTCTCACAGTCGGCGGCGCACGGTGGCCAGCCATGCTCCTACTTCGCCGCATATACCATGTCACACAAGGGCAAGGCGACGTCCGACGTCTCCTTCAACCCGGAGGACCCGCCCGAGGCGTACACAAGTGAGAGCGCCTACAAGAAAGTCACCGAGTACCATGAGGCGGCGAGGGCGATGTATGGGCCGGATTATGATCCAACGACTGACAACATCGATGCGCGCCTCGTCATGTGTCTTGGAAAGGGAAAGCAGCATGGGCGCTACTGGATGGCCAACAGCGTGATCGACAGCGCCACTACTCCCACTCTCTCCCAGATCCGAGCACAGACCACGAGTGGCTCCGGACTCCCGCCGATACGCGAGCGGCCGGCCTATGGACAGGCCCAGGTCGAGGCACTACAGGTTAGTTTTGGTTTACTCGTCGTGCATTACACGAGGATTTCCTTGTCGCTTCACTAACATTACCTTTGCAACAATGTATAGGCCCAGGTGGAAACTTCGAACAAGAGGGCCGACGAGCTGGAGGCGGTTGTGGCTTCAGAGCGGGCGGCGCGGCTGGCAAGTGACCAGAGGATGTCGGACGTGCTGGCGTTTCTGCAGAGTTCTCTGGGTGTTACTTTGCCACCCAACTTGATGGGTCCACCTCAGCCTCCTCCCGTCGTTCCTCCCTTTGTTGCTCTCAACACTACTCCGGTGAGTAATATATATCATACATGCATGTTATTTAGCTATTTAACTTTGTCTCATGCAATCGCTGCTCCTGTGTGTAGCCTCAGTCGGCGGGTTCGAACCACGTGCCGAACGAGCATGGGGGACCGTCGCCGCCGTCACATGGGTGGCCCGGGTACCAACCTCCACCGCCGTCTCAGTGAGTAACGTCGAAGTTGTTGTCACGTATTCCTTCTCTTGGTGATGAACCTGAACTTGTTGTGTTGAACTTCATGTCATGGACTTGGACTTGTTGTGTTGAACTTCATGAACATCAAGTTGTTGTAATGGACTTCATCGCCGAATAAGTGATGCTATTATGAGATATATGTGCTATTGTGATATATATGGTGACGGTGGTGATAAAAGCGATGAAATTGTGATATAAATGGTGTTATTTGTGTTCATGGTGATATCCATTTGATGTATATATATGATTTGTTGTGTTTGCAGCGATAGAAAGCAAAAAATAAAAAAAAATGAAATCTGGATTTCAGCTTTGCCTAGCGCAGCGCTAGGCAAAGAGCCTTTGTCGAGCGCTTTTTGGCGCTGCGCTCGGCAAAGCTGCCATATTTAGCGCTACAACACGGCAGCTTACCCAGCTTTGCCGAGTGCCCTAGGCTTGGCCCTCGGTAAAGGCAATCATTTGCCGAGCGCCAGGCTGGAGGCGCTAGGCAAAGAAATTTTTTTTAAAAAAAATAGTTTGCTCTTTGCCGAGCACCAGGCTTGAGGCGCTAGGCAAAGAAATTTTTTTTAAAAAAATTAGTTTGCTCTTTGCCGAGTGCCAGGCTGGAGGCGCTAGGCAAAGAAATTTTTTTAAAAAAAATTAGTTTGCTCTTTGCCGAGCGCCAGACTGGAGGCGCTAGGCAAAGAAATTTTTTTTAAAAAAAATTAGTTTGCTCTTTGCCGAGCGCCTTACTGGAGGCGCTCGGCAAAGAAAACGTCACGCCGTGACCGCCGCCGTGACCGCCGCTTTTCTTTGCCGAGTGCCGCCTAGGCGCTCGGCAAAGACTTTGCCGAGCACCCGATAAAAGACGCTCGGCAAAGGAGCCTTTGCCGAGCATTTCGTTGCCGGGAGCCTTTTGCCGAGCGCAATTCGGCCTTTCAGGCGCTCGGCAAACCCACACTCTGCAGTAGTGGCATATGTGTTAACTAAGAATCAAGTTGGTCAAATCAAATCCTTCAGTTGCAACAATAGAACTATTTTTAAAGAATTATTAATGAAATAAAAAATATAATAAGTCACTAGAAAAATAGTAGAACTATTTTAAAAGTGTTATTAATGGAATAAAATATACAGATCTTATTAGCAAGAAAAGAAAAAAAATGCCTATGCGGATAAATGGAATGCGTATCTCAAATGCTTGAAATAACCATAGAGGCCAGCAACCCATAAAAATACAAATTCCTCGTTTATTTTCGAAAATCAAACCAACAAGGAAAAAAAACTCCCACCATTACAATTAAGCGAGTAAGGCACCGACCACGGCCAAAAAAAATTATATATTATCCAGAGAAGTGAAACCCTGATCCTTGCTATGCTTTGGGGGAACGGTGGTCAGAAGAGAACCTTATGCTATATATACTCCACTAGCTAAACCGTGTGTAACCATTTCTTTTACTAGCTAGGAATACTAATTAACTAAATAAACCGTGTGTTACATGAATGAAAGCAACAAATACCAACTGGTGACATGCTGTCAAAGCGAGCCTTCCAACCAATCCCCAGTTTCCAAGTGGACAAAATACTATAGCTAGCTAGCTACAAGTGGACTGCCAGGTGGGCCCGTGACTTTACAGTGCAGTGCCAGCAGGGCCGGTGGCGCCATGCATCGTTCGCAGTGCACTGCAGACTGCACAGCCTCTCTCAGCTTTTTGGCGCGAGAGACGTTTATTTTCATGCACGCGCATGCACTGTTGGCAGTCCAACTTTGCTGTGATGTACTTTTCCTTGATATTGTTGATGCAACTCGATCTCCAATAAACTAGGAAAGGAGGCCGGCACAGCTCAAAAGCCTCGGTGTGCAATGCTTGTGTTTGTCATGGCCTTATGGGAATCCATCTGTTCTTTTGTATTTGTATTCAAACACACGGAGAATATATCCCATTGCATCATCTTTTACAAAGACAAAAAGGTCCATATATGAGCAGGGGAAACATGAGTTTGTAGTTAATGACATATATAAGTTAACAACAACACTGAATAAATATGTTGGATCAATCCCTTGAAAATTTCTGAGGTGTACACATGGTACACCTATGATAACTTCATCAATTTTGAAATATGTCAGCTCACTATGTCGGAGGTGCTCATACGGATATATATAGAGTTTACGTGCATATATTCGTATGGGTTAGTGAACGTGGATCCTTATACCGTCTGCGTATGTACTTAGCAAAAAAAAAGTGTTGGGCCACGGTATGATATAGCTAGGTTTCGTGTCAACCATGTTGTTGCTTACGTTTACCATCTTCCTGTGATCAGCTACGGAAGTAGCAATTGTACTGTAGTATGGTGTTTGGCAAAAGCAAGCCCCAAACTGAAGCAGCTGCTGGGCAGCTTCACTAGTCATTAGTCACTGTACATACTGTGTCCCCTCCGACGCTGCAAAATATATATCCAATGTCCTTTGCGATCTATATCAAGAAAGATGTAAGCAACACACAAAAAAGTGCGACGCGGACACATACTCTTACACAAAAGAAGGCCATATTAGTAGTATCCAAAATTTTGCACCTCCAAGCAGCTTCCTGACTTGGCTCCATCATCACAAAGGTCCCTCATCACTTGCTAGCTAGTGATCACTGACATCTCCCCCATACCTTGAGTGTGTGTCATCATCGTCGTTATCTAGAAACTAAACATGATTAGATCAGAAAATGTATTATTAGGAGCTCGCTAAGGGTCAATGCCCTACTTTATTGCAAACTTAAGTCAAACTAATAATGTGCACTTAGTCTATTTGATCTGGATATACTGTACCCATACCTAAACCCAATTAACCTATATGTTCGGTGTCCTATTTTGTTCCCATCCTTGCATGGCGCCAAAGCTGCAGTTCACATTTCCTCTTTGTACCTAATATTCTCACACAAATAAAGAGGGGAATGAGCAGAAACAATAGCCACTCTTTCAAGCACCAACAAACTTTCCGCAGATTCTTCCGCGTATTAGCTAGTACCATCCGAGGCGCAAAATTAACAATGGCGCTTAGCTTCTTTCGGTGAGACGCGTTCCAGCAGGACCGAGAACCAAACATTCTCTCTTCTTCTTCTTCTTCTCCTTCTTTGCGATGAGAGAAAAAGAAACATTCATTCGGAAGATGCATACAAAGTATTTATTCCACACTTAAGTTGATGAAACAGTTGTACAACCCTATACACGTACTCCGTACTCCCATGCCCACTATGTATATACCTAGAGTTCTTATGGTAGCTATCCTGTGTCTTTCGCACCTTATTATGCAAAGGTCTCCCAATATATCACAATTTCAGTCCCTTTCTTGGCACTCAAATACTCTAATTGCACGAGATTGAAGACTTTTGGTGCAATAATCATCTCAAAATATATATGTATAATCATGGTCACAATCATTAGTTGGAGAGCCAAGATCTGTTGACACGTGTCAAGCTATATACTTATATGATAATGCATGCACGGTTGATGAACTTGAATCACACCGTACCAATGCTTAATTTTCACTGAGAGATAGAGGTCCCCATGGGCCATGCATGATCATGATCCACCAGAACTTAATGCGTTGTACACACATGGTGATTGAGTTGATCGAGGTTAGGATCTCCTAGCCTCTATTTGCTTGATAGAGCCGTTATTATTAGAGCTTGCTTTTAGGTAAAGGAGATGGCATGCATGCAGATACATGTATGGATACGATACAGATACAGCAGCAAAATTAACCATGCATGCATCGATGCATGCATGTAACAATGTAGTATATGTGCACCGTCATCAGTGTAATTGGAGAGCATGTGCAGGAGGCCTTGTTTGCTTCAATTCACACTCCTTTTCATGGCTCAAAAGGATGTGAATATATATACTAGTATGTGCTACCAACAAAGGCCAGTGCATGCACAGTTGTTTTTAGCTCATCTATGGCCTTAGCCTTTTGCAAACCCTTGAAGAGGAACACGTAGAGCCATGCTAGCCATTCCTCTTGACACTGACAATTGCTAGTTTTATAACCAAGAGGACACCTCATCAATGATGCAAATTGCATAGCAAGTTGATTCAACATTAACATTAGTTGGCCAGTACACAACATCTTTCTCAAGGCTGCAAACCATGGAAAGTGGGCTCATTGCCAATGGATTTCTTCAAGCCCTAAAACAAATGGGGGCTACAAGCCACGTCCACGTCTAGGGAACTCATCAAACCAGCTGCTTAAACAAGAGAGAGCTTGTACTCAATCCTATATATATATGTAGGGCACAGTGTGGATAGCGAGGGCTCGATCACCGTGGTCGGTTACTGCCTCGAATATCACATTGTTAATTACTTAGCCTTTAATCTGGGCCTTAAAGCCTGTGTATTACAGACTATATATATAATTATTAAACCAATAGCTCGCTAGGGTTTTAGCGCCGTTAGTGAATCCCAACTCCCAACATAGTGTGCGCACTAAAGGTCTCGTTTAGCTTAATCGGAGCGCCTCGAGAGGTGGCCCTTCGCATGATTGTCGAGAATCGCCGACCTATACGGATACAAATTTGTTACTCCACCTAGCTTTTTATACTTGGGAACATCATTACAAAAATCATTTGGTGTTTGATTTCTGGAAGGGTGTCAGTCATATGTCAGTTAACTATGGTCCCTAGGTGGGTATGGGCTCAATACACAGGGAAATGCATATGTTTGAGTTTTTTACTTTTTCAAATAATTGATTTGTCAATTCAAAGAGTGGTTTGATTCAGTGCTCCTCTTTAACAAATTAAACAGTGAATCTCAAATACTGCATGGTCAAATTTCTTTCATAGACATGATGCGTACGTATATGGTGGTGCAGTATGTACACTGTAGAATCACTCCTCCCACACTTGAATAAAAGCTTCTATCTGATTAGCTTCCACCAATTAATGTGTCCATGTAAGGAGATCGATATGATCATGAGCTTCTTTGCACCTTCGCAACTTTCTATGGCACTTGCTATGTGCCTGCCCTGGTATGGCTACGAGATTAGCTGAAAAGTCTACAATCACCGATAAAAGAGCCCTTTTTGATTAAAAACACCATATTTTATATAGCCTTTCCATGGCCAATCTCAAAAGTGCATGCAATGCAATCACCAAAATGTTTTGTTTACAAACTTCGTGATATGCATTTGTTGTTTGTTTATGAGAAGCTAATCCCCACAGGCTTTATGTAGAGAGCTTGTTTAAGCCTTGCTCAATATTCCGTGGGGCATATACAAGAGAAAAGTACCTATGATTGGATATTCTACTCATCATTAGATAGGGACCTATGAAGGACAGTAATGCAAAAATGTACAAGGACTCCCTTACTATATATCACCTTAGGGAATTATGGAGAAGAAAAGTCCTTGCATTACTAGGTAAACCAGAAAAAGTCAAAGAAATTAGGGAAACCTAATTAAAATTGTTTCTATTGGCCAAACAACAAGCAAATCTCTACTACATATAATGCACCAAAAAAACATCCCTAAAGCCACACAGTAAACTGTCTACCACAGTCATTATCTCTCCTAATCTCTCCTAAGTACACCCAAACAAATACACCCAAAACAAACTAACCATTCAAAATAAAAGGTCCAGATTCAATCTACCCACTACTTTCTCTTACTCACTCATATCCAAAGGACCAGATAGTTTGGATCAGACCTCATCACTCATCTCTCTCCCATCCCACGCCCACCTAGGCACGAAGCGCGAGGCGCGACGGGACCCTCCCTCTCCCGTCCCGCACTGCCGCACACACCCCAGTCGAACTCTTCCGTTCCTTCGGCTGCACGACGTCCAGGGAGCCCGCCACCGCCATGCCGCCCGCCCGCCAGCCAGGGAGCACGCCCGCCACGCAACCACCCCGCCGGGGCTACGCGCTGCCAGGGTGCACACCGTCGTGCCGCGTCGCAAGCGGCTCGCCCGAGTGCCTACCCAGGGCTCCCCTCCCCACGGCCGCATTGCCCGGCACCGGCGACATGGTGGAGCCAGCCGAGGAAGACAAGGACGAGGGCGTCGCGGGCAGGCACGCGCGACTCCCTCTATCCTCCCACGCCTGCTCTCGCGCGACCCCCTCGCTCCCCCAACCCCTCCTCTCCCACTCGCGGACTCCTCCTCTCCTCTCCCCCAAGGACGAACCTCAGGGCAGGGCACCACCGGCCGCCAGCCCGGCAGTCCAGGCTCGACTTCTCTCCCTCACCGGCGACTTCGACTCCTCCTCTCACTTCCCTTCCCACGCGTGCCGCCCTAGGCTCGAAACCCTAGAGCGGGCCGTCGGCGGTGCGGCGGCGATGCCTGCTGCTGCGGCACTCCGGCGGACGCGGGCTTCGCCACCGCGAGCTCCAGGCCGCGGGAGCAAGCGCCGGCGGTGGCACACGCGACTCCGACTCCTCCTCTCCCCTCCCTGCCACATCGCGTCGCGCACGCTGCTCCAGCCCTGCACGCCTCCCCGGGCTGCTGCTGCGGCGCTCCGCCGAGGACTGATGCTCGGTTCTGTTGCAAGCTCTGAACCCCTCCGGTCTGGTGCACAACGGATTTGGCTCCAATGGGGGAGTCTCCGGCGAAGTGGATCAAGTCCGTGCTCGGGAAGAAGTCGTCTTCGCGGTCTACCTCCACCAAGGCAAGGATTTATCGGTGCGTTCTTCTTCTTCTTCGGTAGTTTCAGAAAGCTGTTATGATTTTGATTTTCTTAGTGTGCCTCAAGTACAGCTAAGAAGTAGGATCTGTTCTAGCAATTGATGTCAGTAAAAAAATGGTATGCTGCTGCCGGAAGGAGCCTGCGTTCTCCAAGAGCTGTCTGGTGTTCTCGGAGCCTGTGCTTGTTAGCGCCCACAAAATGAGACCGTGCTTGAGGTGGCCAAGGTGAGAATTCCAGTGTGCAGTCAAGACTTGTAGAAGTCTCTGGATTCCAAAACTTGCATCTTTTTTATATATCTTTTTTTGAGAGAAAAACCCAGTTTTTATATAATCTTTCAGCTCTCAAATAAATCAGGAAACTTGTCTCAATTAATTTGAGAAAATGTGCAGCCTGTTTCCTGTCTGTATTACTGAACAATCTCTAGCGTTGGTTAAGCCTTTGATTTTTATCTCTAAGTTAGCAGATAATACAATTTCTAAGTTCCAATGAACTAATATAGCAGCAGCCATAATATTCCAACAAAAATTTTGACATGCATGTGACTGAAAGTATACGCCTATTTCAGTAAGCAAATCCCTTAGCCACTGATGTTTTCAAGCTACCTAAACATCATGTCTTGGTGAACATGGCAGCATTGGACACTCAAATCTTTAAGATCTAGTTCACACTCAAACAATGTTGTATATATGTTTGTTTTATTTTTTACAAATTTTATCTTGTTTTGTATTTCAAGGAGGCCAAGGAGGAGAAGATTGTCTTGGTGAATGGGGCATAGGTGCCCTGGTCCAGTGATTAAGAAGCAAAGCATGGTGAGTTGGTCCTGTGTTAAGACCAAAAATTGACTTTCCAAAAATTGACAAGGCACTATATTCGAGCGGTGATATGGCAGCGATAGGAAAGGCCTTGGAAGGAGAGGACTCTGAGCATAGCTCAGAGGTGTTTCTTTCCTGTTCTTGGAGAAGCGATATCAGTATTTTTTAGCCTTCTAGCAATGTGGAGTGCTTGCTCCACAAGACCTTCTAGATTTTGGCATCTTTTTTACTTGATTTGTGGGTAAGAGTTCAAACTCGCTATCTATATTTAACCACTGGAAAGTTAGTTGGGCCAATCAGTATGCAGTAGGATTTGCATAGTTGCTGGTTTTGAAGTTACTGGCAACTGATTTAGCTTGAGATGCTTATCATTAATCCAAACTCACTATCCTCCCATTCCTGTTATGAATTTTGCAGTGTGATTCATCAGAACCTAATTCTGTGATTCGGTTTGCATTTGTGGGCTGATGATGATGACCTTCAGTTATCTCAAGAAGGCTATGCATCGACTGTGAGGAGTACCCTTACATCAGCATGTGTTCACTTGAGAAAGACAGTTTTATATATGTATATCCAGTATGGACTATGGAACTCTGCGCTGCAGAGGACATTCAATAGAGCAGTAGTGTACTAGGCATTGGAATTATATTTGTGACAATTATGTTTGTTAGCGCGGAGGTCCTACCAGGGTGGGCGGGGATGTGAGCTTCGGCTCGGAGGTCCTCTGGTGGGTGCAGACGGTTAGGAAGCGGTGGCCGCGGGGAGCCATAGGGGAGCCACATGGCGGGGAGTGTGCGGCGGCCACGGCGATTAGGCGCCCGAGTGAGGGACGGCACTAGACATCTGCCGATGGCCACGACGAGCTAGGCGGCCACTTGGTTGAGAAGACCTTTGATTAGGTATTGTCTATCTGCTGCGTTTCCTCACAGGGCCTGTCTTAGATTGAAAATAATAAATCTTAGAGATACATTTAGACTCTGATTTGATAATACGATGTTTGATCTAGTTCGTAGCTTGCGCACCTGTCTGCCGACAATCTACTACCTTGGGCATACCCCTCGGTAGACTACCAACCATATCTCGTCGACAGTATAGGATACAGTTGTTCGTTTGGTACTCTATCTAGGTCTCTTTGGAGAGTGTTGATAAGTGACAGTATAAGAATCACATAATAAGATATTAAAGGTGGAGCCAGCAGTTGTTTCTTCAACCTAACCTTGGTTCTCAATTTTGCAGGGCCACATAATAAATAGAAAGAGATAAGAGATGGAATCTTTCTCTCTGTCAGCACCATGCAGGATTGTGCTACGAGCCAGGCGCATGAATATGAGTAAACCAAATTGCCAAGGTCTGTTCACCGAAACCCTTTCATGCCTGACCATTCTGAAAATTCTTGTGCATCTCTTCTATTGCATTATGAAACCCAAACTCTCACTGCATTTCCCCCTGCTTTTACCTAGGATAAGTTTCCATAGTCTATGGACCCTGGTTGCCATTGGATATTTTTTGTACAGTCACTTTGTTTTTCTTACCTTTTCCAGAAGCATTTGGCATATCACCAAGGATATTGGAAAGTTGTTCACTGACACAGACATAGAATTATTGAACTGTTGGTAGAAGAATAAATTTTGTTTTTTGTTACATTGTTGCAGAATTGCAAAGTTGTTCATTTGACTTGCTGTTATGCTAATCTAAGCCAGTTCAACTCGTTGTCTAGTAATTATGACCTAAAAATTAGAATTTTGACTCTCATGATAGCAAATGGGAAATGACCAGTTCAACTTACTGTCTGCTAATTATGGCATAAAAATTAGAATTTTGCCTCATGATAACAAATGTGAAATTTCTGGAAGAGGTCAACGTATTGGATCCTGACTTTTTTTTCCTGAACAATGCTTTACAGATTCTGAATAGAATAGAGAAATCTGCTAGCTGTAGCTAGGGAGGTTTGGTCTTAGATAGCCGAGATAATTGATGGATATATGATGGATGATTTTTGAATCTTTAGCTAAAATGTGAATTTGTGACAGAAAACATGACATCTTGAATATGTTTACCTATGCTACTCTTTGGGCATTGTAGAAACCGATAAACTCAATATATTTCTAGTATCCCTGATGGTAGCGACAAGTATGTAACCATTCTCTTGATGGTCAAGCATTGGGCTGTTCTTTGCCCAGTATGGCATTTGGATAAACTGCAGGTTTGACTGTCCCAATTGGAGCCACTGGTGGCATGGCCGGAAAGGATCCCTTGGAGGAGTGGATTGACCCGATGGAACGCTTGGACTTCAACCTGGGTGATGGCGTCAACAACAGTTTGATGTGCTTCATGGCGTGAAGAAAATGCTCGAGATAGCTGAGTCCTGGTGGAGTGTCTATCTGACATTCTGAATGCATGTGTTCTGTTTACCTTTATTTTTTGTGATGGTGTTATAGGGATCAGATTTCCAGCTTTGGATTTAGTCTGTGGCCTACAAATACCAAGCTGTTGAGCCGTATTTTTGGACCTAGTAATCTTCAACATTATCCTGATTAATGAATAATGCACAGGGGATACATCACTTTAACTCTAAATGGAGAAACTTTGTCTTTTCCTCGAGGGAAAGGAATTAAGTTTGTAATAGAAATTAAGTACAGTTTGTGAAACTGATTTTGTCTAACGTTATGGAGATAGTTTAACATGGTTTGGTAATGCACAATTTTTTAGAAAAGCAGAGTTGTGTATTCAATAGTTTAGGAACTATGCTTCACTACAGACACATATACCGTCTCACAGTAGTTTTAATTTGCATATCTAAGTAGTTTTAATTTGCATATCCGAAATGTAGCCATAGCGTTAGCACGGGCAATATACTTCTCTAGAGCCCGCCTGCCCGCCGACTTTATTATGCCTTGTTATGCATGAATGTATTCCGGATTATATTTATGGTCATATACAATTGCGTGAGACAAAAACTATGGATTAAATCTTGTCGTCTGGTTGTTTTTAAGTGCATCTCTTAAATGAAACCGTGGCAACGCATGGGCACTATACTAGTACTATGAATAATAGCTTAATAGGTAAATATAAATTGCTTGGTTGTTTCATAGGAAAATATAGTGTTGTCAGCTTTTTGAAAACTGTCATGAACCAGTGGAATGTCACCATTTCCAGTGGTCTTACACTGGAGGTTCACAACTACGCCACTAAAGATCCAAAAAGTGCCGCCAGTACAAATGTTTTATGTACTAGTGTTAACAAACTCCATTTGATTTGAGACAATAAAAGCATTGTAAACTCACATTCATGATTATATACAGCTGATAATTTAATCATAGCTATTACCTACCATGCTCATTCTCTACAAAGGAAATAAAAACTAACAACCATCTTATCACTCATTCACACCAAGTTGCCACAACTAGATTTATTTGTTGTGTGGCATTTAGTCTAATTCAAAAACTAGTCAGAAAGCATAGGGTTCCATTCCTCTCAAAATAGAGAGATGATAAAATCCTAGCCAATTAACTATAGACACAATGTCCTTAGTTCATCGACATAACCCTATCCTAATAAACCATTACAAAGCAACTAAACCTGAGCAAGAATTTCTATTGATAATGCTTATTATGTTCACTAATTAGTAAATAAATTAACACTTGGCATCTTAATAAAGATAACAATAAAACAACTTCATGAACCACTATCTAGCGTTGTATATATCCATTCATATTAGAACTGATAGGACAATCAATGACAAGTGGTGACTATCAATGTCAAAGTGCAGCTCATGTATCATCCCAAAATTGTTTACTTCATATTTTATAAAGAATATATATGGGTAAAATCCAAAAAAGTCGATATCACCCTCCAAAGGATTGAAAGTCCAAGACCTTTGGTTTGTGAACAGTCGTACCCCAGGTTCCGGTCCTATAAGTACACATGGGAATTTAGAAAGGTAAGACACATAAACGAAGGTGCAATATAATGATGCGGAAGGTAAAGACTGAAGAGGATAGATAACACAAACTTTCCACTAGTCTAGCTGGAGGATGCAAACTCCCACATGGCAAATTTAACCGATCAAGTTATCACAAAGCTCTCACTTCCCACTAGCCTTGTGCTAAGTAGACTAAATTATCACTAATCAAGTCCTAAGCCTTGTGCCAATTTTCTTAATCTTCTCTTGATCACTTTTGTGGACAAAACTCTTAAATATGTATGTGTGTCTACCTTGCATATAGCTTCTCCAAGCCCCAGCACACATCAACTAGTTGGACGCAAGGGTATAATTGCCGCAACACAAAGATCTAACCATTGTCCCAATGGTTACATTTATGTTAGCATCGGATGCTTTACCAAATTATCTAGTACTAGAATTGACATATAAGGTGAGTACACTTCAAGAACTAGCCATCGAAGATGTGCAATTCTAATAATATCTTACACAAGTCGGGGGTTGCAAGCAACCACACACCTTGGTAGTTACAAACCCCTAGCACAACGATTTAAGGAGCACAACGACAAAAGCATTGATAGTTGGCACACCAAATATGGAAAACACTAAGATCAATCTCACAAAGTTCAGTGGCTGCAATTTGGTACATCATCATTGCCTCCTTTGCTCTCGGCCAAGATTTCCACTTTCGGAGCCTAGACAACATCAGTGACAAGATAAACCACTTTGAGTCAGTCATACTACTAACAATGTCACTAAGATCACCTCTCATAATCTGCCATATTGTCTACTATGTTGCCACCAGATGGGAACAAGAGTGCCTAATCTTCCGTCGGGTCAAGGTAATTATTGATTTGGTGGAGGCTTCACACATCGATCCGTCTTCCTATCACAAAAATCTAAACCCTACAACCTTAGTACCACATCTCCTCTAGTTATCAACCATGCACTACTCGGTTTACCTCACCACGAAGGCTAATCCTAGCATGTGAATCAAAGAACATGAACAAGAACAAAGCAAGAACGCAATCTGAAAACCTTGTTGCTGTATGATATGAAGCTCATGAGTCTTCATAGTGATACCCATCTTTATAATCAACAATATCTTGAATTCACGTCTCAAACCACCATAAAAGCTAGCAAATATTTTTTTCCTTTGTTTCCTCTACTACCCCCTTGAAAGGATTGGTTGATGGCTAGAGGGGGTGAATAGCATATTAAAATTTCAAGAAGTCACAATACTAAAGAAACTTGTTAGACAATTAGGTGACCCTAATAAGCACCACTCAAGCCTAGTCTAACAAGAGCACCCCTACACAACTCTAGGAGCAAAGCTAGCTATTAAGAAAAGCCAAACAAGCAAGCTCCTACATAATTCTAGTGATCAAAGCAAACAAGTTACACACTAGAGCAGACAAACTACTTGAATTAAGCTACTCAACTAATCAAGCTACACAAGGCAAGCAACTACACAAGCTAAGGATTGCACAAAGTAAAGAGCACAAGTGTAGTGAAGCAAACCAAAGGAGAGAAGTTGACACGATGATTTTTCTCTTGAGGTTTGGTTGCTTGCCAACAACCTAATCCTTGTTGAGGTGAGTCTAAGGATCGATGCGCTAATGCAAGCTAAAGAATCTGTAACACATGGCCACAACAAGGATGCTTGCCTTGAGCCGATCGATCAACAAGGAACTCCTCTTCGTGATCTTCCACAAAGGATGAGCACAAAGCCCCAAACAAATCCTTCATCGGAGCCCCTGCACAATCACCACGCAATGCTCAATGGTGCCTTGTTTCTCTAAGCTTTCTAGGTGGTAGCAACCACCAAGTGTAACAAGAATTCCGTAGCAACAATGATCCTCTAGTGTCATTAGATGCAAACTCTCAATTAACCCAATAATCTCACCAAATCATATACTCAACTAAGCAAATGTGAGTGGAGTATTTACTTGAGCTCTAATGTGTGTGGATATCGGCCAAGGGATCCAAGAGAGGTGAAATATTCGAGCACACCACCTACTTATAACCCCACACACAAAACTAGTCATTACCAACTACCAACACCTTTTTCAAAGGCACTAAATAGCACCGATGCACACAAGAGTTCTCCAATAGTCAAATCAGTGGTAACTTCAAACTAGCCATTACATAGTTGAAAGGTCCTGTGCATTCCCCGATGAGGCACCAGAGAGTTCTAGTGAACATGATTGCCCACACAACCCTTCTGGAGTCACTCTCCAGTGCACACACCGAAGAGCTTTGGTGAGCTCCAGCGTCCTAAACAACGTGCCAGACGATATTGTTCTAAAGCTCTAGTGTCTGGCACTCCTATGGCACTGTTAGCGTCGCCCCACTTATAGTTACAGCCTACAACTACTACCAACGAAGCTCCGGTGGGTCTATTAGACATATCTAGTGGCCTCACGATGCCACTGCAACCCTCACTAGACTAACTCTCCGATGCGACACTCTGGTGTGCCACTAGGAAGATCCTATGAGTGCTAAAACTCAGCACTAGGATGATTTGAATGGTGTCAGACACTAAAGAACCCTCCGGTCACCAACTCCAGTGATCAACAGGGAATTCCGATGAGTGCAGAAACACCTCACCAAGTGTAGCTCTCAAACCTTTTTCAATTGTACTAACTCCAAACGTTTCTCACTGGACAACAACACCTTTTAGCATTGAGTTAGCATTTTTTAGAACATTTTAAAGCATTTTCACTTGCTTCCTAGCCACGTCACCAGGTCTAACACATATGCATTATTAATCCTCACCTAGTGGCACTAGATAACTATAATAGCTTAATACTTCCCCTCTTATTAGTACATCTATATATCCTAAATTTAGTCGTGCACTCTATTGTACCTTTGCCTTCAGGCTCTTTGCTTGATTCTCTATCAGCTTCATCCATGTTGAGCACTTACATCTTTGTGGTCATCACCTCCTCCACCATGCCCTTTGCCTTACTCAAATCCATCTTGTGGACCCTAGCTTAATCATCTCCAATTGAAAGCATTACTTCATTATTTATCACTCAATTGCCGAAATCAAACTAGGGCTTCACCCACAAGGCCACAATGTATCATCCCTTCTATAGCTCTGCATAATTGTCACACCCCTAAAATTTTCATTTTAGGATGTGAATAGAAAGCACTAAATAAAATAAATTATTTTATTATTTTAAAAAAGACCAAGCTTTATTTAAACTGATGTTGATTTAAACAATGAAAGTGTCATTTTAGGTAAAAATATATAATTTAATCAGAATGGTTTGTTGTATTTATTTTGTTGTATGAAAAATAAACTTGAAAATTCGACTGGACTAAAAAATGATCTATTTAAGAAAAAAAACAAGTTTCAAAATTAAGCTTTAAAACTAGTTTTAGGCGGGGGTTGGCGGCGCAGCCGGTGGTGGGGGAGCAAGGGAAGAGAGGAGTGAGAGGGGAGGAAGCACGGTCAACCAAGACGAAGATGACACACAAAGAAAAAAAGACATGGGAAATGGATAATTAAGACGTCCAATTCGTGTTCTATCACAAGGAGCCCAACTAGAAGCTAAGTTATGCCGTCACTAATTTTCTTTTAATATCATGCTCTGGGTTTTACTATATACATGTGGCCCTGAGATGTCTTAATAGAAAAATGTGATCGCCAATTATAATCCATGATGAGGTGTGTAGATAAGCAACGTATGGCCATGCATCGAGGCACATGTATCTAGACTCTCGAGTCATATACAAGTGCACAGCACAAGATTGCTCCCTCTAGCTAACCAGCTCTTATAGAATCAACCAGTCCGGGGAAGGGGGAAAAAGAAAAAGAGGAACCAATGCAACTAACTAGTCCTGCTGCGGTCTTGTTGATGGACGCCGCCATGTGATCTTCTAACGTACACATATATATCCCAATAATTGGTAGTACAAATAATTGAGTCAACCAGCTAATTGCGTAATGATCATGCATGAACATGCCAGGGGAACTTTGTGATGATCACAACCAAGATATCCAACGGCTACACTATCATCATGCATGCATCCTACTTGTGATGATCTGAATTGAAATAGGTCGCATTTGGGTCATACCCCTCCATCCTTGGGCATATATTAGCGCCGTATATCCATTCTCGGGTCACACCAGATCTTAAAATAGTACAAAATTTCAGCTTTATGAGATTTTTAGTTGGTACAAGAGGAGCTAGCATAATATTGGAATGTTGCCATCGGTGGTTTAGATTCTAAGGGGCAAATGGGCAATTATGATTATTCTTAGAGAATCCATGGGTAGTTCTGCTCAGATATACAAATATGTTTTATCGGCCTATTTTTTATCTCAGCTGTCGCTATTACCACGGGTAAATGGGCAAATGGGTAGTTCTGCTCAAGAACTATTAAGTAGATTTACGTTAAAACATGCTTTTATAATACCACAACAAATATTTGTTGCGAACTGATCATAGATCAGTTGGTTGGGTTCCTCATGGTGGAACCTACCCATCCGGGTTTAAGTCCTCAACTTCGTACGGGTGGTCACATTTTCCTATCTAGGATCTACGTTATACTGTGTAGTTCTAAAAAAAAACAAATATTTGTTTCTTATAGGTTATTACTATAGAAAACATTTTCGCAATAGCATTCTTACCACTAGTTTGTTAAAACCCACTTGTGATAGGATTTCACCATCCTTTTGTTTTCTCACTCCCTCTTATCTCTCCTATAACAAAAGCCAAGGCCCTACCCAACGCCCATCAATTCCCGGAGCGTATAAACTAGAGTCATGAACGTTGCAACCCTCTCGGACCCGATCTCTCCCTCACCACAGCCCGCCTTCTCTCTCTGTTCTCACTTCCTCGATCTCCCTTCTCTCCCTCCCCACCCAGCCGCTCGACTCCAGGCTCCCTTCTCGGGCCACTGCCCTCCCTACTCCGACGCCGCCCTCTCTAGTTATTTTCCTCCCTGCTCTTGGTGCGGAGGATGACGTGCAGGAGGTCTCCCTTCTCTCCCTCCCCACCCAGCCGATGCCCCTCAGCTCGACTCTAGGCTCCCTTCTCGGGCCACTGCCCTCCCTACTTTGACGCCGCCCTCTCTAGTTGTTTTCCTCCCTGCTCTAGGTGCAGAGGCTGACGTGGAGGAGGCTAGGGGCTCCAGATAGCGCACATGGAGGTGGCTGCTGGGCTCTGAGCGGTGCGTGCGTGGAGGGCGGATGCTCAGTGAGATTCTGGCAGTATGGGCGTGACCAAACGAGGTTGTGTTAGCCACCCCCACTTCAAGTACCATCGGTTGGCCTCATCTTGAAAGTGCAAGTCTAGCGTGCCTCTTCATCTCTCGTTTTCTTCTCTCATCTCTCTGTCTCCCTTACTCTCTCTTCCTTCGCCACGGGATGGTGCGGAGAAGGTGCGGGCAGCGGTAGCAACGCTAGCCGCGACACCTTTTTTTTCATTTGTTTAATCAATTACCATCGCCTATTCACAACTGGCGGTGGCAATCTTCATTTCTACCACCCATTTTCACCATCGATTAGCAAAACCGGCGGTTTGATATTTATTTAGTGGTGAAAGTAAACTAACATGATGGTCCTAAAAAATATCCCAAGCTGATTTGGTCAATAACAAAAATCAATGAACTTACAGGAAAGCATTCTTTTCCCTAAATGGGCGTTTAGTCCAATTTAAAAATGTTTAACTCTAAGCGAAGGTCGCACATGTTATTTAGATCCAAAATAGTGAATTAAATGGTTCTGCTTAAAACCCTTTGAACTGTTAAGAACTTTCTAAACAGTCTAAACAAAATTGAGTTGAATGTGATTAAATGACCTAATGGCCATTTAATTTACCATTTAGTCAATAGGTGGATTACAACTACCACATTGACACCTAGGTAATTAACATCGTAATTCTATGAGCTGAAGTGAGGTTTAGTTGGCCTCCAAAAAATTATTTGATAGAGCACTTAATTTTTATATGCGTAAATATGTATAGTTTCTAGCATATTTGGCTTCTACATATATAAAATTATATATTTTAGTGCTACTATACAAACTGTTTAGATCGTTTAACTCTGCTTAAACATCGCCTAGACGGTCTAAACTGACCGACTATTTACCATTTAGTGTTTAGGGTAACACTGCAGAAAAGTAAAAAGAAATCTCAGAAACCATTGAAATATTACAATGAATACAACATGGGATCTATGTTTTAGACTAAAATGAAATATAAAATTTACAAAAAAAATGCCAAGCCCCAAAAACTATACAAGGAAAAAATACAAAAGGAACTCTACATGTCATTGATTTTGACTGTCCACATAATAAGCCATTTTTAAAAATGACCACCCATACTCAATATGTTGCCAAATGCCAAAACAACGACTGAAAAATTACTAAATCTTTAACATCCGACCGTCCAATGCTATTTTGGTATTTTTAACAACATCCATGTGATGTTAATTTTAGGCTGTGGTATAGTGAATCCACCACGTTGTTTTAGACCAAAGACATGGCCCTGTTTATATTGAAAACATAAGTCCACCCCATTTTTTTAGACCAAAGACAATGGCACTGCTTATATTGAAATTAAAGCACAAATCCACCCGTTTTATGCATATGCTAAATCGACTCATCTCTTTTTCATCAATTTGAAACTGGGATTCTGTATTTTATCTCGTTTGCATATAGTCCTAGCTAGAATTCTAATGCACATTATTACATATTGAAACAGATGGTGTTGGTAACAAGGGGTAGCACCACGGTAGTTCAAGCTCCTCTCTCTTAAGAAAAGAAGACAGCCGTTCGAGAACAACGCCCACACGGTGCATCACATGGCATCACAGAATCCCAAGAATCATTTCATTCGAAGCACATTCACGCAGTTCACAACCCCCAGTCCCCAACATGTAAGTAGAGCCTCCCCCAGGCACTTCATACTCATGGTGTATATAATAATACTATACTATCCTGCATATTACTATTCAATATGTATATACAAATCTCATATGTGGCTTCTTGTTTTGGTGCCTTAGTTTTTAGAAATTAATTGAATTTGCTTAATTTTTGTGACAATAGAGAAATCATTCCACACTTATTATTTGACTGTCATGTTGGTAAGACTTGTTTGAAGAGTCTTCAATGGCATTTGGAGTAATGGATTTGATGGGTGCAAAACTCCTGTAGAAACTGGAATAAAATATAATTTTTTGCTGAAAAAAAAAGCTTGACTGAAACTTGTCCCTTTCCCAAGGAGTTTTGACCTCACACCAACTGTTTTCTCCTTGGTCGGTTGTAACGGTTTAACTACCATGTGGTTGCTACACTTTATAAATGCATGCCTGATTGTTCTCTAGGTATTCCCCCCCCCCCCCCCCCCCCTTATTTATCAATTTGAACCACTGTGCTTAGAAGATTCTTGAATTATTTTAGGGCCTGACACAAATTTCGTTCAGTTCGGCTAGGCGACCTTTTTGTTTAATGCAGTCATATATGAGGCTGAGAATCTCAGTCAGACGGCGGAGGATGCATGAAGCAGTGTCAGGTTTCTCATGTGGCAGCCTCATGCATGCATGACCCATGAGCTACCACTCAAGTGCCATGTAAACAAATCATCATATTCTTTTACCAGGATTAACTGTCACTTATAAAATATCTATACTGTGGACAAGATAGAAAACCTGAAGAACCCCGCCTCTTCTTTTGTTTGTTTTCTCTACACAAACATGCTACAATGCATATTGATAGTTACATAGTGGTCATATTCTGAATGCTTCTGGCCTAATAAGCATACATGCTGTAATGCCCAGCAACAGAATTTTTTTCAGAAGAGATTAGGATAACAATGTTTTGGTAATTGTGCAAATTAATACATATTCTACTGAAACTGGAAACAAATTAGCATTTATGTACTTCAGTTTGTGGCATGGCATCAACAGCTCTTTGGTGCATCACATGGTTGGTAACAGGAGACGATATTATAGGCACGCTTACTTTTGTATGCAGACACATATGAGTTATATTATTTTACTCAGGATAATCCCCATTCTAGTGGTTATCTGTGGTCTTTGATTTTAGATAAGTATTTGTTTAAGTTGGTCAATGAAATTGACAGGATTCTCATGTGCTTGGTGCATTCCCTCTTTCCCTACTAGGGAAATGTACAAGCTGTCCTGTACTATAAACGCAACGAGCTTCAGAAGTAAGTAGATGTATCTGAGGAGGGTAACAAATAAGGATGAAAGATCCAACACCAGATCTATGAGCAACAATGAATTACAGTTTGCATCGTTTTCAGGCTCCAAAGTCCACACCTAGCGTACTAAGAGAAGATGAACACTGAAACTTTGCAGAGACCCAAATCTATCAGTTAGATTGTGCTTGAATTTTGTACTGGCAACTAATGACTTTTAATTGCACCTTTCTATGGATGCCAAGAAATAGCTTTGGATGGTCCAGATCAATCCAGAGGCTAGCTTGTCAATGCATTCCAGGCACCACAAGATACTGACCAGCCTCATTGCTGGCTAATCTAGAGCATCAGTTTCTCATCCGACGTCCCTGAATGAATGCGTGCACTAACCACTGAGTAGAGGAGGCTTGGCTTCTCCACTACACCCCTGATGATCCTCACTTGTTCAAAGGGATCTCTTATCCTAGGACACATACTGGATCCATATTACATCAGCTACCCATTATATTAGCAGGGATACACAAGAAGGAAACAGATAAGATTTGAGTGATACATGCTTGCACGCTAGATTGATCCATGAACGAATCGAGAAACAAACCGACGATATATATAGATAGATGGGACTGATGACAAATACCACTAATGTGACAAGCCTAGCTATTTATTTGGAAGTGGGGCAGGCAATATCATTGTACATCCATGGCGACGCTGAGCTTCTGTATAGTATCTGCCGAATGAAACCGAACAAACGCTGTGCCACACTGATCTGACAGTTTTTGGGCTCAAATAGTCAAGAACCTCCTATCACATTCAGCTCTCCTCACTCCTCAGTACTGCCCTCGAATGTAAGGCGACAAGAAGCTGTGTCTCTACAACTAGTGGAAGAATATATGGTGACAAGATACGCGCGCATGCATGGTCTCCAAAGAGGGGCAAACCATGATTGGGAGGCCACTTCAATTTGTGCAATTGCGTTTGCCCCCCAAGCTTTTTCCTGACAAAGTCAACATCAGCTGGCATCCCAGGTTGATGCAATGTTTGCAGTAAAAGTGTCTAGAACCACTCACAAACACTGGTTAAACTGTCATAGGTTAGACAAACACAAATATATGCATCGTGTCCCTGTCAAATGATTTTGACAAGGATAAGAGATTCAATTGAGAGATCCTGGCACTCAGCCTCTCCAGCTAGCTAGTGTGCTTTCATTTTCATGCCACTCTTTTCTTAGTGCTCTGTGCATACCTCATGTTCGCATACGCACTATGCATGACAGCTTGCTTACTGCGTTCAGATTAGGCCAGATTCTATAAGGCAAAGACCTCAGTTTTCCTACATATCATCCAAGAATTGGACTGATTTCCTATTGTCGTCGTTGCTGGCTCCAGTACTGGAAAAGACCAGCTGATACAGTTGCAGGGGATGAGGGGAATGGAGTGGTCTCTAAAGTGTGGCAAGAATAGTCTCAGTAATGAAATCTCACTATCCCAGTTGTAAGACCACATAAAGAAATGAACATATATTTTTCATTTTCCACACTGCCATTTTTTTCCTGATCGAACAAAGTTTTTTTTTCATCTTCTGTATGGCATGGTGCACAACCATAGTCACATAAAACAGGTTCACCACCTTCGACCCTCAACCCGGGTTTATCGACCCCGACCCGGGTTCACGGGTTTATTTTCGACCCGAAGTGTAAAAGTCTCTCTGCACAACATATTCAAGGGAATGATTCCTCTGCCAAATTTTGTGCACAAGATCACAATGCCATGTTGGTTCCCTTTGACTAGAACAAATCCATGTGACATGAAGAAACCAAACTCTGTGCTGGTGCAAGTGACCCAGGTTTAATGGATGCACGGCAGGTGCACCTGGAAACAAGTGTACAGCCCAGATGGAGCCCAAGATTCCACCAGTGCGCATATATTAACTGTTTTTCCATGTGGGGCAGGCGGCTACAAGAATCTTGCTGATTCTTTCTCCTCTAGCGCTACTTCCTCAGTACACAGATTTGTGTGAGTATATATCAAACAAGACAAGAAATGGTATATATCCTTGTCTATGTATCTACAAGAATGAAGCTGACTGGTAAAATTCAAACACCAAATGTTCGTTTGACTGAATCCAGGCAAGAAAACTTAACATTCATGCGCGGCCGACCCATGCGCACTGTCTGCCAGCCATGAGCATATATGTTCTCTCGGTTCTAATTAATGTGGGGTTAATTCTGAACTAATCGCCAACAGCATGGGCTAAACGATTCTTAAAGAAAAAGATCTGAAACCTGAATACGTGTCGCGTAGATCAGAAATACAGTGGGTCAAAATGTTTGACGGTCACAGGATCTGAGTCGGCAGAGTCGAATCCAATTTCTTTGTTGTATGACTGACCAAAATGTGCCACTTGTTACGCCGCGAACTGAAGACGAATGATGGCATATATTGGCATGGCACCCTGCCTGGGTGTGAAAAAATAAAACAGACTTCATAATGCATATGCCAGTCTTATCAGAATGTTGAAAGGATATGAATGCAGCAGACATTTCAAGGCAAATCGTATATCTTACCCTGTGATGTTTGGTTCCTATGGTTCGAGAAAAAAATGTTTGGTTCCTACACATACCAACAATCAATGTGTATCAGTTGTCAGTTCCAAGAGCAGAGCACACTAAGGGCCTGTTTGCAAATAAATCTCAGAAAAATTACAAAGCAACAATCCCTTCTCCAATCACCCATTAAGAATGTAGCCCGTGGAAATCCATCTCATCTGACCTGACCATACCAAGAAAGTTGAATTTCTAATCAAGGTATTTGCTCACTAGTACTTAGGAAATCATTTCTTAGTGTCACCCTCATTTTGTGAAACCACATAGTTTTTACTGCAGGATAGATGTGATAGTGATGGAGACATGAGTTTAAAGGAAATTTCAACAAATGTTTTGATATATAGAAGAGTGGAAGGATGGAGAGCTAGGATTAAATCATCCGTCTTATCTGGATATCCTTTTTGGTTCCAAACGATTCTTATTAGGATATCCCGTTCGAACCGTTTGGTCAATTCCTCATCTAACCTCTGGTCCATTTAGATCCAGACTTATATGGGCTATCTGCTCCTTTCCACGCGCTGATCTCAAAGTGACTTATCTGGGCTATCTGCTCAGTCAACCATCACAGGAGAGAAGATCTGTGGCCCAACCAAGCCTCAACTCATGCCTCTCAGCCCAAGGACTAATACAAAAAAGACCATTGGGCCAATAAGAAGTTGGCCTATTACCTAAGCTCAATTTAATCAACTTTGATTATGCAAAAGGTTTTAAGGCCCGGAACTGGCACAAGGACTACTTGGGTACTGAGATACTACTATTGCAAACTGAATCCACTATGAATGAAAAAAAAAAAGGTGCACAACCAATTTACAAATATGAAGTGCTTCAAATACAATCAGTTTATACAGTAGCATCGCCACCAGGTAATCTAAATCATTCAGTTTAACAAGTGAACCACCACCCCAGGTGATGTAAACCATTTGATTTCCTGGTTATAACGCCACTGTACAAATGAGTTGTTTGTATGGTAGCGCTCTTTACAAATCACTCTTCATTTTGAACGATACATATGAGAACTGCATACTTTTACATTAATAGAGCGCAAATAGGTTACCGTACAGAAATTTTCCAATCGTCCCAAGCAAACTACATTCTAATTCATGTTTACCTTAAGTAATGACAAAGGAACTAACCATCTTTTTTTTTTCTTGGATATGCAAGAGAGCTGCATATCATTATATTAAGAAAAATGGGTAAGAACCCATACAACACACACACACACACACACTGCTAGGTTCTTTAAATAAAGAAACACACCCTTAACATACGAGGAGAATAAATCATCAGAAGAATAAATCACAAGTGAAAACTGGAAGCGCACAACACGCACTCACACAGAATTCACCATCCATTGGTTGTGACAAAGGATCTTCGTAGTTCCTACTCAACCCTGCATGCATAGAACCAAGAATGGCAACCTTTTAGATAGATTGATGATAGAAGTTTTTGCTACATATTAGTAGGTAGTTCACTAGTATAATGGACTAATCTATGTAATCATTTAAACTCAACATAATTGGCATGTCAACCGTTTAACAATAAAGATTTTCCGTTTTTGAATAACTCGAGATAATGCGATTTCACGTAATATCATGAGTACAGTTCTAAAAATAGGTCAATGGCATGCTTTCATAGAAATTGACTTATTAATGTGATTTCAGTGCATGAAACTAATAATCAACTGGAAACTAGCTATGGCGGTATGGCCCAAAATGGAACCTAAAGTTTCCTTAAGCCAAGGGAAGAGTAGGCTAAAGACTTCCATGTGTAATTGAATGCAAATTCAATAATTACCATTGCATAACAGATAATTTCACCAGAGCATGCTATGCCAATAAAGGTAAACTAGCTAGATTGTTCTAGGGACATATGTAATTTTGCCCGTATTCAGGAGTTCAACGGTGCTTTTTGCCCCTCTTGTTTTAACTCTGTGATTTTGCCCACGCCTTTTTGAATTGAAGCTACCATTTACCCCTGCTTTGGATGTCTGTTAGATGGACATCATGGAACCAGATTAAACAGTAAAAACATTTGGAAAATAGGCAAAGACCAAACTACCCACCTTGTCCAATCATTCCCGTGACCCACCACGCGAACCATAGTGACAGTGGCGAGCAACGAGGGTGACCGGCATGACAAGGGCTGTCACCTGGGCGTGGTACAATGTCATGTTCCTCATCTCGAGAACATTGATCCCTTTCCGGGAACGTGAGAAAATCTCGGGCCTTGGGAAAACCTTCCTCAAGTAGCATACCACGTTCCTCGATCCCCAATCCTCGACCCAATCATCTCGAGGATTTGGTGGCTGAGGGCCTGCGGGGCTCCTGGCTGCCAATGAGATGCTTTGCCTTCTGTTCATTTGAAGTGGTACTGCTGCTGCGTGTGTGAGTTGGTGCCATGCTGCTCGCCTGTCTGCTGCTCATGTGCTCGTCCTCACCATGTCGCCCTATGGAGAACCCAATCCAGTTCTCAATCTGCTGCCCAGACTTGGCACATGCCACTCTGTCTGCGCCTGGGTGCCGCCGCCACAGGGCATCGCCACCTCCCTCTCCAAGCTGCCCTAGGCCACCAAACGGACTTGACCTGCTGCCTCAGTCTGCTGCACCAGGCCACCCTACTCTAGGATGCCACCGTTGTAGGTCACGAGTCTTCATGCCATGCCTAACTGGTCGCCCAATTGGCTGGCCCTGTGAGCCTTGCAGGAAGCTGCAACACAACCGCCCTCTTGCTCCTCCACAAGTTGAGCCGGCCTCTGCTCTCATGTTTCTTTTTTTTCAACTAGCAAACATGCCCATGTGTTGCAACGGAATGTACAGCTTGTTGCGCGGTCACCAGGACAACTTGTGGCTCAATGATTTATTCAATGGTTTATACTTCAGACAGAATTACTTTAATGGTCAAATTTTAGGCAAGCCCATGTATTTTTTACAAAAAAATCCGTTGATTGTACTTCTGGTTCTAGCTAGGGAACCAACATGGGTGTTAGCAAACAAAGTACCTTGGACACCTATTCATATTCATGGTGTCCTACACAAACACATTTGTTTCCAACTTGCATGTCTACTCGCACCTGAGGTTTACGACATACTTTGTCAGGCATGGGGTGCCATAAATGGGCCCACATAACACGCATGGAAGAAGAAAGCTATTCACTTTAATATTAGGGAGATAGACGTGTAGGTGAAGATGTAGATTGGTTGATGACATATACTTGTGTAAATTACCAGATGTATAGACCAATTGATGATATAGCTTGATACATTTTCACAAGCTTTTGAAATCTAATCAAAATGCCATCTAAATGTTTCATATCAAAACAGGGGTAAAACCACAAACTAATCAGAAAAGGTGGGGAAGATCTGCTGGGGCAAACTTGCCTTTTTAGAGCTGATTTGACACCGTTAAGTGAACGAAACAGAATATGGGCAAACTCAATCTTCATTTTGAAAGGGCGGGGGCAAAATCACAAAGTTGAATTAACAAGGGCAAAATCACAATTGTCCTTCAAAGTAGGGGCATGAACACAAATGCCTTCTAGTTATAAGGACTTACTACAGCTTCATAGAGGTGATAATGAAAACTACTGTATGGGTACAAGACTAGGAATCCAGGGTTCTGACTTCTGACCTGATTGAGATGTGAAGATAAAGAGCAACAGGCATTGTCTGATAGATTAACACTACAGTTCCCAATAGAATGTCCATTTGAGGCTATTGTGCCTTTACAGACTCAGTTTCAGCTTCAGCAGTATAATCTGGAAAAGTCTGCAGTGCCTAGTGAAGAGTATTAATGGCTATCAACATCAAGGAGAAATAAAAGGCTATCATGAGAACAAAATTAGTTTGATTATTTTATCCATGTACCTCATATAAATACCATGAGATATAAGCATCTGTAGCAGCATACTGAAGTTGTTGTTTGGAGAGAACATCAACCTCCCAGTTCCCCATTCTTATGTTGCTCGGCTTCGGCAACTACAGACAAGCAACAAAGCTACATATGATAAAGTGCATTGCGATGTTGATCCTTTTTAGTCCAAATAAACGTGCATACCAAAAGGATTTTCTAGTTCACAGTTAGCGTCAGGCATTTAGAGAAAGCAATTTGGGTTTCTTCCTACCAAATCTATAAATTAACAAATAACAAGCTACAAAGTGGGAATTTTCTGGTAGTGTAATTCACAGATAGAGCACAAATTTAAATTGAACAGAGATTGGACTTTGTCACCCACACACATTACTAATGGAGCTGCAAAAGACATAAATACTTAGTGTCATCAATATACCTCTTTGCATGTGATCATTTCAGTTAAAGAAGCAAGACTCCATCTTTTGGGAGGAGTAGCTAACTTGACATTTGCCAGGGTTGACAAATCCATCAGTGGTTGTACACAGACATCATAATCATTCAACATTTTCCTTGCATCATTGTCTATGCATATTCCAACCTGAAAAGACATGGAACCGTGACTAACATGATTTAACTAGAGCATAGTGTCTAGGTAAAAAATAATGGAAAAAAATATGGGGGTAAAAACAAGCAAAAGCACTGACTTTAATGGACGAACTATCCTCCAGAAGAGTTTTCAGTATAGGTGGTACCCCAGAGTGAGCAATATGCAGGACATAGCACACAGTTTTCTCCATGCATAGTTGCATTACAGCAACCTTACAAGGTGGTTCCCCTGCAAAGACCACAGCTCCAGTTATGTTCTACCAGATGGAACTACTTGCAAGAAAGAAGTTACCACATGTTCACAAAAGAGGAATGGCCAAACTTCATTTGATTTAGATATAGTGGAGACTCCAACAACAAACCTCTTCTTGGAAAGGGCCTCCACTCGAGATCAAACCCAAGAGAAACCTGGCCGGGCGTTTTCATCCTCTCAATTTTGTGTAAGATGTCAGTTGCAGCCTTCTCCGCCTCTGAAGGTGTCCTGCAGTAAACTATCTTACCGCTGAATGATATTTGTTGGCGTCTTGCCCTCACATTGCCTGTAATCAGGATGAAGAGGAAAATGATTCCCATCTCAATTACACAAGAACTCAAGAAGCGATGTGATCAAAACCCAGAAAAGAATGATTTTTTACGCGCCTAAGACACGGCGGTGGGGATAAGGTACTTCTTAGCCGCATTTTCAAAATCTGTTGTGATCCAAACCCAATGCGTGGCGAATTGCTAGAAAAAGCAATTTCTTGCCCCCATTTTCAAGAAGCAGGAGGGTTCTTTAATTCCGCTAGGCCAGGAATGGGGAATGGGAAAGCCGATAAGAGCAGGAGCGCACCTTGGGGTGTGTGGGGCGTGAGGGTCCACGACGGCGTGGATCTACCGGACACCGGGCTTTGGCTGTACCGGGGGCGGGAGGAGAGGGTAGGGGATGGGGAGGTCCAGTCGGGTAGGCGGCGGCGCTTTGCGGCGGCGGAAGCCGAAGCGTAGGCGGCCTCGATGGCCTGAAGCTCCGCCTCGGCCGCGTCGTCCCAGTGGAAGTCGTCGTAGTCAACGTTGCCGTGGACCGACGACGCGGGGGGCGCGCCGGCGCCGGCGCCGGGATGCATGGCCTTCGAGCTCGCTGGAGCACGAGTACGGCGGAGCCTATTTTCTGGCAGAATATGAGATGACATTTTATTTTCGGGCAAAAAGAAACGGTGGTTAGCTAGTTTTCACGTAATTCTCATTCTTGCCGTTTATGTATATTAGCAATTATATTTTTTAGTTAACTTTTTAAAATGAAATAAGTTAAAATAGGTCATAGCAATACCAAAAGAAGTTCTAAAGAAACTAGACTACTTTCACTCTACGTTTTTTTTTGGCAAAGTGACAAAACAAAAACACCCTTCTTGAACAGACTGCGTGCGAACGGACCGGAAAACAAAAACGCCCTATGCACGAACCGTGACGGATAAAACTAGGCTCAAATAAAACAAGGGGTTTAAAAAAACTTCGCTCTTTAACATTAGATAAACATAGAGGAGAAAAAAAAAGTTGAGATAGAGATATAGGTTATTATGAAAAGATGCACATGTTTAATTAACTGTACACCCAAATCCAAATGTTCGTTATAATATATCACCGACGGCTTGAACTTTATAAACGCTACGAAATCCCCTTTGATTGGCACCACAAATCCAAAGGATTGTTTTACTGCTCTCTTTGTCCAAAATATAAATCTTGCTTTTCGAGAAGTAAATCAATCTAGATTTTGATCAAATAAAGTATATTAATATTTACTATATGTAATAAGTATAATTAAATTAATTATGAAATACATTTTTATAATAAATCTATTTGAAGATATAAATACAGACCTATATTTGTAAATCCAGTTAAACTGTAAATTGATTGATTTATCAAATAACGAGATTTACAAATTTTTTTGAACAGTACTTCATTTTTTTTCTTTTGTTGAGCCTGGACTCCTAGCGTACAAGTTGTAGTATCTGTACTCTACACAACACACTCACACCACCACACACGCACAACCCTAGAAGCTACAACCTATACACCTCAAACGTCCTTCTGGAGATCACCGAAGTCACACGAGCCTCATAGACGATGGGCGCGTCGTTGTCTCATTATAGTGCCATGCGAGTGTCCAGGACCTGAAAGAAACAAATCTGGGAAAATCCTGAAGGTGCGACACCCGAGTTGCACCCACAGGGGATCAAACTCGGGTGGGTGGCACTCCAACTGAGCGGCCTCACCACCGCGCTACGCGCGCGTCTGCAGTACTTCATTGGTGGCAAACTGATCTCAAGTATTCTCTCCGCTCCAACCTATAAGACCAATTAGGACTCCCTCCATTCCAAATTATAGGAGCTTTTGATTCCCCTCGCTAAAGACCAAACGGGCGAAGTGGCAAGGCCAGTTTAGAAGCCGAGAGTTTGCTATGCTTATCTTTCAAATTACATAAAAAAGTGTGAATACGACACAGCTCGTTCAATAAGTCAAATTAAGTTTAGCCAGATATTGTTCACTTTCAAGTTGACGCGTTGTGATTTATGAACCCTGTTTGCAACTTATCTTAAAATAAAATGAGTTAAACAAGCACCAAGTTTCAGAAACAGTCTCGCCAGGCGAGATCTGTAATGGATATCCTTGCCATCAAACTTTCCTAAGGTTTGGATTGACAAGCCAATGATGGCAACCATTTGAATTACAACAACACGCGCACACCTAGTCTGCAAATGCTCTGAAATGGATGGAAATAAGTATACACATAATGTTAATCAGATGCAGGAAATGCAACTCTACTGCTTCAGCTGAACAAGGATACCAACCAGAACAGTAGCAGCATAGACTCAATGAAATGTAATATGGAAAGAATATACAACAGATGCAGATGATACGCAGCGCAAAAGGTATAAAAAAGACATGGTGCATCAGTGATAGCACCAGCTGTGATGGAGCGAGCATCTCCAAACACTAGCTTCCATGTCACCTCCAGCTTTGCCCTAAGAATGAGTGTTTCTTATGAGCGGCAGATTGAAGAGGGATCCATGGATGGTGTCGAACGCATTCGAATCATCTAAACTTGAACTTGAGGTTCATTCGCCTTTAGGTCTTTGATTCCAAGGGATGCACACAGCATTTTAACCACACAAGGAAGCACATCATCCATATCTCCACTGGCATGCAAAGATCATGCAAGGAGTCATCATGAGTTCATGGTAAAAAGAACTTCACAGCAGTGAAGAATGTAATTACCACAGCTACCAATGTATTATGCCCGCTCCTCTGATCTTGATCTTATGAACCTCCGGCGACTCCTTGGTCTCTGAACTTCTTCATCCACAGCATCCCCTTCGTCCTCCTCCCCCTCATCATCATCATCATTATCATCATCATCATCATCATCATATTGGAGACCTAACAAATTCTCTCCCCACAGATAGCGTCTCCTCTGCCTTCTCAGGCCCCTTGATGCGCCTCTTGGCTCATCACCTGATCTAATCGGACTACTGCTGAGCATATGAAATAGAAAGAATGTTGTCAGAAGAGACCCACTTGGTTCACTTGGGCCACTGGTTTCCCGGTCATGTGAAAACATTTCACCACCTTCAATAGCATAATCACCAAGCACAACTGCCCCAGGCATAGCGGACCTGATTGCGCTTACTATGTCAGCATACTCCCGCTGATGCTCCAGGTGGTGCCACGCACGGCGTCTTGATGGATCAACATCAGCAGGCCTTGTTGTGGGGTGCACCCTTCTGGCATGTCTACGGATCTCCCTGTAGTTACCAGAAAATGTGCAGGCTTCTCGTGAGCAAGCTCTGGATTTCTCATCCAAATACTGTCTAGCTTCTTTGATGATCTTCCAGCCACTAACAGCCCCCCTGCACAGTGGGCACAACAATTGGTTTAAGCTTGACACGTCACTTGACTCTGAAGGACCATTGATCTCAATCTCGTGAGTTTCCAATGTCAAATCTGGGCCTTCATTGTAGTTGTTCTCTTCCTGTTCTCCAGCTATGGCAGCAGGTCTATGGCTGGCATCTTGATGATTGGAAGCTTCATCAGGTTCAGATATGTCCATGTGTAGCCTGGGGCTCTCTCTAGTGAGACCAAAACGAGATCTCTGGACAACATTTTGGTTTCTTGTACCCCTAGGCATGGACGAGCTTGACTGTGAAGGACTGTCCCCATCATTCACTTTCATTTTCTTGAACCTGTCTAGGCAATTTGAATGCCTATAGCTTGTATCACATACATAGGATCGGCATCCTTTGTCATGGGAGCTGCACAACAGAAGGACAGCATTGTGCGGATGGTCCATGCATATCGGACAGAGAGCATCATCCCACTCCTTGTGCAGTGCAGCAGTATCTGTATCTGCATTTCCCATCTTAAACAACTTCTTTGCAGTTGCCATCTTCAACAAACTGTCCAAGAATCACTGAAAAGTATGGAAGAAATCATTACATGGACTAAACACATGTAGCAATTGCTATCTGCATTCGGCAATGAAGCTAGATCATATAATCATTATAATATATAATGGTTATTGTTTCCATGCGGATATATTGGTATTCTACAAGCAGGCAAAACAATAGAAGACATTATCTTAACCAGGGTTAACTTTGGAAAAGCTGATTGATCTTTTCTCATTCTTCAATGAAGAACCTTCATCTGTAATTATTGCTATAAAAAGCATAAGAATTTTTTAAGGTTCAATTGATACAAATCACAACCCATGACCCATGTTTTCGATAAAATTTATGAACAACTCATGTTCCAGTAGGATAATTAGTTTGCATATATTGGATCTTGATTTCATATACTGATATACTTAGCAATCAAATATACATGGTGTACAATGGATGAAATCACTTAACACTTCGACCAGAAATATTGATATTTATACAAGAGAAAAGCAATAATTCTGTACTGGGTTTAGCTGGTCTGTCCACTGATTCAATAAAACAGAAATACCAACTAATTGACTAAACATCACAAGCACTCAAAACGCACATCACTGCAATCGTGTTATTTGTGTTTCTTTTTTTCTGCTTTTTATTCTATTTGAAATGGCAACCAGAAAATGCAATTACAAAATAGATGCCCTATATATGATATCAAAAACATTCTGAATTTGACCAATGACATTAGCAAATTAGCCTTTGAATGGGATGACAACACAATAAATACAAATGGCCAGGATAAGATGCTAGATCAGTCACACACCAAGACTAGCTCTGTCAACAACTCAACACCTGCTGGCCCTCCTATGCACTAAGACTAGGCACATGTTTATGAGTTATGGCTACCAACTTGTATTCACACTAGCATGACCTTCTGTTGAATTACCTCCTAACGCAATGAATGAAACTGAATTAATGATCAAGATACTACAAGTGCCAAAATAACATAAAAATATAATCAAAACCACTACAGTACAACCTAGTAATCATCTATGGTGCAGAACCGAGCATTCTGCAGCACCAGGTGAAGGTCAGGCCTATTTGAGAATTCCCTATTTGAGGCACATAAGGCGCTTTCACTTCCAAATACATTTGAAGTCTCAAACACTAACAATTCATCCTAATTTGCTTGCATAAGTGCATATATACATCCTTAGGGAAGCAGGCCTAATGAAGCCAAAAGAGGTGTTGAAGATGGAAGACACGATCATGAAGCTTCACGAGGGACTGAAAGCGTGGTGAGCCTGATCTTCTGAAGGAGGATCCTAAAGCTGGGAATGAAGATGAAGGCCACAAGAGAATCAGGAGTTTTTTCTGAATTTTGGTTGACAAAATAGAGGTGTTGGATACCATGATGATCAAGAGGTTTTGGGTGGACATGAAGCATCAAGCTACCTTTATAGTTTCCAATTCTTGTTTAGTAGCTTTGTTTGGTTTCTTGTTGTTGACTAATGTCATTTATCTTTCTGAATACTCTTTTCTGATGGTGCTAAACTCTGTAAGCTGGTATTCCCAGCAGTTACCGTATTTGCTTTCAATATAAGCAGGGCCAAGGCCTTTGGTCTAAAAAGTGCATATATACATCCTTAGTGAAGCAGGCCAATGTCTTTGTTGTGTATAGAAAAAAAATATATAGTTTCCAAAAAAGACACAAGGTCGCACATGAGAAATGACTGTCAGTTTGTAATTCATGATTCATCCATCTCTGTACACTGTACAGTCAGGTATACTTACCAATTGCACATCCAAGCAGCCAAGCAGGGGCGGATCCAGTAAAGGGCATCGGTGTGAACATGAACACCCGATAGTATTTGCAAAACAATCGAAGTTAGTAGACATAATACATGAATATAAACTTGTAATTAGGTCAGATCCGAATACAGATAGTAAGTTAGGGTCTGAGTGCTCGGTTTTGCACAGCAGGAAGGGAAGACCAAAGGGTGGGCGTACCTGGTGGTGCTAAGGGCCCGAAGAAGACTTGGGCACCTGACGTAGGACGGCAGCGCCAGAGACCAGGGCCCGAAGAAGAGCACCGGGCGTAGTCGTCGCCAAGAAAGTGAGGGAGAGACAGAGGGAAGGGGGCCACCGGCGAGCTCTGACCGGGCGGGGGCGGGAAGAAGGGGCCGGCAGCGAGCACAGCAGGCACCAGCGAACTCTGGCTGAGCGGGGGACTGAAACAAGGGGCCGGCGGCGGGCGCAGGCAGCCGCCGGAGTCGATGCGCAGGGGGCGGCGACGCCTGGTATCGCGGTCGCTAGCGTCCTCAGGCGCGACTCGCACAAGCGGACGAGGATGCTCAGGCTCCTTCAATTCGGTGAGGGGCATTTTGGTCATTTCCCGTGTGCTGAGGAGCGAGGAGTAGGGGTGAAAACAGTACGGACCATATTCGAGACCAAATCCGTTTAGAGAGGTTTACATCTATCCGTATTCAAGTCCGGATATTTAACATCCCATACCGTATCCATATCTGAATAATCAAATCGCATATTTATGATGTCGATATCCAATCGGATCCTATCCGGCATGGTTGACAATATCCGTATTCGAATCCGAATCTGAATAAAAATATGAAAACAAATATAATATCAATGATATCCGTTCGTAGCGAGGAGAGACTATTAACACCAAATTTTGGGCGATACACGAGGGCCTAGATTTCGGGATTTGTTAAAGAAAGCAGAAATATTTGAGGCATCGACTAGTCGGTCTGCTATCGGAATCGACTAAATAATGATGATGTCATCGTCTCGAAGATGGACTCTGCCGACGAGAAGATAACAGCGTTTAAAAGCAAGAGGACATATGAGGCTTCATAGAAGAGAAAGATTGAAGTCTTAGTTATCTTAAATTAGAATATTCTAATCTTATTCGACTAGAACTCATATTGAATCCTTGGGTATAAATATTGAGCCCCGGCTATTGTAATAGACATTTCGGCTTCACGCTAACCTTAGGAGTACGAGTAGAGTAGATCTCGGTGAGTTCTTCAATAAGTAGGGCTGCATCGGTCCGGTCGACCTCCGGTTTGTTCATAAGTACCGTCACGACTTATACTATTACTTATAAGGCTGTATCGGTCCGGCCGACCTCTTACTAGTCTTAGTATAAGTTAGATATTGACTTTTATCAATATTTATAAGGATGCATCGGTCCGGCCGACCTCTTACAAATCTTGATACAAGTTAGTGAATCTATTAAAATTAGAAAGGTTTCTTTGTTGTTTTTAGTAGATTCACAAGTTATCGATCTTGCTATAATTGATATCTTTATTATTTATAGCAAAATCACTCTTTATTCGATTAAGATTGAGATAGATCGGTATCATATCATATTAATCCACCGTTTTATCGATATATCACGTTCAATTCTGGCTTTGACGATGGTTTCGATTAAATCGATTGTTTTGTCTTAATCTTGATCGTGCATAGCATGTGGTCAAGGCATGTTTGAGCTTAAGTAGGTCGATTAGTTAACAAAATCTGGTCTATAGCTCGCTATTATGGCTGCCTCGATTCGGTCGATCCCCACTGTTAGCACTGTAGATTGGAAATTGTTAATTAATAAGTTTGCTTGCGGTTAAATATGACCTTTGACTACTTGCTATGTTTGCATCGGCTATTTAACCAATTGCTTGCGCCTTCATGTTTATAATGCGTATCCATGATACTATTGAAATATGAGTAGATCTTTTGCTTTAAGAGTTTAATCTGTTACCATTATCATGGCTGCATCGATCCGGTCGTACCCCACTGTTGATGATGATGGGTTAAATTTGATGAGTTTGCATATTTGTTTATATCCAATGGTCGAGTGTATGCACGTTATACAACAAAACCACTGGAATCGGCTATTTAGCCGATAGCCTGCGCATTGCATGTTTACTAGTTCCTTAATGTATTGTACTTGTTCTTGTCTTGGTTAATGAGCTAGTACAGTATTCGGTCAATGCGAATGTTTTCATGATAATCATTTATTATGTTATGCATATTTTCATAATTGTCGCCTGTTAGATTTTAACAATTAACACCTGATAATTGCCGATAGTGCTTACTTCTTAATTATTTCACATCATGAGTATGCTGGATATCAACTCTTTAGTCGCTAGCCTTACATCAACGGCTATTTAGCTGCAAATCTACAACTGTCTGGAGCAACACCGGTATGTTTCACCTTAAATTACTAATCATTTGCTTCTCCTTATCAATTGTAGGGTCAAATTGACTAGCACGCCTTTGGTCTTGAAACCGACCGATCCTGTGTTCGAAGTCAAGGAGATCTCGAGACCTGCTCTGCGTAATTTCTCTCGGCTTGCTGTGTGTTGAACGCGATAGTCGTATTTTTGGGTCGACATGTTTTTTGGCACGCCCAGTGGAACCACAATCATCAACATGGACAACGAATCAATCCTCAAGGTTAATTTTGACAAATTGCCCAGTGATCATCAGTTGCTCATCACTAAGGCGGTAGAAGAGTTCCGTGAGAAGTGTTTGCTGTCTTATAGCAAGACACGTGACAAAGTTGTTCAGAAAACTCCATTACCTAGAGTTCTCTTGCATGGACAAAATGATCTAAGCAAAGAAGCTAAAGCCAGAGCTGCTGCTCATTTGGTCCACAAAACTATTAATGAAGCTTTCACAAATCATAATCAGCATACTTCAATTCACAGAACCCTTCGGCTATGGGAGCAGTGTACCTAGTTCAAGTCAACAGCCGAATGGTGGACAGTTTCAGCAGCCACCAGTACAACAGCTTTCAGGAGGATAGGCGCAAGACCCTCCAGTTCAACAGCCAACAGGAGGGCAAGTTCAAATAAGCTAATAGGAGGACAACCACCATCACAGCAGTCACCAGGTGCTCCTGTTACACAGACAGCTTAGCCTTCTTCTGGACAGCCATAGCAGTATACAGTTCAACAACCAACCTCGCTAGTCACTCAACAGGTTGCGCAACGGTCGGTTCAAGAAAGATTCAGTACTTTGTATCAGACATCTCAATCGGTCCAAAAAATTGCTCCATCAGTGCAGATGATCATTAGAGATACTGATCTAAATTATTACATTAGTCGATTGGAAGGATATGCAACTCATAATGCTCAAATCGACTACCCAGATGGATATCATTCAATTTCTGATGCCAGCACATATGAGTATTTACCGCACCCAGGGTATTGGAATCCTTATAATTATAATGCACATCAATTTCAGCAACATCAAACCCAAGGGCAGTAGTCTCAAGCTCAAGGGCAACAACTTCAAGCTCAGAATCAACAACTTCAGGCTTAAAGTTCTCAGGTTCAGAATCAGCCGATACCACAAGTTGCTGGCATGAATCCCGATGAATTGATCAGTAGGATAACAAGCATGATACAGAGCCAGTTTGGTTTGAAACCCAAGGACCAGATTGGCACATATCAGCATCCATACCCAGCCTAGTATGATATTGTGGCTCTCCCTCTGCGCTACAGAGTTCCTAATTTCTCCAAGTTCACTAGGGTAGATGAAATGTCAACTATGGAGCATATCAGTCACTATATTGCTCAGCTTGGAAAAGCATCTGTTGAGGAGGCACATAAAGTTCAATTTTTCCCTTTGTCTTTGTCTAGACCGGCCTTCAGTTGGTTTTCATCACTAGAGCCAAACTCCATTACTAGATGAGCCGATCTGGAACATAAGTTTCATGCGTACTTTTATAGTGGAACAAGGGAAAAAATATTGTAGATTTAACAAATATGATACAGAGGAATAATGAGTCAGGTTCTGAATTCATTCAAAGATTCAGAGAAGTAAGGAGCCATTACTACTGATTGAATCTGTCTAATGGCCAAATGGCTGATTTGGCCCTTCAAGGGATGTCACCAATAATTAGGGAGAAATTCAATGTCCAAGAATTTGAGAATTTGGCTCACCTAGTTCAGAGGGTGTTTGCTTTTGAAGGACAACTTTGGACCCTACGCAAAGAAAAATATTTGAAGGGTGCTGCTGCTACAGTGATCCATACGATGCAAATTCCAATGATGAAGATCTAGAAGTTGCAGCTACTGAGTGGACATGGGGCAAGGGTCCTATATCTTGTCCTTGGGTGAAAGAAAAAGAGAGTGCTTATGATTTTGATATTAAGAAGGCTGACAAGATCTTTAATTTGCTACTAGAGAAGAAGCAATTGAAGTTACCCCCAAATCATGTTATTCCTTCGACTAGAGAGCTCAAAGGGAAAAAGTACTGCAAGTTTCATAGTGCCACTTCTCATAGTACCAATGAGTGCAGAGTTTTTCGACAGCATATTCAAAATGCTATTGAGTAGGGGAAAATCAAATTTGAGTCAACCAAGAAGTCAACAATGGATATAGATGGATATCCTTTTCCAGGAATGAATATGATAGAAGTCCAGTTGGCTAAAGGGAAGACAAAGATGCTGACATCGGCTAAAGCAAGAGAAGATGGATCAGTCGATCCTAAAGTTTAGATATTGGCTAATGAAAATAAGAAGGTCAAACAGCAATGTGATCAGCAAAAGAGTCGATTTGACCAAGGTGAGACTTCCAGGGCCGGTGCTATGCGTCCATGCATAACTTCTAGGATTCTATTGAACAAGTGGCAACGCCAGCAAGAAAAAGATTATCAGCGTTGGCTTGTAGAAGAAGAATACAGGCGTCGTTGTGAAGAAGAAAGGTATGAAAGAGAGCAAACTGAGAGATCAGCTATTTAGCCGCAAATCTAGAATTGTCTGAAGCAACACCGGTATGTTTCACCTTAAATTACTGATCATTTTCTTCTTCTTGTCAATTGCATGGTCAAATTCACTGGCACGCCTTTGGTATTAGAACCGACCGGTCCTATGTTCAAAGTCAAGGAGATCTCGAGACCTGCTCTGCATAGTTTCTTTCAGCTTGCTGTGTGTTGAACGCGATCACCGCATTTTTGCGTTGACAGAGACACTTGAAAATAGAAAATGAGACAAAATCCGAGGAATCTCTCGTATCAAAACAATTTGTGTGCTTAAGGTTAAATTTCTAAAGGCCTGCGAATTAGGTGTCAAATATAGAGAGGCGTATGAACCGGGGGTTCAATATCAAAATTTCTCGATTTTTTGCACCCAAATATGCACCATCGAACGAAAATCTTTCGGGCATTCTAATAGAGACTTTAGGGGCTGTTTGGTTCTTAGAGCAACTCCTGTAAAGCCTCTGCTTGAGCATACAACTCCCTCAATATAATACTAATGGGGCTCTCCAAATACCTCGTTTCTATTTATTGGGAGAGATACTGCAGCAGATCACCAATATCTCATTAGCAGATCGGTTTCAGGTTCTTCCGCTTCACGTTGCTCTCGGGCTTGCGTGGCTCCAGGTTCTTTCCCGTACACAATCGTTGTGCCGTATGTTGACGGTCACTAATGCTCATTATTAACCATCAACTATTGCATGAAATAGCATGAAATGAACCATAAAGCATAGCTGTAGGGTTTGATTATAACGAGTTCCACGAGTTGTGTTGTTCTCACTTGTTTTGCAGGATATTTAATATTTTACTACATAAAAGTATCTCAAGTGAAGAATCTGAGCACACCATTGCGAAGAGCTCATCGAGACGATCAAAACGGATATATCAATTGCTATATTTAGAGTTCCGGACAGAAAGTCCCCGATGGATACGACTCGGAAGATTCTAGAAGACTCCAGAACTATCACCAACCAAGAGTTTTAGGGACTAACATAACAATTTTCACAGCTTTGGTGAATTATGAATTTTTAGGGGTAAAAACAGAATAAGCCGAGAAGGAGTAGGAGTCAAGAAACTGGACCAAATCAAGTCGGAATTCCACAAAAATTGACGGGAAGGTTATAGAGGACACAAGAAGACACAGGAACGAAGCGGGAGCCCGGAGGCTGACAGGTGGGGCCGGTCGGCTCCACATGTCAGGCCGGACGGCCTGGGTCCACCTCCAAGTGAGACTAGCTTCGCGCGACGGTCTCCAACCGACCTCTACGATGCATCTTGACCACTGTTTCAAGTCGGTTTGATCCGAGGGCTGCGGTTCACCCCACCGGGCTATATAAGCAGAGGCAGACCTCCACCCTGAGGCATCTCCATCTTCATTAGCTACATCCAGAGCAAAAGCTAGAGTTTCACCCCTCCATCCAAGTAGAAGTAGAGATCCCTCTAGATGATCGTCTAGTTCTAGTTCTTCTCGTTCTAGTTCTAGTTCATCTAGTTGTAAACTAAAGATCAAGGAGAGAGGAGGGGAGAGAGCTGAGGAGGAGACGGATCTGTTGAATCTTCCTCGACATTGTACTTCTATAGCATCTAGTTTATCTTGAGCAATCTCCAGGTTCTTCATTATTTATTTCTAAGTATTTTGTTTTAGTTCTTGCTTTATTATATTTACTGGATCTCCGCTCGTATTGAGTGCTCTAGTTATTCTAGATAATTAGAGTAGTAAGCGCTAGTGTAGACGTGGTGTCTAGACTAGGGTTTACCTGAGTTTGCGCCCAATCCCATGGTTAGTTATGGTAGCCCACAGAGGTGACAGCTCTGTCTGGTCTTTGTAATCCACCACGTTCGGGCTGGTGTTTCATAGAGCTTTTTGACAGCCTTCCCCCGACTACTTCCTTCCCAATCTTTTTCGAGAGTCGAAAAGGTACTGTTGCTCCGAAGTAGGTAAAATAGAGTAAGCCTTCGACAAGATAGAACCACTTAGAAAACCCTAAAAACCCTCTCTACCCTATAATTACCCTTTCCTTGGACGTTCCTAATTCTTCTAGTACACTTCACGTTCCCCGTGGAAATCGATACTCTGGAATACTCCCGGGTGAAAGCTACATCGGTATCCGTGCGCTTGCGGATCTTTTTCCTGTTCGCGTTTAAAATACCTAACGAGCTTTCTGGCGCCGTTGCCGGGGAATGGTAGCTGTTCTAGAATCGAACCAAGTTCGTCCGAGTTTCATTTTTTACCACCTTTTTACCACCTTTTTCTTTTTACCACTTTACCACATGTATTCCACTCCTATCTATAAATATTCTGCTCCAAAGGGTGACATGTTGGAGCCCCCATCATCTTCATACCCCATTCTTACAGATGGCTATAAGCTTCGCCCTGCTTTCATAGCCATGGTTCGGGACAAACCCTTCTCTGGGCTAAAAAACAAAAATCCATACACCCACCTTAGGGAATTTGAGCACTTGTGTTCTTGCCTCGCTATTGCTGGCATGACACAAGAGACCATCAAATGGAAATTATTTCCTTTCTCACTTTTGGGAAAAGTAAAACAGTGATATGCTCATTCCGTACGAGACGTAAATGGAGATTGGGATGAACTTCAGAAAAATTTTGGTCTTGTTTTCTTCCCAACATCCCAAGTTAATGCCCTTCGAATAGAAATTCTTACATTCCAACAGAAGGAGAAGGAGACTCTAGGAGCAGCCTGGGCTAGATTCACAAGCCTTAAAAACACCGGCCCAGACCTCTCTTTGCCTGACCACGTACTTTTAAATCACTTCCATCATGGTCTTAGCAAAGAAGCTGCTTTTCATCTTGACCTATCTTCCGGAGGTTCGTTCACACACATGTCCTTTAGTGAGGGGGAAGCCATTCTACAGAAAATCCTTGAAAACACCCCTTACACGGACATCTATGATGAGTTTCCCAAAGAAGAAAAAGAAAATGAGTCTAGCCCCGAGCCAAAAGAGGAGGAATACGCAACCGAATCTAAATTTTTTTCAAATCCTTCCAATAATTTGGTTGCCACTCCTAGACAAGAAAAGGAAGTATTGATAGTCAAATCACAACCACTCCAATCCTAAGATTTAGCTATCGATCCTAAACCATCAATACCCCAAAATTCTCCAAGGGAAGAAGAAATTCCACCTTTGGAAAGCTCTGATCTTTCTGATACTGATGGTTTAGACTTCTAGTTTCATAAGAGACCTTCAAGCAAATATAATTCAAATCCTCTTCAGAAGGGATCTCTTATAAAATATCCTTATTTCCAATGGGAAGAATTCGAGGATGGCATGTCGAATGATGCCATAGAAGGACAGCCTTGCCATACGGAAAATCCTATCTGCTGTCCTATTATGTTCATAGACGACAAATTCTGGACCTATCTCTAAACCCATCCTTGTCTTCGAAGATCCCCCTTATGCTCGTCCTTTCCAGTCTCATGATGATCCTAGAAATCCACTAAGTCAACCAAACCATAGGAGTCATGAAGACCATAAGGATGACCAAGAGATACTACGACAGTGGCTAGGATGTGTAGAATGGATGGACAAGGAAGAAGCCTTAATGGAATCCAACCTTGACTTAGCTTCGAATGGTGAGATTTTAACTCCCTTTGAAGACGAGACTTATCCATCTATCGAAGAGGCCCTAGATGAGACCAATTCAAGAGTCACCAATCCAAGTGAAATTCTGAACACTCAGATTGGAGATGAAGATGACATCAATGAGCGTGGAAATTACTCCATAACCATCTCATTAAAACCATGCTCATATGAGACATCTCTTAATTCAATTGGTCTCTCCAACCTCACCACATTCGAGATCTCCAACCCCCTTATTCTTTTTAGTTACAAAAACTTCAAAAGGGTGGTTGTAGATGCATATGTTTATCATAAATATTACAGATCTCATTGTGATTGAATCTTGAGATAGGAACACTTAAGTTGGTGTTGGAGGGGAAACCACTTCACCAAAAACATCTTGAAGGTTTCCCAAAGACAAGCTTAGTGTCCTAAAACAAGCACGTCCTAACATGAGTGTTCACCTTTCTGCTACATTGCCCTTGTGAAATGAGCATAGGGATATAATTGTGAAAATATTCCTTCGGGTATTCTTGCCACTAACCTTTTCAGGCCTGGAGCAAAAAGAACGAAGGAATGACGAACATAAGGTATGTCCAATCAATCCTCATGGAACATTGAATTAGATCCATCCAAACTTGATTTTTGCAAAATTCAAGCTTGGGGGATAACTTTTTAAGAACATTCCCTGCCATGTTGCTATTTTGGTTGTTTCTACCTTTAAGACATGATCAATTTGCTATACATCAATCATGTTCTCTTCCATCACCACTTGAGTAAATCTCTATAATGCTTTCATGCCACCTTTGTCCATCATAAGTAAGTGTTGGTTTAGAAGTACTGCACATACTTCTATTGGTTTTTAACATAAGCGTGGTGCTTAGGTTAAATAGTCTTCCTAAATCCAATTAGACATGGAGTCTGGTTTGGTTATTGAACTAAAAACTGCTTGTGTGCACATTGTATATTTTGTTGGACTAACCCCTGCAGGAGAAACTTTCAAAAGTCAAACTGGGAAGTCCTGAGATAAACTCACACGGAGAGAAAAGAGGTACATGAACTTCAACAACCTTGCACAAGGGAAACACAGCTCACGCATCACGGAGAGATCCATGGAACAATAAGACGAGTGCCACAACACAAGATCTACACTCACTCCATGGAAGAGGGTGAACAAATCTCCATCAAGCCCCTTCAAGACAAAGACCATAATGGAGAAATTCTCAAGACAATGAAGGGAGCACAAGGACTGTCAAGAATGTCAAGATTAGAAGAACAAAAAGATGGTGAGATTAAAGAGAAATGAGTGAGGAGTGCAACAGAGAAGACAAGCCATTCATGAGCACAACTAGCTAGGCAAGAGAAGCTTCCACAAGATGTTTGGTACCATCACTCTTCAATGACAAAGGTAACATCTTGAGGTACGAAAACCTTTTCTTGATCCTGGTATGCACATAAATGAAGAACCACACATGTTTAAGTTGCAACATCACTTGATCCAACCTGATCGACTTAACATGTTCAGTTCTTTTCTTAGCTTCACTCTCTTATCTTTACCTGATGAGCTAAAATATTGTGCACCCAACCTTTGGAAGATGATAGATCACAATCTTGAAAAGATCAACATATTATGCATAGATATGATTATCCTTCCATAGGTTAAAACAATCTGATCTGTCAAATGTTTTGAGATATTACACTCATGCTCATTTTCTGATCTTATCACCCATAACATCAGCTTTATCTTGTTCACTATGCCTAAGGTTAGAGAAGAATGAATAGACTTTTGGTTCTGTTGGTGTTTTCCCACCAACAGAGCCTATGCACTTGATCTCTGCCTTGTCTTTATGAGTAGGACACACTTTGAACAAGACATGAGGAGTTTGTGAACTCCCAAATTCTGCAAAGTGAAGGTCCTGGTTCTACGCGCACTAAGCAATATGCTGCCAGCTTCCACAATCAATGCTTCACTTCAAACTGCTAGACGAACGAAGAACATGGGTGACACCATATCAAGAGGTGCAGTTATCAAGGTCTCCACCTTGGGATCAGATGATGCACCTAAGAAGTGAACATGGTAAGAAGTCTTGTTCAGAGGACTTAAAACATTGAACCCTCGCCGGGAGGTAAAATCGGTAGTTATCTATATTTGTCTTTTCTGCATAATCATTTTTCTTTAGCATATTTATCTTTTTGACATTAGCATTGCATTAGAAAAAGAAAATAAAAGAAATAAAAATATTTATTTGTTGCATCAATAATCCTAAAGCCCCATGTGAATAATTTTGTGGTGTGAACCCATAGGAATATTCACCGTGGTGGCACAAAAATAAAAATAAATATGCGTGCATTCATCCTATTGCATTTTCTCTTGTGTCATAGAAAATATAAAAATACAAAAATATTGAGAAAGAAATCTCACTGAAACTCTGCCTAGAAGAAAAGCTTTGGACAACTGAGGCTTAGGTGGCCAAACCACTAACGCTTAATCAATTTCACAAATTATGTTGTCTATTTGAGTTTCACAGGATTTGAAGAACCAATAAGAGTTGACAAGCAAGTGTATGTTCTATCCACTATTAAGAGCATTGTCTTATCAGTCATCAACATCAATCAATGCTCTGTAGAGGAAGTATATTTCTACTACCAGTCTGCTACATTGCAAGATCGAACGACTATGTCAACATTCAGCTTGGGGGAAGGCATCCCCGTGTATCTAGGTAAGTATCCTTACCCTCTTAAAGTTTTCTCGTTACATAAATTAATCCAAAAATAATAAATAAATAAATATGAGCACATGAAGGTTCACTTTATATATCTTTGGAGTTTTCACTGTCTATTTTATCTAGTCGAGTATTTGTTCTATATTGTGTTATTTCATAATAATGTGTGTTAGTTAGAGTGTGTCAAGTTTGCTTGAATTAGTTTGTAAGTAAAAAGAACCTGGTCAAATCTCTATGCATGTAAATGATGAATAGTTGCTTTGCCGTAATTCCTTTAAGTGCCTAGTTTTCAACCTTGAACTCTCTCGAGTTTTGGAAATGATTGTTTTGACCTAAGATTTGCTCTGAACTTGAAACTTGTTGGTACCGAATGCTTGATCTAAGTCTAGGTGATTGACGGATATGATATGAGAAGGTTTGAGCTATTGTTTATCTTGTTCTGAGTGACACTGGAGTTCTGGAGATTTATCTTTTGAAAACTTAAAATTTTCACATGATGAGTTCCTATATGACGAGAGCTTTAATTCCTACCATAGCCATATATACATGCTTGCTAGAATAGGAAAACCAGCTCATAAGCTACTCGCTTTGTGTTGAGTTTGGTCAACCCGTGTGAGACCCTTGTCGAGAGGATGGTCATGCTCCCAAGATCAAGATCACTTACACCCACATATATCCTGCTGCCCCTACCCTGAGAGTACGCAAAAACATGTCTTTTCCACCAAAAAAAATCTATCTCCTATACTAGGAGAGGATCCAAAAAGATTGTTAGGTTTCCAAATAAATGCTCAAAAATTGTAATTTATCTCTTCTCCAAGTTTATTATATCCTAAAGTAAGAGGCAGGGGATCCTTTGTAAAAAAAAGGAAAAAAAGAAGAAAGAAAAAAGAATAAAAAAAAGAGAGCAAAAGAGAAGTCTATGATCTCTATGCCTAGAAGTTCATCATTGTCGTCAAAGAAAGGAGAAAGAAGATATCCCAAGACCTCCACAACAAAGTTCTTCATAAATTCTTCAGTTAGAGGCAGTCTCTCCAGGAGCAAAGTAGAATTAGGTTAGCCACTAAATATATCCACACACATGCACATCTTGATCTAAGGGTATGGTCTCCCCTCCTCGGATCCCGTTTTGACTGAGCAACATATGCACGGTAAGTATGCTACATCCTTGAAATACCCTTAGCTCCATATAAGCCTACTAGTTATAGGGTAAGAGAGAGGAGGCATGATGCTACTCTGCCTTATTCCAAAAATACCACATATTCTGAGTGAAAGAGAGAAGGTAAAACATCATCATTGCCTTGGAAAGGATCCACAAGTACCACATATGAGAGACCAGGAAGGGTCATACAAAAGGAATCTCTGAGTTTTATTTTGAAAACCTACAAAAACTCCAGAATAAAGGTTGATCGAAGAACTCGAGACGCAGTGCTTGACTTGATTGTTCTGTCTTTCAACTACTTAAGACCCAAGTGAAGGCCAAAAGCTCCATAGTTGAAGGTAATGGGTAAGTTTGAAGTCAGGATGGTTTGCTTTAATCTGGAGGAGAATTCTTGTTTGAACACATGTGTACTTTTGAGGCGTGAAAGCATTGTAGCAACTCTTGATCCATTGTTGAGATTAGCTTTGCTTAGGGACTAGCAAAGGTTAAGCTTGGGGGAACTTGTTGACGGTCACTAATGCTCAATATTAACCATCAACTATTGCATGAAATAGCATGAAATGAAGCACAAAGCATAGTTGTAGGGTTTGATTCTAACGAGTTCCACGAGTTGTGTTGTTCTCACTTGTTTTGCAGGATATCTAATATTTTACTACATAAAAGTATCTCAAGTGAAGAATCTGAGCACACCATTGTGAAGAGCTCGTCGAGACGATCAAAACGGATATATCAATTGCTATATTTGGAGTTCCGAAGAGAAAGTCCCCGATGGATACGACTCGGAAGATTCTAGAAGATTCCAGAACCATCACCAACCAAGAGTTTTAGGGACTAACATAACAATTTTCACAGCTTTGGTGAATTGTGAATTTTCAGGGGTAAAAATAGAATAAGCCGAGAAGGAGTAGGAGTCAAGAAACTGGACCAAATCAAGTCAGAATTCCACAAAAATTGACGGAAAGGTTATAGAGGACACAAGAAGACACGGGAACGAAGCGGGAGCCTGGAGGCTGACAGGTGGGGCCGGCTGGCCCCACATGTCAGGCCGGCTGGCCTGGGTCCACCTCCAAGTGAGACTAGCTTCGCGCGACGGTCTCTAACCGACCTCTACGATGCATCTTGACCATTGTTTCAAGTCGGTTTGATCCGAGGGCTGCGGTTCACCCCACCGGGCTATATAAGCAGAGGCAGACCTCCACCCTGAGGCATCTCCATCTTCATTAGCTACATCTAGAGCAAAAGCTAGGGTTTCACCCCTCCATCCAAGTAGAAGTAGAGATCCCTCTAGATGATCGTCTAGTTCTAGTTCTTCTCGTTCATCTTCTAGTTCTAGTTCTAGTTCATCTAGTTGTAAACTAGAGATCAAGGAGAGAGGAGGGGAGAGAGCTGAGGAGGAGACGGATCTGTTGAATCTTCCTCGACATTGTACTTCTGTAGCATCTGGTTTATCTTGAGCAATCTCCAGGTTCTTCATTATTTATTTCTAAGTATTTTGTTTCAGTTCTTGCTTTATTATATTTACTGGATCTCCGCTCGTATTGAGTGCTCTAGTTATTCTAGATAATTAGAGTAGTAAGCGCTAGTGTAGACGTAGTGTCTAGACTAGGGTTTACCTGAGTTTGTGCCCAATCCCACGGTTAGTTGTGGTAGCCCACATAGGTGACAGCTCTGTCTGGTCTTTGTAATCCACCACGTTCGGGCTGGTGTTTCGTAGAGCTTTTTGACAGCCTTCCCCCGACTACTTCCTTCCCAATCTTTTTCGAGAGTCGAAAAGGTACTGTTGCTCCGAAGTAGGTAAAATAGAGTAAGCCTTCGACAAGATAGAACCACTTAGAAAACCCTAAAAACCCTCTCTACCCTATAATTACGCTTTCCTTGGACGTTCCTAATTCTTCTAGTACACTTCACGTTCCTCATGGAAATCGATACTCTGGAATACTCCCGGGTGAAAGCTACAATGGTATCCGTGCGCTTGCGGATCTTTTTCCTGTTCGCGTTTAAAATACCCAACACCATAATGGTGCACCGCTGTCGTGCCCCACTCCTCTTCCACCTCGACGGTCCAATGCGCTAATGTCGGCAATCCAAGCCGCCACGGCCCCCCTCCGTAGTGCAGGTCGAGGCGGGCGCGGGGTCGAGGCGCACCCCACGGGCTACGAACGGCTCCAGTGCAGCAAGTCGAGGTGCAGTGATGCATGGACCACGGTCGGCCGAGGTGCGGTGGCGCGCGGCTGAAAGGTCCTAAATGGCTAGAGGGGGGTGAATAGCCTATAAAAAATTCTCTACAAATACACTAGAGCAAGTGATTAGTAACCTAAATGGCGAAATACAATTTTTCTCTAGCTCTACAAGGTTTACAAGCCACCTATACCAACAATTCTAGTTGCTATGATCACTAAGTAAACATAAGGCTAAGTCACTAATTTCTAAGCTAGTGAGCTCTCAAAGACTAACTAAAGAGCCTCATTAACCAAACTAACAAGCTCTCAAAACTAACTACACTAAAGAGCTTAACTACACAAGTACGAAAGCAAATACAAGAGAGTGAGTAAGGCGATTATACCGACGTGGCGAGAGAGAAGATCAATCATAATATGAATGCCAATGAACACCGGGAGAATGCCAATGGAGACAATGAGACACACGATTTTTCTCCTGATGTTCACGTGCTTGCCGGCATGGTAGTCCCCGTTGTGTCGACCAACACTTGGTGGTTCGGCGGCTAATTGGCACCACGCCAAGCCCACACTAGGGCACCGTAAGAACCTACCCACAAGTGAGGTAACTCAATGACACGAGCAATTTACTAGAGTTACCTTTTAGCTCTTCGCCAGGGAAGGTACAAGACCCCTTGCAAGCACTTTGATTGGGGCGGATACAATCAACAAATCACCAACCGTCTAGGTGACGGCAATCACCAAGAGTAATAAGAAATCCACAATCACAATCACCACCTTTTGCCACCAAATATGCAACCTCAAATGCACACACTAGGGTTTCCAATCCCTCAATCAAATGAGCACCAAGCTTAGAGAGGGAGAGGAAAGGGAAGATGCATTCTTCACTCTCTCAAGAACAAACCCTAGAGCTCTCAATCTCTCTCTCTTGAATGGAGCATGAATCCTTGGGGAGAGAGGAGAGGGAGGAGGATGTTCCTCAAGCTCATAAGATAAACACTTAGGGCTCTCAAGATCTCTCTTAGGGTTAGCACCAAGCTTGGGAGAGAGAAAAGAGAGAGGGAGCTTGTTCTTCTTCTTTTGGAGTCTCAAGATGCAAATGGGCAAGAAGAGTGAGTGAGAGAGGTCGATGGGGAGGAGGTAAGGCTACTAGACCAGCCCCCCACACCCTCCTCTGATGGACCCCCTCCAAACGGCTCTCTCAGATCTAACCGTTGGGGGACAGACTCACCCAAAACAGGAGCTCCGGTCCAAACTAGAGCTCTGGTTTCTAGCCCTGAAACAGCGTAGAACCGGACCTCTAGTTTCAACCAGACCTCCGGTTGAGGCTCTCAGCTTCTAAAAATAAATCAATTTTAGGACGAAAACTGGATCTCCGGTAGAAGCACTCAGTGAAAAAATATTTTTAGAGCGAAAACCAGACCTCCGGTTTTGGCAACCGGACCTCCGGTAGGAGCACTCAGCCTAGAGCAATTATAAAACCGAATAATTACTGGACCTCTGATCCAAACTAGAGCTCTAGTATGGACTCTCAAATTTCAGCATACAAAGTAAAACGCCCATAAATATTTGCTCCAAACTCCAATTTCTAAGATCTTGGACATTCTAGAAAGCTTATCCGGAGAGCTATCCAACCCCAACAAACTTCATTTTCAAAGCCTTTTCAAATATGCTCAACTCCACCAAGTGTTTCAACATGGCAAGTGTGTGAGTTAGCATTTTTCAATCAAATTCGAAAGGCTTTTCTCTTGCACCTCACCACGTCACTAAGCGTAATGCATATGCAAATGAGACTCACACTTAGTGGCACTAGATAACCATTGCAATTAAAGATTTCCCCTCTTTATAGTACGGTTATCTATCCTAAATATGATCACGCACTCTATTACATCTTGATCGCCAAAGCAAAATGACCCTAGCTCTTATACCTTTGCCTTGAGCACATTTTATTTTTCTCTTTCTTCTTTTCAAGTTAGAGCACTTGATCACCATCTTTTGGTCACCATCATCATGACCATCATCTAGCTCCACCACTTGGTGTGTACAACCCTATCTCAATCACAACACTTAATCACAAGGGTTAGTACACTAGGTTTCATCAATTATCCAAAACCAAACTAAGGCTTTCAATCTCTCCCTTTTTGGTAATTGCTGACAACCTTTTCACAAAGATATTCAATTAAATTCATTTTGGATTCATGTTGCTTGCCCAAGCATTTTACCATATGTAAAGGATATGGACAAGTTTTATAAACCCGACTTGGTAGCATTAGCTCCCCCTACATATGTGCTATGAGTTTAGATTTAAAAGCTTGCACATATGCATAGATAGGAATAGTGGGGAAATAATGTCTACCAAATGATGCTAAGGTGTAAAGATTGGACCTTTGAAGCGTGATACCAATCGAAGTTGCCATTTGAACACCATCTTTAGCACCATGGTTAGTTAGATAGCACTTGCAAAACACAAACACTAGATACCTCGTGAGATCAATATTATAAGCAAGGTTCTAGTACCACATGTAAAACATGCAAGGCACATCTAACTATCATCCTATGCATGCTAGTTTTTCATTTCATCAATCAATCTTATAACTAGCATACACCACACAAGCGAAAATATTGCAATTTAAAACTTGTGCCATGCAAGCAAATATATGTAATGCTCATTCAAATGCAACATACAAGTTTGTGAGCTTGCTCCCCCTACTTGTGTGCTTCAAATTTTAATTGATCCCCTTCCTTTGTCAAACTCTCCCCCTTTATCAATCCTATCATCTTTGTGAACTACTTCTCCCCCTTTGGCATTAATTACCAGAAAAGCTAAGCTCAAATTTTAGATAGGTTAGGGTGAAACCATGTCAAGTGAGGATCATACTTCATATTTGGTTCAATCTAGATCACTTGCAAAAGATATTTAACTCGGTTTGATCTAATGGCAAGCTTCTTCACACCTCATTTCAAGGGTTATCTTGATAATGTTGAGTTAAACATTTATAGTTCATTTTCTAGATTAAACACTAGGTTCACAAGCCCACAAGCATGTCATATGCTACCACTAGATCATTTCAAACATAAAAGCAATAGTGGTACCGTACAAGCATCAAATCCATTTGATTTTCATGAATGAGCCTATAAAACATGAGGAATGACTAGATGCACTAAGCAAGTCCTTAGCAAAGAATGTATGTCATGTCAACCAATTTTACCTTGCTTTGCTCGAAGGAGAGGCTTGTCATATAATGAGGGTGCATCAACACATATTTGGGAAATCCAATATGTTCAATTTATTCCTTAGCTTGCAAAACCTCTTCTCATCAAGTGGCTTGGTGAAAATATTGACAAGTTGATCATCGGTGCCTACACTCTCAATGCAAATGTCCCCTTTTTGTTGATGATCTCTTATGAATGATGGCAAACATCTATATGCTTTGTTCTTGAATGTTGAACCAGGTTATTGGTGAGCTTCATGGCACTCTCATTGTCACATAGCAACGGCACTTGCTTGAACTTGATTCCAAAATCATTCAAAGTAGCCTTCATCCAAATTAGCCTTCATCCAAAGTAATTGAGCACAACAACTATTGGCCAAAATGTATTCTGCTTTGGTGGTTAAGAGTGCTATACTATTTTACTTCTTTGATGACCAAGACACAAGTGATCTTCCCAATAGTTGGCATGTGCCCAATGTGCTCTTTCTCTCAACTTTGCATCCCGCATAATCGGAGTCCGAATATCCAATCAATTCAAATCTTGCTCATTTGGGATACCACAATCCAACATTTTATGTATGCTTCAAGTACATCAAAATTCTCTTTGCTGCCTTCAGATGACTTTCTCTTGGGGAGGCTTGCAATCTTGCACACATACATACACTAAACATCACATCTGGCCTTGATGCGGTCACATAGAGTAGGCTTCCAATCATAGACCGATACATCTTTTGATCCACTATATTGCTACTAGCATTACTATCCAAGTTTCCATTTGTCCCCATAGGTGTACTAATAGCATTTGCATCATCCATTCCAAACTTTTTGAGCATGTCTTTGGTGTACTTGCCTTGACTCACAAATGTACCATTCTTCATTTGCTTGATTTGAAGACCAAGAAAGTAACTAAGCTCTCCAATCATGGATATCTTGAACTCATTAGCCATTATCTTTCTAAACTCTTCACAAAAATATTGATTGATTGATCCAAATATGATGTCATCCACATAGTTTTGCAATACAAACAAGTCCTTGCCAATCTTCTTGGTGAAAAGAGAGGTGTCAACCTAGCCCATAATGAACCCTTTAGAGAGTAGGAAATCTCTCAATCTCTCATACCATGCTCTAGGTGCTTGCTTCAAGCCATACAATGCCTTTCTTAGCTTGTAAACATGGTTGTGTTTCTTTTTATCTTCAAAACCGGGTGGTTGCTCAACATACATAGGCTCGGCCCTAGGGGCGGGCAAGCGGGGCAACCGCTCTAGGCCCCCGAGCTGTCAGGGCCCCCTATATGGCTATATGTATATGGTACTCTTTTCCACGCATGTATTCTCTTATCCATTATGACTGCATGCATGCCCCTACCCGACGCCTCTCACGCAGACTTTTCCATGCCCACAATATTTATTGGAATAAAAGCAACTGCATGCATGCATGCATGTATTTTTGGAATAAAAGCAAGAGAGAAACGAGGCATTCCGACAGTGTGCTTTGCGCTAGTTTTCAATTACTAAGGGTAAATTCCACCTCAATCCCTCCCAAACCACGTGGATTAGGGTGGATTTGTGTGCAGCCAAATAAAGCCTAAATGCATTTTAAAAATTCGAGCACATGTATTCTATAAATGATGTTGTTTGTAGTTATATAAAATAAAAAGAGGGAAACGAGTGATCACATAGTTGACGCATCCCACATCCGATATATTTTTTAAAAAAATATGAACATAGGGGAAATATAGATGAATCAATAATTATTGTGCGCAAGAGCAAACAAATACTACTAATCCTGATAGCAAGGTCTTACAGTAGATAACAATTTGGACATAGATGAGGGTGATAACCCGTATGTGACAAGATAATTTTTTTAAAAGCGTATGGTGCAAGGAGAATAGGTAATGCATGCTACATAACTATTTTAAGCTTAGCATCCAAAAAAATCCAAGCGATAACAGAAGTATATATGTTTTTTAGAGGAAGTATATATGGTCTAAGGGGCCTCAATTTTTAGTCTTGCCCTGGGCCCCCAAAATCTCAGGGCTGGCCCTGAACATACACCAACTCATTTATGTACCTATTAGGCATCAGTGCTAAGGTACCCAGTTAGAGGGCCTTGTCATTGGTGCCAAGATCGACTTAACAATCCAGAGCGTGGCCGGAGCCTGATCGTGGGCCTTTGCGGAAAAGGCCCAACCCCGTTTTGGGTGGTCCAGGCATCAGCCCAGGGCTGTCCGACGACCGCAACACGAGCTCCGCCTCGCCCGACCCCTGGAGGCATGGGGCGAGCGAGAGCGTGAGTTCCACCCCACCCAAGGATTGAGGCATAGGTTCTGGTCCTATAGGCCCGATAAACACCGATCTCGCCTCGCCCGACCCTTCCGAGGAAATCTCCGCCTCGCCCGACGACTCAGGAGGAAACTAGGGGTCGGGCGAGGCATCATCCAGGCCCGCGGAGGGCCCAGGCTATCTCCCCTCGTCCCAGCGAGCAAACAATTAATGTCGCGGCGCCATGCCACGGCGCAGAAATTGTCGCGCCTGTAACACCCCAGGTGTTTGTCACTAGTTAAGCAGTGGGTTTGAGCTCAACATGATAGATTAAGTGGTGATGAAGATGTCAAGGTCAAACCTATGGAAATGAGCCCCAACCTAAATTGGATATTGCATCCTTGCTTTAATAGAGAACTTTTTCAAGATATATGCTTGGGTGGTGTTATTGTAATATCTCCATGTGTCTCGCATCAATACCCATCTATATTAGTCACTGGAAAAGTTTCATGAAGTTTGGAATCAAAAAGTCACATGAAATGATAAGTTATATCCTTGTTGGAATGGCTTTACTAAGTGCTTCAATTGCACTATTAAGTGAATGGAAATGTAGGTCATCAACCAAACCTTGCAATCTTGCCCAAATGACTCTAGATGGACTCTACAACAGAAATCATGAAAGGTTCATGTTGAGCAAATGCCCCGAAAATGCTCCAATGGATCAAAAAGGATAATTTAAGCTTTATTGTGACCCTACTTTGGTCAAAGTATAACAGTAGGTTCTATATTAGTTTTGAGGTTGGACCTTAAATGAAAGTTGTAGTCTATGTCATGAAGAACAAACTTTCTTTAAGGCTCAAGAGCTAGTTTGGCTCATAACCTAGTCAAATAGAGCTCACAAGATTCAATGTAGTGCTGTTTTGGAGCTTTGTATCTTCCTAACCAGAACAAATCAATCAAAGATCCTTTAATAAAAGTTGTAGTTTGGTTTGAGGACAACAAACTTTATTTTTGGAGCATACCATGATTCATCTTGGAAGTAAGTCAAACAGTGGGTCAAAGTTGGAACCTGCTGCTGATTTCTGCACTTAGAATATTTCTAAGTCTTGGAGAAGTTAACCAACGTCATTAGATTGGCATGCCGCGTTCTCATGTTTTTGTTAAGTAACTTGAGTTGGTCCAAATATAAAAGTTGGAGTATATTCCTTGGAGAAGAACATGTAAAAAGTTTGGCATCCCAAAACTAGTGAAGATCGAGTGGAGCTTAATCACTGTCAATTCTTTGACAATGTCATCTTGGAGGCCAATTATCTATTAATCCGTGGCTCCAATGACTTTGCACCTTAAATAAGAAATGTAGAGAAGCCAGTGATGAGCAAATTTCTTTTTTGGCCTATGTCCAAATTTGGCCCGTAGCTAGCCCAGTACAGCACCCACCTTGCCCCGTTCGATGCCCGCCGCGTGCTCGGCGAAATGCCGTGCATGGACACCGTGCCTCTGCTGCTCCATAATGGAGGCCGAGCTATCCCAGCGCTCCTCACTCACTCTCTGCTCGCCCTAGCACTCACGCTCGCCCCTCGCCTCGCCCGCAGAGCGCTTGCGTGCAGCGCAGAGCGCGTCCGCCATGGACGGCCGGCCAAACTCCCTGCCGCCATCGCCCTCGCTGCTAGGCCCTTTCTCTGTCCAAGCCGACCACGCCACCGCATTGCTCGAGTGCTACCGCACCTTACTTGCCCCTTCCTTGGGCGTCGCTGCCACCGGCCAGCCCCGCAGCCGAGCGGCTGCTTGCTGCTGCTCCCTGCGCGCATGGTCGGATCGCCTCGGGCCACCTCGAGCCGAGCTGGAGGCACCAGCGGGTGTGTGTGGACCCCTGGGTACTCCCCCGCCTCTTCCTCGCCATCGCCGGCCGCTCCCCCAGCCGGAAATCGGGCTCCCGACAACCCCACCTGCTGAAAATCGCGTCAGGGCTTCATGCTGCAATTTGAAGAAAGGGAGGGGTCTAACTGTGAAGTCTATGCCTCAGATGAATAGTGCCAATAAGGACTGATTTATTTTAGTTTTGCTGAAACTTTGAAAATGCATAGTAATTCATAGAAAAATCGTAAAATAGCAAATAAGTACTTTTTGGAATCCTTGTGAAATTTTATTTGTAGTAGATCTATAATATGACATGTTTTAGTTTAAAGTTTTCTCTGTAAAAATAGATTTATGCAGTTAGGTTTTAAGGCTAGTTGTGTTTTGTCTTTTTCATAACTGCAGATCTAGGGCTTCAAATGAAGTGAAATTTTTGTGGCATGCTACTTATATGATTTTTGATGTGTGGTAAAAATTTCATGGTCATTAGATGCATTTTGGTCTAGTTTTTGATTCACCTTGCTTGAGTGCTTAATAAATGCTTTAATATGAGCTATGCTTAAATTAAGCATGAAAGTAATATTTTCTGTGAAAGTGGTGAATACAAGAGTTGTAGGTGACTTTGTGATATAGCTTGTGTTAAAGTTTCATGATTTTAGGCCTGATCGTTTTTGAGTTTTAGATTTTACAATTCTGCTGTCAGGTTTTGCTCATCCTCTGGACAGATCTGAATGATTGCATTAGTTGGCTTATTTACATATGGAATCATGCTTTGGTGATAATATATTAATTGAAGACATTTTCATAAGATTTCTAAATTGTCTTGGATCACCACTTTTGGTGGTCTAGAACTCTAGTTATAGCTTTTTCAAGTGGGATAGCAGTTTCTGTCCAAATCTGGATAGAGATACATTCTTGGTGTTGTTTGGCCCTTTTATCTGTGGAATCACCTTTAGATGATAATAACAAATTGGTATCTAACTTAATAAGCTTTCTAAAAAGTTAAGAACCACCCTTATTGGATAAATAGAACTCTAGTTATGCATCTCTAAAGTTCATGTCAGTGTTCTGTCCATCTCTTGTGCAGACTTGCTTCTTGCTATGTCTTGGCTTGTAGCTTTAGAATCAGCTCTGGGTGTAAATAAAAGAGTTGTAGATAATTTTATAAGCTTTCTATAATGTCTTATTGCATGGCTATTGGATTTGTATAACTCTAGTTATGATCCAAACATGCAGCTATTGTTTGCAGTCCAGAAATTGACAGATGCTAGTTATGGTTGTTTACTCCATGTATTGCTAAGTGTGGCTTATGCCCTTGTTGATGGTCAAATTAAGATACTTGTGATCTTGTTAAACTTTTGTCATGCTTGATGTGCTTGCTATCTATAATTGGTTGTGTGATGTTAGTTAAATAGCTATTGGTGTTTATGTCTTGCATGATCTTGTTTTTACTTGAATGCTTATGTGATGCATCTTGTGTTACCATTCGTCATATTCATACACATGCAGCTTGCATCTCATTTAGGTACGCTAGATAAACCACGTGAAGGATGTGATGATGGAGCCAAACCCGAAGACGGTGTTTGGTGAACCTATCCTGAAGATGGAAGGACTAAGCAAGTGCCGGTATGGGAGATGCTCACCAAGCGAGTGTCATCTGTCAAACACTAACCTAAGTGTTCAATCCCAGGTAAGCCTCGGAGCATTCTAAGTCTTCTACTTTATAAAAGCAATTGAGTATATATGTTATATATGTATTGTTGCTTTAAGTTATAGGAGTTGATTGGAAACACTTGCTGCATATATACCCTTTCCTTGTCCCGTAAATATGCCTGGAATCCTATTTTTGGTTCAGGATCAAAAATGTTGCTTAGCCATGCTTAGACCGGTAGAAGTCGGGTGATTTCCTGTCACCTGCGAGATATAGGTGGATACCTGGTTATGGTTGGCTATAATTGTTATCATAGAAAATAACCAAGTGTTGATGGATAAATGGAGACCGAGCGGAGCCTTATAGGGTTTTGGACTATAGTGATTCCGTCTGTGTCGATTAAGGACTGATCGTTACTCATCCCTCTTGTCATGTTGAACGCATGCCTCATATTTAGCTGGCCGAATAACGTACCTTTCGACGACGAAGCTAGTGACACTATTTGGGCCAGGATAAACTCGGGCTGGCAGACTGGCGCTGAAGGGGGTAAGATGGGGGCACGAAGAGTGAGCCCAAGGGCAGGCTGGGTCCTGAATCCTGGTAGTCGGGAGGCCCCTGGGTAGTGTGGTCCATGATTGTTATCCCGCGACGTTTACCTGAATGGTGTCATTGGTGATCTTTAGCTCACTTGATCGGTGAATGTGGTTTGTGTGAGGAATAAATCACCAGCTGGTTAGGAATCGATTCGAATCACCATCGCTCCTGGATAGTGAGCACTTGACTTGAGCTACGACATCGTAGAAATGATGATGGAACACGGATGGTTATGTGGATTATGTTGAAAATGCTAAACCTGAGATGGTAACTTTGATGTTAATGATTAATCAAGTGATTGCTTTAGCATAGGTGCTTACCTAGATTAACATGTTATAACAAAGATGATGCAAAAGTACTTGAAATGGTTTATTCATGATAACTCATGCTTTTCACAAATGAGTCAAGCTAGCCCACTAAAAGAAAGCATTGCATACTCCTTGGTGTCATATTATTTCTGTTTATGATGGGTAAGTCTAGTTGAGTACCTTCTCGTACTCAGGGTTTATTCTCACTTGTTGCAGGTTGTGATGTATCATGGCTACTGCAAGAATTAGATGGCTCCTGCTGTAGTGGCGGAGTATGATTATGGGCATGATCCTTCTAAGCTATCTTGTCTCTCATGCTTTTGTTAGAAATTGACCTTGGTACTGGCATGTATTTGAATTAAAATGATATTAGTTTCAAACTACTTTGCTTCCGCTACTTTTGAATTTGAGTTGTGATAACTCTATGGAACTCTGATCTATGTTGAATTACTTGTAATAATGGATGTAACATGTGACTTGTTATGTTGAACCACTATAATCTTGGCTTGTACGTTGGTTGGTTTGAAATCCCTCATGGTTTCATTGGACTACTGGAGTTATTGGAGCTTAAGTACGGGAATTTAATTGCTCCGGCGATTGTTTTTGTACTTTTGTTCTTATAATTTGGGCGGTTCCGTTATAGCGCCCCATATATCACTGTAGCCACGTCGCACTACTCTTAGGGGCACCCCCGTGCTACATTGCCCGGCGGACCAGCACTGCACCGTCTACGCTTGGAACGGCCCCAGACAAGGGGGCCGTGGAGGGCGCCGCAAGCCACGCTGCCGCTGTGGCAGAACAAGATGTGACGGCCGGGCGGATGGCATGCCGTCATTGCCAGCCGTGACAACGGTGCGACAACATGAGGGGTCGTCCCCATCCTTAACAACCGGGCCGGAGGGGCCCACTTGTGGGAGAAGAAGCAGCACTACTATGGAAGCCTCTTCCCCAGCACTTCTTCTTTTCCTCTTCTTCCTTCTTCCTTTTGCCGTGTACCCCAAGGCTCCTCCCTTAGGCTATAAAGGGGAGGCCTTGGGACCCTTCTGAAAGAGAGACTAAACTTCTCAGTTCTCTAGCACACAACCACATGCACACACCACAGAGACTTGGGAGCCATTTCCCTCTCTCGCCTGTTTGTAAATCCCTACTGCAAACAAATCAAAGAGTGGGTAGCACAAAGCGCCACGATTGGAGTAGGGACATTCTGCCTGAACCAGTATAAACTCTCATGCCCACCTTAGCTCAGCCATCCGAGCCTAAATGCGCAATCACATAAATTACTAGCCGGTGGTTTCGTGACACCGACAGTTGGCGCGCCAGGTAGGGGACTTTGCACGTTTCGTCGCTTTCATCACCAGGCCTCGGATGGCTTGCCACGACATTGGCTGGGTCCCTAGGGCGTATCTGCACTTTGAGAGCCTAGATTTCATCATCACCAATGAGGGGGAGCTGGTCAGGTTTCTCGCCCCTCAGCCCCCTCCCGCCCCTGGCCTCGACGCCGTCGTAGGGGCGCTTGAGGAGCTGCGGCTGAACAATCCGGAGACTCACGATCTGGGGTGTAACCAGCCTCTCGACTTTGACTTCAAGAAGTTGGAGCACCAACTCGCCATCTACCTGGGACCCTACCCATCCTAGGAGAACTTGCGCGCTCTCGCCTTCACCTTCGCCAACATCATAGCGCAACTCACCGGTGGGGATCCACTCTTCCTAAACACCCTTACCCAGGATGCCTTGGCGGCATTCCCATTTGTGTTGCACGGTGCCGCGGGGATCATTTCTGACCTCGTGCTCAACGCATGCATCCCCTTCCCACGAACAGCGAGTTTGTCGGGATGGTGGACTACGTCACGGACTCTGTCTGTGACCCCATTGGATCAGGGTCAGAGACATTGTTTGACTCTAACTCTAGCGTGGGAAGTTCTGTGCCCCTTCCGGGCTCAGGGGCTGGCCTGCCTGTAGGCCAATCGGAACCCGAGGTCATGGAGGTTGACGAGGGTGAGGATGAGAAGGAGGACGCGGAGTCCGACAATGGTCACGAGGCAAGGGCCGACCCCATGCCTGACTAGAGAATACCTTACCTTGATTACCTCATTCAGGAAATACTCTCAATGGATAAAGATGAAGCACGACGACTTACGCGCCGTGCCAAGTGCTATGTCATCATCGAAGGGGAGCTCTACAAGAAGAGCCATACCCGAATCTTATAGCGTGCATCCCCATCCCAGAAGGAAGGAAGCTACTGAAGGACAACCATGCTAGGGCATGTGGACATCATGTCGGATCGAGGACCCTTGTCGGGAAGGCCTTCGGACAGGGCTTCTACTGGCCTACCGCCATAGCCGACACCATGGAGATTGTATGCACCTGCGAAGGGTGCCAGTACTATGCTCGGAAGACACATCTGCCTGTCTAGGCACTCCAGACGATCCCTATCACGTGGCCCTTCACGATCTGGGGACTTGACCTAGTTGGGCCCCTCAAGAAAACACGCGGGGGCTACACCCACCTGCTCATCGCCATTGATAAGTTTTCTAAGTGGATTGAGGCATGGCTGCTCACCAAAATTAGATCAGAGCAAGCCATGCTCTTCTTCACTGATATCATCCACTGATTTGGGGTGCCAAACTCTATCATCACCGACAATGGAATGCAGTTTACTGGGAAAAAATTGTAACAGAACCGTCCAAATTATAAGAGCACAAGTACAAAAACAATCACCGAAGTGATCAAATTCTCGCACTTGAGCCCATATAACTCCGGTAGTCCAATGAAATCGCGAGGGATTTCAAACCAACCAACATACAAGCCAAGATCGTAGTGATTCAACATAACAAGTCACATGTTACAACCATTTCACAAGTAATTCAATATACATCGGAGTTCAACATAGTTATTACAACCTAAGTTCAAAAGTAGCGGAAGCAAAGTAATTTAAAACTAACATTAATCTTATTTCAAATACATGCCAGTACCACGGTCGACTTCCAACAAAAGCATTAGAGAGAAGATAACTCAGAAGGATCATGCCCATGATCACACTCCGCCTCTAAGGCAGGAGCCAACCAACTCTTGCAGCCGTCATGATACATCATAACCTGCAACAAGTGGGGGATAAAACCCTGAGTACAAGAAGGTACTCAGCTAGACTTACCCGTCAGAAACCAGAAATAAAGGGACGCCAAGGATCATGCAAGGCTGATATAAAGTGGGGCTAGCTTGACAACATTTTGCATAAAAGCTTAATATAGATGATCAATCATTAATGCTTAAGCATCAAGTTAATTCTCATTAACCTATCATCTATATTAGAACCTGTACTAGAGCACTCACTTTATTAGGAGCAAACAATATTAACCATAGCAGGTATAAATTGAGGCAACCTTTCCATCGTTATCCAATTAACCATCCATTCAATTTAATGGAATCTACGTTGCCGCTGCTCAAGTCAAGTGCTCACTAACCGGGAGCGACGGCGATTCGAATCGAATTCCTATCCAGCTGGAGGGGTATTTCTAACACTCACCGCGCAGGCCCCTGCCAGGGTCGCACAAGCCACCTTTCGTACGATTCAGGAATCGCGGGTCCGAATGATGTCGCAACCCCAAGGGCGACACTCTGCCAGGTGATAGGGACTCTAACCCCCCTTGGTCTCACGCCAATGTCCCCAAACACATCCTTTCTCTCCTCCAAGAAGCAACCTACCATTCGATTCCCGGCCTGAACCATATTACTCGGCTTCGCAGTCGGAACGACTTATCCGGCCAACTAAGTGTTAGACTGCGTTCAACATGACTCAAGGACGTACAGCGAATCGGTCCTTAAACGACTTAGACGGGGATAGATTCACACCCAAGACCTCCATGCCTTGTTGCTTCACTATCGTCATCCCGCCCGGTCTCATTTCATTTTATTAACACATGGTTCCATTCCACGATAGCAAATATAGCCAACCGTGCCATATATGAATATCCCTACATCTCGCAGGTGACAGGAAATCACCTGACTTCTACCGCTTAAAGCAGGGCTAAGCATCTACTCGATCCTAGTCTATGTAGGATTCAGGGATTCATATATCTGGACAAGGAATGATATAATGCAGCAAGGTTTTCAACCAACTCCTACCACTTAATGCAACAATACTTATAACATATATAGAATTAATTGCTTTGAAGATATGAGGCTTATAATGCTCCGGGGCTTGCCTAGGATCCGACTCAAGTTAGAGTATGTCAGAAGAAACTCGCTTGGCGAGCATTCCCTCCATCTAACACTTGTTCGGTCTTTCTATCTTCGGGATGGATCCACCAAACACCGTCTTCGGGTTTGGCTCCAACGCCACATCACATCCTTCACGTTTTTCAGCTAGCGTACCTAAATGAGATGCAACCATGCACATGTGTGAATGCATAGAAGTGCAATAAACAGAGTAATCAAACAAACATACCAAAGTTCTCATCAACACCTAGAGCTAATTAACTTAATCCACATTAGGGCATAATATAGAAGATGACAAGCACATCAAGCAAGACACAAGCCTCAAGATCACAGGGTACTAACCCAAGTACTTTCAAAGGTATGAGTCACACTTCAACACACTAGCATGGCAAAGTTAATCAAAGTACTACAACTAAAATCTGTCACTTTCTGGACATACATACAGTAGCTCAGTAAATTAATCATAACTGGAGATCCTTAAATCCAAATGACTTGCAAGAAGACATTCTAGAAAGATTATGAAATTATCTACATTTCATCTTTAAACATCTAAACCTAATTCTAATACTTACCAGGTCGAAATACAGAAGGTACAGAATATGTCCTGGAAGGACAGAGAGAAACATAAATCTGAACCCAACTTAGAACAGCTGTAGTTTCTAAACCATATGGCCAATTGCCACCAAAATTTAACAGCAGCTAGATCATGAAATTCACAACAACTTTGTTATAGCACACAAGACATGAAAACATCATTTGCATAGGGTAATTAACAATATTCTCAAATCTGTTCAGAAACCTCATTTGCAAGAAATAATTATTAACTTATGTTGCAAACATATAATTGAATAAAACCAACTTTACCAACATTTCATACATGACTAATGAACACCAGAAAACATAGTGTCAGTTACTAAACAAATTCTTTTAATACCTTTTCTTAATTTATTTAGATAATTAGGTGGAATTATGACCACATCATAAAGATGCTCAATAAATTCTACCAAAATTACAGAGGCCTACACCTGCTCCCAAAAGTCTACTGTCCAAATTTGAAACCATTTGGACATGTATAACAATCTCTATGAAAAAGACAAAAGGCTATAGCAATAAATCATGTGAGAGCAAGTAAAACCTAAAACTCAATATTTTCTATGAACACAGGGCCATAGAATGAACCAACATCATAGAGCAACATCATAATAAGGTGATGGGACAACATTTTCTATTTTATCATTTATATATTATTTATAAGCTATTTATCAAGCCTTAAACAAGTTAAATCAATAACTAGATCATACAATAAGCAATGACTATGAAATTTATACCACAGTACATCCATATCATGACAAACCTACCATCAAAATTTCACATCATTTGGAGCATCACAACTCAAGATATAAAATGACAAGCAAATAATATAGATTTCCTTATTTATCAAGGTCCAATCACAACCCTAAGAAAACAGTGAACAATTAGTGTGTTTAATATTTTTCCTAGCAAGTACATGTCATCACAAAATTAACAAAACAAGAATCATCATTTTTGGAGTTCTAAAACTCTAGATATGGCTCTGCTCAAGTTGGTAAGCATTTTTGGAGCATTTTTAAGGCTTAAATAAAGACATCAGAAAATATCTACAACATGTAACATATTATGACTCCACTGCATAGATCTTTTCCCAAGGTTTCCAAAAAGTCCACTTTTGCTATTTTTTTGGATTTACCTAGCAAGAGATATGCATTTTAGAAGATTTAACCAAATTCTGAAATTCAAAATCGGAATAAAACAACCCTAACAACATTCGCTAGGCACACCCGATCACACACCCAGGACGGTCACTCCCTTAAACCGACAAGTGGACCCCGGAGTCCGGCCGGACCCGCTTGTCATATGAGAGAGTCACGGGGGGGGGGGGGAATTGGTCTTCGTCTTCAACCTCCGTCGGCCGAGCGCGGGAGGCGAACACCGGCCGGCCAACCGACGGTGGGGCGGTCGCCGGCGGCGAGGGTGCCCGTGCGGCACCAGTGGGCCCACGCGCACCCACCGGTGCACACGGCATGGCCTGTCAAGCTCGGAGGAGGCGGGGCTACGAGCGCCTGCGGTCGGCAGCAGCGCCACCGCGGCCGGCCGTGCCCCGGCGACGGCCTTGGCCCGGGGAGGAGCGCGGTGGCTTGCCTGGAGGAGCACGCGCGCACAGAGGGGCGCAGCTCGGACAATGGAGGGCCGAGGCGACATACCCACATCGAGCTCGAGCACGAGCGGCAATGGCGGCCATGGCCGGTCACCGTGACGATTTCCCTACCTCGACGGCTTACTATGGCGCGGGTAGGTTAGTGAGATTGAGGAGGCCATGGTGTAGCTATGGTCGCGGCGAAGGAAGATGGAGGCACTGCCACGGCAGTGGATTTGGCAGCGGCGAGCTTGGAGCCCCGCTCCGACGCCCATGGCAGACACGGCCACGCCGAGCATGCGGGGAGCTCGGGAGCGACGAAGGGAACGAGAAGAACGGCCGAGTAAGAGGAAGCGAGACCAAGGACAGGCGCTCGGGTGGCTCCCCAATGGCACTGGCTCACGGCACGCGGCAGCGAGGAGAAGCGCATGGCGGCCACGTTCCCTGCACGCGTCACCCGGTGAGGACATTACTCGAACAGGTGGCGTGTGACCGAGTGACTCCGGTTGGGCGTGTTTTTGGGCCTCCTACACGCCGAATTAGACCTTGGGCCAAGAACCGAAGTTGTTGTCCATGTAACCCCCTACAATTTTTGTTTAAGCACCATGGTCATAAGACCCACAGATTAGGAGATAACTAAGCCCAAAGTTGACAGTGTCAACAGGTTAAGCTAGGGCTCGGTTTTGGGATTTTTAAATGCCAAACTTGGTCAAATTGATTCCAAATTTTTACATGTTGTTCTCCAACAAATTGTTTCCAACTTTCATTTTTGGACCAATTTAAGTTTCTTAGTAAAAACTCGAGAACGCGGGATGTCAATGTCGAAGACACTGAAATCGGGGTTTTAAAATTGTTAAGTGTTGGAAACAGTCCAAATTCTGACTTGTGGGCCCTGTTTGAGCATGTTACACACATTTTCATGACTTGACTCTTAAACAAAGTTTGTTCCTTATAAAATTCTTTATGACTTTGTCAAAGGGTGCATAGTCATGCAAAACTTCTAGGTCCCACTTTTAAAACAGTCAAACCAAAGTGTTCCCGGGTCCATACATGGTCAACCATCACTTAGAAGCACATTTAGGCAAAATGATCAACATGAACATTGTTCCATTAAGTGCCCTAAGTGTAGTTAAGGTGTTGTAGAGTTCATCTAGAGTCATTTGGACAATTTGCAAAGTTTGGTTGATGTTCTATAGTTCCATTAACTTAACGGGGCAATTTCCAATAGGAATGGAACTTATCATTTCATGTGACTTTTTGATTCCAAACTTCATGAAACTTTTCCAGTGACCAATATAGATGAGTATTGATGTGAGACACATGAAGATATCCCAATAACACTACCCAAGCATATATCTTGAAAAGGGGCATATATGTAGAGCAATAGTGTAACATCCGACTTTAGGTTAGACTCATCTCCATAGGTTGACCTTGACATCATCATCTCCACCTAATCTATCATGTTTGAGCTTAAACCCACTGCTTAGTGAGTAACAAACACCTGGGGTGTTACAGCCCTCCCCCCTTAAAAGAATCGCGTCCCGAGATTCGGAATGGAAGACCTTTTAAGGAAGAGAGACACGTTATCTAGTTCACAACATCTGCTATAGCATTCAGGTATAAAGCTTCAACATCGGTGAACAATTTGGTCAAAAGCACTTTCTGATACTTACTCTTTATGGTAAAATTTGTCTGAAGAATTTCCTTCATTGACTTCCATGAAGCATTGTTACTTTGGGAGGAATCCAAGTTAGCACGTATTGCATTCTCAGTGTACGGAGATCATTTGGTCCGTGAGCTGACCACTCACAAGTATCTGATTCTTAAGTGAGAACGGCATAGTCCGTATGAACTTTACACTAGACCAAAATCTTCAGAAGTATACTCGTTAAAATGACTCTATGTTCACAACGTTTGAAAAGCAGTCCTCTACCAAAATGGCTTGAGCACAACCTTCCAAAAGGGTGAGATCATAGGCGACAAATATACTCTGAGGCTATAGGATACTGACTAACCAATAGACAGGTCTATGTTGGTTGTAAATGTTCAATCATTTAGATATCAACTAATGGAAAGCTACTTACTATTCCATGCGTACAGTTCTCTTTATCTGATGACAACACTGTATTATCTGAGTCTGTTGAGGGGTCAGTGAATGTGATAGCTGACTCTGTCGACTTTCTATTTCTGCCAACAGCTATCTAAAAGATCCTTTTATCCAAAGAAAACAGTTATCTAGGTTGAATCAGATGCAACCTCTTAGATAAAAACCTTTATAAGGTACTAAAGTATGTCACCATTGGAAAATAATTCCCAAAGAAAGATGTAGCGAGGCCTTAAGGACAACAAAAGTTGTAAACATTCACTAAACCGCAGGAAGTAGTCTACCACCAAGCGATTGAGTAAAATTTTCCTTGGTGACTTAGTTGTACTGGAAGTTGAGTTGACTTGCAGCATAACAACTTCGTCAGGCCAACTTTCACCTTAGGCTTCCTCTTTAGGATCAAACAGCAGCTCTAGGATGGACAATCTGTTGTTTGACACTTCTCAAATTGCTTTCAAATTTTCCTCAACACTTTGTCCAATAAAGTTATGAACAAACCGTTTGTGGCACCTAAGGGCACATGGATGCTAATTAAAACTAGGTCATGCTTTCTCAAATTCTTCACTTTAGCTGATAGCACACCTTGCACTATCTGTGTGATTGTCCAGGATGGAATTGACTTGATCACAATGGCTCTAGAAGATAGAATATCTCTCAAGTTGTTGGCTAGTTGATTAACTTCTTGTTGGTTATTGCTCTGTAAGACATAGCCTTCGTAGCTACCAAAGAGTCGTTACCTAGCTGGAGATTAATCTTCCTATTAGTAACTAATCAGTTGACTCTCAACACTAAAAAGTTCCAAATCTTCACTCTTGACCACAACAACTGTGGTTGATGCAGAACAGATGGTTGCCAATCGAAGTTAGCAATACGAAGTTATTCTAGAGATGGTTGATTTCGATTGTATGGTCATTATGCATACAAAGGTTAAAATTTGCATATTGTGATGATTGATTCTTATCCAACGAATGACTTATCCAATTTTTAAGTGTTGGGTGTCCTTTTTATCCAATATAGATGAGATACTTGCTTACTAGATGACGTTCGTCAATAGTCTGACAACTAAGTAGAGTCACTTGTCTACCACCTATTGCAGTCTGTTAATGTTTATGTCGGTGACCTGTTCTTCAAAGATTTTCCCCTTAGCAACTTTAGAAGGAAGTTCCACTACTTTCGGTCTAAGATATGGATCTTACGATACGATTTGGAGAGATAATCAAGAAAAGGAACACGAGAAAATAACACATCGACTGTCGTTTTATAATGGATCATGACTAGAAACCGTGATACCAGCGTGTGCCAAGTAGCCAGCCATGTGTCTGCAGCCACAGGAGGCCCTTGGTTTCGTCGCGGCACCATCAGCGGCTACTCATAACCCCATTACTAAACGCACAACGAAAGTGAAATTTCAAGTGGCACCAATGGGCTGTAAGAGCAAGCGCCATACAAGGAGGGATAGCAAGCAAAGGTAGTCACAAGGTTTAGAATCATCACGAAAATGATCCGAAGATCAAAATATAGCACAAGAGAACATCGCACAATTGCCAAGGATAACTGAGCAAGAGACTCTTGCTTAAATTCTACGTACGACTTGCGTCCACCGAGGGGAGTACCAGATAAAAGATTGACAGGAGATTCATTCATGTTGGGCAACAACATGAGGTCAAGACTGATAAACATCCCGAGACTTGGGAAGGTTGGAGATGAATTAAGCAAATTTCAAGGCGAAAACCGATATGTAGTCATAGATTGAGTTGATAAGGTAGATGCACGAATTTGCAAGCACACGATTTAGAAGCCATAGCAGAGAGACATTGCGTCATACTAGCTAACCTTTGGGAGAGGCAACCGAGAGGTCCAACATAAATTTGGGTGCGGTCTCCACAACTGGCAACGTACGAACCATGGTCAAAGGCTAGCGTTGATAAAAATTAACTTGGTTGGTCAGTCGATAAGGGTCTTCACAAAAAGGGTTGGAAAACATCCACGGCTATGCAAACATATAGGAGAACTAAACTTTGGGCTTTCGGTCAAGCAAAGGCATGGATACAAACATTCAAGGGCTAACCACCAAGTCTACAGGCTCAGGCTCCTAAGAGAGAGAACCTAATTGAAGACAACAACCATATAATTACGTACGTGAATGTTGTTCTAGGATAAAGCTATGTGACCCTCGTATGCTCACCGAGGACAACCGAGGTGACAACTAGGGCATTACCTAGATAACAAGCACACATACAACATTACAGTCAAGTAGACATGGGAGAAAATTCACACGAATGGGCTTAAGCAACCAATACAAAGCACAAGGCTCACTCAAACAAGCATTTATCTAAAGCAAGGACTAACTACAAGTTTAGTCCAAACAAACGTTAGCTAAGGAGGCCAACTTAGCATGTGCCCAGAATCTGGACAGCAACGCAGTAGTTACTTGTTTCAACCATAACTGAGGTTATAGACATCTCACAAAGGTGATCCTAGACTTTCTAGAAAGTTTAGGAATATGACTACACTTTAGTTATTCATACCAAAAGCAAATTCATAGATTAACATGATAAAAATGCTAATATTTCAGATCTGTACCAATATGGACAGAAAACTGACAAGAACTTCGAAAATGCGTAACTGGAGTTCTAGGGACCCAACAAGGCTGAGCCTTAACTTTATGTAAAGCTTATTAAGTTTTCTATAACTTTCTTATTATCGTATTAGGATGATTCCACAGCTAACAAGGTTAATCAACACAAAGAAGACATTTCTGCCCAGATTTGGACAGATTCTGTCATTCAACTTCACAAGCTCATAACTGGTGACTTACATCATCAAAAGTAGTGATCTTTAGCATTTTGGAAAGCTTAGAAAAAGTACTACACTTCCTCTAATATTTCCAAGACATGATTCCATAGGCACATAGGTCAAATAAAGAAAACATTCAGATCTGTTCTGACATGGGCAGATTCTGACAACAAACTTCTAAAATTTATAACTCCCAAACCATAAGGCCTAGGGTCATGAAATTTTAGAACAAGCCAAATAAGTAAGTTACCTACAACTTTGGTATTCTGTATAACTACAGAAAACACCATGATGGCCATAAAAGCATCACTACAACAGAAATCGCTCTAGCAGCCAACGTTTAATATGCAAACAAAGCATGCATTTGTTCTACTTAACAAGAGAGCACACAAACATGTTATTCTAGTAGCTCTAAACATTATTACCTTAGACCAACCAATTTAATTCATTCACAAGAATCAAAATCACTTAAGTAAGGTCTAAAGCATTTACAAATGCTTGTATGAACAACACATCCCCCATTTGGCTAAACTATAGGACATTTACAGGTTCAAGCATGTAACCACACTTATTTCTAGCAAGGCTAAGCACACATTTTTCTCAAGCATTTCCTATTCAAGCAACATGGAACAAAGCATTCTCGTTTAACTCCACACAAGGGAGATAGTGCAACACATTGATCACAAGTTACTTATTATCGAACAAGGGTGAGAGGAGCATAGCTATGCATAAAGCAACAATCATGATAATACATGCTTCGTCCTATTCGTCCTCACAAGATTGCCAACCTATGGTGGCGATCACGTTCTATGTCGGTGGCATAACACGCACTCTCTCGATATATATCTAGTCGTTAGCTACATTCGACTTACGCATTCGTGGTTAGCGTACCTGCAGAAAAATTTCATTGCAGCCCAACATTTCCCAATATAGCACACAATGAAAGCAGAGAAGTAAAATTCTAAGTACTCCCATGTACATATACCCCCGTATATGTACATGTAGCACCAAAACTACCCGAATCATTCGATCACCCACAATTAAGTACCTTCATATATACATGTGTGTAACATGTAAATAATCCAGTAACCAAAACTAGCTCTCCCCTAGACCGCAGTTTGTACGGTCATGCTCTCACAACTCACACTTACCTGAGCGTAGGTGCGATGTTGCATAAAAGTAAACTAGCGACATATATGACTATCTCATATATGAAGGCTACCACCAATCTAACACACCGGGTAGCATAGTGTGGGAGAGTCATCACACATACATACCTTGGCCTGGGCGTAGATGCATAAATGAAAACCCCCCAAGTTAGTACTTATATAAGCCACCTACTAATCCTTATATGGGCATAAGGAAATTGACCACTGGCATACTAGGTTTAGAATTCAGATTTCACAAACCTATATATAGCTATAAGTTGATAAAACTGATTTTATAAAACAAAACCTTTGTTTTAAATACACATACGACAAGTTTAATGTTGAATCTTGCTCCGATACCAGCTGTAACAGAACCGTCCAAATTATAAGAGCACAAGTACAAAAACAATCACCGAAGTGATCAAATTCTCGCACTTGAGCCCATATAACTCCGGTAGTCCAATGAAATCACGAGGGATTTCATACCAACCAACATACAAGCCAAGATCGTAGTGATTCAACATAACAAGTCACATGTTACAACCATTTCACAAGTAATTCAATATACATCGGAGTTCAACATAGTTATTACAACCTAAGTTCAAAAGTAGCGGAAGCAAAGTAATTTAAAACTAACATTAATCTTATTTCAAATACATGCCAGTACCACGGTCGACTTCCAACAAAAGCATTAGAGAGAAGATAACTCAGAAGGATCATGCCCATGATCACACTCCGCCTCTAAGGCAGGAGCCAACCAACTCTTGCAGCCGTCATGATACATCATAACCTGTAACAAGTGGGGGATAAAACCCTGAGTACAAGAAGGTACTCAGCTAGACTTACCCGTCAGAAACCAGAAATAAAGGGACGCCAAGGATCATGCAAGGCTGATATAAAGTGGGGCTAGCTTGACAACATTTTGCATAAAAGCTTAATATAGATGATCAATCATTAATGCTTAAGCATCAAGTTAATTCTCATTAACCTATCATCTATATTAGAACCTGTACTAGAGCACTCACTTTATTAGGAGCAAACAATATTAACCATAGCAGGTATAAATTGAGGCAACCTTTCCATCGTTATCCAATTAACCATCCATTCAATTTAATGGAATCTACGTTGCCGCTGCTCAAGTCAAGTGCTCACTAACCGGGAGCGACGGCGATTCGAATCGAATTCCTATCCAGCTGGAGGGGTATTTCTAACACTCACCGCGCAGGCCCCTGCCAGGGTCGCACAAGCCACCTTTCGTACAATTCAGGAATCGCGGGTCCGAATGATGTCGCAACCCCAAGGGCGACACTCTGCCAGGTGATAGGGACTCTAACCCCCCTTGGTCTCACGCCAATATCCCCAAGCACATCCTTTCTCTCCTCCAAGAAGCGACCTACCATTCGATTCCCGGCTTGAACCATATTACTCGGCTTCGCGGTCGGAACGACTTATCCGGCCAACTAAGTGTTAGACTGCGTTCAACATGACTCAAGGACGTACAGCGAATCGGTCCTTAAACGACTCAGACGGGGATAGATTCACACCCAAGACCTCCATGCCTTGTTGCTTCACTATCGTCATCCCGCCCGGTCTCATTTCATTTTATTAACACATGGTTCCATTCCACGATAGCAAATATAGCCAACCGTGCCATATATGAATATCCCTACATCTCGCAGGTGACAGGAAATCACCTGACTTCTACCGCTTAAAGTAGGGCTAAGCATCTACTCGATCCTAGTCTATGTAGGATTCAGGGATTCATATATCTGGACAAGGAATGATATAATGCAGCAAGGTTTTCAACCAACTCCTACCACTTAATGCAACAATACTTATAACATATATAGAATTAATTGCTTTGAAGATAGGAGGCTTATAATGCTCCGGGGCTTGCCTGGGATCCGACTCAAGTTAGAGTATGTCAGAAGAAACTCGCTTGGCGAGCATTCCCTCCATCTAACACTTGTTCGGTCTTTCTATCTTCGGGATGGATCCACCAAACACCGTCTTCGGGTTTGGCTCCAACGCCACATCACATCCTTTACGTTTTTCAGCTAGCGTACCTAAATGAGATGCAACCATGCACATGTGTGAATGCATAGAAGTGCAATAAACAGAGTAATCAAACAAACATACCAAAGTTCTCATCAACACCTAGAGCTAATTAACTTAATCCACATTAGGGCATAACATAGAAGATGACAAGCACATCAAGCAAGACACAAGCCTCAAGATCACAGGGTACTAACCCAAGTACTTTCAAAGGTATGAGTCACACTTCAACACACTAGCATGGCAAAGTTAATCAAAGTACTACAACTAAAATCTGTCACTTTCTGGACATACATACAGTAGCTCAGTAAATTAATCATAACTGGAGATCCTTAAATCCAAATGACTTGCAAGAAGACATTCTAGAAAGCTTATGAAATTATCTACATTTCATCTTTAAACATCTAAACCTAATTCTAATACTTACCAGGTCGAAATACAGAAGGTACAGAATATGTCCTGGAAGGACAGAGAGCAACATAAATCTGAACCCAACTTAGAACAGCTGTAGTTTCTAAACCATATGGCCAATTGCCACCAAAATTTAACAGCAGCTAGATCATGAAATTCACAACAACTTTGTTATAGCACACAAGACATGAAAACATCATTTGCATAGGGTAATTAACAATATTCTCAAATCTGTTCAGAAACCTCATTTGCAAGAAATAATTATTAACTTATGTTGCAAACATATAATTGAATAAAACCAACTTTACCAACATTTCATACATGACTAATGAACACCAGAAAACATAGTGTCAGTTACTAAACAAATTCTTTTAATACCTTTTCTTAATTTATTTAGATAATTAGGTGGAATTATGACCACATCATAAAGATGCTCAATAAATTCTACCAAAATTACAGAGGCCTACACCTGCTCCCAAAAGTCTACTGTCCAAATTTGAAACCATTTGGACATGTATAACAACCTCTATGAAAAAGACAAAAGGCTATAGCAATAAATCATGTGAGAGCAAGTAAAACCTAAAACTCAATATTTTCTGTGAACACAGGGCCATAGAATGAACCAACATCATAGAGCAACATCATAATAAGGTGATGGGACAACATTTTCTATTTTATCATTTATATATTATTTATAAGCTATTTATCAAGCCTTAAACAAGTTAAATCAATAACTAGATCATACAATAAGCAATGACTATGAAATTTATACCACAGTACATCCATATCATGACAAACCTACCATCAAAATTTCACATCATTTGGAGCATCACAACTCAAGATATAAAATGACAAGCAAAATAATATAGATTTCCTTATTTATCAAGGTCCAATCACAACCCTAAGAAAACAGTGAACAATTAGTGTGTTTAATATTTTTCCTAGCAAGTACATGTCATCACAAAATTAACAAAACAAGAATCATCATTTTTGGAGTTCTAAAACTCTAGATATGGCTCTGCTCAAGTTGGTAATTATTTTTGGAGCATTTTTAAGGCTTAAATAAAGACATCAGAAAATATCTACAACATGTAACATATTATGACTCCACTGCATAGATCTTTTCCCAAGGTTTCCAAAAAGTCCGCTTTTGCTATTTTTTGGATTTACCTAGCAAGAGATATGCATTTTAGAAGATTTAACGAAATTCTAAAATTCAAAATCGGAATAAAACAACCCTAACAACATTCGCTAGGCACACCCGATCACACACCCAGGACGGTCACTCCCTTAAACCGACAAGTGGACCCCGGAGTCCGGTCGGGCCCGCTTGTCATATGAGAGAGTCACGGGGGGGGGATTGGTCTTCGTCTTCAACCTCCGTCGGCCGAGCGCGGGAGGCGAACACCGGCCGGCCAACCGACGGTGGGGCAGTCGCCGGCGGCGAGGGTGCCCGTGCGGCACCAGTGGGCCCACGCGCACCCACCGGTGCACACGGCATGGCCTGTCAAGCTCGGAGGAGGCGGGGCCACGAGCGCCTGCGGTCGGCAGCAGCGCCACCGCGGCCGGCCGTGCCCCGGCGACGGCCTTGGCCCGGGGAGGAGCGCGGTGGCTTGCCTGGAGGAGCATGCACGCGCAGAGGGGCGCAGCTCGGACAATGGAGGGCCGAGGCGACATACCCACATCGAGCTCGAGCACGAGCGGCAATGGCGGCCATGGCCGGTCACCGTGACGATTTCCCTACCTCGACGGCTTACTATGGCGCGGGTAGGTTAGTGAGATTGAGGAGGCCATGGTGTAGCTATTGTCGCGGCGAAGGAAGATGGAGGCGCTGCCACGGCAGTGGATTTGGCAGCGGCGAGCTTGGAGCCCCGCTCCGACGCCCATGGCAGACACGGCCACGCCGAGCATGCGGGGAGCTCGGGAGCGACGAAGGGAACGAGAAGAACGGCCGAGTAAGAGGAAGCGAGACCAAGGACAGGCGCTCGGGTGGCTCCCCAATGGCACTGGCTCACGGCACGCGGCAGCGAGGAGAAGCACATGGCGGCCACGTTCCCTGCACGCGTCACCCGGTGAGGACATTACTCGAACAGGTGGCGTGTGACCGAGTGACTCCGGTTGGGCGTGTTTTTGGGCCTCCTACACGCCGAATTAGACCTTGGGCCAAGAATCGAAGTTGTTGTCCATGTAACCCCCTACAATTTTTGTTTAAGCACCATGGTCATAAGACCCACAGATTAGGAGATAACTAAGCCCAAAGTTGACAGTGTAAACAGGTTAAGCTAGGGCTCGGTTTTGGGATTTTTAAATGCCAAACTTGGTCAAATTGATTCCAAATTTTTACATGTTGTTCTCCAACAAATTGTTTCCAACTTTCATTTTTGGACCAATTTAAGTTTCTTAGTAAAAACTCGAGAACGCGGGATGTCAATGTCGAAGACACTGAAATCGGGGTTTTAAAATTGTTAAGTGTTGGAAACAGTCCAAATTCTGACTTGTGGGCCCTGTTTGAGCATGTTACACACATTTTCATGACTTGACTCTTAAACAAAGTTTGTTCCTTATAAAATTCTTTATGACTTTGTCAAAGGGTGCATAGTCATGCAAAACTTCTAGGTCCCACTTTTAAAACGGTCAAACCAAAGTGTTCCCGGGTCCATACATGGTCAACCATCACTTAGAAGCACATTTAGGCAAAATGATCAACATGAACATTGTTCCATTAAGTGCCCTAAGTGTAGTTAAGGTGTTGTAGAGTTCATCTGGAGTCATTTGGACAATTTGCAAAGTTTGGTTGATGTTCTATAGTTCCATTAACTTAACGGGGCAATTTCTAATAGGAATGGAACTTATCATTTCATGTGACTTTTTGATTCCAAACTTCATGAAACTTTTCCAGTGACCAATATAGATGAGTATTGATGTGAGACACATGAAGATATCCCAATAACACTACCCAAGCATATATCTTGAAAAGGGGCATATATGTAGAGCAATAGTGTAACATCCGACTTTAGGTTAGACTCATCTCCATAGGTTGACCTTGACATCATCATCTCCACCTAATCTATCATGTTTGAGCTTAAACCCACTACTTAGTGAGTAACAAACACCTGGGGTGTTACAAAAATTCCTCAGGTTCTACGATGAATACAACATCCGCATCGATTGGGCCACCGTGGCGCACCCCTGCACGAACGGGCAGGTCAAGCGCGCCAACGGTATGATCCTGCAAGGAATCAAGCCCAGGATCTTCAATAAGCTGGACAAGTTTGGTGGAAAATGGATCAACGAGCTCCCAACAGTGTTGTGGAGCATGAGGATGACACCTAGCCGGGCAACAGGCCACACACCCTTCTTCATGGTCTACGACGTCGAGGCAATTTTCCCCACCGACCTCGAGTATGGGGCCCCCAGGGTCATGAAGTACAAGGAGTTGGAGGCAAAGGAGTTTCTCAAGGACGCCTTAGACCAACTAGACAAAGCTCGCAACACCGCCTTGCTCCACCCCGCCAAGTACCAGTAGGCCCTGCGATGGTACCACAGCCGTCAGGTCAAGGGCCACGCCTTCAACATCAGTGACCTAGTGCTCCGCCTCGTCTAGAGCAAGAAGAGCTGCCACAAGTTGTCATCGCCATGGGAGGGGCCGTATGTCATCGCAGACGTGCTCAGGCCAGGCACCTACAAGCTCGCGACCACCGACAGCAGAGTCTTTACCAATGCCTAGAACATCGAATAGCTACGTCGCTTCTACCCTTAACTTTTCCAAGTCGCAAGTCTTTTTTGGATGTAAAAACTAAGTTTCTAAAATAGAGAAGAGTTTTCCCTTATCGTTTTGTTTGGCCATCAGTGACATCCGACCCTAGCAACGACTGCCAGGGGTTGGATCCCACTCGAGGGCTAACAGGGACATGTACGTATGCATGCTTACTTTTTGGAAACATTCATTTTTTACATCCAACCCCTCGCCCAAGTTAAGGACGAAAGGCAAAAGGCCTCGAAAGATAACTCTAAGGGCAGCAAGTCGGACAGCGGGAAGCCCACGGCCCTGACGGCCATGGCGACCTTGCTCACTCGCACGCCCTAAAGTTCTCTCGCCCACCTCGCGCCTTGCGAGCTTAACAAACAAGGAGGGGTCGAAACACACCAACTGCATCGCACAAGACGCACGAAAGCCTTAACCCGAAAAAGGCTATGCATTCAAACAATGAAAGTTTGCTTAAAACGAAACCCAGACGAAAATGAAATAATTGTTCAATTACAAGTCTATGGCACCATGGCTTGAATCTTAACTACCTAACCCCCATGGGGAGCACTAATCTGTGGCAGAACTGCCTAATCTAATGCCCTCCCAAGAGTACTTGTCTTCCATTAGACACTAAGTACCTAAGAGAGAGCACTAAACTCTGCGATTCCGTCGAGCACACCCAACGGGAGAACTCAAAAATCCATATTTTTCCATCAGGATCATAAATGAGAGATAAAGCTTACAACATCCTGTCATTTCTTACATCACTTTTAGTACAACATCAGAGTAATTCATTATTTGATTATAACAGCGGAATATAAAACGTTATCAGAGCTTTAGCGGAATGGAAATCATTGAAGGTCAAGTTTAAACATTACCATGATGAACATTTATATACATGAAATGATAATAGGTTATAAGTTTTTCCTTTGAAAACATTTTTGGTGGGAGTTTAAATAAACACTACGTCCGCACGTAAAGGAAATCCTCGCTGAGCCCACCAGGAGGTTTCCACACCCAAGTGCTAGCTCCAAAAACTTGTCACCTGCAATAGGGTAGAACAAACCCAAAGTACTCAATTGTACTCTGCAAGACTTACCCGTCAGGAGGAAAGAAAAGACTCCAAGGATATGCAAGGTTATCTGGCTGGTGGGTTATTGCAACTGCAGGAAGCATTACTAAAGGTGCATCCTTATATTCAATTTTATTTAGCAGTTATCAGTAGTTCATTAACAAACCATTCTAGGTAAGCATCTGTTCTACTTTCAAGCAAAGGTTGAGCCATCAGAACCATCTTTCCATCTTTCATCTTTCAGTTCTTACTACGGTGCCCGGATCAAGTCATATCAGACCGCTTACGCGGCGATTCGCGAATCAATATAGCCCAGCTGGGTACCCTGAAAAACACACGCCCCGCCCGTACCGAGGTACAAATGGGACCAACCCATTATCCTCCTGTCAAGAGAACCGAGTCCCTATCCATACTGGGACTCCAAGCCCCCGCCCTCTCGCGGTGCTTAGACCTCCTAATACCCATATATAATCCACCTTCAGTTGGTCCGGATGGAGCCGGAACCCATGACAAGAGAATAACAAGTCTTTCTAGCCCCCATCCGCTAGTATATGCTCGGGATAAGGAGATCTGTGACCTGACAACCATCCAAATGCAACGACCGGTCCTTAATCGACACAGGCGGGACAAATGCAACCAGAGCCTTGCTCGGATTGCCCAACCAAGTCCATATCAAATTCCAAGTACAGTCCCGCCCGGTCTCCAATTATTATCCATATATAATCCATGGGATAGTAACATGATAATAGTAACAATAATATATTTCCTATCTCTCGCGAGTGACAGGTAATCACTCGACTTCTACCGGAGTCCTGTAGCATAGCAATCTATACAATCCTGACATACTAGTAAGATTCATGGGATCAGGATATATATATGCAAGTGGGTTTCATTCAACTCCTTAAAACTTAATGCATAAGCATAGATAAAGTGCAGAATAATAGAGGTTATGCACCAGGGCTTGCCTAGGTAAAAATATAACCAAATGTTAGTACGCCATCTCCGGGGCACGATCACCATGGCATCATCTTTTGGGTCAACGCCAAGTCCTCCGGTTGATCCATCGATCCATCATCGTTCCTATTATGATTTACGCGAATGCAACGCAGAGACATAAGTAAAAGACAGCAATCACAGCTCTCGTCGTACGACTACGTCTCGCAAGCTAACGAGCTAGCCACACACCAACTCACTAGGCCACTATCCACATTGTCGATTCAAACGTTATTTCTCAACAAGTGTTTAGTTATATAAACCCGAGATGTCGCGTTATTCATTTTATCGATTTACTACATATTCAAACTAGAGCTTATTAATTATCCTAGCAACTAATTATTTTAGAGCTACAAAAATTATAGTGGACACCTAGTAGTACTAGAAGTTTACTATAAAATTTCTAGGATTAATGCTATCACTGATTATTCATAACAATTCTTATAAGTTCATGTTTGATAATATTAAATGCATTGAAGTAATTAGAGCAAGCCTAAAAATAGTATAAAACTACGTGAACCAATTACACCTTTATCTAGATCATGATTTCAGGAAACTAACAAAATTGGTTCCACTATTTTTAGACAAGATAACTCTACTGCACCTACATCACCTAAAGACCAACCGGCTGTATAAACCTTATAAAATTGGAGCATTTATGTGGCCTATAAATTTAGTACAACACAAACAAAATTTATTCTGAACTTGTTATAATTTCATCAAGTAATATAAAAATGCATCGATGTTAATATACAAGCACACTGTGATTTTTGCACTTGCAGGATGTAGATCTCAGTAATATAAACCTAACATAATCGAGTTTTCTATTTTCAGATTTATCTACGTTTTTATATGGAATTTACAATTTGGTAACTAATCTACGGACTTTAGAAGATCTAACCATATAAGCTAGCAACATTTTACAAAGAAAACCATATACTTTCTTTAGACGAAAACAGCCTCTCCCACTATTTATTTCTCTCTAGTATTTTCGCAACTGGAACCTGGTCTTACCTTCTATTTCTCTCCACGGACAGAGAGCAGAGCACGCTATGGGGGACTGGTCGGCCGGCGCCGATTCAGCCCGGTGGGTGGCCGGCGATAGCGATTGAGGGCCGCATGCCCACCCGAGGACCCGCTCAAGCCTGCGGGAGCTCGCGGTTCCGCTGGGGACGGACTGCAGAGCTGCGCCCACGCGCAGTAGTGGACGACGGTGGCGGCTCATGGCGGTAGCGCATGCTAGCGGGTTGCGCGGCTGGGGAAGAGGCGTTCTATGAGCGCGCAGCAACGGGGGAGGTGAGGGCGTAGTTGTCCAAGGCGGGGAGGTTCAGAGGACGAGCGAGAAGCGATAGCCGCGGAGCTCTTCTTGCCGGCGTGCACAGCCACGGCATCCACGCTTGTGGCCATCTGATCGATCCTGATTATATAAGCTAGCTAACTGCTTTAGTCTGTGGCCAGGTCACGGTCGTCGTCAGGTCGTCGTCGTCGCCGGTCCATCAATGAGTCAACGTCCTATCCCACGCACTGTTGAACAATGACCCTACTTTGCATCCGTGTGCTGCCACTGTGCTAGTACTGGGGTAGTGTGGTGGGACAACACTCAACAGGGAGAGCTTTGAAGGCTTTGAAGGCCGATGAAGACCGTGCAAGTCTCTACATTCAACAATTGCAATTCCAGAAGACTAGAATCATACTTGGGATGAAACAACGTTACCGACAGGTCTGTGCCAATTAAAAGCATCTGAATGGCTACATGCATCTGAATGGGAATTGAGCTCTGTTTACTTTTCTCGCTGAGAGTGCTGGGGATGGCAAAGGCGCCAGCGGGATGCAGCAGGACCCGGCATTAACTCAATGTGACGCAGGGGCGCAGCAAGCCGCCCAGCCCCAGCGCAACGCAAATAATGGCGCGCGCGGGCACAGTGCGACGAGACAAAGAAGGCAGGACGTGGCCAGCGGGCAACACCATGTACGTGACTTGGGAGCAACGTGCGGCGAATTTGGTCAAGCGGTCAATCAAGCAGGCATGCATCACTTTGTTGCGTGCGTAAGCTTTCATTTTTCATTTTTTATATATATTTTATCAAGATATATAAATCATTATATACATTTAGAGATGTATTTCTAAACACTCCGAAGCTACAAAACAGGGCAACAAGCATCACACAGAAGTGGATTAAAGAGGGAGATATAGAGGTGCCAAGCCATGCACTAGCTCAAGAACACAGGCTCGACGTGGAGACCGGTTGAGGAGGTAGGCAGGCAGCAGCAGGCAAGCAGTACGTGTGCGAGTGTGCAACTTTCTTCCCTCTTTTTTTTTAACTAAATATGTTTGTAATTATGTAATTATAAATATGCCATTATTCCTTTGTCACTGATCTACGTACACACATATGCATATATACGTTTATGTATATATTTATCTGTAGAGATTTACTCGGAGAGAAATAAGTTTGTACACTACCTTAATTAATATAGCAGCATGCTTATCAAAATGAAATACGTGAGTGTATATGTATCTTTCTATATATTTTTATTTGTTTATTACTAAATTAGCCAACTAGCAAAATATAGACACGTATAAATAACCCTCTCTAAGATATTAACTAGAGCAACACACCACAAAAGCACATCATATAAGATTCGGGAATCATTTCATGTGTGTTTTAAATTTAACCTCCGAAAAACTTGTTTAGTTAATTTCTTTTAGACCTTAACCATGTGCTAAGTAAGCTAGTAACACCAGGGGTGTTACATAATCCCTCTATTCTATCTCACAGGGCCTGCAAAAGGGGGGCGACTGCAGCTTCACGTGCATCCAGCTCGGCGTTCGAGTAGTTGTCTAGGTACCCTAGCCTCAGCGCCTCCAGGTTGATGTTCACATAGTGGGAGCGGGCGACGGCAAAGACCCGGTTAATAGCGCCACGAAGGATGCCCCTTTCCAGCTCACGTACTCGATGGGGAATCTGACCGGCGCACGCCACCAGCGTGTTCGCCCCTGCCGGCTGCACGACCTGAAGCTCATTGCAAACCAAAGTGACAATGCCGGACAGGGTGGCATGCCCCACGGTCGCCTGATCGCGGGCTTGCGTGACCTCGACAAGCTCTTGTTCCACCTCTACGAGCCTGCCCTAGAGAGCTATCCAACACGGACGACGACCGCATCAAAAAAGGAAAAAAAAGAGAGAACACAATGACCCCGAAAGATGGCGATGGCACGGAAAGGAAAAGACTCACTGTTGGCGCTCGCCCGTAGTTGATTCGCCTCCTTGCGCAGGGACTCCGCCGCAGTTTCCAAAGCTTGGGCACAGGCCCTGCCTCAGCTAACCTCCGCTGTGAGGTCAGCAAATGACTTCTGGGCTTCCTCCTTCCATCTCTTTTCCTCCTCGACTATGCCCATCAGATCACCCAATTGACATTGGACGTTAGCATGATTCTACCGGGCTAAATCACGCTCCGCGCGTAACTGCAACTCGGTCTGGCGCAACTGGTAGCGCTCCCTTTTAATCTGAACAGCCTCCGCAATCTCTCGGTGCAAAGCCACAAGCTCCTTCTCGGCCCGTTCCGCTCATTGACTCGCCTCCACCTCTCGAGATCGAAGGCCAGCCGCCTCTATGACAAGTTTGTCCCAGTCCACCTTCTGCTCATGAAGGAACTGAGACTTCCTCTGGCTTTGTGTCTTCAGCGACTGCAAGAAGAAAAACGGACCAGAAGCCAAAGGTGTTAGATGGGAGCTACGCAACGCAACTATGTCATACCTAGAAAGGCTCGAGGGCGCTTTGCAGGGTGGCTGACGCGGAGCTCATGGTACGCGCCATGCTCCCCATCCTCTGATCAAAGGCGCGCCACTCCTCCCTCTCTGAAACATCATCAAGGACAAAGAGAGTGGCCCCGGGGAGTACGGGTCGACCCACTTGATCTGAAGCAATGTTGCGCTATCCCCGGATGAGGCCGCACCCCCTTGTGATGAAACGCCCGCAGGGATGATCGCCCTGGTGTCGGGTACCGCCGTCCCCGCCTGCGGCGGCGGGGTCACGACCGGTTGCGCAACGACCGCCGCGCATGTCGCGGGAGCGGTTTCTTCCATCCGCCCTTCCCCTACATGCTCTGCCACGGGCGGCACCACCAGCGCTACTGGTGGCTCCATCTGTGCCGCCGCCACGACCACCAGGGGCTGCTCCATGACCGTCACAGGCACTCCCTGAGCGCTTGTCAGGGGACGCTCCCTGGCGGGTGGCGCCGTGATCACCAGCGGCACCTGATGGACTTGACCACCCATTACTGGGGTGCTAGCCGTCAGCCAACTCGCATCCTAGACCCTGACGCTCTTCTGTGGTGCCAGCTCCAGGGGAGGCAAGACCAGCCCCGCACTGCGAAAAATGGCAACGGTGAACGAACGACAAAATATCAGAGACAGAACAGCACGACACCAAAGGGTTCATGACTTACGTGTTCATCCACGGACGCTTCAAGGCTGGGCCCCTCGACCTCGCTCACTCTTCGTCAGGGCGTTGCCTCTTCTGGCCCCCCGAGGGCTCAGGCGGGGAGGGGGGATGGCTCGCTGACGATGAACCCTGAGGCTCCCCAAGGGGATGATCCACTGTCACTGGCCCCCGGGGAGCATCCTCCTCTACGTGGTGTGGGGATGAGTCTGATGCCCCTTGGATGGGCCCATGTCCGCGTTGGCGGGCAGCTGCCAGGACGCCTCCTGGTCCTTGCGCTCCAAGTGGTACCAATCGAGCTCGTCCCTTATAGTGGTAGGCCTCTCTTTCCCTTCCTTCTCCTCATCAAAGGTGTCCTCGCCACGGGCCTGCCTTGCATGCTTCAGTTGCTCCTCTTTCTTTTGGTCTTCCTTGGCTTTTTTTTGCACCACATTCGCAACGTGGTTCACCACCCTCTCGGCCGTGCTTCACGGCAGGGGCGCCAAATGCTCCATCAGCATAAGATGCCTTGGCTGGCACCACCCAGGAGATAGTTAGGGGAAGCCAAGAAAACACATGAATAAGAAATTTAGAGGGGATAAGGAGCTTACGAACTCAATGAAGCCAGGCTCCGGGCGCATCGGGGGATGCCCTGGCATAAAAAATAGATAGTCATGGGTGGCACTCGTTGGACCCTCCTAGGAATCCATCACGTCCTTGATACGTTGGGCAATCTCGAAGAAGGTGACCGGGTCCTCGGTGAGCATCGTCCCCTCGGATGGTGCACCGGGAACCATCTGGTGCAGAGGAAGCGCACGTACCATCAATGGTGCCACCCTCCTTTAGTGGTATGCACCGATGATGCCGGCCCTGTTCAGACCATTCTCCCTCAGGATCTTGATGGCCATGAGGTGATCCTTGATCCTCTTCATCTCCCTCTTGGGGACTCCCCACGCCCATCGCTCCGAGGCCGCCTCGATCACGCTACCGAAGAACTCTAAAAGGGCGAGCCCCGGCAAAGCAGGGGAGGCGATGTTCTTCAGGTAGAACCATTGGGAGCACCACCCCCTATTCGGCGCCGATAGCCTTGTGGGAATATACTCACGGGGCCGACCACCGCCCCTGAGATGGATGCTAACGCATCCCATTGGCAGTGGCACCTCCGTCTGATCCAGCGTCCTCTCTTTCCGTAGCTCAGAGGTGAAGAAGTAGTGCCAAAGGTCCCAATGGGGCTCGACCCCAGGAACCCTTCACACAGCGTGATAAAGATCGTGATGTGTTGGATCCTATTGGGATCTAGATGTTGCAGCTCGATCCTGTACTAATCAAGGAGCCCGAGCAGGAAGCGATGGGTGGGAGCCACGAGTCCACGCTCATGGAAGTGCACGAATGACACCACGTAGCCATCAGGCGGCGCTGGGAACCTCTCATTGCCAGAGAGGATCCACTTGAGCGCATCAGTCCTCGGGGGCAGGAGCCCATGATGGACGAGACCTAGCATGCGTGCGTCACCGCACATCGAGCGGCTCCATAGATCCATGGAGATGAGTTAGGGAGGGCGGAGGATTTCGGATACGGCGGTGTAATCGAAAGCTTGGCCGGTGGCGAAGGCAAGAGCGAGGAAGGCTAAAATCATGGGTATAGGAGCGGATGTGCGCGATGAGACCTAGGGGGTAGGCCCCCTAGTTTTATAGGGGCAGAGAAGGCAGAGTGCCACCTATCCACCCCGGTCCGCGTGCCCGCTAAGTCCTGTCACCACGTCCCATCGTGGGTCGTGCATACGTGACTTCTCGATGACCCCTTGAAGAACACGTCGAGCGACCACCAGTCCAAGCGAACTATGGGCCTCCCCGGGCAAAAATAATGTGAAGCCAAGGACATCGCTCTGGCCCGCTAAGGCCCAAGGGTTTACTCGTCGGTCCACAATGTCTCATTGCGAAAGGGAATCATGGCCCAGCCTGGGTGGACCATCGACAACCCGCTATGAAGGAATACCTCACTCCTCGGCAGCCTCGGGGGCTACACTTGGCGGATGCGCTCGCACGCACCCCCGGCAGTCGATGAAATCCCCCAGCCAATCACATTCATATCACCCGGGGGGCTCGGGGGCTACTGTCGGGCACCAGTGCTAAGGTACCCGGTTAGAGGGCCTTGTCATTGGTGCCAAGATTGACTTAACAATCCAGAGCGTGGCTGGAGCCTGATTGTGGGCCTTTGTGGAAAAGGCCCAACCCCGTTTTGGGTGGTCTAGGCATTAGCCCAGGGCTATCCGATGACCGCAGCATGAGCTTTGCCTCGCCCGACCCTTGGAGGCGCGGGGCAAGTGAGAGCGTGAGTTCCACCCCACCCGAGGGCTGAGGCACGGGCTCTGGTCCTGTCGGCCTGATAAACGTCGATCTCGTCTCGCCTGACCCTTTCGAGGAAGTCTCCACCTCGTCCAACGGCTCGGGAGGAACCTAGGGGTCAGGCGAGGCATCATTCGGGCCCGCGAAGGGCCTAGGCTATCTCCGCTCGCCCCAGTGAGCAAACAATTAATGACACGGCACCATGCCACGGCGCAAAAATCATCGCGCCCCATAGACCGCCGTAGCCACGTCACGCTACTCTTAGGGGTGTCCCCGCGCTACATTGCCTGGTGAACCAGCACTGCACCGTCTATGCTCGGTACTGCCCTAGACAAGGGGGCCATAGAGGGCGCCGCAAGCCACGCTGCGCGCTGTGGCAGAATAAGATCTGATGGTTGGGCAGATGTCATGCCATCATTGCCAGTCACGACAATGGCGTGACGACGTGAGGGGCCGCCCCCATCCTCGACAACCGGCCCGGAGGGGCCCGCCTGTGGGAGAAGAAGCAGCACCACTATGGAAGCCTCTTCCTCGGCACTTCTTCTTTTCCTCTTCTTCCTTTTTCTTTTGCCGTGTACCCCAAGGCTCCTCCCTTAGGCTATAAAGGGAGGCCTTGGGACCCTTCTAAAAGAGAGACTGAACTTCTCAGTTCACTAGCACACAACCGCACGCACACACCACAAAGACTTGGAAGCTCTCTCCCTCTCTCGCCTATTTGTAAACCCCTACTGCAAACAAATCAAAGAGCAGGTAGCACAAAGCGCCACGACTGGAGTAGGGACATTCTACCCGAACCAGTATAAACTCTCATGCCCACCTTAGCTCAGCCATCCAAGTCTAAACGTGCAATGACATAAATTGCTAGCCATTGGTTTTGTGACACCGACAGTACCCATTCAAGAAAGCACTCTTCACATCCATTTGGTTCAACTTGATGTTGTGGGCACAAGCATAGGCTAGCAAAATGCGAATAGCTTCCAATCTAGCCACCGGGGCATAATTTTCTCCAAAATCAAGACCTTCAACTTGAGTGTAATCTTGAGCTACCAATCTTGCTTTGTTCCTTATAACTATCTCATCTTGATCTTGTTTATTCCAAAAGACCCACTTGATTCCAATCACATTATGATCCTTAGGCCTCTCAATTAATTCCTATACTTGATTTCTTGTGAAGTTGATTAGCTTTTCATGCATAGCATTTACCCAATCAACATCTTTCAAAGCTTTATCTATCTTCTTTGGTTCAATGGATGACACAAATGAGAAATGCTCATAAAATGAAGCCAATCTTGATCTAGTTTGCACACCTCTTGAAATATCTTCAATAATAGTATCCAATGGATAATCTCTTGCAATATTGGTTGGTTAGAGTACTTGAACTTGATTGCTTGCACTTGGTTGGTCATTTGGTTGAGATGATGAACTAGCCACTTGTTGTTGATCTTGCACTTGAGCACCATTTGTACTGGCTTGATTTTGATCATGAGAACCACTAGCTTGCACGTTTGAGTTAGAGAGCACTTGATTCTTGTCATCTTCAACATCAATCACCTCTCTAGGCCTTATATCACCAATATACATCTTCTTCATTGCATTGACTAATTGAGTGCCTCTCACATCATCTAGATTATCATCTTCTTCTTGGGAACCCTTGGTTTCATCAAATTCAACATCATAAACCTCCTCAAGAGTACCACTAGCCAAATTCCAAATTCAACATCATGAACTCTATAAGCCTTGCTAGTAGTGGAGTAACCAAGTAAGAGTCCCTCATCATATTTCTTCTCAAACTTGCTCAATCTAGTGTCTTTCTTCAATATATAACATTTGCAACCAAAAACCCGAAAGTATACAATATTATGCTTTCTACCATTCAAGAGCTCATATGGGGTCTTCTCCATCATTGGGTGACAATAGAGACGGTTGCTATAATAGCAAGCTGTGTTGATTGCTTCGGCCCAAAATGAATGACTAACATTGTACTCACTAAGCATTGATCTTGCCATATCAATTAAAGTTCTATTCTTTCTCTCAACAAGACCATTTGATTGTGGAGTATACTTAGCCGAGAATTGATGCCTAATGCCAAACTCATCACACAAATCATCAATTCTTGTGTTCTTGAATTCACTACCATTGTTACTTCTCACTCTCTTGATGGTGGTTTCAAACTCATTGTGAACTCTCTTGACGAATGATTTGAAAGTTGCAAACACATCACTCTTGTCAACTAGAAAGAACACCCATGTATATCTTGTATAATCATCCACTATCATAAAGCCATATTTATTTCCACCAATGCTAGTGTATGTTGTTGGCTCAAACAAATCCATGTGCAATAACTCAAATGCCTTAGATGTGCTCATGATGCTCTTCTTAGGATGTGTATCACCAACTTGCTTTCCGGCTTGACATGCACTACACAACTTATCTTTCTCAAATGTGACATCTTTTAAGCCCCTTACTAGATCATGCTTAATCAATCTATTCAGTTGTTTCATTCTAACATGACTAAGCCTTCTATGCCATAGCCAACCCATGCTAGACTTAGTGATCAAACATGTTGACAATTGAGTCTCACTAGCATTGAAATCAACCAAGTATAGATTCTCATATCTAATCCTTTGAATATGAAATTAGAGCCATCTACACTTATGATCTCTACATCATCCACACCAAATATGCACTTGAAACCAAGATCACAAAGTTGTGCTACCGATAAAAGGTTGAAGTTCAAGCTCTCTACTAGTAACACATTGGATATGCTCAAGTCATTGGATATTATAATCTTACCAAGCCCTTTGACCTTGCCTTTCTCATTGTCACCAAACATGATACTATCATAAACATTGCTATCATCGGTGTTGATTGAATTGAACATTCTTGAATCACAGGTCATATGTTGTGTGCATCCACTATCAAGTACCCAATGCCTTCCTCCGGCTTTATAATTGACCTACAAAAGAAGATCAATTCTTTTTAGGTACACAAACTTGCTTGGGTCTTTGAAGGTTAATGACTAAGGTATTTGGCACCCAAATGGCTTTCTTTTTTGAGCCCACAATTGGAGTACCAATGAACTTAGCATTCACACCATTCATGTAACACCCCAGGTGTTTGGCTCCCATAATTGCACCTGCATTTCATAAGCATGAGCATCATTCATCTCATTCATGTCTTTATTTTGCTTGCAACATGAGCATGCAACAAACTCCAATGTGTTTGTCTTGTAAATTGTAGCTTATGAAATGTGAGTGGTGCAACATGTAGATGTAACATGGGTGTCTCATACTTTGAAACATGGCAATGTTGTTAGTATAACATGATAAGATTACTAGTTGCAACAAGAGCTTGAAACATATGCAACATGGTGTTGCAACATTTTAGTTGAGATGCTTGTTTTGCTTGTTTCAACCTATGTGACACTTGGAATTGTGTGTGACCTTTGAGCATAGTGGTTAATTATGTCCTATAATGCCTTAATTACAATTAGGGTAATTAGTGGAACAATTTTCATGTTGATGGCTTGTGGTAATTATGCACCTAGGTGCTGTTTTTCATGCTAATTAGTGAAGTAATGCAAACTAAACTCTCAGAATCTCCAGATTAGAAGCAAAATCAGTTCAAGTCCATATTAACAAAGTTGTAGTAAATTTTGTAAGCTTCAACTTTGTCAATTGGCTCACTTCATGATTCAGCCTCTAAGCTAGTCAAATTCCCACTTTTCTGTGCTGCTGATTTTCTGTTGTCTCACAAAAACAGATTCTGTTCTTATTGATGAAGTAATGCAAACCTAAATTCTGATTTAGGTTTAGATCATATTGATGAAGTTGTAGAGAATTTTATGAGCTACAATTTTGTTAATTGGCTCATCTCATGATTCGGGCTGGTTTGAGAGCTACAGGGCTTGACAGCTGCTGTTATTCTAAAGATGCCCATGTTTCAATGTTGCAACGCTCTGTTGCAAGTGTTGCAGTTCAAACCGAGGAGGGGGAAATGGCCGACCGGCCTCAGACCATGACCGCCGCGTGGGCACATGGTGGCGCCCGTATGCCGGCCGCGGGCCCACCGGTCAAGCCGCGAGGTCCTCAAGGCCGCCACGAAGCCGACGCTCGCCCCTCACTCCATTCCATTCCTTCTTCCTCCCTCTGTCCTCGCCAAAGCGGACGACCGAGCCGCTGCCGTTGCCGCGAGCTCCGCCACCATCGCACACGCTCACCACCGCACCCCCATCCACCAGATCACATCCACGGGGCCACCACCATTCCCTCTACCTCCTCCACCCCTTTGTCTAGCAAACCGAGCCAAGGTAAGGGCCTATTGGCCGATTCCACCGCTGTCGCCATGGGAAACACCTCGCCGGAGTTGGGATGCTCCGTGGCCGAGGTGGCTAGAGCCCTTCTCGACCGCCCTTTTCTACCTCGTTAGCTTCACCATGGTCACTGGTGCTCATGCCGTGCTCGAGGGAGGCAATGGGGTGTCGCCGTCGGCCGGCGCAGCGCCGCCCGCTCACCGCCGTCCGCCACTGCTGTGGCCAGCCCTCCCCAAGCCGGTAGAGTTTAGGTTAGTGGGCTCAGACGATGCGGGGGGGGTCATGTGGAGCATGTAGGGGTCGTTGCATCGCCAGCGATGCCGCCGTCAGCGAGAGCGAGCTCGTCGGAGCTCAGCGGCGTTCGCTCCCCTACTCTCTGTCCCTCTAGCCAGCGGGCCCGGCCTATCAGCAGGCGCGGGCGGGGAGCCAACCCGGGCCGTGCGGGCATTAAGCGGGCCGGCCCAGTAATCCGTTTAGGGTTGCATTTTGTGTTTTTCTTTTATTATTTCACATATTTAGTTGCCATATTATAAATTTCATATCTCAATCAATATAGATCCAAATAAGGTGATTCCAATTGTGTTTAGTTCTTTGTAAAGTGTAGTATTTAGGAAAAATATCAAATGTATATGTGTTGTTTAGATTTTGGAAGATGTAAATAGATATTTGAAATGTGTTTTAAAATAGATGCAAACTTGTTAATTTCATAACTTGAGTTCTAGTACTCCAAAAATTACGAAATTTGGTGGGTGTACTATTTCATGTCTATGCTAGCTCTGGTAAAAATTTGGATGCTATAGCTTGAGTGGTTTTCAAGTTATGTTGTTGTCATTTTATATTAGGAGATACTTGAATTAATTTTCATAATTTTTCTATATGTGCAATGCTCATGAAATTTTATGGAGTGTCCTGGTACCCTAAGGTTGCTAAGAAAAATATTGTTTCTGTTGTTTGACACTTTTCTTTATGATTTGTTAATTATGCAAAAATCAGCCTTTCTGGCTTGTGAATTTTGTGTAGGGATTTTCTGTGAATAACTTTGGCTCAAATTTTTATAGTGGTCTCTTAGTAGGGTATAGAGGCCTCTGTAATTTTTGTAGAATTTTTTGAGCAGTTTGCATATAAGTTTAATTTTTCACTTAATTAATTAATTAAATTAAGAAAAGGGATTAAAATAAATGACTTGGGTGAACATACCTTACTTTCTGGTGGTTTCATGTTATGTGTGACCTAGTAGTGTCATTAGTTTGGTCATAAGGGTAGTTTGACACATGAGTAAATATTTAATTTTCACATTTCTAGGTTCTCTAGACAGCTGGTAGCATTTTTGGGTTTACACCTTGAAAAAGGTGTTTGCTGGGAATCTTGTGAATACCAAAGTGGTAGTAAACTTGTTAAACTAGCTTGTGTCAAAAATTGGTGTCATTTGGCCAAATAGTTTAGGAGTTACAGTTGTTTGAAGTGACTGTCCAGAAATGGCTGCTCTCTGTTTGGAGAGGGCAGAGTTCTGGAACTTTGGGAATTCGACTAGGTAAACTTAGGAATCAAGTCTTGAGGTCTGAAAATGAATTGTAGAGCATGTTATAAGCTTTACAGATTGTCTTGTATCATATCATTTGGATTTATGAATCTCCAGTTATGGGGAAAATACTTAGCTGCTGTCCAGATTGTCATTGTGCTATATTGTGCTTAGGTTTGTGATAAGCTTAAGTGATGTGGTTCTTGTTGATTGTTTAGGTGTTGGATCCTTAACTGAGGAAGAGCAATTGTACATTAGGTTGTGTAGACTTGGTAAGTACTTCTCTACCGGAGAAGAGATTTGCACATGTTGTAAAGTGATTTGAATAGAGCACCAGTGTTACTGCAGTGTACATTTGCATTCTCTACGCATGTTGCATTCCTTATTATGCATCCATGAGTTTCATTTGTGCATTCATGCAATAGGTGTTCCAGAGGGGGTGACACTTTCGGAGGAGGATCAGGAGCAGCCGAGGGAGCCCAAAGAACCAGCCGGCGAAGGAGTTCCCGGAGACGAGCTACCTGAGTGCCTAGACCACCGCCCTTCCTCTTTCCTGAAAGGCAAGCCCCGGTGCATGCTAACCCATCTTTTGTATACACATATAATTGAGTACTTTTACTTGTTTACTGCATTAAGTTGTAGGAGTTGAGTGAAAACACTTGTTGCATTATATCTACCTTGTCCAGATATATAACTTGAATCCCAATTTAAGTTTAGGCACGTGTTAATGCTTAGCCCTGAAAGGATCAAGATGCCCAAGAGGGGGGGGTGAATTGGGCTTTTTAAAAAAATAATTGCAAGAATTAAATCCTACAAGCCGGAATTCACCCCTAGTGCCTACTTGTGTTCCTAGAGATTCTACCGGTAAAAGTTTTGCACCCTAGTTTCCAAACCTAGTCTAGCATGGCAATTCTAGGAAAGTAAATCAAGCAAAGAATGTAAATGCTTGAAAGTAAGGGCAAGGAACATGGCGATGTTTTTCCGAGGTATCGGAGAGTCGCCACTCCCTACTAGTCCTCGTTGGAGCACCCGCGCAAGGGTGTAGCTCCCCCTTGATCCGCGCAAGGATCAAGTGCTCTCTACGGGCTGATTCTTCGACACTCCATCGTGGTGAATCGCCCAAAACCACTCACAAGATGAGTTGGGTCATCCACAAGCTCCTCCGGATGATCACCAAACTCCCAATCACCACCAAGCCATCTAGGTGATGGCGATCACCAAGAGTAACAAGCTAGAACTCTCACTTGACCACAACGAGCCTAATGAGAAGGTGGATGCACACTTGCTACTCTCTAATCGCTAGTGAGGAACTCTCAAGCTTTGATTCTCAAACCACACTCCTCACTAGAGCTCTTGCACTCCCTTGCACTCCAAAGGTGTTTCTCAGCTGAACAAATGAGCAAGAGACCTCTAAAAGAGGTGGTGGGGATGTATTTATACACCCCACAGTCAAAACCAACCGTTACCTGCCAACTCAGCAAAATACGAGGTGACCGGACGCGCCGGTCGAAGTGACCGGACGTGCCGGTCGCTCGTAACGGTCGAAAACCCGAAAAGCTGGCTGAGTGACCGGACGCGCCGGTCAGGGGTGATCGGACGTGTCCGATCGTGCAGGGAGCTTACTGTAACGAGACCGGACGCGCAACCGCGTCCGATCAGTGATGACCGGACGCGTCCAGTCGTCAAAGGACCTTACTGGAACGTGATCGGACGCGCCGATCACACCCAGGTCGCGTCTGATTAGATGGTTTCCCTCAAGTGACACGTGTCGGTCTGACCACCGCGTCCGGTCCTCGCAAGGGCCGCGTCCGGTCGTCAGCGCCGAAACGCAGTCGCGGTTTTGAACTGGCCGGACGCGTTCGGTCGTACCAGGCACCACGTCCGGTCAGGGGAAAGACCCTCTAAACACTCCGAAACGCGACGCAACTTGAACCAAGTTGCTTCCAACTGAACTTTGAGCTATTCTAGAGCTTCCTAGTGCTAAGTTTAACAAGTGTGCACCACACCTAAACATAAGACTCACCTAGGTCAAGCTACCCGCTCATGCCCCCCTTTATAGTACGGCCAAAAGAGAAAACGAAGATCCTAACGACTATTCCGAATGTAACTCAACACCTTGACATCCGGAACTAACCGTCCTTAATCTTGACGTCACTCCTTTGAAAACCGAAACGATTTCCATCAAGGGGCATGAATACCATGGTGCCCAAAGCAGTTAACAACTCCATGACCTAACTTACCAAGGTTTCTGCAAAACACACGTTAGTCATGGTAATAAAGTGTTGTCATCAATTGCCGAAACCAACTCTCGGGGCCTAGATGCTTTCAATCTCCCCCTTTTTGGTGATTGATGACAACACTAAGATTCAAAAGATAGGAGTTGAGGTTTTCGAACATGCTTGGTTCACATAAGCAAAAAGCAATAAGCACAAGGGGTTAGAAATTGCTTATGTGCCCCAAGCCAAAAGAGTGTACTTATAAGATAAGACATAAAGCGTTAGTACACATTAAGATATAGCTCAAAAGAGATCGGAGTAAGGCACGGAAGCACAACCTTAGAGCTATACCCAACTAAGTGACATGATGTAAAACTGTGACTAGATAAACCATAGAGATTCAAAGTATCTCACACGACCACATGTCACAAGAATGCAAGTACTGTAAAATAAACATGATGCATGAAAGAAGCACACAAAAAAAACAAAAAAACCTCTATCAAAACTCCCCCTGAATCTACTCTCTCTCCCCCTTTGGCATCAAATGCCAAAAAAACTAATCTAAGGACCTGACGAGGGAACAGACGGAGTCGAGTCGGGTGCCGAGGAGCGCGGAGTAACCACAAACTGAGAAGTGTCTTCCTCGGACTCGGAGCTATCAGGCTGACCCTCTGAAGAAGCACGCGGCTGTGAAGCGGTCTGGGTCTGAACAACAGGAACAGGTGCTGACGAAGTAGCAACTAGTGGAGCAGTCTCTGTGACCTGAGCCTGAAGTGAGCCAATATCTGGGGGATCTATCGAGGCAACTGACGAAGGTACAGTCTCCGTAGTGCCCGTCCCTGTCACAGGAGGTACAGCTGCCTCTGAAGTGGACAACCCTAAAGAAGTAGCAAGTGTAGTGTGCGAGGGTGTCGGTTGACCAGTCGACTCGCTATAGGTAGCACTGAAATCAATAAATGGTGTGCCTGTCAGTAGGTGAGGGCGAGGCTGGTCTGAAGGAGTAAACCCCGTCTGAATAGGTGTGTAGGTCGGGGACTGGAATGACTGGGGAACCTGCTGCTGTGGAGAGGTGAACTAAAAGCTCGGCTATCCCTGACTCGAAGGTCCACTAGACTGTAAGGCTGGAGTCAGGACAGATGCAGGTGGAGGAATCCCAACTGTGACAAGTGTCGTAGAAGCTCTAAATACTGTTGCTAGCTAGCTGCACTCTGTCACTGCATCTCAAACTGCTGACGCTGCATCTCGACCTGCTGACGCTGTATCTCAAGCTGTTGTCTCTGGAACTCATCCTGTCGAACTTGTATCTGTGCAAACGCGGCAGCTGTGTCCTGAGCCTGTCTCTATAGCTGAAGTTCCTGTCGCTCCTGTGCTTGGGTCAGCCTCTCAAGAATAGCCACCATGACTGGGTCTGAGCGGGAGGCTGAACCAGAGCCACCGGCCTTGTGATCGTGAGGCCGAGGAGACCGATACCTGGGGATGGGCTGATAATCCTCATCAGTGCTGTCAGAGGCCTCATCCTCAGCTAGATCAGCAGGCTAAGCATCGAGATCTGCAAGCTCTGCCTCAGCAAGACCCTGTATGGTCGTGTCCTGCTCAGCCGCTGTCTCAGGGACCTCAGGTCTCTCGCGCTGTCCTGGCACTGGGGCCTGCTCTCTCATAACTGAAGCCCATAGCTGACGGATATCATACTCAAGAAAGGAGGTGGTAGTGTCAGATATCTCAGCTCTAATCTCTGAAGGCAGCTCAAGTGAAGATCTGATAAGAAAGCATATCCAATGAGCATAGGGCAGCTGACGGTGTCCCTTGAAGCCTTCTGCCAGAGTGTCCTCCATCTCACATAGCATAAGATCCCATATATCAAACGGTGTCTGTGAGCGAAGGTGGTGAACAACCCATAACTGCATCCTGGTCAATCCCTCTCTGTAGCCAAGTCTGGGAAGAAGAGTGCGCCTGACAATAGCATCCAGGACTCGGGCAAGTGGTGTCAAGCTGGCGGGTGTGCGACGAGACCCTTCGCCAAAAGGCTCACGGAAGCAGGGTCGGATCAGATCAGTAGGAGGCACTGTCCCGCCGTGAGGGCATCTAGGTGGAGCTGTCTGACCAAAGCAAAGCTGATGTATCTTCGTGTCTGAAGCTGGGAGTCTGAGAATCTCCCGCACTCTGGTGCTGTACAACCTGCGGTCACGGCCTCGGAATGCAAAGTGTATGAACTCATGTGCTGGATCAATCCACAGTGAGGCATAGAACTCCCTGACCCAAGTGTCACAGTACGCTCCTGTCCGTCCAAGAAAATCTAATAAGCCTGGGAGAAAGGACAGGTGCGGACGAAGCTGCTCACCCACTACCTCAACAAGTGACTCAATACGACAGACCCTCTGTGGTCGAAAAGCGATCCAACTGTCAACATATGCTCTGTAGAAGTCCTCCTATAGAGGTGTATAGAATCCCTCTGAAGCTCTGGAATCCCTCACAGGTGGGAACCACCGGCTGACCTCAACGAACCTCAGGGCCTGCACCTGACGTGCTGTAGCTCCCCTCAAGTCAAAGTGCTCAACTGGGGGCGAACCTCGAGCCCTGGGAGGTGGACGTCCTCCACGACGCTGGCCCTCTGGCCTAGGAGTCACTGGCACTCACGTACGCGTAGAGCGACGACGCGGTGGAGTCTGGACTGGCTGCTCCTCTGTCCCCTCTGGAGCCTCTGCAGGTGGATCAACTGACATAGCATCTGCATCTTCTGTCCCCTCTGTGCCCTCTGTGGCCTCTGTAGCCTCTGTACCAAGCTGTCGACCTTCAAGATGAAAGCGACGCTCGCCAATGCGAATACCACTGCTCCTGCCTCCCCTCACTGCCTGCTCTGCTGCATCTGCTACTGCCTGAGCGATCTCTGCATCTGTAAGGGTCTTCTTCTTCTTTCTGGCCATGGTCTTGATGCGCTTTCCACGCGCAACCTCAGACAGACGAGGAGGACTATCGTCCCCGTCACTAGGAGCACCACCGGCGTTCTTGCAACGAACCATGCTGTCAAGCTGTCGGGAACCTCTGAAAGAAGGTGTACTGACACTCAAGAGGCTTGGCCTCAATCCGTATCCGCAGGCTTGGCCTCGGATTCAACAACTGAACAGCAGTCACCCCGACACACCGACAAACTTGCTGAAAAGACGGAATAGATGGATCTACTATAAGCAATATATAATCTAAAAGGTACGAAACCCTAGAGATAGCAAGCAAATAAGATAAGATATGAATCGAACCGCGGTAGCTACCTCGGATTGACGAGTAGACAGGTGATGAGGTAAGATGAACTAGTTCGCGAGACTTCCCAAATACGCCGGACGAGCACTGAAAGGAACGAGTCAAGTGACGACGATGAGTGCGATGGAATTTGACGGTCAAGTAAGCCCTAATCGATGGAAATGAATGAATGAAAATGAGAAGAAACAAGTTTTCACCTTCGAACAGCTGGTTATGGCAAACCCTAGAAGAAAACAACTCGGCAGATGGGCGAAGACGAGGCTAGGGTTGCTCGGGAAGCCGTGTGGTGAGGTAGGCAAGGCCCGGAGGTGGCGCAGGTGATGGCGGCGCGGCTCAACAGCGGCAGCACGACACGGCGCGGTGGAGCGGTGGCGGCGCGGCAGCAGGCGCGGCGGGTGCGAGCAGCGCTGCGCAGGCAAGGCAGGCGTGGTGGGGCAGCGTGGCCAGGCACTGAGGAGGAGGAGGAGCACGGCGCGGCGAGAGCGGCGGGTTAGGGCACGAACTCGGTGAGTAGGGTTGAAGATGAACGAAACGGGAACGAAGAAATATATGAAGGGTTAGATCCGCTCAGGAAACGATGACCGGACACGGTGGTCGATTTGACCGGACGCGGTGGAGCAGCGTCCGGTCACACTCCAGTAAGCTCCTGGAGTGACCGGACGCGTCCGGTTATGACTGACCGGACACAGACAGAGTCCGGTCGAGGGTTATCCGGGAAAGTCATCGCGAATGACCGAACGCGGTGGTGGTTACCGGGACCGGACGCGGTGGTCAAACAGTAGCGCGTCTGGTGCAGCGTCCGGTCACTGGGTCAGGAGATGGTCTCCTGGATGACCGGACGCGCTGGTGGTCGCCGGGACCGGATGCGGTGGTGAAGCATCACTGCGTCCGGTGCAGCGTCCGGTCACTGTTTTTCCCCTTTCTTCATTCCGAACTTCGACGCGACTATTCCCAATCAAGTTCCAATTCAAAGAGACACAAATAAACACCAATTGGAACCTGATATGAGTGACCTCACTCAAACCCTCAAGTTTCTCAAAATAGATTGCCTTAGGCTAATATTATTTTTTTAGAAAAATAGGCAACAAACACCCGAGGAGCAACGTATGGCCATGCAATAGAGTTTGTGTACCCTTAGGAGTGTTAAAAGCTCTCTCTATTCATGGACGAACACAGAGGTTGCTCAAAGCCAAACCGAAAAGAAACGACAAAGCAACAAGCATGCATATGCAATGCAATACAAGTAAATAAAGCTAGGTTGCTTGTCAAGTTTGATCCACGGTTAGGCTTCTTCACTCCTCCAAAGGAGGGTTATTGAAACCGTGTTAGCCAAGCCCTAGATGCATTGCGGGTAATTAAACATGACATATAATACAATGCAACAACACAAGCTCATTTTTTAAAGTTGCTAGAGTCAAGCACATTGAGTTCACTTCTCAACCTACAAAAGGTAGCTTCATCTAAAGGTTTAGTGAAGATATCCGCTAATTGATTTTCACTTCTTACACCTTCTAGTGATATATCATTTTTAGCAACATGATCTCTTAGAAAGTGATGGCGGATATCAATGTGCTTGGTGCGAGAGTGTTGTACCAGATTATTAGCAATTTTAACGACACTTTCATTGTCACATAAAAGTGGCACCTTTTCAAGAACAATTCCATAGTCTAGGAGGGTTTGTTTCATGTATAAGATTTGTGCACAACAAGCCCCCGCGGCAATGTATTCCGCCTCGGCGGTGGACAAAGCCACACTATTTTGCTTTTTAGATGACCAAGATACTAAAGACCTCCCAAGCAAATGGCACCCTCCAGATGTGCTTTTTCTATCAATTTTGCAACCGGCATAATCCGAATTGGAATAGCCAACTAGTTGGAATCTAGCTCCTTTGGGATACCAAAGACCAATGCTTGGGGTGTGCTTAAGATATCTTAAGATCCTTTTTACGGCACTTAAGTGAGGTTCCTTAGGGCACGCTTGAAAACGAGCACACATGCACACACTAAACATGATATCAGGCCTAGATGCGGTAAGGTACAACAAGCTACCAATCATAGAACGGTAGAGAGTTTGATCAACCGGTTTACCTCCCTCATCCAGGTCGAGATGTCCATTTGATGGCATTGGGGTCTTGATTGGTTTGCATTCTTCCATCTTGAATCTCTTGAGAAGATCCTTGGTATACTTTTCTTGAGAGATGAAAATTCCTTCTCTCATTTGCTTGACTTGAAAACCAAGGAAGAATGTGAGCTCACCAATCATAGACATCTCGAACTCCTTCGACATCAATTCACCAAATTCCTTGCAATATTCTTCATTTGTTGACCCGAAGATGATATCATCAACATAAACTTGACAAATGAAGATCTCCTCATTAAGCTTCTTGGTGAATAGTGTGGTGTCGACCTTCCCAATGGTGAAGCCCTTCTCAATGAGGAAGTCCCGGAGGCGCTCATACCACGCTCTAGGAGCTTGTTTGAGCCCATATAGCGCCTTGGACAACCTATAAACATGATTAGGATATCTAGGGTCTTCAAACCCGGAAGGTTGATTAACATAGACTAGTTCATTTATGAAGCCATTTAAAAAAGCACTTTTCACATCCATTTGATAAAGTTTCATATCATGATGTGATGCATACGTAAGAAGGATACGAATGGCTTCAAGTCTTGCAACGGGTGCAAAGGTCTCTCCAAAATCAAGACCTTCAACTTGAGAGAACCCCTTTGCAACTAGTCTTGCCTTGTTCCTCACTACTACACCTTGGTCATCTTGCTTGTTGCGGAACACCCACTTGGTTCCAATGACTCTTGCACCTTTAGGATGCTCTTCAAGTGTCCACACTTGATTGCGGGTGAAGTTGTTCAATTCTTCATGCATGGCATTCACCCAATCCGGATCTTGAAGAGCTTCTTCTACATTCTTAGGTTCAACACAAGAGACAAAAGAGTGATGTTCAACAAAAGAAGCAAGCTTTTGAGATCGAGTCATTACTCCCTTAGTAGGACTCCCTATGATGAGATCTTGTGGATGTGCTTGAAGTAGAGGTGAGTTTCTTCTATCAACCACTTGAGGAGGAGGATGGGGAGCATCAACATCTTGAGCTTGTGCCTCGGCTTGTTCATGAGGTACATGAGTGTCTTCATTTTCAACTCTCTCATTCTTGTCATCATCTTGAGGCACATGTGATGAAGATGGTAGATCAACAATTTGTAAATCATCTTCATCATCTTTTGGCTTGATGTCTCCCACCGGCATGTTCTTCATTGCCTCCCTTAAGGGTTCATCACCTACATCATCACAATTCTCAATTGCTCCTTGGGAGCCGTTAGATTCATCAAATTCCACATCATATGTTTCTTCAACCAAACCGGTGGCATGGTTAAATACTCTATATGCTTTGGACTTTGATGAGTAACCAACAAGAAAACCAATATCACAACATCTTTGAAACTTCCCTAGGTGTTGACGCTTCTTGTAGATGTAGCATTTGCAACCAAACACCCGGAAGAATGAGACGTCCGGCTTCTTCCCATTTAGCAACTCATAGGGGGTCTTGCCAAGAAACTTTTGTAGGAAGAGGCGATTTGAAGCATAGCATGCGGTGTTGATTGCCTCGGCCCACAACTTCTCCGGAGTGTTGTACTCATCTAACATTGTTCTTGCAAGGGTGATCAAAGTCCGGTTCTTTCTCTCAACTACACCATTTTATTGAGGAGTGTAGGTTGAAGAGACTTCATGCTTGATTCCAATTTCATCACAATAAGCTTCAATGTTTGTGTTGTCAAACTCTTTCCCATTGTCACTTCTAATCTTCTTTATCTTGACTTCAAATTCATTTTGAGCTCTCTTTGCAAACTTCTTGAAGCAATTGGCCACTTCGGATTTGTCATGAAGGAAGAAGGTCCATGTGTACCTTGAGTAGTCATCCACTATCACAAGACAATAGAGATTTCCACCCAAGCTCTTGTAGGTTGTAGGTCCAAACAAATCCATGTGTAGAAGTTCTAGCACTCTTGAAGTTGATATGAAAGCTTTGGTTAGATGAGTGTTTGCAACTTGTTTGCCCGCTTGACATGCACTACAAGGTTTGTCCTTTTCAAACTTTACATCCTTCAATCCTCTCACTAATTCTTTCTTCAATAGCTTGTTGAGAGTGTTCATTCCAACATGAGCAAGCCTCCTATGCCAAAGCCATCCAAGTGAGGTCTTGGTGAACAAACATGTCATCAAGTTTGCATCTTCGGAGGTGAAGTCAACAAGATAAAGATTATTGTATCTAAAGCCTTTGAATATCACTTGCTTGTCATCTATCTTTGAAACTTCCACTTCATTAGGTGTGAACAAGCATTGGAAGCCAAGGTCACAAAGTTGCCCAACGGATAATAAGTTGAAACTCAATGAAGCAACATAGAGCACATTTGAGAGTGAGTGATCATTTGATATTGCAATCTTGCCTATACCCTTGACTTTGCTCTTTGAATTATCCCCAAATGTGATCTTCTCTTGACATATCCCATTCTCTTCTATAGAGGTGAACATACGAGGATCACCGGTCATATGTTGAGTGCAACCACTATCAATAACCCAATGAGATCCACCGGTCTTGTAGTTCACCTACACACAAGAGATCAAGTTTTTTTGTTTAGGGACCCACACTTGAGAGGGACCCTTGACTTTCTCAACTAGTGACTTGGCAACCCATATTTTCTTAGGCCTATTCTTGTTTGGGGGACCCAAGAACATAACTTTCATCTTTCCATTTGAATCTTTTCTTAGCATGTAATGAGCATTGAAGGCAAAAGGTCTAGCATGCTTGGGCAAGGGTTGTGGTGGTGGAGTATTGCACTCATGAGCAAAATGGCCTTCTTGTCCACACTCAACACATCTCTTTGGCTTGGGCTTTGACTTGCCTTGTTGTTGTTGTTGAGCTTTTGCCTTTTTCTCTTGATTTGCCAAGTACCCAATACCACTTCTATCCATCTTCATCACGGTGTTCATGAGTAGCTCACTTTGCAAATATTGGCCTCTTGTGAACTTGCTTAGGCCGGTCTTGAGATGCTCTTTCTCTTGCTTGAGCTTTTTGTTTTCTTCAATGAGTGACTCATTTGTTGTTTGCTTCTCAAGAGCCATCAACCCTTTTAGCTTCTTGTTCTCATTTGCAAGCTTCTCATTTTCACTCTTGATCTTGGCATAATCATCATAGTTGCTTGACTCAACCACACTCTTGCCTTTGCAACTAGAACCTTGCTCAATGCTTTCAATGATCAAGTCATCACATGATGTACCTATATCACACTTAACAACTTTGTTAGTAGCATCATGTGTCTCAATAGCAAGTTCATTAGCAACCACAAGACTATCATAGTCAATTTTCAATGTTGTATATTTGTCTTTTAGAGAGTTATGCCTAATGATGAGTTCATCATGCTTCTTCCCAAATTTATCATATTGATCTCTAAGCTCTTTATTAGAAGTTTTGAGCTCCTTGAGAGTGGAAGACATAATTTCATTTTGATCTTTGAGCTCACCACTAGCCTTTTGTGCACTTTCAAGCTTGGATGAGAGTGATTCATTTTCATTTTGAAGTTCATCATTTTCATTTCTAGTCCTTCTTATGATTTTAGTGTATTTGTTCAATAATTTTACAAGTTCATCATAAGAAGGTGCGTCATATTCATCATCACTATCACTATCATCATCATCATCACTATCATGGTTTTGTACCTTTCGTTCACCCTTGGCCATAAGGCATAGGTGAGTAGTGGACGATGATGGTGAGGGAGGCGGTGAAGGTGGTGATGAAGATGTCGGTGAAGATGATGGCCCCATCACAAATGCGGCAACCTTCTCTTTCTCATCATCGCTCTCATCTTCGGAGGACTCACAAGATGATTCAATGTCGGTGAGCCAATCACCAACAATGTATGCCTTTCCTCCCTTCTTCTTCTTGTGGAATTCCTTCTTCTTGCCATCCTTCTTCTTGTATGGCTTGTTTTTCTTTTTCTCTTCTTCTTCATCACTTGAATCATCCTTTTTACCCTTGTTCTTGTTATGTACTTGTCTTTTGGAGGTCTAGGGCATTGATGAGCTAAGTGGCCAAGTTCACCACAATTGTAGCAATCCATCTCCGAGATTGGCTTCCTTTTGCTACTTGTGAAGAATTTCTTTTTCTTGCCATCGAACTTGATGCCACTCTTGTTCAGCTTCTTTAGCATTTTGGTGGTCTTCCTCACCATGAGTGCAAGTGATTCATCATCAATGTCACTTTCACTTGAGCTCTCTTGCATCATCATGGCTTGGCCCTTCTTCTTCTTCTTGTCATGGCTAGCTTTGAAGGCCAAGTCTTTCTTCTTGGAAGATGATGAGCCCTCTTCCGGAGTGATGTGCATGTACATCTCATGTGCATTGATCTTCCCCAATACTTGTGTCGGTGTTGCGGTGGAAAGATTACTTTGGTGAAGCACGGTGACAATGTGACCATACTTCTCAACGGGAAGAACACTCAAGATCTTCCTCGCAACATCCGATTGGCTCATTTGAGTGAGCCCAAGAGCATTGAGGTCCTCTACAAGAACATTCAAACGAGTGTACATATCATTAGCACTTTCTTTGGGAAGCATCTCAAAAGAATTGATTTTTTTAAAGCAATGTGATAGCGTTCCTCACGCTCACTCTTAGTTCCCTCATGGAGAGCACAAAGGTTTTCCCACAATTCATGAGCGTTCTTTGCATTACGCACACGATTGAAGATATCCTTGCCTAAGCCCCGGTAGAGTGCATTTTTGGCCTTTGCATTCCACCGGTCGTACTTCTCCTCGTCACCACTTAGGTTGGCGGGATCCTTGATAGCGGGAAGCCCTTGGGTTGCGGCTCTAAGACACGTAACATCTATGGCTTCGAGGTACGCCTCCATACGGATCTTCCAATATGGAAAATCATCCCCCTCAAAGGTGGGAGGTGGTCCTTCCCCGTTAGACATCTTGCTCTAGGCGGTAAAGCCTAAATTAGGAGCAATCCGGCTCCGATACCAATTGAAAGGATCAAGATGCCCAAGAGAGGGGGTGAATTGGGCTTTTCTAAAAAATAATTGCAAGAATTAAATCCTACAAGCTGGAATTCACCCCTAGTGCCTACTTGTGTTCCTAGAGATTCTACCGATAAAAGTTTTGCACCCTAGTTTCCAAATCTAGTCTAGCATGGCAATTCTAGGAAAGTAAATCAAGCAAAGAATGTAAATGCTTGAAAGTAAGGGCAAGGAACACGGCGATGTTTTTCTGAGGTATCAGAGAGTCGCCACTCCCCACTAGTCCTCGTTGGAGCACCCGCGCAAGGGTGTAGCTCCCCCTTGATCCACGCAAGGATCAAGTGCTCTCTACGGGCTGATTCTTCGACACTCCGTCACGGTGAATCGCCCAAAACCGCTCACAAGATGAGTTGGGTCATCCACAAGCTCCTCTGGATAATCACCAAACTCCCAATCACCACCAAGCCGTCTA